>CM062642.1:25517542-26117542 GCA_025617555.3 Puccinia polysora | reverse complement strand
TCACAAGATTGAACTTACTGGCCCACCTCCGGAACCAGGACCAGTTTACTCTCTCTCAACGCAAGAATCAATTGTGCTTCAAGACTACATTGCGGAAAATGTAGCGAAAGGATTTCTTCAACCAAGCAATTTGAATACCGGTTCACCTGTCCTATTTTTTCCAAAAAAGGACGGCGGACTTTGCCTTTGTGTTGACTACAGGAAACTGAACCGGGTAACCCAGAAGAATGCCTATCCAGTACCGCCTATGTCACATCTCCTTACTCTCTTCCATGGAGCTGCTTATTACTTGAAGTTAGACCTTTGAGGTGCCTATAACCTAATTTGCATTAAGGAAGGTCATGAGTATTTAACCGCGATGAGAACCCGGTTTGGCAGTTATGAGTACACCATCATGCCTTTTGGCCTCTGTAACGCTCCTTCCACTTTTCAACAGTTTGTCAACAACATCTTCTCCGATCTTGTAGGTAAAAACCTCGTGGTATATCTCAATGATATACTAGTCTACTCAAGGAACCTTGAAGATCACATCGCGCATGTGCAAGAGTTGCTGCAGCAACTTTGCAAGAATGACCTCTTTGCAAAAGCCTCTAAGTGCAAGTTCCATTCCTCTTCTCTTTGGTTTCTAGGTGTCGTAGTCTTGCAGCAAGGACTATCAATGGACCCAGCCAAAAGCAAACGCATATTGGACTGGCCCCAAACTTCTTCCATTAAAACCCTTCAAGTTTTTCTTGGTTTCAGTAATTTCTATAGAAGGTTTATTGCGTGTTACGCCGAAAAAACCGTGAATCTTACTAACCTTCTTCAAAAAGACACTCCTTTTGTTTTTAACGAACAAGCTGCTTTGGAGTTCGAAGCTCTGAAGAAAGCTTTCACCACTGCTCCAATACTTGCTCACTTCAACGAGCTAGCTCGCACTGTTGTTTTCAGCCTGCTACTTAGCACAGAGAAACCTGACAAAGCAACAACAATAATAATATTAAAAAAATTAAAAGGAACTAAGATAAATGAATAAATAGAATTATTATAAAATAAAGGAGTAGGAAATCCATAAATATTATTGCAGAAATGGATTCCCCACCCAAAATAAGGTAGGGTCACTCACTGACCCCACCCTTGAATTCTTACTCCTTATATTTTTTAATTAATTTAATAGAAAATGGTAAATGACCACGGCACCAGTACGGCACCTTTTAGCCATTTTAATATTTCACATGATATGTCATGTATAGGTTTCACACCTAAATTTCAGTCGAAATCCAGGTGTTGTGTGTAGTTTAGGAGTTACACGGGAAATTGTGTTTTGTCACAAATCCCGCACGCAGCCCCCTGTCCCTACAGCGCTGGTCTCCCGCGTACGCAAACTCCTGCACGCAGCCCCGCGTACGCCAACTCCCGCACGCAGCCCCGCGTCCCTACAGCACTGGTCTCCCGCGTACGCAAACTCCCGCACGCAGCCCCGCGTCCCTACAGCGTTGGATTCCCGCGTACGCCAACTCCCGCACGCAGCCCCGCGTCCCTACAGCGCTGGACTCCCGCGCAGGTAATCCCGTGACCTAGTCACGCGCGCAGCGGTACAGTCCCCCGCGCGCATCAGAGCAGCGGGTCAGTCCCCGCGCGCATTTGAATGGACTGATCCCCGCGCCTCCTGCCGTGATCAGTTTGACATCCAGGTACCGCTCAGAGGAGCTACAATATAGTAGGATCTACACTACATATGTAAAGCTACCACAAAAGCATGGATTATAGTTCAAAAACCTTAAAAATCAATTAAAATTAGTTATTAACCAATTTTTAGTATTTTTTATTACTTAAATAAAGATCCAGACTTACCACAAAATAAGTTGATCAGAACCTTCAAAGACCACGAAACTACATAAGGAGTGGTCGTAAAAATTATTAAAAACTACATAAAGGATCAGCAGAGGATGGAAAATCAATAAAAATCCACGTCTGCTCACTTTGGACCAGTACTTACTGTACAAATTGAGGATCAGTGCAGGATCAGCAAAATGACTAATCTATTAATTAACAGATCCTGCAGCTAAAAAGGTGCTTTTCCTTGACAGATCTAAGGCCAGCAGGCTAACAGCACCTTGAGGACGTGCCAATCTTGCCCTGATTGCCCCCCTAGCCTCAGCCCATGGCTAGTACCCCTTCTAGAGGCCCTCAAGCACCAAAAAAAAGAATATTTAAACAGGCTCTTTTTGCCCTTCTGTTTCCAGTCAGTTATCAGTTATCAGGAATTATTTATTATCAATCAGACACGGTGTCATTGATTAATCAAGTGCTTATATGAAGATAAGCAAGTGATTTATGACTTAGTCTGTAGTAGTATTATTTACCTTTATTAACCAATCAACCATTGAAGTTTAGTCAAGCAATCTACCCCATCTGCTCTGAAACCCTTCCAATTATTCCAGGATTTTCGTGTTCAAGTGCTCAGAGTGAGTGTTTCCCTTCCTGTTTAGGCCACTTGTGCTGTTAAGCCCGGCCATTAGTGGAATAAGTCCTTTCTAAGGCACCCATATTTATTCCAAGGTTCTTAAACTGCCTAAGGAGGCCCCTTGAAGAGAGGTTGCTAGTCTGTAAAGATCCCCAGTAATATAATACTGTGGCCCCTCTTTTATAATATATTCAACACCATCTATTACCAAACCAATTAAACCTTGAAACTGCTCTTATTATATCATTTATTTGAGCTTCTAAGTGTTTACTATTGGAATAATAATGATTATTATCATTCCAGCATTTTTATCACTCTCTGTAGCTAAAGGACTGCAAGGTTCCTGGTATCAGAGAGCTGAAAACTGGGGGTCTAGCCGGGAAATATCCTTAATAATTAATTGTTTAATTAATTATCTCCTGGACCAGTTATTTATATTTAAAAAAATTATATATATAAGTAGAAATACTTATTATTTATCTTTATCTTTTGATTTATCCAGTGGATTTAAAAACCAACAGAGAATTGATCAATTATTATTTGAATCTTCTTAAACAGAAAAAAGAAGAAAAATTACGTAACTTTGTGCCTGTTGTTATAACTCCTGAACAAAAACAAGAGAGACTTCTTTATTATAGACAACAAATCTTAAAAGAAAAGGAACAAGAGTTAGAAATAATTATTAATTTTAACTCCTTGTTAAGACAGCACAAAGAGTGGAAAATCTATCAAAGAAAGCTTTCTGCTTTTAAGAGACGGTACCCAAATTATAAAAGTGAGCTTTGATCTCCTTTTTATTATTTTTTTTATAAAAAAAAAAAAAAAATCACAAAAAACTCGAAAATTATAAAACAATTATTATAAAATAAATAAATATATAACTTATATTTTTTTATTATTTTATCCTTTCTAGTGGACTTTGTCTTTGGTGATCTTATTGACCAAGACCTCTTAGAGGACGTCCCAGACTGTGGACCCTTAGATTTGTCCCAAGATTTGATTGGAACCCACTCAGATCCCGTTGGAATACCCTCCAAGGACGGTCCTGACCCCAACAAGGACTTAGTACCTTTAAACCTTCATATAAGTAAGAAATATTTCTTTCAAAAAAAAAAAAAAAAAAAAACCAAAACTACTCAAAAATTATTTTTTTTTTTGATTTTTTTTACAAAGTTTCAACAAAAACTTACATAATCTTTAAAATGCATCAAAAAAGACGCAACACCCGCGCCAGTGGACGCGCCCCATCATATGGATCTTTGCCCGGAGGAACCCGTGCGCGCAAGGATGCCAGTCGCGAACGCAATGCGGATCAAGCCAGTGATCGCTCCGATCCAAGCGACCTTGACAACAACCGCGGCCGCCGACTCAACCAACTCACCGTTGGAGAGCCGTCCCTTGTTGAACGTGATATCCCAGGAGGATACCGTTCCACCTACGCCTCCCCAGCCGGACTCCTCCAAGGAGGAAAAAATAAAGGTATTGGTGAAAGAACACGTGGGTCATTGGGAACTGTTCAAACAGGCTCAGACCCAGGAAGACCAGCAGGGTATGAGAAAAGCCATATCTTTGGCAAAGAAGACTCAAATAACCCTCCAAAAATTGATTCCCAAGAGAGAAGTAGAAGGTTACGTGAAGAATTGGAATCCTTGGGACCAATTAGTTTCCTTAAGAGGAAACAACAACAACAGGAAGAAGAGATCTCTAGCCCATCAGAAATTAAAGAGTCCCAAAGAGTGGGACAATATAATATCCTTGGCAAGAAAATGGAAGAAAGTGTACCACAATTAGACGTAGAAACTTTCAACTTGTTTTCCATAAATGTTTCTAATAACTTTGATATCATTGGCAAATGTTTTGATAAAGTATATGAGCAATTGGATAAAGTAAATACCAATTTTGGTAAAGTCGTGCAATCCCAATCCAACTTGATCAAAATCAATGAGTTAGAGGTAAAACAAATAAGAGACAGCATTAGTTTGAGTAAGGGAGAACTAATGAATTACCTAGAAAACAATACTTCAGCTATCCAAGAAGAAATTCTTCTATCTATTGAACAAATCAAAGAAGGTATTAATAAAACAGACCACACTTCACCTACTCATATTATTAATAAAATTGATTCATTAAGTAACAAACTTGACCTGGAATTAGGTATGATTAAGAATGATCTCAGAGATCTAAAGATAAACTTATCTCAACCCATTGCAGACACTGATGAAATCAGACCTTCCAGGTACTACAGTACGCCCCAACTACCTTCTAGACTAAGACCAACCAGGCATGAATCTTTCAGGCCTAGTCCCACTCCTGAAGTAGAACAAGCATTAAAATTACTTCCCCCTATCACTGAGTGGCCTAAATTCTCAGGAGAAGGAGAATACAATCATGTCAGTTTTATTAAGTTTATTGACTATACTCTGGCCTCTTATGAACTTCCTGATAACATAGCCGTAGTAAGACTACCTAGACTGTTTGAAGGAGTAGCCCTTGACTGGTTCATCAATAAGAGAGAAGAGGTAGGATCTTTGTCATGGAATTCGTGGAAAGACTTGATTAAGGAACAATTTGGTACCAGAATTTGGAAAAGAAAAATGATGAAGACTTTCAAAACTTCTTTGTTTGATCCATCTAAGGACAAACCTCACAAATGGTGCCTTGACCAGAAGAGAAGACTAGACTGCTTCTACCCAAATGCTGATAAAGAAGAAGTCAATGAAAGACTCCTCAACCTATGTCCAGGACAACTTAACCATAGCGTAAGATGCAGAATGCCCATGAACTCTGACCTTTCCACTCTCATAGGAGTATTAGAGGAAACTATTGACATGAATGGCTTAGACAAAAGGCTTAATAAACCCAGAGAACCAACTACCAGGAATAAGGAAGAATATAATAACAAGAATAAAGAACCTCTACCTATCAACTCAGAAGCCAAGAATACTTTGGTGAACAAAGAAAAGACATGTTGGAATTGCAACCAAACAGGGCATGTAAGACCTGACTGTCCTTTACCCAGGAGAAAGATTAATCCTATTGAAGGAGAAGAGGATGACACTAATCCTGACCCCCAACTAGATGACACTGATGGTTCCATCTCTGAGTGTGACCTAATGATCACTAATCCCATTAATGTCATCAAAGGTTACATAGAATCTTCCCTAGATATTAACCCTGTTAATGAAGATAGCAATTTGCCTCAAAAATGGACACCCAACATGAAAATCCAACATGTTTCTGAAGCTAAGACCTTAACCCTTAAACCTTCTATTGGAAAAGGTTACACCGGTGGTAAAACTTGTTATGCCACTGGCTTGATACAAGGTTCCCCCGTAAAATTACTTCTAGACAGTGGAGCCTTCTGCTCTTGTGTTGGAACTGACTACTTAGATAAGCAGGATTCCAACTGGAAGAAAAAATTACTACCTGTACCTCAAGCTAAGTTCAGCAGCTGTAACTCACCTCTAAATGCTATTGGAGTATGGCCAACAGAAATTGTACTCCCCCACTCTAAAGGATCAATCAAGATAAAGATTGAATTTGTAGTACTTCAAAATGGAGTATGTGATTATTTTATTATAGGAAATGATTCTCTTTGCCTGTACGGGATAGATGTCTTCCAGAGTAAAGGGAGATATTTCACTATAGGAGGAGATTGGAACAAGAAGTTCCAAATATGCCATGTCAATGCTAAAGCTACTGATTCCACTTATGAGAGACACTTAGAAACTTTTAACCAGGAATACTTTTCCCAAGCTGCCTTGAATTCCCAGCTTAGTGAAAACCAGAAAAGAGATATTCTCCAAGCATGCTTTGAGAACCAGAATGCTTTTTGCACTAAAGACCATCCCATTGGTAATATTAAAGGTCATGATATGGTCTTAACCTTGACTATTAAGCCTCCTTACCCTCCTAACCTCAGGAGACAAGCTTACCCTTCTAGTCCAAAATCTAGGACTGCTCTAGAAAGCAACATCCAAGAACTAGTGGACTTACAAGTCTTACGGAAAGTAGGGCATAATGAGCAAGTAGACGTAACTACCCCCGTGATAATAGCCTGGCACAATGATAAGTCTAGGATGGTTGGAGACTTTAGAATGCTCAACAACTACACCCAAGCTGACTATTATCCTATCCCAAGGATAGACCACGCTCTACATAATCTTTCTAAAGCTAAGTTCATTACTACTATGGACATGTTGAAAGGCTTTCACCAAATACCTATCAGTCCGGATAGTAGGAAATTTATGAGAATTATATGCCATTTAGGTATATATGAGTATCTCAGAATGCCCTTTGGTATTAAAAATGCTCCTTCCCACTTTGAAAGAATGATGGATACAGTCTTAGGAATGTTCATCAGGCAAGGTTGGATGATGGTATACATAGATGATGTTATCATTTATTCAGACAATTGGGATACTCACATGGATAAAGTAAGGCTAGTGCTTAAAACAATTGCAACAGTAGGATTAAAAGTATCTATGAAAAAGCGCAACTTTGGATACGGAGAACTCAAAGCTCTAGGACACATTGTTTCTGGACTAACTTTAACTGCTGACCAAAGTAAGATAGCAGCAGTAATGAACAGACCTATGCCCCAGAACAAAACGGAACTCTTATCCTTTATAAGATTCTGCAGCTATTACAGGAAGTACATACCTAAATTTGCTAACCTCACCAAGTGTTTATATGAGATCTGCAACAACAACACTTTGTTCAAAATGACTCATGAAAGATTGAAGAATTATGAGGAACTCAAAGTAGCTATGACTACTGCCCCAGTGTTGATACAACCAGATTATTCTAAACCTTTCAAACTTTACATAGATGCTAGCATGGAAGGATTAGGAGCTGCATTACACCAAGAAGTAATAGAAGAGGATAAACCAGTAGAGAAACCTATACTCTTCATATCTAGACAAGTCAAAGATACTGAAAAGAGATATGGTGCCAGCCAAATGGAATGCCTTGCTCTAGTATGGGCATTAGAAAAACTCCACTATTATTTGGAAGGTACAAATTTTGTGGTGATCACTGATTGCAATGCTGTTAGAACTCTCATGAACATGAAAACTCCTAGCAGGCATATTTTAAGATGGCAGATAGCCATACAACAGTACAGAGGTCAGATGACTATAGTCCACCAAGCTGGAGTTGAACATCAGAATGCTGACAGTCTTAGCAGAAATGCTCTACCAAATGATACTAGCAATCCTGCTCATGACCCAGAAGATCATGATATATTTCCTATACTAAACATTAACCTGTTTAATCTTGAAGCTCCCATCATAGGAATTCACATATGTGAACTAGATGAATCACTGTTCAGCTCCATCAGAGAAGCATACAACTCTAGCATGAAGACTTTGATTAACATCATAGAAAGTACTTCACCTCCATCTGAACTCATAAACAGTTTACCTGAACCCCTGCTGAAGTCCTAAAAAGAAGGAAGATTCACACTGTGGGATGGGCTAGTATATTACTGGCATAAACACTCTAGTGTTATAGTCTTGACCAAAGCAGAGCATATCAAACTTGTTTTAGCTGAATGCCATGATAATTGCTCTTCGGGTCACCTGTCTACTGATAGAACCCTAGATAAAGTAAAGCAGACTGCCTGGTGGATTAACTGGAGAGACTCCACTATCAAGTATGTTTCAAGCTGTGAAATCTGTCAGAAGTCCAACAGGACCACTGGGAAAAGGTTTGGACTACTCCAAAGGATAGCTGAGCCCAGGAAAAGATGGGAAGTTATCAACATGGACTTTGTAACAGGACTGCCCCCTGGAGGAGCTTACTCTTACAACTCAGTCCTGGTTATTGTAGACAGATTTTCTAAGAAAGCCAAGTTTCTACCTAACCATAAGGAAGACACAGCTATGGAAGTAGCCTTACTCTTCTGGAACAGACTAATTTCTGATGTAGGAATTCCTAAGATTATTATCAGTGATAGAGACCCCAAATTCACGTCTGAATTCTGGAGAAACATCCATGATATGTTAGGAACTACCTTAGCCTTTTCTACAGCTTATCACCCTCAGACAGATGGATTAGCTGAAAGAATGATCCAGACTCTAGAGGATATGCTCAGAAGGTTCTGTTGCTTTGGGATGGAGTACAAAAATACAGACGGATATTGCCACAACTGGGTTAGCCTTTTACCTGCACTAGAAATGGCCTATAACAGTAGTAAACACTCTACTACCAAAGAAGCTCCTTACGTACTGGAAAGAGGATGGATCCCCAAATTGCCCAAAGATAACCTCAATCAGGAGTTGACTAATATCCATCCAACATCACTGGACTTCAAAAACATGATAGATATGGCAAACAAGCACGCTGCTAAGTGTGTACAAGATGCTGTTGAATACAACCAACAGAGGTGGGATAAAACTCACAAAGAACCTGATTTCAGAATAGGAGATCAAGTTCTAATTTCAACCGCCAATTTCAATAACTTGGCTGGGAACAGAAAACTCAGACCAGCCTTTGTTGGGCCTTTCACTATCAAGAAACTCCATGGTAAGAATGCTGTAGAAGTCATCCTCAGTAATGAACTCTCTAGGAAACACCCAGTATTCCCAGTTAGCCTTGTCAAACACTACCAACCCAGAGAAGGTGAAAAGACCCCTTCACTTGAAATACCAGTCTTAGATGAGCCTGAGAAGGACAAAGGAAAAGTTAGTAAAATCCTTAAAAATAAAAAAGAAAGGATCCAAGGAAAAGATGTTAGACTTTACTTAGTCAGATACAAAGGAGAATCAGCTGATAAAGATGAATGGCTACCTGAAAACAACATTCCAGATGGACCTATACACCTGAGAAACTACAGAGCCAGTAAAAGACACTGAGACCCAAAATTTTTTTCAGATATAGTTATATCTTGGAGTGGGGGAATGTCAGCCTGCTACTTAGCACAGAGCAACCTGACAAAGCAACAACAATAATAATATTAACAAAATTAAAAGGAACAAAGATAAATGAATAAATAAAATTATTATAAAATGAAGGAGTAGGAAATCCATAAATATTATTGCAGAAATGGATTTCCCACCCAAAATAAGGTAGGGTCACTCACTGACCCCACCCTTGAATTCTTACTCCTTATATTTTTTAATTAATTTAATAGAAAATGGTAAATGACCACGGCACCAGTATGGCACCTTTTAGCCATTTTAATATTTCACATGATATGTCATGTATAGGTTTCACACCTAAATTTCAGTTGAAATCCAGGTGTTGTGTGTAGTTTAGGAGTTACACAGGAAATTGTGTTGTCACAATTCCCGCACGCAGCCCCCCGTCCCTACAGCGCTGGTCTCCCGCGTACACAAACTCCCGCACGCAGCCCCGCGTCCCTACAGCGCTGGTCTCCCGCGTACGCCAACTCCCGCACGCAGCCCCGCGTCCCTACAGAGCTGGTCTCCCGCGTACGCAAACTCCCGCACGCAGCCCCGCGTCCCTACAGCATTGGATTCCCGCGTACGCCAACTCCCGCACGCAGCCCCGCGTCCCTACAGCGCTGAACTCCCGCGCAGGTAATCCCGTGACCTAGTCACGCGCGCAGCGGTACAGTCCCCCGCGCGCATCAGAGCAGCGGATCAGTCCCCGCGCGCATTTGAATGGACTGATCCCCGCGCCTCCTGCCGTGATCAGTTTGACATCCAGGTACCGCTCAGAGGAGCTAAAATATAGTAGGATCTACACTACATATGTAAAGCTACCACACAAGCATGGATTATAGTTCAAAAACCTTAAAAATCAATTAAAATTAGTTATTAACCAATTTTTAGTATTTTTTATTACTTAAATAAAGATCCAGACTTACCACGAAATAAGTTGATCAGAACCTTCAAAGACCACAAAACTACATAAGGAGTGGTAGTAAAAATTATTAAAAATTACATACAGGATCAACAGAGGATGGGGAATCACTAAACATCCACGTCTGCTCACTTTGGACCAGTACTTACTGTACAAATTGAGGATCAGTGCAGGATCAGCAAAATGACTAATCTATTAATTAACAGATCCTGCAGCTAAAAAGGAGCTTTTCCTTGACAGATCTAAGGCCAGCAGGCTAACAGCACCTTGAGGACGTGCCAAGCTTGCCCTGATTGCCCCTCTAGCCTCAGCCCATGGCTAGTACCCCTTCTAGAGGCCCTCAAGCACCAAAAAAAAGAATATTTAAACAGGCTCTTTTTGCCCTTCTGTTTCCAGTCAGTTATCAGTTATCAGGAATTATTTATTATCAATCAGACACGGTGTCATTGATTAATCAAGTGCTTATATGAAGATAAGCAAGTGATTTATGACTTAGTCTGTAGTAGTATTATTTACCTTTATTAACCAATCAACCATTGAAGTTTAGTCAAGCAATCTACCCCATCTGCTCTGAAACCCTTCCAATTATTCCAGGATTTTCGTGGTCAAGTGCTCAGAGTGAGTGTTTCCCTTCCTGTTTAGGCCACTTGTGCTGTTAAGCCTGGCCATTAGTGGAATAAGTCCTTTCTAAGGCACCCATATTTATTCCAAGGTTCTTAAACTGCCTAAGGAGGCCCCTTGAAGAGAGGTTGCTAGTCTGTAAAGATCCCCAGTAATATAATACTGTGGCCCCTCTTTTATACTATATTCAACACCATCTATTACCAAACCAATTAAACCTTGCAACTGCTATTATTATATCATTTATTTGAGCTTCTAAGTGTTTACTATTGGAATAATAATGATTATTATCATTCCAGCATTTTTATCACTCTCTGTAGCTAGAGGACTGCAAGGTTCCTGGTATCAGAGAGCTGAAAGTTGTCAAAACAGAGGCAAGCGACTATGCAATTGCAGGGGTAATCTTGCAGTTCTCTTCCTCCACTTCTCTCTTTCATCCAGTAGCTTTCAAGTCTTGCAACTTGCTCGCTGCAGAGCTTAACTATGAGATTCATGACAAGGAACTTCTTGCAATCCTTTATTGCTTGAAAAAATGGCGTTCATACCTTTTGAGCCTTAGGGAATCCTTTGAAGTTTTAACTGATCATAATTCTTTAAAGTATTTCATGAGCTCAAAGGTCCTCACATGTAGACAGGCACAATGGGCCAAATACCTCTCCGAGTTCCACTTTACAATCACGTACCGTCCTGGGAAACAAGCGGTAGTTCCTGATACTTTATCACGTCGGGACGACATTTACCCAGGGGGGGGGGAGCACCTTTGCGGAAAACAACCCTGAAAACGTTAGGACACTCTTCTCAACCCAATCTGCCCAACTCAGTTTGATCATCGCTTGCTTACAATATTTGGCTTCCAAAATCCAACAAGCTCAAAGCGACAACCCCAAGTGTATCAAACTTTGCAAAAGTGCAAACTTATTAGATAGTAGTTACAGTATTGATAATAATTACTTTTTAGTCTATGATAATTGTATAGTAGTACCAGATAATTCTTGCATTAAGTTAGATATCTTTGAGTCACGGCACAATTCTCCACTTGCTGGTCATCATGGGCAGGATAAAACCTACCAATTGATTGCACAAGACTTCTACTGGCCTGGTCTGACCAAAGAAGTAAAAGACTATGTTAGCGCGTGCTATGATTGAAATCGTAACAAGTCCTCAAAACACCGGAAGTATGGGCTGCTCCAGCCACTTCCAATTCCGCCTTGTCCTTGGCACTTGCTTTCTATGGATTTCATCTCTCAATTACCTTCTTCTAGCAGATATGATGCTATTCTAGTAATAGTAGATTTCTTCTCAAAGATGGCTTTATTTTTGCGCAGTAATGTGACGGCCTCTTCAGAATACTTAGCTAACTTGTTCATAGAATATGTATTTTTGAAACATGGTCTCCCTGATAATATATTTAGTGACCCTGGATCTCTGTTTGTCTCAAGCTTCTGGACCTCACTATTCCAACATTTGAAGATCACTTGCAATTTATCAACAGCTTACCACCCGGAAACAGATGGGCAAACCAAGCGAGTTAATCAGATTCTCAAAAAATACCTTTGAATGTATGTCGCCTATCAACAAGACAACTGGTCGCAATGGCTCCCACTAGCCAAATTTGCCTACAACAACTCCACTCATTCCTCCACCAAACAGTCGCCCTTCCAAACTCTTTATGGTAGAAACCCGACTTTCTCTTCCCTTCCCGTAGCACCTTCTCAACCTGCTACCGATTACCTTGAACAAATTAAATCCCTTCAATCGCAACTTCAAACCAACCTCAAAGAAGCAAACCAGCGCTATAAGGAGCAAGCAGACCAATCTCGTACTTTGGCTCCAACCTTTGCAGTAGGAGATCAAGTATGGCTTGATGCTTGCAACATTTGCAGCACTCGCCCAACTTGCAAACTCTCTGAAAGAAAGCTTGGCCCCTTTAAAGTAGAATAAGTCATCTCCCCTAACGCCTTTAAACTTACTTTACCTGCAAAATGGAAAGGTATCCGCCCGGTCTTTCAGGTCTCTCTCCTAGAGCCAGCTCAAGTCCTATACCAGGGCAAGACTCATCCCCCTCCTGAACCGGTCACTGTCCTCAATCATCAAGATTGGGAAGTAAGCTGTATTCTGGATTCCAGGATACGCAAATGAAATCTTCAATACCTTGTTGAATGGTCTGGCTTCCAGTCTGAAAAAGATTGCACCTTGTGGGAACCAGCCCATCACATTTGCAATTCACACAATCTGATTCAAGACTTCCATGCAAGCTACCCTTGCAAACCTCAACAATCATAATTCTATCCCATCCAATCCCATTCCATTCCATTCAAGATTTTATCCCATCCAATCTCATTCCATTCCATTCCACATTTTATCTTATCCAATCCCATTTCATCTCACATTCTATCTCATCCAATCCCATTCCATATTCCATCTCATCTAACCCCATTTTATTTCACACCATCATTCATCATTCCATCAGTTAATTCCTCCATCTCACCGTGTTATTCCTTTTTCTCAATTCCCTTTCATTTCTACTAAATAAAACTTCATTCCTTATTATTAAAAAAAAAAAATTCTATTTATAATAATAAAAAAAAAGAAGAAAATATATATTTATAATTACAAAGTTTCCTTTACTTCCTTCTCCGCATCCTCCCAATTTGCAGTCAACTCCGCAACCATAGATTGAAAAGAATCCAGGTCTTCATTGTTGATTAGTGCGGACATTCTTTGGAGAACTAGCACTTCCGTCACAATGTGCCTCTCAAAGATTTCCTTGAACCTTGCAATCTAAGTGTCAGGGATTTAACCTCTATAGCTATACTGGCTGTGGTTAAACCTGCAAAAATTAAGATCAAAACCAATAATTAAATCAGTTTTTCACTTAATAAAACAGTAATACTGTTACAGAACAACACAACTCGAACAATAATGGGGTATTGTGAGTAAAAGGCCACACCTTGATCTCTATAAAGAGATAAGGGACCTGGCTCTAACTGAATAAAGCCAAAAGGAGCCTTGCTTACAAAGTAAACTCACACCCTTTAAGGTAACAATAAATGCTACAACTCCAAAGGACTCACCACTCGAACTTGGAGTTGAGAAATTGATTATTAATTGATTATAAAACTAAAGTTTAAGGCCCCAGTCAATCTTCTTCTTGAGATTAAGTTTTAATGGGCGTGTTAACTCTTGCCGTATTCTTGGATCAATAATATAATAAAAATAACTCATGAAGGGGCTATAGGGTGAAGACCCTCCTCTTTTAAGGTAACAGGAGCCCTCAGGGGACTCAAGGAATAATCAGGGGAGAGCCAGGCTCCCCCTGGTGTCGTCCTCAAGGGCTCAGAACCCCATTACATCATACCCAAAGAGAGATAGGTTACTAGTACTCTTTGGGGGGGATTTTCAATGTAAAAGGTTCTAATTACATACCCCAAAGGGTATTTAAATGATCCTAGGACTTAAAATCAGTCAAAAGTACGGTGCAAAGGTCCTAGAACACCCCAGAAAGATTACATAACCATAGATTGATATCCTTGGCATGTACTTACTTCTTAATTCCTAGTACCTTGGCAAATATTATACATATAAGGTATGTATGTTCTTGGCAATGATGTTACATGGTCTATACTTTACAACTGAGCTCAGAGTCCTCTGAGTGGACGCTCTCAAGGCCCAGTGAAGTATATTAAAGTATAATTACATCCCAAAGAGGGATAAGATTAAAATTATGCAATTTGTTTATACAGAGTAAAGAGTATGGCTCAAAGTAATTACTATAACTTATTCCCAAAGGAATGGAACATATTGGGAAGTTCTATATCAATAGTTGGGACGAATCTGAGTCCTTGTAACTTAATTTAAAGTTATATAGGATCCTCATCTTGATAATATACATTATCAAGGTTCAAGTTCCATAATCAATACCCATAAAAACATACCTATAAAATATTATGAAATATCATCAAAATTTATTAAATAATTCTAGAACTTCTAATCATTCTTCACTATTGTCTCCATGGTGGGTTGAACCAGTGACCTTGGTGTCAAATAATGGAAGGTGAGCCTGGTACTTAACCACTATACCAACAAGACATATGAGTTTTGCAGACATTTGGACAAGTCTTATTGTCTCGTGGCTGACACCAAGCTTGCTTCGGCCAAGCATTCCATCCGCCTTCCTCCAAGAGCTCCTTTTACACTCTCTTCCTTTGGTCTCCTGACGTGCCTTCTCCAATTTTGCCCGTCAGCCGCCTCGCATCCGTTTTGACCGGCTCTACAACTTGCACCGGATCCGCTTTGCCTTGGCCTTCCATTTCTTCTGTTCCATCCACTCCATCCCTTCAATCTCCTTCATTTCCTTCTCCTAATTCATCCGCTCCTTCTCTCCCTCCATTTCTGTTTCCTCCATTTCCCGTTTCTCCTTCCTCCTCCCTTGCTTCCTCAGTTATGACTCCTACCGGTTCCGCACCCGGCACTTTGCCTCGCACCTCAGCATTCATCTGGGCCCCCGGGAGTTCAGTCAGTGGTCCCCAGTAAGGTGGTGGTGGTGTATTTGTGGTATACCTTTGCAAACGGGGCAACACTAGCAAAAAAAGAAAAATTAGTTACTATTTTATGATCATTAGTCAGTCCAGATTAGTACTCACCAGGAACTCAAGTCCCCAAGTATTCAATCTCTGGCAACAGTGGTATCTCGTAGTTAACCCTTGGCGTGTACCTACAACTTGGCATCTCCCTCAATGACTCCGCAGGACCCTTGACAGACAACTTGACATTTGTAGGGAAATTACATGCCACTTTGCAAAGGCTACATTGCTCGCACTTTCCTTGAAGGCCTTGGACAGCAGTACTAGGGACACATTGCTCGTTTTGGCAAATACAGTTTTTGCAACGGCGGGACAACAATGACAAAATTTTATATAGATTAAAAATTTATTGAGTAATGAATTGAATAATGTAAGGGGTATACAGTAATAATTAACAACTTGAAATCAATGGGAAAATTTATCTGAACGCTTGCAGGACCTTGCGTCTTTATACCTGGGAAACTGTCACCCTTTGCAATTAGGGATTATTGTCTTCATCACTTTGACATGTCCTCTCCTCAGTACCATCTACCTCAGTCCAAAAGCGTGACACAAATAAAAGAACAACATCAATGGTGCAATCCGCTATTTCCTCTGGCTCGCGCTGACCTTCAAATCTTGGCTACCAACTCAGTATATACTTGCAAACTTCGCGTTTAACTCCATACCGGTTGGCCATCCATTATGAGATCCAATCTCCTTCCCTGGCCAATCAACAGCCTTGGACTTCCATCTTTGGTCATGAATTGTTTGTTAGTTTGCATCTACGTCTAACTAAGCCATCATTACTGTATAGTTTGCAATTGGACTAGTCCCTACCCTGCATACACTATTACTTCTCATTTGCATTACCTTCAACGTCACTTGCTCCTGTCCCAATTCGTCATACAATTGTACGCTCAGATTCTATTGTCTTGCACTTACGCTATGACCTTGGATCTGTACTACTGCTTCATTTCCTATCCCTTTCCTGTCATTCATTGCCTCACCGCTTCAACTGTAGTTAGCTCATCACCAGGTTGTATCTAGTCACTTTGGATTACCTTATAAGGGCTATCCCCTTGCCTGATGATTGTCTCCTTGGTTAGTTAATTTCATATGTTCTTGCATTTTGCTACAACCTAGTTATCACATTGGACTCAGGTTGAAGTTTCATTCTTTGGAACACATTTCACCCCTCTTGCCGTTTGTTGAGTGGCATAACCAAGCTCGCACTTTGCAATCAAGTCTTGCTACTCGCAATTCCTCTCGCACTCAGCATTCCTTTGCGCTCACAATCATCTAAGAATTGCCCTAAAGTAAGTGGGGTGGTTTTGTGATAATAATATTGAGATTGATGTTTCTCTTTGAGTTTATTTTCTGATACTTTTTCCCCCTATTTTCAATAATTCAAAAAACCTTTCATGATTTTTTTGATTTACTATTTTTTCTAAAGGACATTGAATAGTAGCAAGCTGAAATTTTCCATCTTGAAGAAAATTCTAAAAAAAAGAAAATTCTAGAAAATTATACTGTATTTTTCAGCATCTTAATTTTCTAAGATGTTTTTTTGCATCAAGTATTTTAATTTAATTTAAAACTTCCAAGAATAAGCTCATATTTTTATTTCCAGGTAAAGTCTGGAATATTTTCATTTTTTTACTCTCTTTCTTGTTTTTGGGGATTTCCTTGGTTTTTCCATTCTCTGTGGGGAAGATGCCGAAAAATTCATCATTTCAGGGAAATTATGGGTATAATTCTGAATAGAAGTGTCCCGGTTTTGCAAAAAAGGGGTTGAAAACGTTTTATTGATCATTTTTGATATGAAGTGCATTTCTCAAGCCAAAATTGTAAGTGAACTTTCATGTGAAAAGGTGTCTTTTTTATCTCAGAAATTAACTCAGTCTGTTTTTTAGCCCATATTTGTAGATTATATGTGAAAATAAATTAACATGCCCTTGCTTAAACAGTTTTATTGATTTTTAGAACACCAAATTTGGAACCCTTGAGGGCCTTGGGTCATGCTTCAAAATATCACTTTGCCAGAATTTTCAATCAAGTGCTGACTGCATTTGATTTTGTCATACTGACACCAAACTCAGTCTAACCTCAGTCTTACCCTCAGGCCTGATCTACTTTCTTAGGAACTTCAACCTCAGGTCTCATGAGACTTACATCAATATGTCTCCAGTAACTATATACCTCAGGATCTTCATGCAGTACATATCTACATATAGTCTAACCTCATACTATACACAGATAGACTCCATAGGCTTGCACATACTCAATATCCCAGGCTCTACTCTACCTCTCTGTCTAACCCATACATCTTTGGGTTACCTCTCTTTCTAACCCATACTCTTTGGGTTATCTCTCTGTCTAACCCATACCTCCTCTGTGTGGTTTATCCTTTGGGAATCTTTATGTACATCCTCCTACAGATTGTATTACATACTCTCTCTACTTAGTACATAGTGTCATGACTCCCATGTACACTGTACATCCTTCAACTTTACTCTCCCAACTTAGACAGCTCAGACCTGGAACCTTGTCCCAATGTAGAAGAAGCCTAACCTAATGTAGTAGCATCCCTGATCAGCCCTCTCTGTTACTTAGACTGTTCCCATGACATCATGTGTGTAGTCTGAGCCCCAATCACTTGTACCTCTGTTGTATTTCCAACCTCTTGTCTATTTAATAAGCCTCCTCTTTCCTCTTCCTGATGCTTCCGCCAAGAAATCAGTTTACTACTTCTTACTAGGAGATCTTTCCCAGCAATTGTCGTTCAGCACCATTCAACCCAATCCTCCTCTACTCCTGTTTAGCCTCCTTCAGTAACCTTGCCCCCAAGCCTACTGTGGGTAGAGACCCCTCTGTGCCAAGCCCTGCTTGCATGTCAGCAGCCCTTGTGACAGACTTAGGTGTAAAAAAAATTATTTAGATGTGGTTCAAATTTTATGTAAAATTTTTACAATAGGGCATATCAGAGTTAGCAAACTGGCCATTAGAAACCCCCCATTTTTAATGGCGGGTTTCTGAAATACACATACCCCCTAACTGGTGTATTTCAAAATGTTGGGTTTCATGAAAATGGCAGATTTCAAACATTGAACCCGCCATTTATGCATCATCATCCATCCACCATCCATCAAATCTAAAACACCCATCCACATCAGAAAATCCATACCAATCCCATCTCCATTGCTTCAGACACATCTCATCTCCATTGCTTCACATATCCATCCCTTCACATCTCTATTGATTCACATCCCCATTGCTTCACATCTCTATTGCTTCACATCTCTATTTCTTCACATCTCTATTGCTTCAAATCTCCATCTTCACACAAACCCCATCATCCCATCACCTCACATCAAATCACCATCTTTCTCAACATGTCCAATCAAACTTCCTTCCAGCAAGTTGAAAATGCAAAAAAGCTGACTGAAATTTTGTTAGTATTTGACTCCAATTCAGACTCCAATTTGGAATCAACTTGGTTGGCTTTGAATTCTCTATTACAAAAGCAATAAATAGTTCCAAGAAGACAAACTCTCCACAAACCTATTTATGAAAGGCAAAAGCTTCATCTCCTCCCCAACTTAAGCTTCCAGCAACTTTTCCAAACTCTATTGCCTTAATGCATAAAACTTTTGGAGATGATTGAAGACCACCACATCTTTCAGAACAACTCTTGGAATCCTCAATGCAATCCAGCTATCCAACTGGCTGTTGCTCTTTTTAGATTGGGATCAAATGGTAATGAAGCAGAAATTCATTGATTAGAAAATCTATTCTCAGTTGGTTATGGAAACATTGACTTAACACCAAAAGAGCCATGATTGCTATCCTATCTTTCTGTCACACAGTCCTTTCTTTTTTTTTTCGTTGTTCAACCAATAATCCTAGGCTGAATCACTCTGTTTCTTCTTTTTCTTTTTCTTTTCTTAGACAAAACTGACCCAAAACCTCACCCCACCACATCACCCACCTAACCCCACCAAACCACCATTCCACTCTCCTCCTCACCCACCACCTCCTCTTCACCCACCACCACCCCCTCACCCACCACCACCTCCTCACCCACCACCTCCACCTCACCCACCACCTCCACCTCACCCATCACCTTTGGAACCCCTGGTAAGCTCTCCTCATCCTCACCATCATCAGAAGCTAACCAATTGTTCCATCCCCGTCCAGCACCTTCAGGTCCTCAGGTAAGCTCCCCCCTCCTCCTCATCCTAATCTTCCCTCCATCCAAGCTGACTCCTCCCTCTTGCTTGCTCCTTCATCACCCCCCCTCCTTGCTTGCTTGCTGGCCCCACCACCTTGCCCACCACCTTGCTTGCTGGGCCCACCAGCGCCCCCCCACCTTGCTTGCTGGGCCCACCACCCCCGCTGGCCCCCACCACCTTGCTTGCTGGGCCCACCACCTTGCTTGCTGGGCCCACCACCTTGCTTGCTGGGCCCACCACCTTGCTTGCTGGGCCCACCACTGCCAAACCACCGCCCCCCCTCCTTGATTGCTTGCTCCTTCACCACCCTCTCCCTCCTTGATTGCTTGCCGGCCCCACCACCTTGCCCACCACCTTGCTTGCCGGGCCCACAAGCGCCCCCCCACCTTGCTTGCTGGTCTAAGACTCCAAACCATGCTAGGCTGTGGCAGTTCTGTGGAGGGGAAAGGTGCTGTTTAGGCTGCCCTCCTGAGTGTTACAAAAATATTTAAATGTAACCAAGATCAAGGTCCAGATACTGGTAAATGAGGAATCAAGTAGTAAAGGATAAAGATGATAGTAGTTTGGTAGCAATGGAACAGCACTATCTGAGCCAAGATTATGTGGGAAAAACTTAGACAAAAGAAGCTAAAGTTTGTTTAAAGTTCAAAGAACAAAGTTGTTGCATGTAAACAACGCCCACAATCTAATAACTCTGGTTGTCAGCAGAAGATTGGGGATGATCAACTCAAACCCAACCAACCCCCAGGTTCTCAATGAACCTGATCAACTCTCCGCAATCAAGTGCTTGAAGGGTACCAGATAACTGAAGGTGGCCGTACAAGACAAAGCACTATGTTTAAGAAGCTCTAAAAGCAAACAGTAACTGATTTGAAGCAAGGATAACCTCAAAACTTCTCAAGGAACTCAAGAGTAAGCTGGCAGAATGCAAGTCCAAAAAAATAAGGGAGGTATAACACTCCAGGTATTAAGCTTAATAAGACCTCTTCAATCAATTGTGATTGGATCCAGAAAGATGATTAAGGAGGGATCAAGAACAGTATGGTCAGAGAAAGGGATCAAGGAGTGGTATAACACACTCAAAAATTCCAACAGACAGAATTCTCTTCAAATGGCAAGGCTATTGGTTGGTGATATGGATCAGGCCACAGAGGGGCAAAGATTAAGGATCAATGGATCAGGGGGAAATCATAGATATACCCAGGATGAGGATGAGGATCAGATTTCAGTCATAATGGGGGGGAAATATGAACACACTCCCATGGATGTTTTGGAAAAAGGCAGGGTTGAGCCCCTCCTTTTATAGATAAGAGGTCTATAGACTATTTACAAGAGAGATTTACAAATAGAGCGGAAAAAAAAGTTTTTTTTTTGAGGATGATTGTCATGCGAAAACAAAAGAAACAAACAAACAATCAGAAAAAAAAAAGTTAAATCAAGACCATGGCCCATGCCAATGATGGGCACGGGCAGAAGAGTAGCTATTGAGGGGCCCGCGGACATGCTGATGGGCCCGGGAGACAGTTGAGACCCACGCGGGCAACGGACAAGCCGCGCGGGAGAGTGGTGAGCTGGAGGTGGATTGAGAGAAGAATTAGAAAATGTTGCGGGAGAGTAATTTATGGGTGGAGGATTGATGGATGGGAAGGATGACACAAGCTTGAGGTTGATGGAAGGGATGATCCAATTGAGGATGAGATGGGTGTGGTGGAGGAAGATTGGATGAGGATGGTCTGGGTAGACAGGTGGAAGGACTAGTTGGAGTAGGAAAATCAGAGGAGGATAGGATTGGAGGAGAACTGGGGGGGAGTTGGATGAGATGGATTGGATTGAATAAAGATTGCTGATGATGGAGAGTGACTGGAAGAGGCTCATTTCTGTTCTTGGAAGTCAAGTCTAAGGAGGATCAAGATTGAGGATGATAGCGGCAAAGTGAGGGATGATCTGAGTGGAGAGTGAGATCCAATCAATCTGATGGGTGGATAGGATGAAGGAATTGGTTGGCGGGGGAGATCATCCCCGCTTGGCCAAGGTGATCAAGATTGTACAGAGAAAGGACCATCCTCACTCTCAAGGGGGATCCTTGCTGGGTTGGTGTTTCAAATGAGAGCCACTGTTGTTGTTGGCTGCGCTGACAATGACGGCGACAAAAGGAGGAGGAATACTGATTAGGTTTTCCAATTGTCTTTGGACAATTGGGATGATGATTGGTGGCAACACCGGCGGCAGGTGCAAGAACCAAGCCAAGCCAAGCTGTTCTTCAGCCGCCAATTGGCAAAAGAAGCAAGGAGAGAGAAGCAAAGCAAGATAGATTTGAACGCTGTACAAAGGGGTCTAAAAGAACTGAGAGATCTTCCTAGACAAATAGGAGAAGGGAAGGCTGAGAGCTGGGAACTGAACTGAGAAGTCATTCCAATTTTTTTTTGGAACTAAATGGAGGCTATAGAAAAGTTCATAAAAATTTTACTTTTTCTGTACTTGTCCAGAGGTGTCCCAGATTGGGCACCACACCGGGCCCACCACCTTGCTTGCCAGGCCCACCACCACCCCCTCACCTTGCTCACTGGGCCCACCACCAACCCTCCCACCTTGCTCCCTGGGCCCATCACTGCCCCCCCCACCTTGCTCACCGGGCCCACCACCGCCCCCCCACCTTGCTTGCTGGGCCCACCACTGCCCCCCTCCTTGCTTGCTTGCTCCTTCACCACCCTCCCCCTCCTTGATTTCTTGCCGGGCCCACCAGTGCCCCCCCACCTTGTTTGCCGGGCCCACTACTGCCCCCCCACCTTGCTTGCCAGGCCCACCACCACCCCCCACCTTGCTTGCCGGGCCCACCACTCCTGCCAGCCCCCCCACCTTGCTTGCTGGGCCCACAACCAACCCCCCCTCCTTGCTTGCCGGCTCCACCTCTTCCCCCGCCTCCTTGCTTTCCTGCCGGCTCCACCACCCCCCCCTCTCAATCGCCACGGCCTGCCCCCCTCCCCCTTGCGTCGGCCCCACCCCCCCCCCCCCCTCAGACGCCCCCCCCATTGATGCCTGCCAAGCCAATCAAACTCCCCCCCCTCCCTGACCCCAGGCCCAACCCTAAGCCAACCCAAAGGCCCAGCCCAATTCCCTCACACCCCAGTAAGTTTTTCTTTTTTTTTTTTTTTGTTTTTATTTTTTATTTTTATTTTTTTGGGTGCTGATGTGATGTGATGTTTATTTTATTTTTTATTTTTTTGGTAAAATTTTTCTTTTGTGATCATGTTTCTGGTGAACTTGGGATCAATTCCAGGTTTGGTTTCATCTTTTTGATCCAATCTTGTTTCACTGATGATGTCCATTTGACTGATTGTTTTTTTTTTTGTTTTTTTTTAATCTGTCAACCACTATTGGTGAATTTCCAATTCTTCTTCCACCCCCCTCAAAATGTTACACAAACAATCAAATCATTTCTTTTTACTCACCCCAATCTAATTATAGGATTGGGAGGGAACAAGATGGAAGGAGATGGCTTGAAAAAACAAAGAGAGGTGAGAAGAGTAGGGCTGCTTGCCAAAAGAGGCTTCAATCTTGGGATTCTGAAATGTCTTTGGAAGTTGCTGAGGAAGGTATTAATGAAAGGGTTGTCTGGTCTGGTCAAAAACCACATCCTTTGGATCTGTACCCTTCCATTGTTGCAGAAAAGAAAAAGAATAGTCAAAAACCCACCCAGGAAGAGTTTGAACAAGCCAAACAAACAATAAAAACCTTCCATTTCTTCCACTGTGGAAAAGTAATTGTCCTTGATCAATCTGATCACCAAGCCCTGGTTGCAATAATTGAATTTGTTCCCTTGGATGAAATCTCAGATCAAGATAAGAAGGAAATCAACTTTTTTACCACTTTCCTTCATGGTTCAAAAAAATGTTTCAACCCAGTTGGTCCTTCAAGAGCTTGGGGTGGAAAAAGGTGGGAAATTGGATGAAAAAAATCAATGGACCCCTTTGAGTTATTTGGAAGCTATGTGAAGAAATAATCTATTCAATCTTCCCCTCAATGGTATGATTTTCTCAATCTTAAGGCATAAAAAGTCTCTCAAATTTTGGGACAAATGGTTTTTTAAGTTTTTGAACAAAGAAAATATATTTAAAAGCCCAGAATTTGAGTAATCTGCTTTAATTCATCTACAGTTCTGCTGCTACCAATGTATGCTGCAGCCATTGACCACTTATCCTTTTTTTCTGTTGCAAGTTGTTCCCTCTCCATTTGCAGTTTTGCTTGCTGTCAATCCTTCTCCTTTTCCTCTTTTTGAAATTCTAGCTCAGCCTGTTTCAACTTCCACTCAGCATCACATTTTTGCTGATGAGGCAAACTCTTGGATTTCTGCTTTTTGAAATCAATAGCCAGTTGAAAATCCCACTGCTCATTTTCAAACTGAAGGTTTTCAGATTCAATTTGCAATTTCACTGTTTTTCAGAGGGGAATATGAATGAGCTTGATTTTGAAAGCAAGGAGAATCCAATGAGCTTACTTGAATCTTGCTTCTCCATCATCTCCTCAAAGCCCAAAAATTTTGAAGTGTTTCTCTGCTTTTGGATGCTATTGGGGTTGATGTTGATGGAATTGGAGGCCTTTTGCTTTCCCTTTGCAGAGGAGGTTTGTGTGGGAACATCATTGCTCTCATTTGAAGGGGATTTTGGAGTCCCCATTGGCATGAGTTTCTGGCCATTCATGAATGGATGAGCCTGTTTCTTTTGAATCTAAATAAGTCAGGATTAACTGGACAGAAAAGAAAAGAACTTTTTTCTTAACTTGAGCAGATGTTGATGGCAATGGTGATACGGGAATGACATCCTCCTCATTGGCCAAGTTCTCCAGTTCTTCCACCCCAGGAAGAGAGAAATCCAAAGAGAGAAGGGAGGGGTCCAAGGGTGGGTTTGACTCCTCAATCAACGTGGAAGTAGATGTGATTGTAGCTGATTGTGTTTGAATATCCTCCTTGGCATTGGATGGGGGTCACTCATAGGCTTCTTTGGGATCACCATTGCTAGGCTGAGCATCCCCAGCCAAGTCCTCAGCCTCAACTGAATTGGATTGTTGGGCATCAAAAGCAGCGAGGGGGGTGATGTTGTCCTTCTCTCCCAAGATTTCATCCATTTGAATATAAAAAGGACAAATGGAATCCAAATTATCAACCACCAAGTTGATTGCCTTGGCTTTGTCAGAGTTGGGGATACCAAAGCCAATGGAGATTGATGGAGTGGGCCTTTTTGTACTTGGATTGATAATTCTTGAATTGCTCCCTCATTTGTTTGGATGACAGATCCAGCCTAACTTTTGTTTTGTTCTTGAGTTAATTGGCCATCAGGAGATAACCATTGACCTTAGAGGATGGAGGTTGGCCAACACGTGTTTCATTTTTGGATCCAAAGAAAGCATTGTAGTTGGATGGAATTTTGAGCCAGTTGACCAGGATGATGTGATCAGCTCTCTTGAGCTGACTTGAGCCTTTGGAAGCTGATGAGGGAGGATTGTTGGATTTTGAGTTCCTGGGGAAAAAAAATCATTTAACATAATAGGGTGTATCAGAGTTAGCAAACACTGTTTTTTTTAATGAAATGCTTCAACCCAGATCCACCATGTAAAGCATTCCATTAAAACATTATATAAAACACTTATTTTACATCAGGAATGTCAGATTTACCCCCAAATAAGTGGTTTTTTTTTGAAATAAATTTTATAAAGGATTTCCCCTCTTGTCAGTGAAATCCTTTGTCTTCTCCCTCCCTTCCCTCCTTCCAACTTAATGCCTTGAGAACTGTGGAATTTTTTTTCTTCTTTCTTACCAGATCATTCTTAAACCAATCTCAAGACTCCTGCAAAAGAATGTGCCATCATCTGGAATCAAAAAACCATTTTCAACTTGAGAAGATCAAATTTAAAATTGATTGACTGAAAATTTAAGTAGATTCCATAGATCAGTTGACCAGCAGCAACCAATCAACTTGGATCCTATATTTTTAACTTCTGTTTCAATCTAATCAGATAGACTGCTTCCAAGAATTATTATGAATGAAAAAAATAAATTAAACTAGTGGTAGATGGAGAATGATCTACTAAATTAAATCCTCATCCTTTTTAGTGAAGTATGAAAGGAAAATATGTTGAAACGGAAAACATATTGGCTTTAAAAAAAAAGAACAGGGGATGTTTTATTTCACTCTTTTCATAAATTTGAGCCTGCTGATGATTTCTTGAATTTGTTTTTCTTATTTGAAATCAGCAAGCTAGGAAAATCAACAATAGAGCCTTCCATTCCATAGATTCCTTTGAAAAAATGTGGAATTTAGTCCAAGTGCATAGCCAACAATTTTGACCTTGATTGATAGGCTATTTCAAGAATTTTTAAAGATGATCCATATGAATAATTTTTGAAGGTTCTTTTTGAATTAATCAAACAAAAAGAGGCCAAGAACTTCCCTAGGCCAACTGGAAATCCTTCAAAAGAGAACAGGGGAGAAGATAGCAGATTCCAAGAGCCATCAGACCCAAAAAATACTTACATCAAATGAAAAATTCACCTCAGAACTAGAACATACATCCAACAATCCAGAAAAGGACAAGCAGACCAGGCACAATCCAGGGAGGGACCAGAGGTGAGAAAAACCCACCAGTCTTGATAGACCAAAAAATGGGAAAAGGACTAATAATATGCCACTTCCTGCTTCTCCAACTCTCAAGGCACATTTCAGCTGGCTACTATTCAGAACCAACTGACTAAAGACCCCAGAAATAAAAATGAATGAACAATAATA
The DNA here is from genome assembly GCA_025617555.3 of Puccinia polysora. NCBI lineage: Eukaryota > Fungi > Basidiomycota > Pucciniomycetes > Pucciniales > Pucciniaceae > Puccinia > Puccinia polysora. Next base: position 26,091,069 of record CM062642.1, on the reverse strand, counting down.
ATGAATACAAAAATACTGAAATAATAACTTAAAAACAAAAATGAGATAAAAACCCTTAATGAGTAAGAAAAGTATGAATATTATTGCAGAAATGGATTCCTAGTGCCAAATTAGGTAGGGTCACCCACTGGCACCACCCCCCAGTTCCTGCTCCTTCAGGTAGAACCGTGACACCCCTGTGCACTGTACCTCACATACACCCCACAGCCTTGTTCCACACCACATGGGGCCCAAAGAGCACCACCACAAGGTAGAAAACAGCATGAGAATTCCCAAAAAAACAGAAAGTTTGGAAAAATTGGGCCCTGCATCCTTTTTAGAGCTGTATCAAAGGTTGTCAGGGTCCCCTGTAATGGGACCTGTACAGAAGGTTTGGGCCCAAAAGAGTACACAATAGGTACAGTAGCATCCTGAGAGGGTACACTGAGGATACAAAGAGGCCTAGCTTTGTGCTGACTAGCCCACAAGACAACTGACACCTATACAACCTCCTCTGTACCCTATACAAGGAAGACTGTACGTAACTAGTCACAACCACTGGCTTAATACCCAATTCAGTAGATTTAATTAGACTAATATTAGTTACTGTAGCACCCTGAGAGTGTGCAATGGGGATAAACAGTAGATTAGCTTTGTGCTAACTTTCTCACAATATACCAGGCACCCATACAACCTCCCCTGTACCCTGTACAATGTAGACTGTATGTAACTAGTCACAACCAGGGGCTCACTACTCAATTAAAGAAACTCCAATCAAGCAAATATGGAAAGAAGAGCCTCATACTTGGAATCAGCCCTCGGAAAGAAGTCTCCTGAGCATTGCTTAAGCCCCTGGCCTCAGGAGACCATGGCTTATATTTAAAAATATTAATTGAATACAACCTCTTTGGCTGATACAGTGAGATCATTAAGGGTACAGAAACGTGTACCAAGCCCCAAGTATGATGACATAAGACTCTCCATACATTTTTAGTGGCTAAAGCAGGTCCACACGAATACACTGATGGTCCCTTAGCCTCAGAATTAGCCTTGTTCACTACATTTTATTAATTGAATACTACTTCTTTGGCTGATACAGTGAGGTCATTCAGGGTACAGAAACGTGTATCAAGCCCCAAGCATGATGTCATAGGGCTTCCTGTACCTCTTTAGTGACTAGGGTAGATCTACGCGAACACACTGATGGCTCCCTGGCCTCAGCACTAGCCTGGGTCACCCTCCTTTGGTTGGTAAAAAGACTGCACCATGAGGGGACCCAAAATGATATAAATAAAGCCCAAGCATGATGTCATAGGGCTTCCTGCACCTCTGTAGTGACTAGGGTAGGTCTACGCGAACGCACTGATGGCTCCCTGGCCTCAGCACTAGCCTGGGTCACCCTCCTTTGGTTGGTAAAAAGACTGCACCATGAGGGGACCCAAAATGATATAAATAAAGGCTCCTCCCCCAGCCATTTCTGACTGATTCATCCGGTTATATAGTCATGATTGCTTCAGATATTTTTGTCCTCAAGCCATCAAACCCTTATAAGAAATAAGTGTGTGATCCTGGACCACTTTCTGATAAAACTATAGACAAAACTCTTGAATCCTTATTTTTGGCCAAAATCAGCATCCAGCCATTCAGCCTGCCCCAGCATCAGCTTCCAGCACCCTGAATCTCTGCATATTGGCCCATCCATCAAAAATAAGTCCGGATCTAGGCCTATTAAGTGATCCTGCTGACTCATATCCCTTTTTTTAGGTTCTGCATGACCCAAACCCCAAGGAAATTACACACAACCTTCTTGAAAGCAGTCCTTTCAAACCCACAGGCACCAAAATTGCATCTATATTGTCCTTAACAGACATATACCTGTGTTCCGGAGGGCTCCAAAATCCATTGAGTTCTTGGCCCCTCCTTTTAAATTTATTTATATATATATATATATAAATTTAACCCTTTCAGTCAAAATATATCTCTGGCATTTTCAACATTTTTGCTCTAAATTTTCTATCACCTCTAGTAGCTAGAAGGAGCTAGTTCCTTGGCATCTAGTAGGCTGACAGCACATGAGCAGGTACCAGCAGAAAGTTAGAGACTAGTCATAAAAAACCCAGGAAAAACTTTCTGTTTGGCCCAGCACCTTTGTACCATCTTTTTGTTTTATTTTTCATTAATATTTTCATTGGAAAAATTTTGCAAAGAGTAAGTTCTTGATGGACTTGAGTGAATCTTGACGAGAATTTTTCTCTTTTTTCATGCAAATGAGTTTTTTCAGACCTTGAAAATCAATAATTTTGGGTGATAGAGATTAAAATTCAAGATGAACTTAGATGTCTTGAAAACTCTGATGGTTGAGATAAAGGGCTCTTAGGAGGTTAGTCATTCCACTCCTAGGTCTACCAAGTACTTGAAAATTTTTTGAAATGATTGATAAATCCTTTATCTAGCTGAGGATGATTAGTTGGAGACACAAATCCATGTTGCAATTTTAAAATTGTGAAAGGCTAAATGGATTGAGGGAGAAAATGAAATTTGGCACAAAGCCAAAAGGGTGAAAAGGGCTTGCAAGTATGGCCCATGGTAAACTTTGAATGATTTGATAATTGATCTTATTTATTAGGGCTGAGATTTTCCTATATCAAATTTTTAAGCCTTTGGATTTGACAACAAGATCTTCAAAATTGATCAAGCAAATGCAGGGGAAATAAGTGCAAGGAGATCTTTTTGAAGACTTGGAAAGAGATCCAAGACCAGAATGTCAATGGTGAAGATGCAGTGCATTTTTATTATGGTTTGAGAAACTCCCAGATGAAGATTATCATTTTTGGTTCCAAGGTTAATGATCCAACCAAGATAGTGAGAGTGTGATAGAGTGATAGATTGAGAGAGTGAAAGATACAAAAGATGCATGAATGGTTCATTTGAATTTTGTAATCCACCATTTTTATGAATCCTGCCATTTTGAAACACACCAGTTAAGGGGTATGTGTATTTCAGAAAAAAGCAACTCAAACTGGAATTTCTGTTGAATAAAATAGCAGTTTTCTAATGGCAGATTTTCTAACTCTGGTATGCCCCAATAGAAATAAGGAAATTAAGAAATGAAATTTTCTTTTTGAAAGATGGAATATTTATGGTAGGATTTAAATAGCTTTTAAAAAAACATAAAAAAAATTAAAATTGGAAAATATTCATGTATAGTGGGGGGAGTTCAAAAGATTTGAAATATTCCAACAAAAAATTCATCAAATGCAAAAATATAATAATAAAGGGTGATGTTATATTCACGGCTCCAGCCGTGTGGGAGTTGTGTAGGGCCCTCAACGCGTGAAGGCCCGTACACTAATCCATATAATTTATGATTTATTTATTATTATTTATTATTATTTATTATTTATTATTTATTATGTATCATTTAATATTTATTATTATTTAATATTATTCATTATTCATTATTTATTATTTATTATTTATTATTTATTATTTATTATTTATTATTTATTATTTATTATTTATTATTTATTATTTATTATTTATTATTTATTATTTATTATTTATTATTTATTATTTATTATTTATTATTTATTATTTATTATTTATTATTTATTATTTATTATTTATTATTTATTATTTATTATTTATTATTTATTATTTATTATTTATTATTTATTATTTATTATTTATTATTTATTATTTATTATTTATTATTTATTATTTATTATTTATTATTTATTATTTATTATTTATTATTTATTATTTATTATTTATTATTTATTATTTATTATTTATTATTTATTATTTATTATTTATTATTTATTATTTATTATTTATTATTTATTATTTATTATTTATTATTTATTATTTATTATTTATTATTTATTATTTATTATTTATTATTTATTATTTATTATTTATTATTTATTATTTATTATTTATTATTTATTATTTATTATTTATTATTTATTATTTATTATTTATTATTTATTATTTATTATTTATTATTTATTATTTATTATTTATTATTTATTATTTATTATTTATTATTTATTATTTATTATTTATTATTTATTATTTATTATTTATTATTTATTATTTATTATTTATTATTTATTATTTATTATTTATTATTTATTATTTATTATTTATTATTTATTATTTATTATTTATTATTTATTATTTATTATTTATTATTTATTATTTATTATTTATTATTTATTATTTATTATTTATTATTTATTATTTATTATTTATTATTTATTATTTATTATTTATTATTTATTATTTATTATTTATTATTTATTATTTATTATTTATTATTTATTATTTATTATTTATTATTTATTATTTATTATTTATTATTTATTATTTATTATTTATTATTTATTATTTATTATTTATTATTTATTATTTATTATTTATTATTTATTATTTATTATTTATTATTTATTATTTATTATTTATTATTTATTATTTATTATTTATTATTTATTATTAATTATTAATTATTTATTATTTATTATTTATTATTTATTATTTATTATGTATTATTTATTATGTATTATGTATTATTTACTATTTATTATTTATTATTTATTATTTATTATTTATTATTTATTATTTATTATTTATTATTTATTATTTATTATTTATTATTTATTATTTATTATTTATTATTTATTATTTATTATTTATTATTTATTATTTATTATTTATTATTTATTATTTATTATTTATTATTTATTATTTATTATTTATTATTTATTATTTATTATTTATTATTTATTATTTATTATTTATTATTTATTATTTATTATTTATTATTTATTATTTATTATTTATTATTTATTATTTATTATTTATTATTTATTATTTATTATTTATTATTTATTATTTATTATTTATTATTTATTATTTATTATTTATTATTTATTATTTATTATTTATTATTTATTATTTATTATTTATTATTTATTATTTATTATTTATTATTTATTATTTATTATTTATTATTTATTATTTATTATTTATTATTTATTATTTATTATTTATTATTTATTATTTATTATTTATTATTTATTATTTATTATTTATTATTTATTATTTATTATTTATTATTTATTATTTATTATTTATTATTTATTATTTATTATTTATTATTTATTATTTATTATTTATTATTTATTATTTATTATTTATTATTTATTATTTATTATTTATTATTTATTATTTATTATTTATTATTTATTATTTATTATTTATTATTTATTATTTATTATTTATTATTTATTATTTATTATTTATTATTTATTATTTATTATTTATTATTTATTATTTATTATTTATTATTTATTATTTATTATTTATTATTTATTATTTATTATTTATTATTTATTATTTATTATTTATTATTTATTATTTATTATTTATTATTTATTATTTATTATTTATTATTTATTATTTATTATTTATTATTTATTATTTATTATTTATTATTTATTATTTATTATTTATTATTTATTATTTATTATTTATTATTTATTATTTATTATTTATTATTTATTATTTATTATTTATTATTTATTATTTATTATTTATTATTTATTATTTATTATTTATTATTTATTATTTATTATTTATTATTTATTATTTATTATTTATTATTTATTATTTATTATTTATTATTTATTATTTATTATTTATTATTTATTATTTATTATTTATTATTTATTATTTATTATTTATTATTTATTATTTATTATTTATTATTTATTATTTATTATTTATTATTTATTATTTATTATTTATTATTTATTATTTATTATTTATTATTTATTATTTATTATTTATTATTTATTATTTATTATTTATTATTTATTATTTATTATTTATTATTTATTATTTATTATTTATTATTTATTATTTATTATTTATTATTTATTGTTTATTGTTTATTGTTTATTGTTTATTATTTATTTTTTATTATTTATTATTTATTATTCATTATTTATTATTTGGTGGAGGCTACACAACTTGATTTAAGTTGCTTAGTGTGCCGTACAACTCAAATGGGACGTGTGGCATGCCACACAGCCCATTTGAGTCGTGTAGCATGCCACATGGCCCATTTGAGCCATGTAGCATGCCAAATGGCTCATTTGAGTCGTGTAGGGTGCCACATGGCCCATTGAGCCGTTTACAGAGTTGTGTACACAGCTCAATGAGCCGTGAGTTTGAAATTTCCTTTTTATTAATTTTCAATTTTTGAATTTTTTTTTCAAAAAATTTTATATACAAATATATTGAGCTTAATTTCTTTATTTTTTTAAAGAAATTTGTTTTTATCTGATACCTTTTCCAGGCCGCGTGTTGCTTGAGTAAAGAAGAAAATTAATAAGTCTTTCAAGTTCCAATTCTTTGTCTTTTAAAACTTGTTGTTTATACTGATTTAATTTTGCTTGTTGTTGCTCAGGAGTTATTATAACAGGCACAAAATAACAGAGTCTCTCTTCTTTTTTCTGTTTAAGAAGATTCCAATAATAATTGATTAATTCTCTGTTGGTCTTGAGATCCACTGGAAAAATAACAATAAAAAAGGCTAATAAGCATTTTTACTTATGTTTACGTAGATTATCTGGTCCAAAGAAATAAATAAATTGAAAATTAATTATTAAGGGTTTTTCCCAGCCAGAACCCCAGTTGTCAAATTACTGATACCAGGAACTTTGCAGTCCTTTAGCTACAGCAGGAGATATTGGTGTTGGAATAATAATAATTCCAAGAAAATTGCATAAAATTCTCAAATAGTTGATTTATAAGCAAGTGCAAAGTTTGTGTGGTTTGGTTGGATTGAATTGATTTAAACATATTTTTAGAGAGGTTCCACAGTTCATGAAAACAGGGGATCTTTATCAGATTACAACCTCTCTGCAAGGAGTTCTTTTGAACCATGTAAAGACCTTGGGCCAATGAGGTCCTAAGTGATTACTCAAAAGAGGTCTACTCAAGGAGATTGGGTGGACTGTCTGAATCACCAAAGTTACGCCTGGAGGCAAGGAGGATATAACTTATCAATTTGAGCAGATACTCCAAGAAAATTTCAGAAAATCATGGTTAAAAGGGTCTCAGGAAAATCTTTGGGGATAATGCTGATATTCTTCAATGGAATTAACAATGTGTTTAGAATTAATAATTATAATATCATACTGAGGCCTTAAATCAGTTTTTTATCTTGAATAAACACTTGATCAAGGATGGCAAGGGGTATGTATTGAATACTTAAAAATTGCTGAGGTTTAAACCATCTAAAAGGGGCTGTTTATATACCTTTCTAGGGTAATAAGACATTCTCAGGGCACGTAGAGAGAGTTTTGCTTATGTTCTGAGGCTGGCAGGCTATCCAGGGATGTTTATGCACGTAGTCTTGGTGCTTTCAGCTGGCTAGCCTTGCTTTTGTCATATTTCCAAGTGAAATAATTGTCAGAAGGTATTTAAATATTAATTTTTTATTTTCATGGTTCAGACACATTTAGTTATTTTATATTAATTTCTTTAGAGTGGAATGGGTAGAAGTGGGTATTTGTAAATTCTACGCCATCTTCTGCACATTTTTCTAGTTTTGTATAATTTTTTGGTATACTTCTTGATGTGTTTTGTGGTTCATAAAGATTTGGAAATCTCATTTACATCACGACCTTCATTGTTGTTTCTCACAATTTATTTTATTGATGTTTTGATTTCCATATTTTTTATTCAATATTCTAAGGTTTTAATCATCTCCCCATCCATCAGTCAATTGTTACATATGCATGATGTATGCATGCAACTTGTAGCATGTTGCTGTGGTACCTGGCTGTTAGAATTAGTACAGTTGATGTTAGACGCGCGCAGGCTTGACGGCTGCATGCAGGAATCCATCATCCGCGGCCAGAATTCATTTTTCATGCGCCTATATACTGATTGTCAGGCGTGTGTACCCTTGCTATATGAATGTGGGGCTGCGCGCGGGAATTGTGACACAACAGCAATCCGCCTGTAACTCCTAAAATATACACAACATCTCAATTCTTACTGAATTTTAGGTGCAAAACCTATACATGGCATTGTGTGTGAAGTATTAGAATGGCCAAAAGGTGCCATAGTGGTTATGTGGTTTATTGGTATTTTCTTCTAAAATTATTAAAAATGTAAGGAGTTGGAATTCAAGGGTGAGGTCAGTGAGCGACCCTACCTATTTTTGGGTGAAAAATCCATTTATGCGATAATATATATATGGATTTCCTACTCCTTTTAATCTTTTTTTATTTATTTGCTGTTTTTAATCTGCTTTGAAAGGTTGCTCTTGTCAACTAGCAAGCTGACAAGATTAACCAAAAAAAATTAAAGAGCCCTTATAATGAAAATGAGAATACTTACAGATTCAGATTCAACTGATGTCATAGGAACAAGCAAGATTTTCTTGAAAAATTTAGAAATGTTGGGAAATCTTAAACTTTTTACTTTCCACCATTCAAGAATGTTGCATTTTTCCCCCTCTAAATCATCTGGGTCATCACATTCAATGAGTGGCTCTTCAAGTTATAGGTCCAATTCAGCTGTTGGAATATGAAGATTGATTTTGGAAGTCAAGGAGGCCACAAACTTGGGGGAGGTTTCTAGAAGGCTCTCTCTGGGTTGAATTTTAGAACCTTATGTGCTTGCAATTACATTCTTTGAATCTTCTTTTGTTACTCTTGGGACTTTATTGGAAAAAAAATTATTGTAGAGGCTATATATTGCATCATGAATGGATGATAGTTCAGCTTGAGGTTTAAGCATGGTTGCATCTTATTTGAGGCTGAAATCTAAGTAAGTAATCTTGTCAAAAGGATCAAAGACTAAAGCAACAGAAATAATTTCAGACATCCCGTCCATGTGTTCATTTACAAATATATGTCCAGCTTTTGTCTTGATGTGTAATTCAATTTCCTTCATAAAAATATGAAATAAGTTGGAGGTTGGGTACTTTGTACCACATAGCTTAGTTGTAACAATGTAAAATTTTGTCAAGAAATCCTTCATTATATTAATTTCCATCATGTCTGCTTCAGTTGGGCATTTTGAATGGTTTGAATCAGTCATTGAAAGATGTTGAAATGCTTACTTGAATTGCAATGCAGATTCAATAATCTTATAGCAGGATTTCCAGTGGGTTAGAAAATCAGGGGTGGGTCTCTTCTTGCAAGGAATATTTAGTAATTCTACTGCTTCCTCAATTTTTTTTACAAATTATTGGCTTGCATTGATTTAATTTATACTGATTCTAAGCTGTTTAATTCCATCTTTTGACATCTTCATTCCATCCTTTACCCTGAAATTTATAACATGGGCTGCACATCTAATATGAAAATATTTTCCATGATTCATGAGAAGTGAATTATTTGGTTGTTCAAACAAAATTTCCTTGAGACAATACATAGAAAACCATTTGAAATGGAATTATCCAATTTAATGAAACATAACTGAAAGAATAAAAATCTAAACAATAATCATAAAAATATCATTTAGTTAATAAGTAATCAAAACAATTATAAAAGTGAAATGATCTAACCTTATCAATAATTCACCATTTTTTTCATTGTTTGAAAAATTCTTTCAAAAATGGCTGACCCACTATGGGTGGAAGTGATTTGCTTAAATAAAATTATATTTTTGACAAGATTCTACTCTTCATCAATGTAATGGCAAGTGAAAACCATTTAACCATTATTTTTAGTTGATGTGCAAAGATCAGTAGTCAAAGCCAAAGTTGAAGCATTGTTGATTTTTTGTTGAATTTCTAATTTGAGGTTTTCATAAATTTCCATGCAGTTTCTTTGCAATGTGGTTCTACCAGGAAGTCTCATGAAGGGCTGAATTGTATGGATAAATTTTATGAATTTACTGTGTTCAATAATACAGAATGGGTATTCATGGATGATTATTAACTTGGCCAGATGAATTTGAGCTCAATAATCATGAAATTTCCAATTTTTGAGCTTTCTTGAAAATTTTGATTGATTTATGAGTTTTTGTATAAGTACATTTCCTTCAGAGCTGGTTGAAAATCTAAAAAATTGCTCAATATGACACCACAGACTGACTTTCTTTTTCCTGAGAGACATGACTGGCAATATTTTAAATTTTCTTTAACATTTTCATCTATAATAAGACAAATGAATCAATTCATTAAATCAAAATAGAAAAAGAAATAAATGGAATTTTATTGACCAATTCCATCTTTACAAAAATGTTCCCACAAATTGCTAGTTAACTTGTGTTTTTTTGACAACATTAATGGGGGTGGCAATTCCAAGGAGGACTCAGGTGGCAATTTAGATGATTAATTTTGGGAAAAGGGTGCATCTGATAATACTTGTAATTCATCTTCACTTTGATATTCCATTGATTGTTAAAAACAATTTGATTAAAATCCAGAATAGCTTGGTTATCATGCTTGAGTGATTCCTTAACTTGTGACCAAAGTTGAGTAATTGAAGCAAGTTGGAGAGACCCCTAGGTTCCCACTCCAATTTCAAAGTCATCATCAGTGCCAACCAGTGACCACCAAGAGTCACATTATACATGTGACCATACATGATAACCAGCCCTGTCTCACCCTTGGCCATACCAATACCCAATTTCTTCAATCTTTTTGCATCAACAAATATCAGAAGAAGGACACCCCAGAGTCCAGGCCTTGGGATGGAAGCAGAGGTGGCAGACCACTACCTCCTTGCACTGCTTGCCGGTATTGTGATTCTCAGTTGCCACCTGATCCTGGTGCAAGTGCCCCAAAGATCTCAAACTCTTTTGCCTCTTGGACATAGTTGTATCAAGGGTTTTCTAGGATTCCCACACCCTCAAAGTATCATTCAGATATATCCCACTGGTTTTTCCAGCATTGGGCACCCACTCACTTATCTCAACCAAGATCCCAAGACTGATTCCAATAGCAAAAGCAGTACCACAGAAGTGAAAGCAATCCCAGGTTAAAGTTATAGAAATGAAAAAATCCCAGAAAAATAAAAAGGGGGTACCAATGGGTCCACCAACCATCTAAGAGAACTGAAAAAATCCACACCCACATCCACAGTGCTTGAGGCAGGTTGGGTTGAGAAAAGGCTTTTCTGAAACCCCTCTACTCAAAACCAGATAGATACCCACTGGGTCTAGGTATTTTGCGGGTTGGCCTAACCCATGAACACCCTGACTGCAGCCCAATCAGTCAACATTTAAAACCTGGGAACTCCAAACTGCATACCTAGCCACTCATGCCTCAAGGCCACCTTCTCAGTCTTCACATATACTGGTCTCTCCTTCCCTCCTGGCCTGATTTCCCCCAAGGAATTCTTTTAAAAATTTTTTACTGGTTAGCCCCTCTGCCAGTACATTTCATCTAAGCAAAAGAAAACCTTCACACAGCCTGCTTAAATCATATAACCCTGTCCATTCCTGGTGTTACTCTTATAGGATTCAACAACCTCCTCCTGGAATGCTTTGTCCCATTCTTCCATTTCCTCATCACTTGTAATTTTCCTGACTCCTTCTTGATTGCAATTCCAACCAATCATCCTTGAGTTCTATGAGTAGTAGTGCCTGTGCCTTCAGCCCCTTGCACACCAGGGGCATTTGTGACGGAATGAATGATCTGCAAGGAATTGTAAAATGTAATGCAAATGATGCAAATGAGAAGAGTTAGCTATGCAGGGGATTGACTATTCCTTAAGCTGGCATTGCAACTGATATAGAATTTCTATACAATATGCAAGCCAACATGGATTTTTTAACCACAAGTGCAATAGCTTAGTTCAAGGCTTGAGTCATCCAAAGATGGAAGAAGCAAGGTTGATTGGATGGTCAACCAGTCATTGGTTGTAACTGCAATGGTTGTAGTTTTAGAATTTTTCCAAGATTGGAAGTTCACTTGTGCATAAGCCAGAGGTAGAAGTGGAGCGCACTCATGATAAGGTGTTTTTTTGTGTCAGCTTGCTACTAGTTACAGAGCAACCTGTCAAAAGTATCAAAAATAACAAACATAATAAATTTAATTAAAGCACTAATAAGGATTTAGAAAACCCAAGATATTACTGCAGATTTGGATTCCCCCTTGAAAATAAAGTAGGGTGACTCACTGAACCCTAATTTGATTTCCTACTCCTTATATCTTTAGTATTTTGTTTAAAGAAAGATCCCAAAAAGCACAACCTCATAGTTGCGCTTTTTGGCCATTTTGGTATTTCACATGAATTGCAATGTGTAGGTCTCACACCTAAAATCAATTCAAAACTGAGGTGTTGTGTAAATCTCAGTAGTTATGTGCAGAAATTTGTTCCGCTGCAATTCCCATATGCAGCCACAGTACCTATGCATCTGCACGTGGCTGTTAACATGCAGCCCAGCTGCCTAGCTAACTAGAAAAGCAGACACGCAGCCCTGGGAAGGTGACCAGTATGTAGCTGCGTTACTATGCCACAGAAAGCTGCAAAAGCTGCTGTCAAAAGAAGCTACAGCAGCGTTGAGTTATGCCTCAGACATGCTAATACCCAGATGGAGACATACGGTATATGTAATAAACATCTTGGCGGGTAGAGCATGATTTAATATTTAGATCAATCAATTCAAATTAAATAAAAAGGTGAGTTTACATATTTGAACACATTATATAAATGATTATATAGAACTTTCAACAGGGCTATTAATAACTTTGGAATCCTAATTACCTCACTTAAAGTGACATATATCAAAACATCAGGTCACCAAAATTTCTGCAATATTTATACAAAAACAAATATGTAAAAATACTCAATAAAATCCCACAGATAAATTAGTTTAATAAATAACATAAATTTCAAAAATTAATCATTAACAACTTCACATGACCTCAACTCCCATTAAAATCTACATAACCAAGCCTTTTTTAACATTAAAATTTCCTTAGAATCTCGCAAAATGAAAATATGCAGTCAAATCTTAGGAGCTCCCATTTCTCCTTGACTAAAAGAAGATCATGGGACCAAGAAGGCGCTTTGACTGAACAATTTGCCAAATTATTATTGAAAAAAACCACCATACTGTGCTTATCTAGTCTCCACCCGTGCTACAGAACCTAAAATACATGCTAGACCACTACTGGTTACGCTGCTAGCCCCAGAACCCATCCCCTTTGACCCCTGTAACAGGTAGAAGGACAGACTGGGACCCAAAAGTGATAAATAAGGACACCTTTATGACAATTTTTAGACCCCAGACCCAGTTACATATAATTCCAGAAACCTTTCCAAAGTTATCAAGTACTTATAAGAGATACTTATGTGATTTATGGCCTTATTCTGATAACTTTTCCCTGTCCCAAACCCTTATAAACCACATTTATTCTGCTTAAATTCTTCTAACCCCAGAAACAGGCTTAATAACATCCAATATAAATAATTTCAGTTAACTAAGGAAGATAATAATGTACCAGGAATTGATCTATCTCCTCTCTTCCGTGGCTGCTCTGCTATAATTCCCAGCTACCTAATCATATATTTTGTATATATATTATCTTTGGTAAATAAATATTTTGAACATTATTATTAGAGGTTATGAAGTAATCAGGTGCATGGATTAAAAATTTAATTCACTGAAGAAGAGGTGTTCAAAATCCCCAGTATACTGATTTGGACCCTCTTTTTATTTATCTATTGATTTATTTATTAATATCCACCATTAATAACCAAACAACTCACCTTGCATTTGCTTTATCCAAATTTTTTTGGATCATTCCTGCATACTTTTGAATAATACATTTATTCTTTACTTTATGACCTCTGGTAGCAGAAAGATATCCAGGACCTTGGTATCCAGGAGGCTGAAAGTTTGTGTCACACTTATAGACTGAGGTAGATGGTACTGAGGTATAGGATATTTTGAAGAGATTATGTAGAAAATAACCCTTGAATCTTGGAGCATGGCACAAATATCTCAATAAAATTTTGGAAAAAGGGAAAAAAATAAAATTACTAAAATATGAATTTTTTGTTGGAGCAAGAAAGCCAAGAAATGGTGCACAACCGTGCCAGAAGAAGAGCAAGAGCAAATGATAAACCAGAAATGGTAAGCTTAGACCCAGTTCTTCTTTCAGACAAACCTTTAGACCAGCAGTGCTAAACCATGTGTGCCCCCATCTTAAACAAAACGGCAGAAGCAGAAAAAAGCAGTGAAGAAGAAAAAAAGGAATCTGTCAAACCCACTCCATCATGAGGATTGTCAATGGGTTCCAAAGAACATCCAAACATCACCACGGCAAACTCTGATTTCTTGGGACCCACCAATTTGAATCAGTCCACCTTTCCTCTATTCACAAGTGGAAAACATAATGCAACCACTTGGACCCATGCTCTAGAAATACCAGCCCCTTTGGGAGCTTAGTTGTTTTTCTTGAATCAACTTTTCATCATCAATTCAAAAACAAAAAAGGTTTTCTCTACAATTCATCCAGTTGTTGTCCTTTGGGCCGGGCTTGGTGGGCCAGGACCCATGCTCTAAAAATACCAGCCCCTTTGGGCACTTAGTTGTTTTTCTTCAATCATCTTTTCATCATCAATTCACAAACAAAAAAGTTGCTCTTTATGATTCATCCAGTTGTTGTAGACATTCAAAAGCAATAAACACCAAAACTTGGTCCCTCTTGGTTTAGAGTCTTTCAGATTACAAGTTGAAGTCTAACCAACACTGCTGCAAAATAAATGGCACAAAGACAACACAACCCACCAATTCAACCAAACAACAATGAGATAAGAGCCATCACACTTGAAGAAGACAACTGTGGGTATTGGGTCCAGAGGATGAGAGGTTTCCTAAAATTCAAGGGGCTGCTAAGCGTGACACTAAACTCCGGATAATTATTACCAAGAGAGGAAAAGGAAAAGAAAGCACCTGGAGCCACAGTAAACATGAAATCTAACATCAATCCCAAAATCCACAGGGACATCATAAATGAGGACATTGAGTTTTACCCACATGCTATCTGGAACAAGCTCAAAGAAAGATACACCACTGCCAACATTTACACCATATACAAGGTGTGGAGGCAGTTTGAATCAGTCAAATACAATGAAGGCATCCCAACCTTCATTGCCAAAATGAAGGCTTTGAGGGCCAATGGCAGCATGCTTGGACTTTTCATACCGCCAGAAGTCAGATCAAGTTGCATCATAGCAAGGATAATGGACAGAAGACCAGGATCAATGAAAACGCTCCTGTGTGATGAAATTCTGCTAGAAAAACCAGAGAAATTACTGAGAAAGCTCACCAACATAGCCAACCACAATACAGCATCCAACACCTACATACCACCACCAACAGCAACAGCCCTTATCCATGCCAAACAACAAGAACAAGAAAGAGAAAAAAATGTTAGGTGCAGAGGGGTTAAACACAACCCACGGTCAGGAAACACTGAAGAACAATGCTGGAAGCTGCACCCAGACATCAGACCCACCAAACAAACACATGGACAGGCATTTATAATTACAACAAGTCAGACTAGCAAGGACCACCAACCATTCAGCTATTGAACCTTGCTATGAAACACAGTCAACAGAATCAGCGGAAAATCAGCAGTACTTGACTCAGGTTCCAGCCACCACCTGCTAAAGACCACCAGTGGTTTGTGAAAATGAGACCAAGAGAAATCAAATTCAACACAGGGAAGGATGGCGCCTCCTTAACTTCCACCCACAAAAGGGAAGCCTGAATAAACCTTGACCAAGGAAAGAAAATTGAGTCAAGAAACTGCTTATCCATTCCAAACCTGACCAGGAATCTCTTTTTGCTGTGAAAGTCAACCAAGCAACAGGCCTCAGTTGAGATAGCAGGAAGCAAAGCAACATTCTTAATAGATGGCAACATTGCCATCAAGGGCAATGTGAGCAAGGGAATAAAAGAGATTGAATAAAAGCTAAAACCCTACAGCAAACCTCATGTCCTGACCAATCTGGCCAAGATTAGCTCATTTGAAACTTTTCACAAGCTTTTTGGACATGCCGGCTCAGCCAGGATAAGATCCCTAATCCCTAACCTCCTGAAAACAAACTATCAACCATGTACCATATGCATGAAAGGTAAGATGTTGAAAATGCCATTCAAGCACAAGTTTGACATAGAACTTGAGTCTCTGTAATTAATCCATGCAGAATTCTGAGGCCTCAAAAAACAAAGCAAAAACAGTGGCATGAGATACTTCCTCACCTTTGTCAACCAGCACAGTGTTTATATAAATATAACACTGATCAAAGCAAAAAGTCAAGCCATTGAATTTTTCAAAAACTTCAAAACTGTCATGCTTCAAGCTTAAGTTTTATTGTCCCCCTCACTTTGACATATCCTTTCCTAAGTACCATCTACCTCAGTCAATATGTGTGACACAAATAGAAGCACAACATCAATGGTGCCTTCTGCTTATCAACTCTGGCTTGCATAAAAACCTTCCATTCTTGGAAACTGACTCAGAACCTACTTGCAAACCTCACAGTTAACTCTAATCCAGTCAAACATCCATTCCAGCTCTGTTCTGCCACCCTGGGTATCAATAGCCCTTTGGTTCCCATTCCCAGTCATGCACTCTCACTAGCTTGCACCCATGCTAGTTAGCCACACTACCTGTATAGTTTGCAATTGGACTAGTCCCTTACCCTGCATAAACTAAATCCTCATATTTTCATTGTCTCTCACTTCAATCCTTCCTATCTCATCCTCTACGCCCTTGTATGCTAAGAATCTATTGCCTTTCATCTATGTTATGACCTTGGAAATGTCTATACTGTTATTTCATTTACCAATCCATTTCATGTCATTCATTGCCTCATTACCTCTTAAATGTAGTTGACCGTCCATCAGGTTGTCTCTAGTAACTTTGGATTACCTTATAAAGGCTATAATGCTTACCTGAAGATTGTCTCCTCAGTTAGTTGATTTCATATGTTCTTGCATTTTGTCAGCTTGCTACTATGTACAGAGCAACCTGTTAATAGCAACACAAACTATGGAAAAATAAGAATATCTTAACTAAAACAATAAGGACTGAGAAATCAATAGATATTATTACAGAAATGGATTCCTCACCCAAAATTAGGTAGGGTCACTCACTGACCCCACTCTTGAATTCCAAGTCCTTACATTTTTAAAATAATTAAAAAGAAAAGTACTAAAAATTATGAAACCAGTATGGCACTTTTTGGCCATTTTAATATTTCACATGTTTTGTCACGTATAGGGTTTACACCTAAAATTCACTCAGAATTGAGGTGTTGTGTATATTTTAGGAGTTACATGCGGAAATGTATTATGTCACAATTCCCGCGCGCAGCCCTGCATCATTAAATAACCCTACATACTATTAGCAGCAGGTTCCCGCGTACTAGAGACCCGCGCGCAGCTGATTCTACCACGCACGCAGCGGATCCTACCCCGCGCGCATCTGTACTAACTGATCCCCGCGTCTGGATCCGTCGTGACTAATCTGACAACCAGGTACCGCTCAAAAGAGCTAAAACCTAGTTAGAGTTGCCTAGTATATGTAACAAACTGACATATGCATTACTAATGATCTAAAAAGATCAAAACTTAAGTTAAATTAATGAAAATTAAGTTTAAAACATTTTTAAATAATAAATCAAAGATCAAGGATTACCACGTAAATCACTGACCCTGATCTTTGAAGACCACAATACACTACAAGGAGTGTTCATAAAAATTATTAAAAACTATCTACATGATCGGCAGATAATGCACAATCAGGAAACCTCCACATCTTCCCGCTTCAAAGCAATATCAATAGTGCAAATGAAGGATGAGTAAAGAATGATCAAATTTATGCCATAACAGATTAACAGATGCTGTGGCTAGAATAGTACAGAAATCCAGCAGATCTAACGACATCTGATTGACAGAATCAAGTGGACGTTCTAATCTTGCCCTTACTTGCTTTCCAGCCTCAGCCCACGAGCAGAACCCTCTCTACGTGCCCTGAGAACATCAAAATCACCCCAAAAAGGTATTTATACAGACCTCTTTGGATCCAATCAGTTAATCAGTTACCAGGAATTATTTATTATCAATCAGACACCATTTAATTGTTGATCAAGTGCTTATATGGAGATAAGCAAGCTATTTATGACTTAGTCTGTAGTGGTATTATTTACCCTTATTAACCAATCAACCATTGAAGTCTAGTGAAGCAATCTACCCCATCTGCTCTGAAACCCTTCCAAATTATTCCAGGATTATTGTGGTAAAGTGCTCAGAGTGAGTGTTAACCTTCCTGTCTTGGCCATTTGTGCTGTTAAGCCCAGCCATTAGTGGAATAAGTCCTTCTAAGGCACCCATCTTTATTCCAAGGTTCTTTAACTGCCTAAGGAGGCCCCTTGAAGAGACGTTGCTAGTCTGTAAAGATCCCCAGTAGTATAATACTGTGGCCCCTCTTTTATATTATATTGAAAACCATTTATTAAAAAACCAATTAAAACTTGAAACTGCTCTTGTTATATCATTTATTTGAGCTTCTAAGTGTTTATCATTGGAATAATAATAATTATTATTATTCCAGCATTTTTATCACTCTCTTTAGATAAAGGACTGCAAGGTTCCTGGTATCAGAGAGCTGACAACTGGGGGTCTGGCCAAGAATTATCCTTAAATTATTAATTTTTAATTATTTATTCCTTCAACCAGTCCATTTATTTTTTAAAAAAATAAGTTAACATACTTATAAGATATATTTTTGATCATTTGTTTCCCTAGTGGATCTTAAGACCAATGGAGAATTGATCAATTATTATTTGAACCTTCTTAAAAAGAAAAAAGAAGAAAAACTCCGTAACTTTGTCCCTGTTATTATAACTCCAGAGCAACAACAGGAGAAATTGCTTTATTATAAACAGAAGGTTATAAAGGACAAAGAACTTGAGCTTGAAAGAATTATCAATTTCAATTCTTTATTAAGGCAACATAAGGAGTGGAAGATTTATGAAAGGAAGCTTTATATTTATAAACTGAATAACCCTGAAGATAAAGAAAAATCCAAAAATAATAAAAGTGATTATTTTTTCTAAAAATATCATTTTAACACATAAAAATACAAAAAAATATTTAAATTATATTTTTTGTTTTTATCCATCTCAGTGGATTTTTTTTTGGTGATCTCATTGACCAGGACCTCCTAGGGGACGTCCCAGACAGTGTACCATTGGACTTACCCTTGTATTAATCCCAGGATCTGATTGGAACTCACTCAGACCCCATTGGAATAGCCCCCAAAGATAGTTGTGATCCCAACCAAGTGTTGGTACCCTTGAATTTAACTTTAAGTAAGTTTAAATATATATAAAAAAATAATTAAAAATATAAAACACACAAAAACCATCATTTTTATATTTTTAAAGTCTTTTTCAAAATTTTTGACAAAAGATTTACTCATTTTTTTGGTGCTATGTATCAAAATAGGCGCAACACCCGTGAAACAGGTAGAGCCACGTTGTATGGATCTCTTCCCGGAGGAACCCATGCGCGCAAGGACTCCAGTCGCGAGCGTGATGAAGGAACTTGAACCCTTGACCATAGCGTCACGCAGGACAACAGCGGCGACAACTGTGGCTGCCTACTTGACCAACAAACCATTGGAGAACCATCCGTTGCCCACCATCTTATCCCAGGAGGGTACAGGTCCTCCTACGCCACCCCAGCTGGACTCAAGCAAGGAGGAAAGATTCAAAGTGTTAGTGAAAGAGCACGTGAGCTATTGGGAACAATTCAGGTGGGCTTGGACCCAGGAGGATCAACCAGGTATGAGAAAAGCCATTTCTCAGGCAAAGAAATCTCAGATTTCTCTGCAAAGGTTGATCCCAAAGAAATAAGTAGAAGGCTATGTGCAGAACTGGAATCCTTGGGATCAGTTAGCTTACTTAAAGGGAAAGGACACCAAAAAGAAGAGGTCCTCAGCCCATCAGAAGTTAAGGAACCCTAAGGATTGGGACAGGATAATATCCCTAGCCCAGAAGT
Organism: Puccinia polysora; assembly: GCA_025617555.3. Lineage (NCBI taxonomy): Eukaryota > Fungi > Basidiomycota > Pucciniomycetes > Pucciniales > Pucciniaceae > Puccinia > Puccinia polysora. The sequence goes on along the minus strand of CM062642.1, from coordinate 26,071,029 downwards.
GGAAAAAGTTGTACCACAATTAGATGTAGAAGCTCTTAATAGCTTTTCTGTAAATGTGTCTCACAATTTTACTATTATTAGCCAATTCTTTGACAAAGTTTATCATCAATTGGACAAATTGAGTTCAAGTATTTTCAGAGTGATTGATACTCAGTCTCAGATTATGAGAATTGATCAGTTGGAAATACAACAAATCAAGGATAGTATAAGAGCTAGTAAGTTGGACCTGATGAAACATATTGATGATAACCAATCAATTCTTCAGGAAGATATTCTTGCAACCATAGACCAGCTTAAGGAAGAAGTTAAGAAAACTAGTCCTACTCCTTCAGCTCATCTGATTAACAAAATTGACTTATTAAGCAACAAACTTGATTTGGGGTTAGGTATGATTAAGAATGATATCAGAGATCTTAAGATCAATTCTACTAACTCTTCAGTCATTGACCTAGAAGAAACTAGGCCTTCCAGGTTCACCAGTACTCCTATTGTTCCTCCCAGAACCAGGATAACTAGGAATGAGTCTTTCAGACCCAGTCCCACTCCTGAAATGGAGCAGGCTTTGAAGTTACTTCCTCCCATCACTGAATGGCCTGAATTCTCTGAAGAAGGAGAATACAACCACAATTTGGAAAAGAAAGATGATGAAAAATTTTGAAACTTCCCAGTTTGATTCATCCAAGGACAAACCTCATAAGTGGTGCTTAGACCAGAAAAAGAGGTTAGACTGTTTTTACCCTGATGCTGATAAAGAAGAAGTCAATGAAAGACTCCTCAACTTAGGTCCCAGACAAATCAACCACAGTGTAAGGTGCAGGATGCCTATGGATTCAGTTCTTTCCACCTTAATAGGTGTATTAGAAGAGACTATTGATATGAATGTTCTTGATAAAAGGGTCAATAGACTCCCCAGGGAACAAAATACTAGGAACAGGGAAGAATATACTGCCACCAATAAAGAATCCCCTGCTACTAATCCATCTACCTTGGAAGTCAAGAAGACTCCAGAATCAAAGGAAAAAGTATGTTGGAACTTTAACCAAACAGGACACGTAAAACCTGATTGTCCTCTACCTAGGAAAAGGATTAATCTTATTGAAGGAGAAGAGTATGACAATCCTGACCCTCACCTTGATGATACTAATTGATCACTCTCTGATTGTGATCTAATGATCACTAACCCCATCAATGTTATTGAAGGTAGTATTGAGTCTTCTCTGGACATAAATTCCGCCAATGAGGATTCTAACTTACCCCAAAAATGGAATCCCAACATAAATATTCACCACATCTCTGAGGCTAAGGCCTTGACTCTAAAACCTTCTGCCGGTAAGAGTTACACTTCAGGAAAAACATGCTATGCTACTGGTTTGATCCAAGGTTCCCCTGTTAAGTTACTTCTAGACAGTGGAGCCTTTTGCTCTTGCGTTGATTCAACTTATCTGGAGAAATAAGACCTAAACTGGAAACTGAACTTACTACCAGTACCTCAGGCTAAGTTCAGCAGTTGTAATTCTGCTCTCAATGCTGTTGGAGTATGGTCTTCTGAAATCATACTCCATCACTCTAAACAATCACTCAAACTGAAAATTGAATTTGTAGTGCTCCAAAAAGGAGTATGTGATTATTTTATCCTTGGAAATGATCCTCTTTGCTTATATGGTATAGATGTATTCCAAAGCAAGGGTAGATACTTCACTATAGGTGGAGAATGGAATAAGAAGTTCCAAATATGCCATGTCAATGCTCAAACTTCTGATTCAACTTATGAAAAACAATTAGAGAGTTTCAATCAGGAATACTTCTCTCAAGCTGCTTTGAATTCCCTTCTCAATGAAGAACAGAAACAGGATATCCTTCAAGTATGCTTTGAAAACCAGAATGCTTTCTGTACCAAGGATCACCCCATTTGTAATATCAAAGGACATGATATGATCCTAACTCTGACCATTAAGCCTCTTTACCCACCTAACCTCAGGAGACCTGCTTACCCTTCTAGTCCAAAATCTAGAACTGCTCTGGAAAGCCATATTCAAGAGTTGGTTGACTTACAAGTCTTAAGGAAAGTATGCCACAATGAACAAGTGGATATTACTTTCCCATTAATTATAGCTTGGCACAATGATAAGTCAAGAATGGTTGGAGATTTTAGAATGCTTAACATTTACACCCAAGCTGATTATTATCCAATTCCATGAATTGACCATGCTCTGAATAACCTGTCCAAGGCTAAGTACATCACTACCATGGAAATGCTGAAAGGTTTTCACCAAATACCTATCAGCCCTGATAGCCGGAAATTCATGAGAATTATCTGTCATTTGGGAATTTATGAGTATCTTAGGATGCCTTTTGGTATTAAAAATGCTCCTGCTCATTTTCAAAGGATGATGGACATAGTCCTAGGATTATTCATCAGACAGGGATGGATGATGGTATACATTGATGATTTTATCATTTACTCTGATCATTGGGATACTCACATGGGGAAATTAAGGCTAGTCCTCAAAACCATCTCTGCCGGAGGATTGAAAGTATCAATGAAAAAGTGTAACTTTGGCTACAGGGAACTCAAAGCCTTAGGAAACATTGTTTCTGGACTAATTTTAGCTGCTGACCAAAACAAGATAGCAGCAGTAATGAATAAGCCTATGCCTCAGAATAAAACTGAACTCCTATCCTTCATCAGCTTCTGCAGCTACTATAGGAATTATTTACCAAAGTTTGCTGTTCTAACCAAATGTTTGTATGAGATCTGCAACAAAACCACCATGTTTGAAATGACTCATGATAGAGTCAAGAACTATGAGGAAATCAAAATTGCAATGACCTCAGCTCCAGTACTGATCCAGACAGATTACTCTTAACATTTTAAACTCTACAGAGATGCCAGAATGGAAGGGCTAGGAGCTACTTTACACAAGGAAGTCATAGAAGATGATAAAACAGTGGAAAAACCTATAATCTTCATATCCAAACAAATTAAAGACACTGAGAAAAGGTACGGTGAAAGCCAAATGGAATGTCTGGCCTTGGTATGGGCTCTAGAGAAACTTCATTATGACTTAGAAGGCACCAATTTCACTGTGATTACTGACTGCAATGCTTTCAGGACATTGATGAAAATGAAGACCCCTAGTAGGCACATGTTAAGATGGCAGATAGCCATACAACAGTACAGAGGTCAGATGACCATAGTTCATCAAGCTGGGACTAAACACCAGAATGCTGATAGTTTGAGCAGGAATGCGTTACCCAATGACCCAATTAACCCTGCTTATGATCCAGAGGATAATGATATTTTCCCTATCCTCAACATTAACAGGGTGAACATTGAAGCTCCTATAATGGGAATCCACATTTGTGAATTGAATGAATCATTGTTCAACTCAATCATAGAATCTTACAGTTCTGGCATGAAAACTCTGATCACCATTATGGAAAGTACTTTCCCACCATCTGAATTGATCAATAGCCTACCTGAACCTCTTTTGAAACCATATAAAGCTGGAAGGTTCACCATATGGGATGGACTAGTATACTACAGGCATCAACATTCAAGTGTTATAGTCTTAACTAAGGATGACCATATCAAACATGTTCTGGCTGGGTGCCATGATAACTGCTCATCTGGTCATTTATCTGCTGATAGAACCTTAGATAAGGTTAAACAAACTGCTTGGTGGATTAATTGGAGAGACTCAACTATACAATATGTTACAAGTTGTGAAACTTGTCAGAAATCCAACAGGAATACTGGGAAACGGTTTGGTTTACTGCAAAAGATTGCTGAACCCAAGAAAAGATGGGAGATTATCAACATTGACTTTGTAACTGGACTACCACCAGGAGGAGCCTATTCCTACAACTCAGTCTTAGTCATTGTGGATAGATTCCCCAAGAAAGAAACGTTTCTACCTAATCACAAGGAAGACACTGCTATGGAAGTTTCCCTATTATTTTGGAACAGACTCATTGCTGATGTTGGAGTTCCTAAGATTATTATCAGCAACAGAGATCCTAAATTAACCCCTGAGTTCTGGAGAAATCTTCATGATATGCTTGGAACCACCTTAGATTTCTCTACAGCTTATCACCCTCAGACAGATGGCTTAGCTGAACGAATGATTCAGACCATGGAAGAGATGCTCAGGAGATTCTGTGGCTTTGGAATAGAATAAAAGAATTCTGACGGTTATTGTCACAATTGGGTTAGCCTTTTACCTGCTCTGGAGATGGCCTATAACAGTAGCAAGCATTCTACTACTAAGGAAGCACCCTACATACTGGAAAGAGGATGGATCCTAGATTACCCAAGAATAACCTTAACCACCAGCTAAAACATATTCACCCTAAATCACTTTATTTCAAGAAAATGATAGATTTAGCTCACAAACATGCTTTTAAGTGTGTCCAGGATGCTGTGGAGTATAACAAGCAAAGATGAGATAAAACCCATAAGGAACCTGATTTTAAGATTGGTGATCAAGTCTTGATCTCTACCACCAACTTTACCAACTTAGCTGGAAATAGAAAGCTTAGACCAGATTTTGTTGGACCTTTCACCATTAATAAACTTCATAGTAAAAATGCTGTGGAAGTAATCCTCAGTAATGAGCTTTCTAGAAAACATCCAGTCTTCCCAGTAAGTCTCATCAAACACTACCACCCAAGGAATGGAGAACATACTCCTTCACTTGCAATACCTGTTACAGAAGAACCTGAGAAAGACAAAGGAAAAATTAGCAAGATCCTTAAAGATAAAAAAGATAGGATCAATGGAAAAGACATCAGACTCTACCTAGTTAGATACAAGGGAGAATCTGCTGATACAGATGAATGGTTGCCTGAACATAATATCCCTGACGGACCTATACACTTAGGGAACTACAGAGCCGGCAGGAGGCATTAACCCAAATTTTTTGCAGATATAGACATATCTTGGAGTGGGGGAATGTCAGCTTGCTACTATGTACAGAGCAACCTGTCAATAGCAACACAAAACTATGGAAAAATAAGAATATCTTAACTAAAAACATAAGGAGTGAGAAATCCATAAATATCATTACAGAAATGGATTCCTCACCCAAAATTAGGTAGGGTCACTCACTGACCCCACCCTTGAATTCCAAGTCCTTACATTTTCAAAATAATTAAAAAGAAAATTACTAAACATAACGACACCAGTATGGCACTTTTTGGCCATTTTAATATTTCACACATGTTTTCACGTATAGGGTTTACACCTAAAATTCACTGAGAATTGAGGTGTTGTGTATATTTCAGGAGTTGCACCCGGAAACGTGTTATGTCACAATTCCTGCATGCAGCCCCACATCATTAAATATCCCTATGTACTTGTAGTAGCAGACTCCCGCTTACTAGAGACCTGCGCGCAGCTGATTCTGCCACGCACGCAGCGGATCCTACCCTGCGCGCATCTGTACTAATTGATACACGCGTCTGGATCCCTCATGACTAATCTGACAACCAGGTACCACTCAAAAGAGCTATAACCTAGTTAGAGTTGCCTAGTATATGTGACAAACTGACATGTGCATTACTAATGATCTAAGAAGATTAAAACTTGAATAAAATTAATGAAAATTAAGTTTAAAAAATTTTTCAATAATCAATCAAAGATCAAGGATTACCACGTAAATCACTGACCCTGATCTTTGAAAACCACAAAACACTACAAGGAGTGTTCATGAAAATTATTAAAAATTATCTACATGATCAGCAGATGGTGGAAAATCGTGAAACAACCACATCTGCCCGCTCCAAAGCAATATCAATAGTACAAATGAAGGATGAGTACAGAATGATCAAATTTACTCCATAACAGATTAACAGATCCTGTGGCTAAAATAGTACAGAAATCCAGCAGATCTAAGGAAAGCTGATTGACAGCACCAAGGGAACGTGCTAATCTTTCCCTGAATGGCTTGCCAGCCTCAGCCCACAAGAAGAATCCTCTCTACTTGCCCTGTGTCAGCTCTCTGATACCAGGAACCTTGCAATCCTTTAGCTACAGAGAGTGAGCAAAATGCTGGAATGATGATGATAATTATTATTCCAAAAATACAAACTTAGGAGCTCAAATAACTGATTTAATAAGAGCAGTTGCAAGGTTTAATTGGTTTGGTAGTAAATGGTTTTCAATATAATATAAAAGAGGGGCCAAAGTTGTCAGCTCTCTGATACCAGGAACCTTGCAGTCCTTTAGCTACAGAGAGTGATAAAAAAGCTGGAATGATAATAATTATTATTATTCCAATAATAAACCCCCAGAAGCTCAAATAAATGATTTAATAAGAGCAGTTGCAAGGTTTAATTGGTTTTTTAGTAAATGTTTTTCAATATAATATAAAAGAGGGGCCACAGTATTATACTACTGGGGATCTTTACAGACTGCCAACCTCTCTTGAAGGGGCCTCCTTAGGCAGTTTAAGAACCTTGGAATAAATATGGGTTCCTGAGAAAGGAAAAATTCCACTAATGGCTGGGCTTAACAGCAAAAATGGCCTAGACAGGAAGGGTAACACTCACTCTGAGCACTTCACCACGAAAATCCTGGAATAATTGGAAGGGTTTCAGAGCAGATGGGGTAGATTGCTTGACTAAACTTCAATGGTTGATTGGTGAATAAAGGTAAATAATACTACTACAGACTAATTCATAAATCACTTTCTTATCTTCATATAAGCACTTGATCAAGAATGACACGGTGTCTGATTGATAATAAATAATTCCTGGTAACTGATTCTGGAATAATGGATCCAAAGAGGTCTGTATAAATACCTTTTTGGGGTGATTTTGGTCTTCTCAGGGCACTTAGAGAGGGTTCTGCTCGTGGGCTGAGACTGGAAAGCCAGTCGGGGCAAGATAAGCACATTTACTTGGTGCTGTCAATCAGCTGTCCTTAGATCTGCTGGATTCTGTACTATTTTAGCCACAGGATCTGTTAATCTGTTATAGCGTAAATTTGATCATTCTGTACTCATCATTCATTTGTACTATTGATATTGCTTTGAAGCGTGCGGATGTGGATGTTTACTGGATGCCCAACATCTGCTGATCATGTAGATAATTTTTAATAATTTTTATGAACACTTCTTGTAGTGTTTTGTGGTCTTCAAAGATCAACATCAGTGATTTATGTGGTAGTCCTTGATCTCTGATTTATTATTAAAAAATGTGTAAAAGTTAATTTTAATTAATTTTATTTAATTTTTGATCTTTTTAGATGATTAGTAATGCATATGTCCGTTTGTTACATATACTAGGCAACCCTAACTAGGTTGTAGCTCTTCTGAGCAGTACCTGGTTGTCAGATTAGTCACCACTGATCCAGGCGCGGGGATCAGTTAGTACAGATGCGCGTGGGGTAGGATACGCTGCGTGCGTGGCAGAATCAGCTGCGCGCGGGTCTCTAGTACGCGGGAACCTGCTGCTATTAGTATGTAGGGATATGTAATGATGCGGGGCTGCGCGCGGGAATTGTGAAATAACACATTTACGTGTGTCACTCCTAAAATATATACAACACCTCAATTCTGAGTGAATTTTAGGTGTAAACCCTATACGTGACAATACGTTTGAAATATTAGAATGGCCAAAAATTGCCATACAGGTGTCGTCATTTTTAGTACTTTTCTTTTTAATTATTTTAAAAATATAAGGACTTGGAATTCAAGGGTGGGGTCAGTGAGTGACCCTACCTAATTTTGGGTGAGGAATAAATTCCTGTAATAATATTTATTGATTTTTCACTCCTTACTTTGTTAATTGAGGTATTCTTATTTTTCATAGTTTGTGTTAATATTTGAAAGTTTTGCTCTGTATATAGTAGCAAGCTAACAACAGTATTATACTACTGGGGATCTTTACAGACTAGCAAACTCTCTTCAAGGGGCCTCCTTAGGCAGTTTAAGAACCTTGGAATAAAGATGGCTGCCTTAGAAAGGACTTATTCCACTAATGGCCAGGCTTAACAGCACAAATGGCCAATATAGGAAGTGTAACACTCACTCTGAGCACTTTACCACAAAAATCCTGGAATAATTGGAAGGGTTTCAGAGCAGATGGCTAGATTTCTTGACTAAAATTCAATGGTTGATTGGTTAATAAGGGTAAATAATACTACTACAGACTAATTCATGAATCACTTGCTTATCTTCATATAAGCACTTGATCAACAATGACACGGTGTCTGATTGATAATAAATAATTCCTGGTAACTGATGATGGAATAATGGATCCAAAGAGGTCTCTATAAATACCTTTTTGGGGTGATTTTCATCTTCTCAGGGCACATAGAGAGGGTTCTGCTCGTGGGCTGAGGCTGGCAAGCCAATCAGGGCAAGATTAGCACGTCTTCTTGGTGCTGTCAATCAGATGTCCTTAGATCTGCTGGATTTCTGTACTATTTTAGCCACAGGATCTGTTAATCTGTTATGGCGTAAATTTGATCATTCTGTACTCATCCTTCATTTGTACTATTGATATTGCTTTGAAGCGTGCAGATGTGCATGTTTACTAATTTTTCATCATCTGCCGATCATGTAGATAATTTGTAATAATTTTTATGAACACTTCTTGTAGTGTTTTGTGGCCTTCAAAGATCAGGATCAGTGATTTATGTGATAATCCTTGATCTTTGATTTATTATTAAAAAATGTTTTAAACTTAATTTTAATTAATTTTATTTAAGTTTTTATCTTTTTAGATCATTAGTAATGCATATGTCAGTTTGGTACATATACTAGGCAATCCTAACTATGTTGTAGCTCTTCTGAGCGGTACCTGGTTGTCAGATTAGTCACGACTAATCCAGACGCGGGGATCAATTAGTACAGATGCAAGAGGGGTAGGATCTGCTGTGTGCGTGGCAGAATAAGCTGCACGAGAGTCTCTAGCACGCGGGAAATTTCTGAAACTAGTATGTCCGGATATGTAATGATGCAGGGCTGCACCCGGGAATTGTGACATAACACATTTCCGCGTGTAACTCCTAAAATATAAAAAACACCTCAATTCTGAGTGAATTTTAGGTGTAAACTCTATACGTGATAATACGTGTGAAATATTAGAATGGCCAAAAAGTGCCATACCGTTGTAAATTTTGGTAATTTTCTTTTTAATTATTTTTAAAAATATAAGGACTTGGAATTCAAGGGTGGGGTCAGTGAGTTACCGTACCTAATTTTGGGTGAGGAATCCAGTTCAGTAATAATATTAATGGATTTCTCACTCCTTATCTTTTTAATTGAGATATTCTTATTTTTCATAGTTTTGTGTTGCTTTTGACAGGTTGCTCTGTACATAGTAGCAAGCTGACACCCTGAGAAGATCAAAATAACCCCAAAAAGGTATTTATACAGACTTCTTTGGATCAAATCAGTTAATCAGTTACCAGGAATTATTTATTATCAATCAGACACCGTATCATTTTTGATAAAGTGCTTATATGAAGATAAGCAAGTGATTTATGACTTAGTCTGTAGTAATATTATTTACCCTTATTAACCAATCAACCATTGAAGTTTAGTTGAGAAATCTACCCTATGTGCTCTGAAACCCTTCCAAATTATTCCAGGATTTTCGTGGTTAAGTGCTCAGAGTGAGTGTTACCCTTCATGTCTTGGCCATTTGTGCTGTTAAGCCTGGCCAGTAGTGGAATAAGTTCTTTCTAAGGCACCCATCTTTATTCTAAGGTTTTTAAACTGCCTAAGGAGGCCACTTGAAGAGAGGTTGCTAGTCTGTAAAGATCCCCAGTAGTATAATACTGTGGCCCCTCTTTTATATTTTATTGAAAACCGTTTATTACCAAACTAATTAAACCTTGCAACTGCTCTTGTTATATCATTTATTTGAGCTTCTAAGTGTTTATCATTGGAATAATAATAATTATTATTATTCCAGCATTTTTATCACTCTCTGTAGCTAATGGACTGCAAGGTTCCTGGTATCAGAGAGCTGATACATTTTGCCAAATACAATCATCACATTCGGCTTGGCTTTAGTTTTGTTTCAATTGGAACCATTCATGCCTCTCATTGTGTGTCAAGTTACCCACCATAAGTTTTTGCTTTTCAGTAAGCTTTGCTGCCTTGCACTTGCCCTTGCACTTAGTCTCATTTGTGCTCACAATCACCTAACATTGCCTCATAGTATGTGGGGTGGTCGTGCAACATTAAATTAATTAACTCAACTCATCTATTTTAGTTTCCAACCTATAAGTAGATTTATTTTAAAATGTCACACACCCGCTCAACTGGGAACGCTTCCCTCACTCCTTATAATGATGATATCTGTCAGCTTGCTACTATGTACAGAGCAACCTGTCAAAGTAACAGAAGAAATATGATAAAAACAATTAAATAGGAAAAGTAAAATTAACTAAAGAAGGAGTGAGAAATCCACAAATATTATTGCAGAAATGGATTCCTAATATGATAAAAACTATTAAATAAGAAAAGTAAAATTAACAAAAGAACAAGTGAGAAATCCACAAATATTATTGTAGAAATGGATTCCTAATATGATAAAAACAATTAAATAAGAAAATTCAAATTAACCAAGAAAGGAGTGAGAAACCAAAAATATTATTGCCGAAATGGATTCCTCACCCAAAATTAGGTAGGGTCACTCACTGACCCCATCCTGGAAATCCAACTCCTTTTATTTTTAAATAATTAGATAAAAAAGGGACCAAAAGCCACGAAACCAATATGGCACCTTTTAGCCATTTCAATATTTCCCGTTTATTGTCATGTAAAGATTTTACAACTAATTTTCACTCCAAATTGGAGTGTTTTGTATATTTTAGGAGTTACACACCAAAATGTGTTATGTCACAATTCCCGCAAGCAGCCCCGCATCCTTACACAATCCAACGTACCCGTAGCTACACATTCCCGAGTACAGAGGTCACGCGCGCAGCTAATTTTGCCAAACCCGCAGCAGATCCTATGCCCCGCGCATCTGAATTGACTGATCCCCACTCCTGGATAAGTTGTGACAAACCTGAAAACCGGGTACTGCTCAAGGTAGCTAAAACCTAGTTGGGGTTATTCGAAATATGTAATAACCTGGAATATGCATTAGTAATAGTCTAAAAACTATAAAACTTAAATAAAATTAATAAGAAACCAAGTTTTAATATTTTTTAATAATAAACCCAATATTGAGGATTACCATGCCAATCACTTTTCCTGATCTTCAAAGACCACAAAACAATACTAGAGTTCATCATAAAAATTATTGAAAATTACCTATGTGCTCAGTAGATAATGGGAAATCATTAAATGTCCACATCTGTCCACTTTAAAATAACATTACTAGTTAAAATGAAGGATGAGTGCAGAATTATCACATTTACGCCATAAAAGATTAACAGATTCTGTGGCTAAAATAGCACAGATATCTAGCAGATCTGATTTCAGCTGATTGACAGCACCAAGTAGAAGTGCCCATCTTGCCCTGAATGGCTTTCCAGCCTCAGACTAAAAGCAGAACCCTCTCTATGTGCTATGAGAAGCTCATAGTCACCCTAAAAAGGTATTTATACAGACCCCTTTGGACCTATTATTCCCCATCAGTTTACCAGGAATTATTATTATCAATCAGACCCGTGTCATTGTTAGTCAAGTGCTTATAAAGAGATAAGCAATTGATTTATGATTTAGTCTGTAGTATTATTATTTATTTCTCAAAACCAATCAACCCATTGAAGTTAGTCAAGAAAATCTAACCCATCTGCTCTGAAACCCTTCCTATTATTGCAGGATTTTTGTGGTAAAGTGCTCTGAGTGAGTGTTTCGCTTCCTGCCTTGGCCATTGTGCTGTTTTGCCTGGCCATCTAAGTGGAATAAGCCCTTTCTTAGGCACCCATCTTCATTCCAAGGTTCTTAAACTTCCCAAGGAGGCCCCTTGAAGAGAGGTTGTTTTTCTATAAAGACCCCCAGTAGTATAATACTGCGGCCCCTATTTTATAACAAATTGTAAACCCTTTTAACCAATCCAACTAAAACTTGCATCAGCTCTTAACATATTAATTGTTTGAGATTTTCACATTTTTATCATTGGAATACTATTATTATTATTATTATTCAAGTATCTTCTATCACTCTCTGTAGCTAAAGGACTGCAAGATTCCTGGTATCAGAGAGCTGAAAATATCCACTGGGTAGGGAGAACCAGCATTTCTTGGGCCAGAAAACCTTTAGACCCTGTTCCTTCTTCTAAATCCCCTTTGGTTGAACCTCTTGATGATCCCCTTACTCCTCTTTGGGAATTTATGGATCCCCTTGAAGAAATTAAAGACTCCAAACACTCTTCCAATGAAAGCTTGACTCGTGGTAGATCAAGGGCTTTCACTAATGCTCCCAAACCCAAAACTTTGTCCTTGCTGTTGACCATGATCCATGCTCTCAACCAAACTTCCTCGCAATCTGGTCCAAGTGGACCTAGTTTTTGTACTCCAGGAATGAAGAAGCCTGATCATTTTACTGGGGAAAACCCCCATCAACTTAGAGGCTACTTACAGTCCTTTAAAAGCATCTTCTCAAATAATCCTCATAATTTTCCTACTGATAGACATAGAGTTATGTATGCCTCTTCCTTCCTTGGTGGAAAAGCCTTGCAGTGGTTTGAACCTTACCTCAAACTATTAGATAACACTAGCCCCAATTGTATCCTTAACAACTGGGCCAAGTTTGAGCAGAAATTGTTTGAACTTTTTGGCAACCCTAGTGAATTCCAAAATGCAGAATAATAACTTAATAACTTAGTCATGAAAGCGAATAGTAGAGTTTCCGTTTATATCTCCATTTTCCAAACTTTTCAGTCTCTCATCCAATGAAACAAGGCTTCTCTTCTATTTCATTTTTGAAAAGGTTTAATGGCACGCCTAATTGAGCAGCTTGCAGTGGGGGGACATAAGAAAACCTCCCTTCAGCAGTTAATTGACCAGTGTGGTGGTCTTTTATAGACGCAAGTTGGAATTGGCTGCGTGCTGCGCGCTCAGCAGTAGCAGCAGGATTAGAAGGGGAATTGCTCTCAGCAATGGGTGCCACTTTGCCGCATGTTGGGCTGCCGGCTCAGCAGCGGTTGAATTGGGCTCAGCATCTGGAGACGCAGGATGGATTAGATTGGATTGGATTGGATTGTGCCAATATATCTTGGATATCTGGAATGGCACATTGGGTGGATGCAGACATGCGCAGGGGGCTCCAAGTTGGGCGCGGCACAAGGCTGCGTCATGAGAAGGACAAACCGGGGAAAAGTAATGGAAGGCGGGCAATACGGATGGATACAGGATATGGGTTGCGGATTATGGGATGGGAAGGATAGGTTTGAGGCTAGAGTTCTGTGCTTAGGGGTTGTATTTTATTATTCTTGCTTGTTTCTGGTTTTACTTAGGTTAGAGTTGAGGGGTAGGCTACTTAAGCCTCACCCTCAACCCAGTTTGAGGATCACATTGGTTTTCATAGGTTTTGGAAGGATCTTTATTCTCAATTCTCTATCTCTCAGTCAAAGGGTGAACAGTTGCACTCAGGTTTTACAGACGCAAGGGATCAATAAATTCCAAACTTGGGAACCATTAAAGGAGAAGTCTTCTTCTGAATTCCACATCTGGGGTTCTGGCCAGGAAGTAATCTTTTGTTCCTTGTCTCTTGAAACTAACAAGCGGGATGCCCAGTACCACCCATCAACCTTTGCGGGGTCATCTAACATTACCCCCACTCCTCTTCCTCATCCTCCTCCTCAGCCTTATTGGAAGCAACCATCATCAGGGGTGGGATACAGCGTCCCTCATTCAGAAGATGGCGCCAACCACAAGCCAGTTTGCATCAGGCCACGGGAATACCCTCACATCTGGTTCAACAGTGAGGACGTTGAGAAATTCCTTGCGGGATACAAATGAATCGCCAACGCGGAAGGTGCAACAGGTTTGGACAAGGCCGGGCTTGTTGTCCTCTTTGTCAGGGACAAAGAGAAGCTTTGGGATGTGGAGGAGATGGAGGAGTATGAGGAACTCAATTGGCCAAAACTGAAGGCGGAAATCTTGGCGCGGTGGGTAAGGCGCAAACCTTGGTTTTGCAAAAGCAAGTATGAGCAAGCCATGGCAGAAGCAAGTGCAAATGGCGGAGTCCAGAAGCAAGCACAATTGAGGGATTGTGTAGCAATGTTTGATTGGATCTATTGCTACCTGGAAAAGAACAAGTGGATATTGGGGCAGATGAGCGCAATGAAGAGAGCCTTTTTGGGAGGACTCAGTCCCCCACTCCGTGGGCGGGTGCAGCGGCACATGTACAAAAACAACCTGGTAAAGAGGTTGTTGGATGGGAGTATTGCGCTTCTTCCAGAAATCCTTTTCATTTTTCACACAATGGAAATCAATCTGGACTTGGAGGAACTGATGGAGGACACAGCAAAGTTGTTCCCAACGGGGCAAAAGAAGTCCACTTTCCACACCCCGGTGGCACCAACGCAAGCTTGGGTCAGGGGCCCCTTGAAAAGGTAACACGCTCAGGCCACACCACCAACCACAAGCCTGGAGGTTAGCAAAATGACGGAATCAATGAAGGATTTACAGATCTTTCTGAGACAAATGGCGTCAGGGTCACGCAATCCGCCTCCTCACCTTGGGGGACCGCTTTTGCCATCAAATCCGCCTGCCTTTCCATTATGCAATTACTGCGGGGACAAGTTGCATTGGCCATTGGGGTGCAATAACATGACCAAGGACCTCAAGGCGGGATTGGTTTGACCTGTGGGAATTGCATTCAGGTGCCCCACGGGCAAGCGTTGTAAGACTCCAAACGGTGCTAAGCCATGGCAGTTGTGTGGAGGGGAAAGGTGCTGTTTGGGCTGCCCTCCTAGGAGTTACAATAATATTGAAATGTAACCAGAATCAAGGTCCAGAACCTTATGGATGAAAAATCAAAGTAAGGGAAGAGGATAAGAGTTGTTGGTAGCAATGGAAACAACACTATCTGAGGCAAGATGGTGCAGGTAAAGACTTGAACAAATAAGTCAAGGTTTGTTCAGAGTTCAATAGAACAAGGCAGTTGTAAGTAACAACGCCCACAAGCTAATAACTCTGGTTGTCAGCAGCTGATTAGGAAAGATCAACTCAATCCCAACCAACCTCCAGGTTCTCAATGAACCTGCCCAAATCTCCGCAATCAAGCGCTTGAAGGGTACCAGATAACTGTGGGAGGCTGAACAAAACAAAAGCAATTGGTTTATGAAGCTCTAGAAGCAAATCAATAACAAATTTGAGCAAGAATATCCCAACACTTCTCAAGGGACTCAAGAATAGCGTGGCAAAATTCAACCTTAAAGAAGAAGGGAGGTATAACACTCCAGGTTTTAAGCTGAATAAAACCTCTTCAATCAAACGTGATTGGCTCCAGAAAGATGATCAAGGAGAGATCAAGACCAGTATGGTCGGAAAAAGGGATCAGAGTGGTATAACACACTCAATAATTCAGACAGACAGGAATTCTTCTTCAACCAGCAAGGCTATTGGTTGGTGATAAGGATCAAGGTCACAAGGAACAGAGTTTGAGTATGGAGGCTCAAAGGATCAAGGGGCAATCATAGATATACCCGGATAAATTGCTCAGATAAGTGGGAAAGGATGCCCACGGATAAGTTTGATTATGATGATGGTCTCATTGGATGCTAGGATCCTGGGCCAAAAGGCAGGGGAGAGCCCCTGCTTTTATAGACATGAGGCCCTGTATACTATGTACAAGAGATACTACAAATAGGTGCGGGAAAATGAAAACATAAAAAAAAAAAAAAAATGACTTGAGGGAAAAAAATAAATGTTGCCCGCGTCGAGAATGACCGCGGGCAACCAGATGGACACCCGCGACAGCGGTCGCGGGTGTCGACAACGGCTGTCGTTGCCCGATTGGCGGCGACAACAGGGTGAAGGTTCTGACGGCCGTGAGCGGTCGCTTGCAGTTGTCGGTCGGACCAGATGATGGGCGAGATGGACCGTTGTTTGGGATGGTGTAGGATACTGAGTGGAAGCATGACCGTGACGGAGGAGGATAGGTTGTAGGCTCGAGACCCTAAGAAATGAGATTGGGGGAGGAGAGGAGATGGATCAATCAAGGATGATGATGATGAACGGTTGTGGTTGTGATGATTGATGGTAGAGTAAATCTTGGGATCAATGTGAGTGATGAGATGCCTAGCATCCAAGCCACCCATAGAATGAGCGACCAAGTTGAAGACTGAATGACAATGGTTTGGATTGGATTCAAGTTGGAGTAGCTCGTCAAGAAGTTTTGCTCGTTCCTCGATTGTTCTGGTTGGGGGTACCTTTCCAATGATCACCTTGGCTCCAAATCAATTCCAAAGGATCTCTAAGAGTTTGCCCCAATAGTGTATCTGAAACCTGGGGAATGAAAAGAAGTGACCAAGGCAAAGGATTGAATGAAGTTTTGAAGGAGATGGAGATGGTGATGATGATGGTGATGAGGATGGATGATCATTGGTGGTGAGATCGATGATGATGTGATGATGAGGAGGATCCGATCGAAGGGATTGTCAAAGGTGGTTCAACGATTGCTCGCGTTGCCAAAAGTCAAGGCCGCAAGCGCAACAAGTAGGAGTTGAACATAGGAGGGGGGGGATTGAAACGGAGAGACAGGAAAAAGGCCTGTCCTAGACCGCTAGGACAGGGAGAAGTTGAGAGATGGGGGGAAATGAAGGTACCCATAGGGGTACAACCAAAAAGATTCTTTTTTTTTTTTTTTTTTTTTCCGTGGTGTCCCAGATTGGTCACCACATCTCTCCCCAACTTACAGACTGTCCCTAGTCTGCATCTAAAATTTGAAGGGATATAAAAAAAAAAAAAAAAAAAAAAAAAAAAAAAAAAAAAAAAAAAAAAAAAAAAGCAGGGAACAAAGAAATTGAAGCAAAGATTGGCCATTTCTTGATCTTGAGAGCAATTGAAGAGTTGAGGAAAATATCTTGATTTTCCCAAATGAGCCCTAGAAGCGGCAGGAATAGAACAAAGAGGGCGTTCCAGGTGCTCACATATGTGGCATACAGTAGAGTTTTACAATAAAAACGCAGCAAATGACCCTGGTGGTGCACAATTGGGAGGACTTACTTCTGAGATAAGTTGCCCCCACGACAATGAAACTTCTTGACTTGATCAGCAGAGAACCTTCTGGCCAACCGAGTACCATCCAGCTCCTCCAAAACATAAGATCCACCTCTAACGTGATGAACCACTCGATAAGGGCCATTCCAACGATTAGAGAAAAGCTTGCCCCACTGGGTCTCCAAAGATCGATTATAAGCTAAAACTAGGTCACCAGGGTTCAGGGGCTCCCTGATTTGATTAGAGTGCTTGTCCTCCCAATACTGGACGGATTTTGCTCTGGACTCCATCATTGTTTGATAAGCTTCATCACTCACATCTTCACTTTGCTCCAGTTGCTTGGATCCAGCAACTAACAGATCAGTGGTTGAGGACACCTCTTCCCAAGAGATACCCAAGAAAGATTCCATTTCCAGATCCAAAGGAAGGACTGCTTTTTGACCAAAGATGATTTCATAAGGTGAGTAGCCAGTAGTCCTTTTGGTTGAGATTCGATCAGAGAAGAGAACAAGAGGAAGGAATTTGCGACAATTCTTGCCACTTTCACCAGCCAGTTTAACAAGTGCAGCCTTCAAAGGGGCATGGCCTCGTTCCACCATGCCTTGGCCTTCAGGATAATAAGGAGTAGTAACTCTATGTTGTCCAGGAAGGGATTGGATCATTTCAGCAAGCTTGCCCCCAAATTCAGAGCCACCATCAGTAGAGTAAGATTGAGCCAGGCCATAGCGCATTGTCCAGGTATTGTAGAGGAAAGCTGCCAGTGATTCAGAGCTAAGATTCTTAAGAAATTTTGCTTCAACCCATCCGGAAAAATCATCTCTAGCCACAATGAGGTACTTAGCACCACCTGCCTTAATATGAACCACATCCATAGCAATCCTTCCAAAGACAGTGGACTCCCCAGTAGGATAACAAATTTCAGCTGGGCGCCTAAGATCACGTTTTTGACAAACTTCACAATTCTTGCACCATTGGGAGACGGATATCTTCAAAGATGGCCACCAGAATCGTTTGGATAATTGTCGATAAGTTTTGGTTTCCCCACGATGACCAAGGCCTTCATGGAGACTTTCAAGGATAGAATCTTGCTTAGAGGGAATAGTCACAACAATAAGAGCACAAGGATTGCCTCTCTTCATAAGTCTAGAGCCTTGAACAAAAAAATTAGAAGACTTTTGTTTGAGAGATCGAAATTCCTTAGCAGAGAGATCAGGAGGTTTTTGAAGAGTTGAAAGGTACTGCTCTAATTTAAACCAGAAGCCTTGTTGAAAGCCAGAATAATTTTGAGAAGAAAAAGAGAAAATAGGTTGAATTAAAGGTTCCTCTTCATTGAAATCGGTTCCAAAATCAGATTCGTTGTCCCCAAGGGGTTGTCAAGATAAACCGTCAGGCATGGTGAAAGATTTTCCCGGCGGTGAACAATATCAAAAGAGAAAAGCTGGATAAAGGCTACCCAACAAGTCATAAGAGCATTGGGAAGACTGGGAGCGTTGATCATTTCAATGATGGATCAAGCATCAACTTGCAATTCAAAATGTTGGCCCCAGAGAATGGTTTGAAGTTTCTTCATTATTCGAGCCACACCACAGAGTTCCAGTTTGGGCTGGGAGTATCTAGATTCTACATCTGAAAACAACAAAGATTCATAAAGAGCAGGACGGTCCCAACCATTTTCATCTTCCTGAGTAAGGACAGCCCCAACAGATTGATAACTAGAATCGACAGCCAGCTTGATCTTGCCAGCTCCAGGTCCATAAGAGATCTTTTTCAAAACTATGTCTTTTCCAACTATCCTTTTGAGTAGCTGGAAAGCACATTCACATTCTTGGGTCCAAATCCATTCAGCATCTTTTCTGGTTAGACGACGCAATGGTGCACAGATTTTGGATAAAGATGGGATAAAGATTCTAACATAAGTGACAACACCTAGAAAGCCCCTAACTTCAGTTGGATTGTTTGGGGTAGGCCAAGAGATGATCTTGTTGACTTTGGCTGGTGCCATCCTTCTTCCTTCCTTGCAGACCACATGACCAAGAATTTCCAGAGCAGGGACACAAGCCGCCAGTTTGGATCCAGAGACATTAAGGCCAGATTCCTCGATTCAAAAAAGAATCCTCTCCAAGGTAGTAGCATATTCCCAGATAAAACGACAAATTCCTGAATGCCAAGGTAAGAGCTCATTATCATAGTCAGATACTGGACCTTTGATTCCTCCATCGTCAATAAAGATACCAGCATGATCAGGGATTTCATCCTGGAGGATCCACATCATCTGAGCCTGATAGACTGCAACCGAGTTGTTGGCTCCTTGAGGTAATTGAGTAAGTTGAAATTGACCAAGAGGAGTATTGAAAGTAGTGAGAGGACAAGAAATAGGATGTAAGGATTGTTTGTCATAGCCACCCATAATATCCCCTAGACCATAGCAAGCTCTTCCCGCAAAGGATTCAACAAATTCTTCAGTAGCAGGAGGGATACCAGAGTCTTTAATAGTAACTTTATTAAGAGGTTGAAGATCATGAACTATTCTAAGTTTACCATTACTCTTGAGGACACAGAAGACGGGGCTGGAGTAACTAGAAGTTGACTGTTCATACAGGCCAGTTTGAACTTGTTCCTGGACCAACTTGATGAATTTGTCAACTTTAGCAGCAGGGATAGGGATCTTTTTCTTTTGCCAAGGATCATGTTCAACTACAGGGATGATATAAGGGAGGCCATAGGATTCCCGCAAGAGACCTCTCTCTTCTTCACAGAAAGCAATAGATTTTTCCCTTAGAGATAAGACATTTTTGATTAAATTTAACTCATCAGGAAGAAGCCATCCATCTGGACCAAAGTTGACCACCTTCAGACGTTCTTCAGTGACCCGTCCATTAGGCACAAAGGGACCAGTAAGAAATTGAGGAAGACCACAGTAAGGATCGCGAGATAGAGGAGGACGCATAAGGGGAGGATTGAGGTTGAGAGGCATAGGCTGGTTGACTGGTTAGATCTTCTTAGAAACTGGTTTATACTTAGTGGCAAAAGAGAGAATTTCTTGTTTCCTCCAAGAGTTGACCAGAGAGACTTGATTACAAAAGCTGAGTCCAAGTTCCAACATCTTCCAAGTCCGATGTTCTGCAATATCCTTGAAGGGTGCCTTTTCCATAAAAGGAGAACCAGGAGATAATACGTTTCTCACATGTGTGGCACAAGGTAGGGTTTTGAAAATGACGGTAAAAAATTGCCCTGGCAGTGCACAATTGGGAGGACTTACTTGTACCCCAAATTGCCTCCACTGAAGCCCATATTCCTTCATACCAAAACCACCAAAAACGGAATTGCAGTTAGGATCTAGTTTAAGCTCATTGCGGAGATTTGTACCGGAACTGAGAGAAGATTGATCAGACTCAAAAGTAGAAGGAAAAGAAGACACAACAGATCCAGAGAGAGAAGGAGATGGAGAAGAAATATTTTTGGATTTTTCTTTTTTTATATGTTTTTGTTTTTTAATATTCTTGAGCTCAGAAGAGAATGATGAAAGGAATGAAAAATAAGCCTGAGGGATGGGAGTTGACCCTTGAGTTGCAGTCTGAGGCTGAAAAGAACTGCAACTATTAGTAGGATCAACTACTCCCCTAAAAAATGAGAGGAACTATAGTTATCCTTCTGCTTCCCCTTAAAAGATGATTTGGGAGAATGACCAGGAAAATCTCTTTCCCAACAACCAGAATCCAAAGAGCAAAGAGGAACTTCAATTTTCCTGCCATCAGCATCAGGGAGAAGAATTCTCTCCCCAACTTGATCAGAAAACATCAAGGTTGCACCAAAGTCCATTAAGAAGGGTCGTCCCAAGATCATAGGACTGTCCAAACGAGTGATCCAAAAGTGGCAGGTTCCAACAATATTTCGACCAATCCTGACCGGTACATGTTCAGCAAAACCAACCAGTTCACAAGCTTGATTTCCTATCCCATACACTGCCAAGTTGAAGCTGACCCTAGGAATAATTTTGAGCTTGCAGGCCATAGCATCCAAGATTAAGTTAAGCTGAGATCCAGAATCCACAAGAGGAGAAACAGTTTTAGATGAGTCACCAAGATAACAAGGAAGGAAGCCAAGGGGACAGGAATAAAGGTTGGATTCTAAAGAAGGACTGGTTCCACCAGAGTCCTCCATTAAAGTGCCAGAGGAGACTTTGAGTTCTTCAGGGCCAATTTCCACACGTCAACGAGAGACCCATTTCTTCATTCCTTCAGCAACAGATGGAGAGATTGATAGGAGTTCAGCCACAGATAGATCAGGAATTTTGAGATCAGAAATTTTATTTAATACTCCCTCCACAGCATTGGGGTGATCCTTGGAGATGCCCATCCCAAGGTTGCTGGTTCGATCCTGGCCCGGGGGACCAAATGTAAGACTCCAAACGGTGCTAAGCCATGGCAGTTCTGTGGAGGGGAAAGGTGCTGTTTAGGCTGCCCTCCTAGGAGTTACAATAATATTTAAATGTAACCAGAATCAAGGTCCAGAAACTTATGGATGAGAAATCAAAGTAAGGGAAGAGGATAAGAGTTGTTGGTAGCAATGGAAACAACACTATCTGAGGCAAGATGGTGCAGGTAAAGACTTGAACAAATAAGTCAAGGTTTGTTCAGAGTTCAATAGAACAAGGCAGTTGTAAGTACCAACGCCCACAAGCTAATAACTCTGGTTGTCAGCAGCTGATTAGGAAAGATCAACTCAATCCCAACCAACCTCCAGGTTCTCAATGAACCTGCCCAACTCTCCGCAATCAAGCGCTTGAAGGGTACCAGATAACTGTGGGAGGCTGAACAAAACAAAAGCAATTTGTTTATGAAACTCTAGAAGCAAATCAATAACAAATTTGAGCAAGAATATCCCAACACTTCTCAAGGGACTCAAGAATAGCGTGGCAAAATTCAACCTTAAAGAAGAAGGGAGGATAACACTCCAGGTTTAAAGCTTAATAAAACCTCTTCAATCAAACGTGATTGGCTCCAGAAAGATGATCAAGGAGAGATCAAGACCAGTATGGTCGGAAAAAGGGATCAGAGTGGTATAACACACTCAATAATTCAGACAGACAGGAATTCTTCTTCAACCAGCAAGGCTATTGGTTGGTGATAAGGATCGAGGTCACAAGGAACAGAGTTTGAGTATGGACCTCAAAGGATCAAGGGGAAATCATAGATATACCCGGATAAATTGCTCAGATAAGTGGGAAAGGATGCCCACGGATAAGTTTGATTATGATGCTGGTCTCATTGGATGCTAGGATCCTGGGCCAAAAGGAAGGGGATAGCCCCTCCTTTTATAGACATGAGGCCCTGTATACTATGTACAAGAGATACTACAAATAGGTGCAGGAAAATGAAAACATAAAGAAAAAAAAAAAAAAAAGACTTGAGGGAAAAAAAGAAATGTCCCCCGCGTCGAGAATGACCGAGGGCAACCAGATGGACACCCGCGACAGCATTCGCGGGTGTCGACAACGGCTGTTGTCGCCTGATTGGCGGCGACAACAGGGTGAAGGTTCCAACGGCCGCGAGGGGTCGCTTGCAGTCGTTGGTCGGACCAGATGATGGGCGAGATGGACCGTTGTTTGGGATGGTGTAGGATACTGAGTGGAAGCATGACCGTGACGGAGGAGGATAGGTTGTAGGCTCGAGACCCTAAGAAATGAGAATGGAGGAGGAGAGGAGATGGATCGATCAAGGATGATGATGATGAACGGTTGTGGTTGTGGTGATTGATGGTAGAGTAAATCTTGGGATTGATGTGAGTGATGAGATGCCTAGCATCCAAGCCACCCATAGAATGAGCGACCAAGTTGAAGACTGAATGACGATGGTTTGGATTGGATTCAAGTTGGAGTAGCTTTTTGAGACGTTTTGCTTGTTCCTTGATTTTTCCGGTCGGGGGTACCTTTCCCATGATAACCTTGGCTCCGAATCAATTCCGAAGGATCTCTAAGAGTTTACCCCAATAGTGTATCTGAAACCTGGGGAATGAAAAGAAGTGACCAAGGCGAAGGATCAAATGAAGTTTTGAAGGAGATGGAGATGGTGATGAGGATGGATGATCATCGGTGGTGAGATTGATGATGTGATGATGAGGAGGATCCGATCAAAGGGATCGTCAAAGGTGGTTCGACAATTGCTTGCGTCGCCAAAAGTCAAGGCCGCGAGCGCAACAAGTAGGAGTTGAACATAGGAGGGGGGGATTGAAACGGAGAGACAGGAAAAAGGCCTGTCATAGACCGCTAGGACAGGGAGATGTTGAGAGAGGGGGGGGAAATGAAGGTACCCATAGGAGTACAACCGAAAAGAATTTTTTTTTTTTTTTCTATGGTGTCCCAGATTGGTCACCACAGCGTATCTCCTTTAAACTTGGGAATCCGACTTTCATGGAGCAAGTGCCTGCGCAAGGACAGGATTTGGGGGAACTTCTCAAGCTTTGCTGGGTATGGCAACCTGTTGAAGTTATATGTTGGAGTTCTATTTACTTTATTTAATTTTAATACTTTATTAACTTTATCTTTATTAATTTTATTTTTTTATTTATTTACTATTTATTTCTATCCCTTTTCATTATTCAATTTTTAATTAATTCCACAACACGCGGGGTTTAGAGATCTTAGTCATTTTACCCACTCATAGTATTACGCTGTAAGACTCCAAACGGTGCTAAGCCGTGGAAGTTCTGTGGAGGGGAAAGGTGCTGTTTAGGCTGCCCTCCTAGGAGTTACAATAATATTTAAATGTAACCGGAATCAAGGTCCAGAACCTTATGGATGAGAAATCAAAATAAGGGAAGAGGATAAGAGTTGTCGGTAGCGATGGAAACAACACTATCTGAGGCAAGATGGTGCAGGTAAAGACTTGAACAAATAAGTCAAGGTTTGTTCAGAGTTCAATAGAACAAGGCAGTTGTAAGTAACAACGCCCACAAGCTAATAACTCTGGTTGTCAGAGGCTGATTAGGAAAGATCAACTCAATCCCAACCGACCTCCAGGTTCTCAATGAACCTGCCCAACTCTCCGCAATCAAGCGCTTGAAGGGTACCAGATAACTGTGGGAGGCTGAACAAAACAAAAACAATTTGTTTATGAAGCTCTAGAAGCAAATCAATAACGAATTTGAGCAAGAATATCCCAACACTTCTCAAGGGACTCAAGAATAGCTTGGCGAAATTCAACCTCAAAGAAGAAGGGAGGTATAACACTCCAGGGTTTAAGCTTAATAAAACCTCTTCAATCAAACGTGATTGGCTCCAGAAAGATGATCAAGGAGAGATCAAGACCAGTATGGTCGGAAAAAGGGATCAGAGTGGTATAACACACTCAAGAATTCAGACAGACAGGAATTCTTCTTCAACCAGCAAGGCTATTGGTTGGTGATAAGGATCAAGGTCACAAGGGACAGAGTTTGAGTATGGAGGCTCAAAAGATCAAGGGGCAATCCTAGATATACCCGGATAAATGGCTCAGATAGGTGGGGAAGAATACCCACAGATAAGTTGATTACTGATGATGGTCTGATAGGATGATGGGATCCTCTGATGTTCTGGGATGCTCTGATGATAGGACAAAAGGCAGGGGAGAGCCCCTCCTTTTATAGAAATGAGGCCCTGTATACTATGTACAAGAGAGATTTACGAATAGGTGCGAAAAAAAAATGAAAACATAAAAAAAATGAAAAAAAAAAAATTACATGAGAGAAAAAAGAGATGTCGCCCGCGTCAAGAATGACCGCGGGCAACCAGATGGACACCCGCGACAGCGGTCGCGGGTGTTGACAACGGTTGTCGTCGCCCGATCGGCGGCAACAACGGGGTGAAAGTCCCAACGGCCGCAAGCGGTCGCTCGCGGTTGTTGGTTGGATTGGATGATGAGGATGAGATGGTCAATGGGGGAGATGACTCGGGGAAAAAACAGTAGGGGAAGCAAGGATGAGGAGCTGGTGTGGATGGTTCATCGGAGGTAATTGATACGGATTGTGAGTTGGTTTCATAGGATGAGGATCGATACGCCAAGGGCATAACCCGCCTGGAGAGATAGGAGATGATAGCTGAGTCGGATGCGATGATGAGCGAGCGTGGATGAGAGGTTGATGATGGATCTGAGGACAGTTTCTTATAATTGGATAGCTCAAGGGTAAGAAGATCGGTTTGGGTAATTCCCTGAGAAAGCGCTTGAGTAATGAGGTGGCTAAGAACGGGCCATGGGGGTAATCTTGGAGGATGACTGGATGCCTACGATTGTAAGCATCCTTGATGATTTGAGTCATTGTGAGGGAGGGAGTTCTACGGAAGAGCCCTTTGGAGTTGATGGCGGATGATCTGATACAGGTTGCACAATCCTGAAAAATTTGAAGGATTCCAAGTTGAGCTTTTGAGCCCATGAGGTGTTCTAAGGGGACACCAAACAGTGGAGGTTGACGGAGTGAGTCAGGAACAACGATTGAGGGTTCAATGGTGAGATTGTGCTTGTGAACCTCGGGAGGGATAGGGATCTGATGGATTGGGACAAGTAGGGCGAGTGAGGAGAGATCCTTGACCCAATGGACCTTCTGAGACATCTTCCATGAGACGATCGTTCTGAGGAAGAGACCAATGATCATCTTAACCCAAAATGTAGGATGGAAGACCCAGATTGCCTTGAGGTTCTTACGGATGGTAGGTTGGATGGCACAATAGGAGGATAGGATTGAAGGATTGCAGATTGGATGAGAGAGTTGAAGTGAGTGAGATTGATGAATGAGAAGCTTGAGGTAGAGATGACGAGTAATGGATGAGATTGAGAGTTGAGACCGGCGGTGAAGATGGTGTGAGGAAGATGGTCATGATGACTGGAGGAGTGAGAGGATGGGGGTGATTGGAAGAGGAAGAGGAAGAGGAAGAGGAAGAGGTGATGGGGAGCATGTTGGAGGAATGGGAGGATGTAAGATTATAAATTAAGGAGGAATCAAGTGGATGAGATTGAGATGATAGAGAATAGGAAGGGTGATGAGGGAGAAGGAAGGAGATAAGAAGGATTGGTTGTGAGGGGTTGAAAGGAACAGGGATGGTTGAAGGAGTAAAGGTGGATCATGAAGATATGAGGATGAAATTGGATGGTGAGGACAATGAAGAGCGTAGGGAGATGGGAAATGAGTCAACCAGTTAGAACAATGAAGTTGAACGGATGACTTAGTGGGATGAGCTTTGGCTTTTAACCGTGAAGAGTTGAATATGAGGAGTAAGGTAATTTTGAGGATTGAGGAAAATGATAGGGCTGTAAGGAGCCAATCAAAATGGGATAACACTTGTATAGTCAAGTGTAACTGATCTGAAGGGGGAAGCGAAACGGAGAGACAGGCAAGAGGACTGTTCTAGACCGCTAGGACAGGGAGGAGTTCAGAGATGGGGGGGAAATGAAGGTAACCATAGGGGTACAACTGAAATCCGATTTTTTTTTTTTTTTTTTTTTTTTGCCGTGGTGTCCCGGATTGGTCACGACATCTCTCCCCAACTTACAGACTGTCCCTAGTCTGCATCTAAAATTTGAAGGTATTAAAAAGAGAAAAGCAGGGAACAAAAGAAATTGAAGCAAAGATTGGCCATTTCTTGATCTTGAGAGCAATTGAAGAGTTGAGGAAAATATCTTGATTCTTCCAAATGAACCCTAGAAGCGGCAGGAATAGAACAAGGAGGGCGTCCCAGTTGCTCACATATGTGCCATACAGTAGAGTTTTACAGCAAAAACGCAGCAAATGACCCTGGTGGTGCACAATTGGGAGGACTTACTTCTGAGATAAGTTGCCCCCACGACAATGAAACTTCTTGACTTGATCAGCAGAGAACCTTCTGGCCAACCGAGTACCATCCAGCTCCTCCAAAACATAAGATCCACCCCTAACTTGATGAATCACTCAATAAGGGCCATTCCAATGATTAGAGAAAAGCTTGCCCCACTGGGTTTCCAAAGATTGATTATAAGCTAAAACTAGGTCACCAGGGTTCAACGGCTCCCTGATTTGATTAGAGTGCTTGTCCTCCCAATACTGGACGGATTTCGCTCTGGCCTCCATCATCGTTTGATAAGCTTCATCACAAACGTCTTCACTTCGCTCCAGTTGCTTGGATCTAGCAACTAACAGATCAGTGGTTGAGGACACCTCTTCCCAAGAGATGCCCAAGAAAGATTCCATTTCCAGATCCAAAGGAAGGACTGCTCTTTGACCAAAGATGATTTCATAAGGTGAGTAGCCAGTAGTTCTTTTGGGTGAGATTCAATCAAAGAAGAGAACAAGAGGAAGGAATTTGCGACAATTCTTGCCACTTTCACCAGCCAGTTTAACAAGTGCAGCCTTCAAAGGGGCATGGCCTCGTTCCACCATGCCTTGGCCTTCAGGATAATAAGGAGTAGTAACTCTATGTTGTCCAGGAAGTGATTGGATCATTTCAGCAAGCTTGCCCCCAAATTCAGAGCCACCATCAGTAGAGTAAGATTGAGCCAGGCCATAACGCATTGTCCAAGTCTCGTAGAGGAAAGCTGCCACTGATTCAGAGCTAAGGTTCTTAAGAAATTTTGCTTCAACCCATCCAGAAAAATCATCTCTAGCCACAATGAGGTACTTAGCACCACCTGCCTTAATATGAACCACATCCATAGCAATCCTTCCAAAGACAGTGGACACCCCAGTAGGATAACGAATTTCAGCTGGGCTCCTAAGATCACGCTTTTGACAAACTTCACAACTCTTGCACCATTGGGAGACGGATTTCTTCAAAGATGGCCACCAGAACCGTTTGGATAGTCGTCGATAAGTTTCAGTTTCCCCACGATGACCAAGGCCTTCATGGAGACTTTCAAGGATAGAATCTTGTTTAGAGGGAATAGTCCCAACAATAAGAGCACAAGGATTGCCTCTCTTCATAAGTCTAGAACCTTGAACAAAAAAATCAGAAGAATTTCGTTTAAGAAATCGAAATTCCTTAGCAGAGAGATTGGGAGGTTTTTGAAGAGTTGAAAGGTACTGCTCTAATTTAAACTAGAAGCCTTGTTGAAAGCCAGAATAATTTTGGGAAGAAAAAGAGAAAATAGGTTGAATTAAAGGTTCCTCTTCATTGAAATCGGTTCCAACATCAGATTCGTTGTCCCCAAGAGGTCTTTGAGATAAACCATCAGGCATGGTGAAAGATTTTCCCGGCCTGTGAACAATATCAAAAGAGAAAAGCTGAATAAAGGCCAACCAACGAGTCATAGGAGCATTGGGAAGACTGGGAGCGTTGATCATTTCAATGATGGATCAAGCATCAACTTGCAATTCAAAATGTTGGCCCCAGAGAATGGTTTGAAGTTTCTTCATTATTCGAGCCACACCACAGAGTTCCAGTTTGGGCTGGGAGTATCTAGATTCTACATCTGAAAACAACAAAGATTCATAAAGAGCAGGACGGTCCCAACCATTTTCATCTTCCTGAGTAAGGACAGCCCCAACAGATTGATAACTAGAATCGACAGCCAGCTTGATCTTGCCAGCTCCAGGTCCATAAGAGATCTTTTTCAAAACTATGTCTTTACCAACTATCCTTTAGAGTAGCTGGAAAGCACATTCACAATCTTGGGTCCAAATCCATTCAGCATCTTTTCTAGTTAGATGACGCAAGGGTGCACAGATTTTGGATAAAGATGGGATAAAGATTCTAACATAAGTGACAACACCTAGAAAGCCCCTAACTTCAGTTGGATTGATTGGGGTAGGCCAAGAGATGATCTTGTTGACTTTGGCTGGTGCCATCCTTCTTCCTTCCTTGCAGACCACATGGCCAACAATTTCCAGAGCAGGGACACAAGCCGCCAGTTTAGATCCAGAGACAGTAAGGCCAGATTCCTCGATTCAAAACAGAATCCTCTCCAAGGTAGTAGCATATTCCCAGATAAAACGACGAATTCCTGAATGCCAAGGTAAGAGCTCATTATCATAGTCAGATACTGGACCTTTAATTCCGCCATCGTCAATAAAGATACCAGCATGATCAGGGATTTCATCCTGGAGGATCCACATCATCTGAGCCTGATAGACTGCAACCAAGTTGGTGGCTCCTTGAGGCAATCGAGTAAGTTGAAATCGACCAAGAGGAGTATTGAAAGTAGTGAGAGGACAAGAAATAGGATGTAAGGATTGTTCGTCATAGCCACCCATAATATCCCCTAGACCATAGCAAGCTCTTCCCGCAAAGGATTCAACAAATTCTTCAGTAGCAGGAGGGATACCAGAGTCTTTAATAGTAACTTTATTAAGAGGTTGAAGATCATGAACTATTCTAATTTTACCATTACTCTTGAGGACACAGAAGACGGGGCTGGAGTAACTAGAAGTTGAATGTTCATACAGGCCAGTTAGAACTCATTCCTGGACCAACTTGATGAATTCATCAACTTTAGCAGCAGGGATAGGGATCTTTTTCTTTTGCCAAGGATCATGTTCAACTACAGGGATGATATAAGGGAGGCCATAGGATTCCCGCAAGAGACCTCTCTCTTCTTCACAGAAAGCAATAGATTTTTCTCTTAGAGATAAGACATTTTTGATTAAATTTAACTCATCAGGAAGAAGCCATCCATCTGGACCAAAGTTGACCACCTTCAGAAGTTCTTCAGTGACCCGTCCATTAGGCACAAAGGGGCCAGTAAGAGATTGAGGAAGACCACAGTAAGGATCGCGAGATAGAGGAGGACGCATAAGGGGAGGATTGAGGTTGAGAGGCATAGGCTGGTTGACTGGTTGGATCTTCTTAGCAACTGGTTTATACTTAGTGGCAAAAGATAGAAGTTCTTGTTTTCTCCAAGAGTTGACCAGAGAGACTTGATTACGAAAGCTGAGGCCAAGTTCCAACATCTTCCAAGTCCAATGTTCTGCAATATCCTTGAAGGGTGCCTTTTCCATAAAAGGAGAACCAGGAGATAATACGTTTCTCACATGTGTGGCACAAGGTAGGGTTTCGAAAATGACGGTAAAAGATTGCCCTGGCAGTGCACAATTGGGAGGACTTACTTGTACCCCAAATTGCCTCCACTGAAGCCCATATTCCTTCATACCAAAACCACCAAAAACGGAATTGCAGTTAGGATCTAGTTTAAGCTCATTGCGGAGATTTGTACCGGAACTGAGAGAAGATTGATCAGACTCAAAAGTAGAAGGAAAAGAAGACACAACAGATCCAGAGAGAGAAGGAGATGGAGAAGAAATATTTTTGGATTTTTCTTTTTTTATATGTTTTTGTTTTTTAATATTCTTGAGCTCAGAAGAGAATGATGAAAGGAATGAAAAATAAGCCTGAGGGATGGGAGTTGACCCTTGAGTTGCAGTCTGAGGCTGAAAAGAATTACAACCATTGGTAGGATCAACTATTCCCCCAAAAAATGAGAGGCACTAGAGTTATCCTTCTGCTTCCCCTTAAAAGATGATTTGGGAGAATGACCAGGAAAATCTCTTTCCCAACAACCAGAATCCAAGGAGCAAAGAGGAACTTCAATTTTTCTGCCATCAGCATCAGGGAGAAGAATTCTCTCCCCAACTTGATCAGAAAACATCAGGGTTGCACCAAAGTCCATTAAGAAGGGTCGTCCCAAGATCATAGGACTGTCCAAACGAGTGATCCAAAAGTGGCAGGTTCCCACAATATTTCGACCAATCCTGACCGGTACATGTTCAGCAATACCAACCAGTTCACAAGCTTGATTTCCTATCCCATACACTGCCGAGTTGAAGCTGACCATAGGACTAAGTTTGAGCTTGCAGGCCATAGCATCCAAGATTAAGTTAAGCTGAGATCCAGAATCCACAAGAGGAGAAACAGTTTTAGCTGAGTCACCAAGATAACAAGGAAGAAAGCCAAGGGGACAGGAATAAAGATTGGCTTCTATAGAAGGACTGGTTCCACCAGAGTCCTCCATTAAAGTGCCAGAGGAGACTTTGAGTTCTTCAGGGCCAATTTCCACACATCAACGAGAGACCCATTTCTTCATTCCTTCAGCAACAGATGGAGAGATTGATAGGAGTTCAGCCACAGATAGATCAGGAATTTTGAGATCAGAAATTTTCTTTAATACTCCCTCCACAGCATTGGGGTGATCCTTGGAGATGCCCCTTTCAAATCAAACTTTGGGCTGGGTGGAGGGAGGAAGTTCAGGTGACGCAGAATCTAAGATAGGTTTAGAAGGTTGAGGTGAGGGAGAAGGATCAGGGTGATCTGGGAACCTTTCCATGAGTGGTTCCTTTTCCACCTCCATGTCTTCTACATCAGAGGAAGGAGGCTCAAGTGATGATCGACGTTTAACGGGTTTTCGAAGGATTGAAGTTGGCAAGGAAGGAGCCTTATGAGGTTTAGGTTCCTCATGTCGTTTCCTGGCTGGATCAGATTGATAAGTAGTCCCAGCAAGACTAGAGGAAGAAATAGCTGGAGGATACCAAGGTTGGAGGGTACCAAAGGATGATCAAAATTCAAAGGAAGCAAGAGATGCTTTCACAGGGGGTAATGGCTGGTAAGAGGCCACCACATGTCGGATAGGACAAGACGAGTCAAAAGGGATTAGGGCACCATTAGGGAGGAAGTAATTTTTTCCCCTCTGCTCTACCAACTTTTCCTTTAGGTCCTTCTGAAGTTCTTGACATCGTCCGGTTCAATGGCCTTCCCTATGACAGTAGTAACAGACCAGAGTTTATTTGGGGACAGAAGAAGGAGCTTTAGCCGTAGCTAATGAGGAAATCTTTTGATCTATTTTGTTCTCAAAGGCCCTAAGTAACTTGGTGATTTCATCTATAGTAGTAGGTTCCCGATTGGAATTAGGATCTGCTTTAGGCCTACGATCTGCCTCCATTTTAATCATAATATCGTTTGACTCTTTAAAAGAAGGAGCATGGACTGGTTCAGTAGTTCTAGGCTTTTCAAAGGTAAGAGAAGTTTGACCTTTCATGACTTTATCCACAGTACTCCTAAGGGTGAGAAAAACAGGGAGCTTGAATCGATTATCCCTGGTGATAATCATGGATCCAGATTTGACCAGTTCTTCTTTAATCCTTTCCTGCACAGCCGATGAGAAAGATTGGAAGAACTTTTCTCAAATTTCGTCCACTGTGTCAATGTGATTGTTTCGGATAAGATAGTTTTGAATGGGATCCCAAGATTTTCTAAAAATCTGATAGTCAGAGGCTGAAGAAATACCACCCTTGGAGATCCACTGAGAAACCAGAGAATCCAAATCTTGCAGAGTAAACCTAGCCACATCTATTTTACCCCAGTATGCCAACATAGCCTCCCTGAGAAGCGTCCAGTTGTGGGATTCAAATCCCTCGAAAGACTTGATTACCTCCATAACTTCATCAGAGGAGATAAAGAACAGTAACTGATAAGCCATATCGAATTCACTAGCTCCATCCACTTCAGCAGCCATTTCGTAGGAGTCCAAGAATCGCTCGACATTTGTACCGTTGAAGCCTAAGTTCTTGTTCTGGGGTTTGATCTTTACCATCTTAGGTCGGACAGAGGGGGTTGGAGTAGCGGGAGATGCCATATCAAATAACAGAGTTCCTAGGGGATCCAAAGAGCAGATTTCCAAAGTGGCTCACGAGTGTGGCAAGAGTAGGGTTTTGCCAAAAACGACAAGTATCTTTCCCAAGCGGTGCACAAATTGGGAGGACTTACTTCTAGACCAACCTGCCTCCACAGATCAGATCTAAAAAAAAAAGAAAAAGATCAAACAGAAAAAGAAAGAGAAATTGGATAGGATTTCGGAGTTGATTCTTCAAGTTGGGACTGTAAATCCCAAGGTTGCTGGTTTGATCCCGGCCCGGGGGACCAAATGTAAGACTCCAAACAGTGCTAAGCCGAGGCAGTTCTGTGGAGGGGAAAGGTGCTGTTTAGGCTGCCCTCCTAGGAGTTACAATAATATTTAAATGTAACCGGAATCAAGGTCCAGAACCTTATGGATGAGAAATCAAAATAAGGGAAGAGGATAAGAGTTGTTGGTAGCAATGGAAACAACACTATCTGAGGCAAGATGGTGCAGGTAAAGAATTGAACAAATAAGTCAAGGTTTGTTCAGAGTTCAATAGAAAAAGGCAGTTGTAAGTAACAACGCCCACAAGCTAATAACTCTGGTCGTCAGCAGCTGATTAGGAAAGATCAACTCAATCCCAACCAACCTCCAGGTTCTCAATGAACCTGCCCAACTCTCCGCAATCAAGCGCTTGAAGGGTACCAGATAACTGTGGGAGGCTGAACAAAACAAAAACAATTTGTTTATGAGGCTCTAGAAGCAAATCAATAACGAATTTGAGCAAGAATATCCCAACACTTCTCAAGGTACTCAAGAATAGCGTGGCGAAATTGAACCTCAAAGAAGAAGGGAGGTATAACACTCCAGGTTTTAAGCTTAATAAAACCTCTTCAATCAGACGTGATTGGCTCCGGAAAGATGATCAAGGAGAGATCAAGACCAGTATGGTCGGAAAAAGGGATCAGAGTGGTATAACACACTCAAGAATTCAGACAGACAGGAATTCTTCTTCAACCAGCAAGGCTATTGGTTGGTGATAAGGATCAAGGTCACAAGGGACAGATTTGAGTATGGAGGCTCAAAAGATCAAGGGGCAATCCTAGATATACCCGGATAAATGGCTCAGATAGGTGGGGAAGGATACCCACAGATAAGTTGATTACTGATGATGGTCTGATAGGATGATGGGATCCTCTGATGTTCTGGGATGCTCTGATGATAGGACAAAAGGCAGGGGAGAGCCCCTCCTTTTATAGAAATGAGGCCCTGTATACTATGTACAAGAGAGATTTACAAATAGGTGCAAAAAAAAAATGAAAACATAAAAAAAATGAAAAAAAAAAAAAAAAAAATTACATGAGAGAAAAAAGAGATGTTGTCCGCGTCGAGAATGACCGCTGGCAACCAGATGGACAACCGCGACAGCGGTCGCGGGTGTTGACAATGGTTGTCGTCGCCCAATCGGCGGCAACAACGGGGTGAAAGTCCCGACGGCCGCAAGCGGTCGCTCGCGGTCGTCGGTTGGATTGGATGATGAGGATGAGATGGTCGATGGGGGAGATGACTCGGGGCGGAAACAGTAGGGGAAGCAAGGATGAGGAGCTGGTGTGGATGGTTCATCGGAGGTAATCAATACGGATTGTGAGTTGGTTTCATAGGATGAGGATCGATACGCCAAGGGCATAACCCGCCTGGAGAGATAGGAGATGATAGCTGAGTCGGATGCGATGATGAGCGAGCGTGGATGAGAGGTTGATGATGGATCTGAGGACAGTTTCTTATAATCGGATAGCTCAAGGGTAAGAAGATTGGTTTGGGTAATTCCCTGAGAAAGCGCTTGAGTAATGAGGCGGCTAAGAACGGGCCATGGGGGTAATCTTGGAGGATGACTGGATGCCTACGATTGTAAGCATCCCTGATGATTTGAGTCATTGTGATGGAGGGAGTTCTACGGAAGAGCCCTTCGGAGTTGATGGCGGATGATCTGATACAGGTTGCACAATCCTTAAAAATTTGAAGGATTCCGAGTTGAGCGTTTGAGCCCATGAGGAGTTCTAAGGGGACACCGAACAGTGGAGGTTGACAGAGTGAGTCAGGAACAACAATTGAGGGTTTGATGGTGAGATTGTGCTTGTGAACCTCGGGAGGGATAGGGATCTGATGGATTGGGACGAGTAGGGCGAGTTAGAAGAGATCCTTGACCCAATGGACCTTCCGAGACATCTTCCATGAAACAATCGTTCTGAGGAAGAGACTGATGATAATCTTAACCCAAAAGGTAGGATGGACAACCCAGATTGCCTTGAGGTTCTTACGGATGGTAGGTTGGATGGCACAATAGGAGGATAGGATTGAAGGATTGCGGATTGGATGAGAGAGTTGAAGTGAGTGAGATCAATGGATGAGAAGCTTGAGGTAGAGATGACGAGTAATGGATGAGATTGAGAGTTGAGACCGGCGGTGAAGATGGTGTGAGGAAGATGGTCATGATGACTGGAGGAGTGAGAGGATGGGGGTGATTGGAAGAGGAAGAGGAAGAGGAAGAGGAAGAGGTGATGGGGAGCATGTTGGAGGAATGGGAGGATGTAAGATGATAAATTAAGGAGGAATCAAGTGGATGAGATTGAGATGATAGAGAATAGGAAGGGTGATGAGGGAGAAGGAAGGAGATAAGAAGGATTGGTTGTGAGGGGTTGAAAGGAACAGGGATGGTTGAAGGAGTAAAGGTGGATCATGAAGATATGAGGATGAAATTGGATGGTGAGGACAATGAAGAGCGTAGGGAGATGGGCAATGAGTCAACCAGTTAGAACAATGAAGTTGAACGGATGACTTAGTGGGATGAGCTTTGGCTTTTAACCGTGAAGAGTTGAATATGAGGAGTAAGGTAATTTTGAGGATTGAGGAAAATGATAGGGCTGTAAGGAGCCAATCAAAATGGGATAACACTTGTATAGTCAAGTGTAACTGATCTGAAGGGGGAAGCAAAGCGGAGAGACAGGCAAGAGGCCTGTTCTAGACCGCTAGCACAGGGAGGAGTTGAGAGATGGGGGGGAAATGAAGGTAACCATAGGGGTACAACTGAAATCTGATTTTTTTTTTTTTTTTTTTTTTTTTTTTGCCGTGGTGTCCCGGATTGGTCACCACATTGGATGATGAGGATGAGATGGTCGATGGGGGAGATGACTTGGGGCCGAAACAGTAGGGGAAGCGAGGATGAGGAGCTGGTGTGGATGGTTCATCGGAGGAGATGAGGAAGGAGTGCTTGGGAGGAAGATGAGATGATGATGATGATGATGATGGATCGAACTTTGAGGTTAGTTGGAAGGGTAGATGTTGATGCGGTTCATAATCACTCGGGGAGGGAGGAGGACGGGCTTTGATGTACTCAGATCAATTGGTCACATTGTCGAAGGGATGATGATCACGAGTGGGGGAAGAGGGTGAGGAGGAGGCGAAACGCTCGAGGAGTTTCTGCTGCCTGGCACAGAGGGCGATATTGTTTTTGAGTAAGGATTTACTGATTGAAGCGGCAATGCCGAGATCTCGTTCGCGTTAGCGGATGACCCGATCGGCGGCCAAGAGGAGCGCTTTGAGTTCCTCCCTAGTCTTAGCACTCACCCACTCATGAGTGATTGAGTTACAATGGTCGGGATCGTAGGGAGGATCAGAGGTAAGATGGGGGGTAGGAAGAAGATGGGATTGTCAAAAGTGATGGAGAGGGAATCGGTGGTGGATGGGATTGTCAAAAGTGGTTCAACGATTGCTCGCGTCGCCAAAAGTCAGGGCCGCGAGCGCAACAAGTGGGAGTTGAACATAGGAAGAGGGAAGCGAAGCGGAGAGACAGGCAAGAGGCCTTTCCTAGACCGCTAGGACAGGGAGGATTTGAGAGATGGGGGGGAAATGAAGGTAACCATAGGGGTACAACTGAAATCCGATTTTTTTTTTTTTTTTTTTTTTTTTTTTTGCCGTGGTGTCCCGGATTGGTCACCACAACGCGCATGCCACTGAATATGCATATTCAATTTGGTAGCTCTTCTCTTGTCGGCTATTTTCTGGCTCTTGGCCCAACTTTCTCTTTCTTTTTTTACTCGCCGGACCTTCTCTTTTATTTTTTTTCCTCATAACTATTATACAAGATCAAGAGGCAAGAGAACAAGTCTGGTCGTCGAAAAGGTCTTTTAAGTAATTTGGTGCAATCTTTTATTTTTTTTATTTTCTTAAGTCTCCTTATTCTAATCGTCGTGGCTCTCATTCTTAGTCCGAGGCGTGTATTGGAGGTTGTTAGAATCATACTGGAGTAGTTTTTGTGTCATTTCTACTACTTGGGTAGGATCCTTTTATTACTTGTTTTAGTCAAGTTTATTTTTCTCTTCTCTAATGTTTCAATGCAGTTTCTGGTTTATCACTTATTTGAATCAAAAATCTGTAGAAAATAAGAGTATTATTCCTTCACGATTAACAGTCAAATACAGGTACACTTCATCTCTCTCTCTCATAGTGGAAACCAAGATGACCAACACCTTAACAGCAACCATACTCAAGATGGCTATCAAGGCTATTACTTTGCTAACTCCTGACAATTCTTTGATATGGCAAAATTGCTTCATCAACATGATGGATCTTCAAGAGGACTTGTTTGCAAAACTTACCAAGAAAAATAGTTATGCGGCTGGAAACCCAATTGGACTCACCAATACGGAGAACGTCAGAATAAGAACTATTCTCACTTCTAAGCTTGACACCATCGTACAAGCGAACGTCATAACCGCAGAAAACAAAAACGACGCACATCAAATATGGGCCGATATTAATGAATACTTCACATCAAACCACGCCTCTAATCGTGCCAGAGTGTTCAAAGAGTTTCTTTGAGCTCCCTTTTCTCCATCCGATATCCCTGGATTTATCACCAACAAGAAAACCTCCATCTCACGCTTGCATGACGTATGAATTGACTTACCTACCAACATTTTAGCCTATCTAATCCTTGAAAATCTTCCCGCCAACCTAGATACTGTAGTACAACAAATCACGCAATCGGACAAGAAGATTAACCCGCATCAATTACTTGAACATCTTTGAATGCATAACAATAATAAATTCCTAAATAGAGATCCAGATAATTTCAAAATC
Organism: Puccinia polysora; assembly: GCA_025617555.3. Lineage (NCBI taxonomy): Eukaryota > Fungi > Basidiomycota > Pucciniomycetes > Pucciniales > Pucciniaceae > Puccinia > Puccinia polysora. The sequence continues at coordinate 26,033,205 of CM062642.1, read as the reverse complement.
AAGGAGAATACAACTTCTGTTTCTTTTCTCAGTTCTAATATGAAGGCATGCAACAAAAAATGGCATAATCCTAAGGCTAACCATCCAGAAGGCCAATGCTGGAAATTGTACCCACATCTTAGACCTTCCTTTCCAAGAAAGAAGAAAACGGGAGTCTCCAAATCGAATGAAGCTACTACTGTCAGCTCTTTTCACACGAGCTCAATGTTTCTCCCAAATACATTTGTTCTAGATTCTGGGTCTTCCAAGCATATTGTGTCTAACGCAAAACATTTATCTCAATTAGACCAATCACTAACTGGATTTATATTTACAAGCTTGGGGAAAGATTCTCTTAGGTATGATGGTGTGGGGACTGTGAAGTTGATGGATAAGGAAGGTCGAGCAATATCTCTGTTGGATGTGTTGTACTCACCTGGGTCGACTGCAAATCTGTTGTCTATGCAATTGCTTGTAGTTGATGGTTTTGATGTTAATTTTGGCACTGATGACTTTTCTATTCAGAAAATGAACTGGAAGAAAATTGGAACCTATCAGTGTAACATTCCTCTTCTCTTCTTCGACAACGCGGAAGTTAATAAAATGTCCTTTCTCACCCATGACAAAGTCATTCATAAATCCCTGGGACATGCGAGTTATAGTAGGATACGTCAATGGTTAGGTATTCCTCTAAAGAAGGAGTCAACATGTGATGCCTGTGCAACCAGCAAGATTTCGAAGATGCCATTCAACAACAAACATGGTTGTGCGGAGAGACCTTTTCAAGAATTACATTGCAATCTTGTGGGGCCCATTCACCCTCTTAGCATTAACGGCGATGCTTACTTTCTTACCATAGTTGATAGCTGTACCCAATTCTTCACAGTGGTACCAATCAAGGGCAAAAGCGAAGTAGCTAACGTTCTACCTCTCCTTATCAACGTTGAATCAAAGAGATTCAATTATAGTCCCATGATCCTCCACTCTGATCGCGGCACCGAGTTCTGGAACTCTACTCTCTTGAAGTATTGTGCCGAGAACAACATACGTCAGACATTCTCCAATGGGCACTCACTGCAACAAAATGGGCTCGCTGAACGTTTTAATTGACTTATCCTAGAATCACTTTGAACCGTTCTCTATGAATCTCAACTGAATAAAAATCTTTGGAAAATCATTATTAAATCGTGCGCTCTTGCGCTTAACCAAATACCATCACACAAATCAAAGAAGTCTCCGTATGAATTATTCAAAGGAAAGTCGCTGAACATCAATTATTTTCATCCCATTGGTAATCCGGTTACGTATATCTACAAGGATAGGCCATCATTCTCCAAGTTGGAACCTTGAGGTCTGTTGGGAAGGCTTGTCGGTTATGATGATGACTTACTGTCATACAGAATTTTGACAACCAATCACAAGATAATTGAAACCAAACATGTCACTTTCCTAGACTTTGACTCCAACTTAAAAAAGCTATCTGATGACATTGACATTGACATTGGCGACTGGTGCAATGACTCACTTACGGTGAACACTAATCCAGTCAATTCAGTAAGCGACTCAAACTTAAACATTTCTCAATTCCCAATCATTAATGAGACTCTCCCCATGGAGAACACATCCAATACAACTCATTCCGTTTTGGAGATATCAACTGAAGTCGCTGAATCACCTCTATCAATTCCTACAGATTATAATCTCTGAGTACGGACAGCCTCGATCAAACCTCCCAAATATTCTTATGGATTGTTTGCAGGTAAAGCTGATGACTGGCTTTCCAAAAGAAAAGCTGAGTTGGATGAAATCAAATCCCAGGAAGTGTGGGAGGACTCTGAGATTGAACCTGACCGTTATCTTAGAACCATGTGGGTAGACAGGATGAAACCGGCCACCAGTCTTTCTCCTGAAAAATGGAAATCTCGGCTATACATCATGGGCAACCTTCAAACCCCTGGAGTTGATTTTGGCAAAACGTATGCTCCAACTGGAAATTTCACTACCCTTCTCCTTCTTCTGTTGTGTGGGTTGGATCTTAATCTTGAGTTACAGCAATTTGATGTCAAGGCCGCCTTCCTTTTTGCTCCACTAGAGGAAGACATTTACATTCTCACGCCAAAAGAAAGCTCTCGGTCCGCAAAGTTCCTTAAACTACGTAAATCTCTATACGGTCTGCGACAGGCGCCCTCAAATTGGTACAATACTCTGACCACCTGGCTGGAAAGCATTGGACTGGTTCAGTCTGACGCTGATCCTTGTTTTTATACTCACGCTTACCGACATCTCTATATCTTCTTTCATGTAGAGGATCTGGTTGTAGCCAGAGACGTCGACTTGTTCAAGAAGGAATTTCTGCTCAAGTTTCCACGATCGTCAGCTCATCCACCCAATACCATACTAGGAATGGAGTACTCACGTAAGGGCAACTCTGTTGCTTTAAGCCAGTCCAAACTCATTTGAAAAACCCTTGATGAATTGCAGCTCTCCAATGTGAAACCGGTTCTCACTCCATTGACGCCGGGGATCCAATTGGTTCCAGCCTCAGAAGATAAACGGGCCGAGTTTGACAGGCTTGGAGTGAATTTCCGAAAATTCACCGGCGTACTTAACTACTTGGCCTGCCGTACACGACCGGATATCTCAGCTGCGGCCTCAATTCTATCCCAATTTAATCAAAATCCAGTTATAACTCATTGGAAAGAGGTGGTTCATGTGTGGAAGTATTTGGCGGGTACTCTGGATTCAGACTTGATTTTACATCCTCAAGGGACAGAACCCTTACGCATCTACACAGACTCAACCTGGGCGGACGATCCACATACACGGAGGTTGCAAACAGGGTACATCATCTTCTTGAGATCTACGCCCATTGCCTGCAAAAGTAGGAAGCAATGCAACATTGCTCTCTTGTCTACGGAAGCCAAGCTGAATGCACTCAGCAATGGTGCGCAGGAATCAATTTGGATTGAGTCAATCATTTCTGACTTGTGGCAAGACTCACTCAACGGGCCGCCTGCGTTTTTCGTGGACAACAAGGGCCTAGTTGATAAACTTAAGCATTTTGGGTCAAACTCTAAAACAAAATACATCAACATGAAACTCAAGTGCCTCCGAGACCAACTTACCTCTGGAAAGATTCATATCAATCTCATCACCACGGACTCAATGATTGCAGATTCACTGACAAAGGCGTGCAGCAAGCAAAGTCTGAAACATCTAACGTCTAGGTGTTTTTGATTTGGGATTGCACTGAATTATGGGGGGGTGTTGAAGTTATATGTTGGAGTTCTATTTACTTTATTTAATTTTAATACTTTATTAACTTTATCTTTATTAATTTTATTTTTTTTATTTATTTACTATTTATTTCTATCACTTTTCCATTATTCAATTTTTAATTAATTCCACAACACGCGCGGGTTAGAGATCTTAGTCATTTTACCCACTCATAGTATTACGCGCGCGCCACTGAATATGCATATTCAATTTGGTAGCTCTTCTCTTGTCGGCTATTTTCTGGCTCTTGGCCCAACTTTCTCTTTCTTTTTTTACTCGCCGGACCTTCTCTTTTATTTTTTTTTTGCTCATAATTATTATACAAGATCAAGAGGCAAGAAAACAAGTATGGTCGTCAAAAAGGTCTTTTAAGTAATTCGGTGCGATCTTTTATTTTTTTTCTTTTCTTAAGTCTCCTTATTCTAATTGTTGTGGCTCTCATTCTTAGTCCGAGGCGTGTATTGGAGGTTGTTAGAATCATACTGGAGTAGTTTTTGTGTCATTTCTACTACTTGGGTAGGATCCTTTTATTACTTGTTTTAGTCAAGTTTATTGTTCTCTTCTCTAATGTTTCAATGCAGTTTCTGGTTTATCACTTCTTTGAATCAAAAATCTGGAGAAAATAAGAGTATTATTCCTTCACAACCACTGCGCGTGGAAGCGGAAGTGAGGGTGTTAGAAACGGAGGAGTCGGCGGAAGTGGAAAGGATGGATGTGGATGCCAAGGAACAGGTACCGCCAATTGTGTGCTTTGGGAAATGGATGGACGGCTGGTGAATCAAGCAGGGAAGAAGAAGGCAGTGGAAATTGTGCGCAGGGTAATGGGGAATGAAACAACTATTCCCTTGAACTTGAAGAAGTTGGAAGCAGTGTTGCTGGTGGTAGTGGATGAGATGGTTCAAGCGCTGAAGCATTGCAGAAACAATAGGATACCTCCAACAGTGCAGCAGGTGAAATTGGCTTGGGATGATGCGGAGCGCGAGCTAGTGGGGATGAAATTGGTTTCAACTCCACTGGCTTATGTTTCAATGAAGATTGCTGGAAGGAAGGTATGGGCGCTGGTGGATAGTGGTTCTATGGTGAACCTCCTTCTGTCTAGATTTGTTGGTGAAATGGGATTGGTTTGGCGGAAATGTGCAATGGGGCTTTGTGCACTTAACGGCAGGGTGTTTTGCATGGATGGGGTTGTGGAGGAGGAAGAGGTTGAGGTTGCAAGGGTCCATAAACCACTTTATTTTACATCAGTTGATTGCGGGGAGGCTATTTTAGGACAGCCATTCATTTTTGGGTTCTGAGCACAAATGACATTTGATCCAGAGGCGGGGACCAAAGCTTTGACGGTGGAAGATTTTTCTGGCGGGCAATTCAAAACCACAATATGCAATCAGGGGTTGGAGAAGTGGATGCGGGATTCAACAAGAGAGGAGGAGGAGGACCCCGGCAAGATTAGGTTTGCAAGGGTGATCCAGAGGCGTATTTTGAGTAGTTGGCTGAGGTTACCTCATGGAGCAAGCTCCGGCTTTGTGTGGGAGATCTACCAGTGAGGGGCAGGTGGGAAGAAGGGAGGAAGCGCGGGATGGGCAAGCGCTGGAAGTAAGTTCCTTTCCTCAGTGTGCATTGCTGGGAGGTACTTCACAAAAACACTATCATTGTGCCACGCTTGTGAGCAAAGTCAAAAGACGCAGTTTGTTTTTGACCAGAAAATATGGTAATGGATGCTTGCGGATGGCGCGGTTCAACGTCTGGAAGTATAAGCAAGTTGCGCAAAAGGTCTGTACCCGGAACAAAGAAATGCTGCAGGAGCTGAACAGACCACTGCAACCAATCCCTTGGTTGCCGGACCCTTGGAAATCCGCGCTGAAGGTGTCAGGATGGGTAAAGCAATTGGAGAGGATGACGGCTGAGTGGATTGCGGCTCTTAAATTTGGACCTCCGGGCTGGTTAAGCGTGGAGGAATGGGATTTTCTGAATTTGGTACTTGTTCTCTGGGAAAGAGCGCTTGCGCTTGGACCTGAAGAGCAGGGACAGTTAAAGAGAAAGATAGGTGACTCCTATGTGATTCCAATGGTTCCACACAAACCTTGGCAGATCAAGCCAATTCCAATTCCGCAAGCAGTTTGGGGGCCCTTCTTGGAGCTGGTGCGCAAGTGTTTGGGGACGGTTCTTTACAAGATATCCAAATCAAGTTACTCAAGTCCAATATTTGAGGTGGTTAAGCAGGATGGGAAGTGATTATGGATTTTTCATGATCTGCAGCTGCTCAATTTGTTTACAATCCAAGACAGGGGAAAACGCCCCCGCATGGACAAGCTTCTGGAATCTATGGCAGGACATGCATGCTACCAGCTGGTGGATGTGATGGGCGGATACAATCAGCGCAAACTCAATTGGAGTTCGGGTCCAATGACTTCCTTCAAAACCAGATTGGGCAGGATGCAACTGATGCGGCTGCCGCAAGGTGCAACTAACTTGGTTGGGGTTTACCAAGTGCAGATGACCTGGATTCTGAAGGACAATCTTCCAGAGGGGGTGCAGATTTTCATTGGCAACGCAGGCATCAAAGGCTCAAAGATGGATTATGGAGGGGAAACACTTATAGAAGCTCCAGATATTTTCCAATGTGTCTGGGAGTACGCGAAAATGCTGGAGCGGATCTTGTTCCAGATTGAAGAAGAGGGGCTTACAGTTTCAGGGAAAAAGCTAGCGGTCTGCGTACCTGCCCTGGAGGTTCTGGGACATGTGATGGCTTCTGACGGAAGGTGTATTGCTGAGAAGAAACACAACAAAGTCCTTGAGTGGCCAACGCCAAAGACTTTATTTCACATTCTCCAGTTCTTGGGATTGTGTAGCTATGTACGGATTTTCATCAAGCGGTTGGGGGAGGTTTCTAGTCCGTTGCGGGAATTGATGCGTAAGGGTGAAAAATGGACCTAGAATTTGAACTGTGACGTTGCCTTCAACAAGCTCAAGGAGATTGTTGAGCACAATATTGTACTGCGGGACTTGGATTATGAAGCCGGAGGACTTAAGTTGGCCGTGGATTCAAGCAAGCTTGGCGCGTGGGTGGTGCTGACCCTGGAGGATGGGGGGAAAGATTTTTTGGTTCTTTATGAGTTTGTTACATTTACCCCAACAGAGAGCCGGTACTTGCATCCAAAGTTAGAGCTTTTCAGGGTCACTAAGATTGTGCGGAGGTTGCAGCACTTGCTATGTGGGATTCACTTCATGCTTCTGGTGGATGCGGAGGCGCTGGCATGGATGATCAATTTGCCAATGCTGCCAAACGCGCCTATGACAAGTTGGGTTGCATTCCTTCTGTTGTTCTCTTTCACGGTTGTGCATGTTCCAGGGAAGGCCTTTAAAATTCTAGACGTGCTGTCTTGGTACCTGCAGGATGATCCATACAAAGGCGCAGAACCATTGGATGTGGAGGCTTCAACAGTCAAGGTAGGGGTGATGGAAGTAGGTGTGCAATTTCCTCTCCAGAAGTGGGGAGGTATGGGGTCCTCAGTTTGTATTTGCGGGATCTTTGGTTTCCGGATGACATGCAAGCCAAGATTTTTCAATGGATTTGGCAGAGAGTGGGAAATTTCTACCTGCGGGAAGGACAGCTGTGGCGGCAGAGCGCACCGGTACCGCTTGTGGTCAGCATGTCTAGGACGGATCAGGAGGTAATTCTGGGAAGTCTGCATGAAAATCTTGGCCATTGCGGCAAGTTTGAAACATGGAAGCGGGTGCGGGCAAGGTTCTGGTGGCTGGGTATAGTACGCACGGTGCAGGAGTGGGTACGGTTGTGCAAAGCGTGTCAGAAGCAGAGCATGATGTTACCTTGCAAAGTAGTTATCCCCACCAGAGAGGACGCCTTGTTTGGGCAAGTTTCTATGGATGTTTTACACATCAAGGCAGGTAAGTTCGCATACCTCCTTGTTGCGCGAGAAAATCTGTTGGGATAGGGGGAAGCGTGCCCTCTGGTGAAGCTTTTGGGGGAAAAATTTGGTCAGTTTCTGGAGGAAGATTGGTTTGTGCGTTACTGATCACTTTGGCTGGTGACGGTCAACGGGGGTGCGGAGTTCCAGGGATGGTTTCCAGAGTTGGTGCGGAGTTGCAGAGCAAAGTTTGCGCAAGTGGCAGAGTACTATCCGGAAGGCACGGGGATGATTGAGCGCAGTCACCAGCCAATCAAGGACGCAATGGTGAAGATGTGCGGCAAGGATGGCAAGCGGTGGCAGGAAACCCTTCCAGTAGTTCTTTTTGCATATTGGATTTCAGTGAAGAGATTGATGGGTTGTTTTCCGTACAAGCTGCTTTTTGGGCAGCAACCCATTCTGCCAATTGACATTGAGCTGGAAACTTTCCTGGGTATGGATTTGTGGAAGGTCAATATGGCCGCAGATCTAGTCAAGGCCCATGCAGAGCAACTCCCGCAATGGGATGAGATGTTAGAAAAGGCTGCTGGAAGACTGAAGGCAACACGCACAAAGTACGTCCGCTACTGGGAGGAACGCTGCACGCATAAACTCTGGGATCCGTTGCGGAAGGGGGATTTGGTTCTGTTTTACAACCAGAGCCTGGAAACTCAATGGGGGAAGCTGTTTGCTAATTGGTGGAAAGGGCCTTTCCGCATGCTTCCCAAGTTCACTGGAGGTAGCTACCAGTTGGAGGAATTGGAAGGAACTCTGCTTAAACGGAAGGAATCGGCTTTGCATGTGAAAACATTCTTTGCGCCGGGCTCAACTACATTTGACAAGATGGCTGGTTTAGATAGCAAGGGGGACAATAAAGCAGATCCTTCCTCCAAGGACAAGCCCGCGCGCGCTTTGCATCTGGCGGAGTAAGAAACTGAAGACCGCTGGGGACAGAAGTCAATTTGGGGGGAACCATGGATGAATAGGGGATATGATTGGATTTGGTGAGGGGGTGTTCTAGCCGGTTCACAGCTGGAATAACTAGACACCCCAGAATGTTCATTTTCTTATTTTCTTCTCTCTGGATTGGCTTTGGGATTATTGCTGGCTATGGATGGTTTCTTTTAGGTATGGGAACAGTGCAAAGCTGGGTCTGCACACACAAGGACAAGCCCTGCATTCCTTAAGCAAACACATGGACATTTTTGGACGGATAATTCATGGATCTAGGAACTTGAATTGCGCGGAACAGATGTAGTTTGAAGAGCAAAGGCGTGGGCTTGGAAACAGGTTGGTTTTTTAAAAAAAAATCTCTTTTTAGGTTTTCTTGGTTATTTTATAGATGGAAGATGCAAAGGGGGTTTGGGCAGATTCTTTTTCTCTCTCTCTGTCAAGGTTGTGTGCGCGCAGCTGGTTTTCTTTTTACTCTCTCTGTTCTGGAAATGGGTAGGTGGAACTTGTTAAGCTTTTAATGGTAGAGTAGTTTTGGGAGTCCACGCATAGACCAAATCCACGCGGATGCGGACACTCTAATTTGAGAGTACAACCTCTTCTCACGGGTAGTCTCCTTCTCCTGAGTCTCACACAGGAAGGAAGATGAGACAGACCTTCAATCTCTCAACCTCAATCCCTCTCAACCTCAACAACTCTCAACAACTCTCAGCCAATCACCTCTACAATCACTTTAGGATAATACTCACCACTCTGAAGCCCCCCTACCTCAACTACTTTTGTTCTTTCATTTACCTCTGTTTCTCCAACTCTCTTCTTCCTTTCTTTGTTATCAACTTTCACCCTCATTCATGATCCGTGTGCCCGGTGAGATTTCAACTTATCCTACTTTCATCTTACTCATTGATTGTGACCTCAACTTACAAAGGCTGCTCTGCCTTACTCAGTCTCATCTCATCCTACGCTCTTGATGCTCCTGTAGTCCTCATGTCCACCAATGTCATGATCCTCAAAGCCTGATGTTGGTACTCATATTCTTCCTCATCTCACATGGATAGGCTATTGATTCTTCCTACCCTCATCAGTTTCCAGTTTCTAGTGCAATCAATCTTCTAATTCTATTAGAACTTTGTGGCATTTTGTCTGGGGCCGTCCAGGTACCTTGAGCGCATACTTCTCACTCCCATGGATTCATCACTCTTGCGGGTTGCTCTTAAAATCACGGATCTTGCACAGGGATGTTCTCACTCTCACTGGATACTCTCAGTGGCGGGGATTTCTCACTCTTGCGGGTTTCTCTCAAAGCATGGATCTTGCGCACGGCTCTTATTTCTCTCAGGGTTCTCACAAATCCCAAAGGCTGCTCAGGATGGCGCGGCAAAAGTCCTTATCTTTGCATAGGCGCAGGGAAGGATACAAGATGAAACAAAGAAAGGGAAAGGAGGGGCAATACCCCTAATTCAGCCAAATCCTCATCACTTCCTCCGCGTCCGCGCAAGCTGCCGCGGCTAGGGATTGGAAAGCTGCCAAGACCTTGCATTGCGCATTGGCAGTGTGCATGTAGGGAACCACTAGAAATTGCCGGAGGAGTTGGTCTGCATTGTTCACCATTGTGTTGAACCTTGCCAAGGGAAGTGCCAGAACTAGGGGGATCTCCAGGATCTCAGGAGTTGTGGCTGGGGGGGTTTCAGCAGCTGCGGGTTCCGGTGACAACTCAATCACCATGGGAGATGGCACACGCGGGCTCTGGTGATGACCGGGGAACCAGTGGTGGAGATGAAGCCGGAGGAGTTGGAGGACGCCATGGTGGCGGAGGAGAAGCTGGCCTTGGTGGTGGTGGAGGAGGAGCAGCCGGACGGTTGGGGATCCTTGGGTCCATTGCTGGTACTTTCATTTGTACCTGCGCAGCCCACTCATGGGCAGCGTTCTGGAAGGCTGCAAAGTTTGGAAAATCCTGGCGCCTTGGAGGTCCGGCCTGGCGGAATGGCAAGCCCAAGTTGTGGCTCTTGCGCAATGGAGGATTTTGAGGGGCGCATCACGGACAGTTGCAAGGCAAGCTGGGCGGGGTCCGCTCATTTGTCAAGATCTCCTTGTTGCTCAAGATTAAAGGAGTCCCAACGGGTCCTCTTGAGGGGGAAACCTTGGGGGCCATTGCACAGCATGCCCTCTGATAGGGAGCAGCGGCGGTGTCTGGCTTGGCACGGGACACAGGTGAGCCGGCCCAGAAGGATGCGGCACAAAATGCCGTTCTGGCTGCAGTATGTGCAGGACATATTTGGTGAAGGATGGCGGATGAGGTGTTTCTTTTTCTTTGGTCTGATGAAGGGGCGCTGTGGGGAAGTTGGGATAGCTTTGGTATGATTGGAGGCAGGTGAGATAGTGGTGGATCTTGGGGACAGAACTCAAGTTCCATGGCAAGATGCAGATTGGATTGCCCGGATATATCTTGGATATCTGGAATGGCGCTTTGGGCGGATGCAGACATGGGCGGGGGGCTCCAAGTTGGGCACGGCGCAAGGCCGCGTCATGAGAAGGACAAACTGGGTGGATGCAATGGCAGGCGGGCAATACAGATGGATATGGGATATGGGTTGTAGATTATGGGATGGGAAGGATAGGGTTGAGGCTAGGGTTCTGTTCTTAGGGGTTGTATTTCATTATTCTTGCTTGTTTCTGGTTGTAATTAGGTTAGGGTTGATGGGTAGGCTACTTAAGCCACACCCTCAACCCAGTTGGAGGATTGGATCACAGAGGATCACATTGGTTGTCATAGGCTTTGGAAGGATCTTCACTCTCAATTCTCTATCTCTCAGTCAAAGGGTGAACAGTTGCACTCAGGGTTTACAGACGCAAGGGATCAATAACTTCCAAACTTGGGAACACTTAAAGGAGAAGTCTTCTTCTGAATTCTACACTGGGTGATTGAGGTTCATAATTGCTATCACAACAAGAAATGCTCTCAAAAAAACAACCATGGACCATCAACCTTGGCTCCAAAGGTGGACAACTCCTCAAAAAAATCTTTGAAGAATCCAAAACAATCCAAACCAAATCCAACCTTGCACTCCAACCTTCAAGGGAAGGCCATTGCCAAAACTCCAAATTTCCTTGACAAAGAAAATGGGATGCTCTGGAAAAAGGAACGGCTAAGGAGGGAAAGGAATGGGTTATGTATGTATTGTAGAGGAAAACATGATGTTGATAGTTTTGCAAAGAGGCTAGTGCCTGAAGCGGGTGGACATTTGAAAAATTAGCTTGTTTTTTTTCTAATACTTTCAAGGAGAAATACAAATTATCTAAATTACAGCCAGTCAATCTTTGCACTTGCAAGTCACTAGGTGCTCTGAGTTTTAGATTAGTCCTCTTTCATTCCAACAACTCCCCTTATTGAGTATTGCTCAATTCTGGCACTAACATTTCTTTTATAAGTGAATCTTTTGCCACTTTCAAAAATCTTATGCGTTCCCAGATAGATACATTTCACATCTATTTAGTAAGTAGTGCAACCAAGCCATCTCATTGGGTTTCCCAAAAAGAAAAATGGACCTTTTCATTCTCCAATTTCCCCAGCTTCAAATGGGACTTATTTGTCTTGGATATTCCTGGAATGGATGATACAATTCTAGGACACAACCTCATAGTTTACTGGAATTGGGATGTGAATTGGCAAGAAGGAGTAATTAACCTTCAAAACTTGCAACCCAAGCATGCTAACCCCTCCATCAAACAGGAATGAAACAACCTACCTGAAACTGTCATTGAGTTGGATGACACTTTTCTTCCAGGAGATTTGCAATATCCTGACCTCCATTCCCAAGTTCCCTCTTCAGATTTAGGAGTTATTTCTTATTTTTCTGGCTGACCCTTTCCTTGTTTCTTTGAAGAGGAACAGGCACCAACAAAACAGTGTATTTTGAGCTCCTTAATCCTCTTGCATCATGCAAGCACTTCAAACCCTGAGCTCAAAGATGACAAGGTTGAAGATCTACAAATCATTTGAGAGTCTTTACCTCCGGTTGATCATGACTTTGCTGATGTATTTTCAGCTTTGAAGACAGATAAACTTCCCCCATCCCATTCTTATGATCACAGAATCAAACTTTCTTGCCCACCTCTGGCACCCAGACCAGTCTACTCTCTCTTGAAGCAAGAATCAACCGCGCTTCAAGAATACATTGTGGAAAATGTATTGGAAGGATTTCTTCAACCAAGCAATTCAAATACCGTCTCACCCGTCCTATTTGTTCCAAAGAAAGATGGCGGACTTTGCCTGTGTTTTGAATACAGTAAAATGAACCAGGTAACCTGGAAGAATGCCTATCCAGTACCACCTTTGTTGCACCTCCTCACTCTCTTCCATGAAGCTGCTTATTTCTCAAAGTTAGACCTTTGAGGTGCCTATGACCTGGTTTTCATTGCAAGAGATCATGAATATTTTACTGCAATGAGAACACAGTTTGGTAGTTATGAGTAATATACCCTCATGCCTTTTGGCCTCTGCAATGCTCCTTCCAATTTCCAACACTTTTTCAACAACATTTTTTCTGACCTTGTAGAGAAATACCTTGTGGTGTATCTTGACAGTATACTATTCTACTCAGAAATCTTGAGGATCACATTGCACATGTTCAACAGGTGCTACAGAGACTTTTCAAGAATGACCTGTTTGAAAAAGCCTCTTAGTGTGAATTCCATACTCCTTATCTTCATTTTCTAGGTTTCATAGTCTTGCAGCAAGGACTATCAATGGATCCAGCAAGGAGCCAGTGCATATTGGACTGGCCCCCACCTTCTTCTGTAAAATCCCTTCAAGTTTTCCTTGGTTTCATCAATTTTTGCAGAAGGTTTATTGAGAATTATGCCAAGAAAACCATAAACGTTACTAACCTTCTTCAAAAATAAACTCATTTTTATTTACAGAGCAAGGTGCTTTAGAGTTTAAAGCTCTGAAGGAATCATCACTAATTCTCAAATACTGGCTCACTTCAACAAGCTAGCTTTCACTATTGTAGAAATGGATGCAAGCAACTATGCGTTTGCAGGAGTAATCTTGCAGTTTTCTTCCTCTTCTTCCCTCTTTCATCCAGTAGCTATTGAGTCTTTCCAATTTCTTGCTGCAGAGGTCAATTACAAGATCAATTAAAAGGAACTTCTTGCAATTTTTTTTTGCTTGAAAAAATGGTGTTCATACCTTTTGAGTTTTATGGAACCCTTTGAGGTCCTAACTGATCACAATCTTTTAAAATATTTCATGAGCTCAAAATTCCTTACACGCAGACAGGCACAATGGGCCAAATAACTCTCTGATTTCAACTTTAAAATCACTTACCATCCTCGGAAACAAGCGGTAGTCCCTGATGCTTTATCACATTGGGACAACATTTACCCAGGGGGGAGCACCTTTGCCAACAACAACCCTGAAAAAGTTAGGACACTTTTCTCAACCCAATCTGCCCAACTTGGTTTGATCATCACTCACCTTTGAGATACAGCTTCCAAACTAAGACAAGCTCAACTCAATGATCCCAAGTGTACCAAACTTTTCAAGAGTGCAAATCTATTAGATATTGGTTATATTATTGACAAAAATGGTTATTTAGTTTATAAGGACTGTATAGTAGTACCAGATAATCCTTTCATTACGTTAGTCAATTCAAGGAATGATTCCCCCCTTTCTGGCCATCATGTGCAGGATAAAACCTACAAATTGATTGCAAAAGACTTCTACTGGCCTGGTATGACCCAGGAAGTAAAATACTATGTTAACGTGTGCTATGATTGTAATTGTAAAAAGTCCTCAAAACACCAGAAGTACGGGCTGCTCCAGCCACTTCCAATTCTGCCTTTGCCTTGGCACTTGCTGTCTATTGATTTCATTTTTCAATTACCTATTTCTAGTGTTTATTATTCTATTTTGGTAGTGGTAGATTTCTTCTCAAAGATAGCTTTATTCCTTTTGTCAGCTTGCTACTATTGCGGAGCAAGTTGCAAAAGTAACAAAAATAACATAAAAATAATAATAATACAATTAACCTAAGAAGGAGTAGGAAACCCATGAATATTATTACAGAAATGGATTTTTCACCCACAATTAGGTAGGGTCACTCACTGACCGCACCCTTGAAATCCAACTCCTTATATTTTTAAATAATTAAGGAAATAAAAACCAAAATACTACGGCTCCATTATTGAGCTTTTTTGCCAATTAAATATTTCACACACATTAGGGTGTGTCAAAGTTAGCAAACCCGCCGTTAGAAACCCGCCATTTTTTTTGACGAAACCCGCCATTTTTAATGGCGGGTTTCTGAAATACACATACCCCCTAACTGGTGTATTTCAAAATGGCGTGTTTCATGAAAATGGAGGATTTCAATCATCAAACACGCCATTAAACCCTCCATTTATGCATCATCATCCATCCACCATCCATCAAATCAAAAACACCCATCCACATCAGCAAATCCATACCGGTCCCATCTCCATTGCATCACACACATCTCTATTGTTTTTCACAAACCTTCACATACCCATCTTCACACAAATCCCATCATCATCTCATCACCCCACATCACTCACCACCTTTCTCAACATGTCCAATCAAACATCCCGCCAGCAAGTTGAAAACGCAAAAAAGCTGACTGAACTTTTGCTACTGTTTGAATCCCATTCAGACTCTGATTCAGACTCCAATTTGGAATCAACTTGGTTAGCTTTGAATTCTCTGTTGGCAAAGCAATACATGGTTCCAAGAATACACACTCTCCATAACCCTATGTATGAAAGGCAAAAGCTTCATCTCATCCCTGACTTAAGCTTCCAGCAACTGTTCCAAACTTTGTTGCCTTCTTTCATGGAACTTTTGGCAATGATTGAAGACCACCACATCTTCCAGAACAATTCTTGCAATCCTCAACGCAATCCAGCCACCCAACTTGCCCTTGCTCTTTGTAGATTGGGGTCAAATGGAAATGGAGCAGCAATCCATTGATTTGAAAATCTATTCTCAGTCAGTTACGGAAGCATTGACTTATACACCAAAAGAGTCATGATTGCTATCCTATCTTTCCGCCGCTTGGTCCTTTCATGGCCAACCAAAGAAGAACGCAAGGAGATATCTCAAGTAATGGAGACAGAAGGCTTTCCTGGTTGCATTGACTTTGTTGATGGAATCACCATCCCCTTGAGTCAAAAACCCAACCTAGATGGCAACCACTATTTTGATCATAAAAAAAGGCAATTGATTCATTTCTTTTCCAATTGCTATGATAAAAATTTGGATCACAAACTGACCAAATATGTTCCATCTCTTTTTTTAGATAATCTGTGGCACTACAACTTGTTTGCAATAACAACAAGAAGTTCATCTCCCTCCATGCTGGCCTTCCAGGTTCTTGTCATGATTCATATGTTTTCAATTGGATGCGGATTGCCCAACAACAAGAGATCTACTTTGACCAAGATCAATACCTTCTGGCCGATTCGGCTTATGCTAGTGGGAAATATGTAGTTCCAGCATACCGGAATGTTTTGTCCAATGATCAAGGAAAAACCAATTTTAACTATCATCTTGCCCAATCACAAGTTCGGATTGAGCATGCCATAGGAATTCTGAAAGGAAGATGGACCAGCTTACAGGAGATGCAAAACCAGCTCCAATGTTCCAAAGATATGAGGTTCCTCATCAACTGGATTATCACTTGTGTAATCCTTCACAACCTTTTGGCCAACATCAAAGATGAATGGGACAAAATATTCCAAGATGATATTCCTGATCGGCCTCAAGTCATCCCTGTCTCATCTGGTCCCTCATCCTCTTCTATGAGAGAGCGGATTCTTCCTCTCACCCTTGCTTGCTTTGATGAGTAATTTTTGATTTTGAAATTGGTAAAAATTCCCTTCACCGTATTTTTTTGGTTTTGGTTGTTCACCCAAGATTCATAGGCTAAGTTTTTTTTTTATTTTTTTTTTTAGTGGACTTGAATCCAAAAACACCTCCACCTCAAACCCTGCCACTCACCAAATGCCACCCCCCTCCCCCTCACCACTCAACCCCTTCAACCTCACCCCACTCACTCACCGGTCAAACCCTGCCTCCTCCTCACCAAACCACCTCACTCATCACCACCACCTTACTCACCACCACCACCTCATCTCACCTCACTCACTGAATCCCCTCCTCCTAATCCTGGTAAGCCCCCTCCACCCTCTTCCTCTTCCTTCCCCTCACCAGTTGCTGATCCTTTGATCATTCAACCTTTAGTCCCCCCCTGGATCCATTTCTCTATCCATCAAGGTGAGCCCCTCCCCTCCTCCAATTCCTCCTCTCATTGATCGAGCGATTGATTGCCAATGTTGGGGGTATTTTATTGGAATGAGATGGTGACATTATGAAAACCAAGGGGCAAATAAAAAAAAGGATTGATGTTTCAGGCATGGTGCGGCCACAGCCCAATCAATCAAATACCATCATCAATTAGAAAGCACTTTGCATGGTTTCCTTAATGGACGCATTCATGCAAGGCATTCAATCTCCGGCATGCTTTGGTTGAAAAACCAAAGCAACTTTTAGGGAAACACGGAAAGAGTGAATAATTCCTTCTGGCACGGTTGAACTTCTTGTTACTTTTGGATGTTGAAGTAACATCTGAGTTTGGTAGTCTGTGTTGTTTTCCTACTACTAGAGGCTTTGATCCATGTTGTGTCTCCTTGGCATCTCCTGAAACGCCAAGCTCATTAAAACTACAAACCGTGTTTCAGGATGACACCCAGGAATCACAACATGAATGGAAAACCCAAAGAAAAATAATGCAGAATCAAAATTTCAATTAGTAATTTTATTGTTGAAAGATATTGAGGAATAAAGCTTAAATCCCATACCCATTTTTACTAGACATGCCTTCATTCAATTCCATCAATATTGATATCTACAAAAAATGAAATTACATCAATATTGATATCTACAAAAATTGAATACCCTCTTGTTTAAAAAAAAAAAAAAAAAAAAAGGTTACTTACCAATGGGGTGGTGTCGTGGTGGATGAGGTGGATGAGGTGGGTGATGGTGGGTGGTGGTGGGGGGTGGTCGGTGGTGGTCAGTGTTGGTGTGGTCCAGGTTACTAAATAGCTTCCTAGGTGGGGAGGGGATTGGAAAACCCCCTTGCTTGCTTGCTAGGTGGGGAGCAAATTTGAAATCCCTCCCCCCTTCCCCCCCCCTCAATCTCCCCCCTTGCTCAATTGCTAGGTGGGGATAGAATTTGAAATCCCCCCCTCCCTCCCCCCCTCCCTCCCCCTCCCTCCCCCCTTGATCTCCCCCCTCTTTTGCTTGCTAGGTGGGGAGCGGATTTGAAATCCCCCCCCTCCCTCCCCCCTTGATGTCCCCCTTGCTTGCTCGCTGGGCGGGGGGGTGATGAAGTGCCCCCCACCGCGAGCCCCACCAGCTCCTTCCCCCTCGCTTGCTTGCCGGGCGGGGGGTGATGCAGTCCCCCCCACCGCGAGCCGGTGGCTCGCTCCCCCCTTGCTTGGTTGCTGGGCAGGGGGTGATGAAGTCCCCCCCACCGCGAGCTGGTGGCTCGCTCCCCCCTGGCTTGGTCACTGGGCGGGGGGGTGATGAAGTCCCCCCACCGAGCTGCCCCCCCCTTTGCCGCTCGCTCAGTTGGGGGGTGATGAAATCCCCCCACCGAGCCGGGCCCTCCCTCCCGCCTTGCTTGCTTGCTCGGTTGGGGGGTGATGAAGTCCCCCCAACGAGCTGCCCCCCCCTTTGCCGCTTGCTCGGTCGGGGGGTGATGAAATCCCCCCACCAAGCCGGGCCCTCCCTCCCGCCTTGCTCGCTTGCTTGGTTGGGGGGTGATGAAGTCCCCCCAACGAGCCAGGCCATGCTTGGTGCATCGACCTCTTTGAAAAAAGCAAAAAAAAAATCAAAAAAAAAAAACAAAAAAAACCAAAAAAAAAAAAAAACAAAAAAAAACAAAAAACCAAAAAAAACAAAAAAAACAAAAAAAAAAAACAAAAAAAAAACCAAAAAAAACCAAAAAAAAAAGCATAAAAAAACCAAAAAAAATAAAAACAAAAAAAAACAAAAAAAACCCAAAAAAAACCATAAAAACCATAAAAAAACCATAAAAAAACCAAAAAAAACACCATAAAAAAACACCAAAAAAACACCAAAAAAAACACCAAAAAAAACAAACACCAAAAAAAACACCAAAAAAACGTCAAAAAAAAATCCAAAAAAAAAAAGAAGAAGTCTTAAATTGATGGCTTGAATGTGAAAAATCATAGGGTATATAAATAAATAAACCCCACTTTGCTCAAAGCGAGCCCGCGGCCATCTCCGTTGGCCATGCTTGCATCTGTGGGGGGCAGTTCCCCCTTGCTCGCAGCAAGCCCAGCGGGGGGCGGTTCCCCCCTTGCTTGCAGCGAGCCCGCCGCCATCTCCCACAACCATCCCCCCTCACTTGCATCGCAAAGCATGATCAGACTAAGCTAACAATCTGACTTTATAGGAGGTCATTGTTGTGGCGTATGTTTGACCCCGAAGTATTTCAGTGCTGGAAATGGTCGACATATTGGGCCAGTGTCTGTATATCAATGAGATCGCGGCCTGTACAACGGCATAATCCATTGGGCCTTTTCAATGGTTGTCAATGTGAGAGGATTGGCACTTGGTCAGTCGGGCCAAATTGTTTCATTTGCAACCTTGGGTTTGAGTATAACTGTGATCCCTTTGCAGGAAAGTATGATGTTCAAGACCATTGTGTTACAGGGTCTGGTTTGATTTAACCCACAGTGGCACTGCCTTGAGCAAACAATTGTCTCCTTGCCCACATCAGGCTCAAACAACTGGGCCAAAGTGCTTTAGTTGCAAGCTTGATTTCAAGCAAAAAGGTATAGTCAAAATGGTTTGGGCGGCTAAAAAGTACAAGCACTGTGCTTTCCAGCTATGGACACAGCAACCCATACCAGAATGGCCATGTCACTCCAAATTAATAAAAAAACTCAGAGCACTTGTAGGGACATGAAAAACAGCCAAATTTACTCTAGAGAAAAAAATATCAATAAAAACAAAAAAGATTTGTATATTGGTGGGGTTAAGAATGCTCTCAAACGTTGTTGTAGTAAAAAATAATTTTTTTTTCTTTCATCCATGCAAATATATTTACAAGCCCAGCATTTGAGTAATCTGCTGTATTTCTTCTACCGATCTACCACTGCCAATGCAAGCCAAAGCTACTGATACCTTATCCTTTTTTTCATTTTCCCGTTGTTCCCTCTCCTTTTCCAGTTGCACTTGCTGTCAATCCTTCTCCTTTTCCTCTTTTTGAAACTCTAGCTCAGCTTGTTTCAACCTCCACTCAGCATCCAACTTTTGTTGATTAGCCAAAGTCTTGGCTTGCTGCTTTTGACCATCCATGGCCAGTTGGCGATCCCACTTTTGCTTTTCAAACTGAAGTTTATCTGATTCAATTTGTGATTTCACTGTTTTTTGGAGGGGAATGGCAATGAGCATGATTTTTAAAGCAAGGATATTGAATCAATCAACTTACATGAATCTCGCTTCTCCATGATTTCTTCAAAGCCCGAAAAACTGGAAGTGTTTCTCCTCTTTTGATGACTTTTGGGGTTGACATTGATGGAATTGGAGGCCTTTTGCTTACACTTGGCAGAGGAGGTTTGAGTCTGAAAGTCCTCACTAATATTTGAAGTCAATGTGGGAGGCCCCATTGGCTTGAGTTTTTGGCCAATCAAAAATGGATGAGCCTGTTTTTTTACAATGTAAATCAGTCCGGAGCAACCAGAAAGAATTGAAAACAATTTAGTTCCTTACTTGAGCAGATGTTGATGGCAACGGTGATCCAGGAATAACATCCTCCTCATTGGGCAAGTTCTCCAGTTGTTCTGCCCCAGGAAGAGAGCAATCAAAAGAAGGAAGTGAGGGGTCCAAGGTTGGGATTGACTGATCAATCAATACCAAAGTAGAAGTGATTGGAGCCAATTGTGTTTGAATATCCTCCTCGTCATCAGATGGGGGCCACTCCAAGGCCAAGGTTTTATCAAGGTCCCCGTTGGTAGGCTGAGCATCCCCAGCCAAGTCCTTGGCATTGACGGAATCAGATTGTTGGGCATCTAAAGCAGCTAGGGGGGTGATGTTGGCCTTCTTTCCAAAGATTTCATCCATTTGAATATAAAAAGGACAAATGGAGTCCAACTTATCAACCACAGAGTTGATTCCTTTGGCTTTGTCCAAGTCGGTGATACCAAAGCCAGTGGAGATAGACATGGAGAGGGCCTTTTTGTACTTGGCTCAATAGTTTTTGAACCGCTCCCTCATCTGTTTGGATGACAGATCCAGCCTACCTTTTTTTTTGTTCTTGAGTTCATTGGTTATCAGGAGATAACCATTGACCTTAGAGGATTGAGGTTGGCCAACATGTGTTTTGTTGTTGGATCCAAAGCAGGCATTGTAGTTGGAGGGAATTTTCAGCCAGTTTACCAGGATGATGTGATCAGCTCTCTTGAGCTGACTTGAGCCCTTGGAAGCTGATGGGGTAGAATTGTTTGTTTTGGAGTTCCTTGGTGATGTTCTCTTGGGTGTGTTGGACTTGTGGGGGGAGGTTCGCTGAGGGGCCATTTGAAAGAGTTTGGGCTACGCAAGTGATGAGAGCAATAAAGTGATGAGAGTGGTGAAGTTTTGAGAGCAATAAAGTGGATGAGAGTGATCAAGTGATGAGAGCGGTTAAGTGATGAGAGTGATGAAGTTTTGAGAGTGATGAAGTGGATGAGAGTTATCAAGTGATGAGAGCGATAAAGTGATGAGAGTGGTCAATCAATTTTATGATGAGGGTGGGGGTAAAACATTTTCCAATGAGGTCAGAGGTAGAAGGAGGTGGGAAGAAAGGGGTGTATGACGCGGACAGGTGGTGGAAGCATTTAAATAATTTATTTGAAATAACCCACTTATTTCAGGTTAACTTTGACACGTCTGGTCTGAAATAAGTGGGTTTTTTTGATTTTTAATGGCGGATTTGGGTTGAAACCCGCCATTAAGAAATGGCGGGTTTGGTTAGCTTTGATACCCCCTATTGTCACGAATAGGTTTCACACCTAAAATTCAGTCAGAATTGAGGTGTTGTGTATATTTTAGGAGTTACGGGCAGAAATGTGTTTTTTCACAATTCCCGCACACAGCCACGGCAGCCAATGCACCCATGTGCAGCTGAGATACAGCCTTGTCACTCCGTTGAGGTTGTGTAAGCAGCCCCGGGCCTCTGACAAGTACGCAGCCACAGGACTACGGGTTGACAGAAAGACAGGCAGCCTGAGAGGCTCAGGTACCATGTAAACATGCTACAACCTACACAGGAACTTTCTAAATATGTAATAAATGTTCCCGTGGATAGTAGACTGTCTAAAAATACATAATATCATATAAAAATACATAAATAAACCTTATACGTATTTTTTATTTAATATAATTTATATTTCAAAGTACCAAGAATGTCGAAAATAAAACAATGACAACTTCTAAAAATATATTAAAATACTTGAATATACTTTTATGAAAATTGCTAGACATCAATATCTTTGTGACATACTAAGGAAACTAATGATGTAAAAATTTTACATAAATTTACATGACTTATATTTTTAAGTAATTATCTTATTAAATCAACTGGGACTCGAAAATAAGGAGTAAAATCAATATTATGACTTTTACTCCAGTTTTATAATACATAATGAGAACTTACCTGACATCAAGATGTCCTTAGAAATGCCTATTTATATAATTATTAAATTAATGGGAACATTTACTAAGGATAATTAATTAAATAATACATAAATAGGACAGATTAGTGTTATTCACACGTCCTAATGTCTATTATAAAGTTGAATGATTCCCATACCCTGTGAAATTAGATGCTAACCGTGCTATAGCACCAAGAACACATAAAAGGCTACCCCTGGTTACCCTGCTAGCCTTAGTGTCCTTCCCTTTGAGCATTTACAACCCTCAGAAGGAAAATATTGGGACTCCAAAAGCTCTAAATAAAGAGCTCTTTTGAGGATGTTGATGGGCAGAGACCCAGTTATATTCATATCCAGATACCGTGCCAAGATAATCAAATACTTATCAGAGATAATTAAGTGATTTATGGCAATTTCTGATCAGTAATATCCGTCCTCAACCTCTTTTTTATCAATTAAAAATGCTGAACAACCTTAAAACCCCAGTATACAGGTTTAACCCATCAGTACACGTCTCAAACAGATACCCAAAGGATTTAATAATATACCAGTAAGTCTTATTATCCTTTCTCTGTTGTGGTAGTTTGGCTACAAGGCCCTACCAACCCACTGTGTATTTTATATGCATATTATCTTTGGTCAAAATATTCTTTAAACTAAAGAGCCCAAAGTAACCAGGACTATGTGTTTTCATACTGAAATCCCTGAAGAGAGGTGTTAAAGATCCCCAATATAATTGTTGGCACTTTATAAAAATATTTAACAATCAATTTATTCATATTGATTTAAAACAATAAACAATAACCAAACCACTTAACCTTTCAATAAGCTCAATCCAAATATTTTACCTCTTTTTGCTGCATTTATTAAATAATATATTTATTATTTACTCTATCACCTCTGGTAGCTAAAGGATAGCAAGGGTCTTGGCATCCAGGAGGCTGACACCTTTTCAGTAATGTGACCACCTCCTCAGAAGACTTAGCTAATTTATTCATAGAATATGTATTCTCAAAACATGGTATCCCTGATAACATAATTATTTATTGTGGATCTTTTTTTTCTCTAGCTTCTGGACCTTGCTTTTCCAAAACTTGAAGATCACTTGCAATTTATCAATGGCTTAAAAACCCAAAAAATATGGGCAAACCAAGCAAGTCAATCAGATTCTTGAACAGTATCTTCAAATGTACGTTGCCTACCAACAGGATGACTGGTGGCAATGGCTCCAATTAGCTGAGTTCTCCTACAACAACTCCACTCATTCCTCCACCAAACAGTTGCCCTTCCAGAATCTCTATAGTAGAAACCAAAATTTCTCTTCTATTCAAGTTGCACCTTCTCAACCTGCTAACAATTATCTTCATCACATTCATTCTCTTCAAACGCAACTTTGAACCAACCTCAAAGCGGCAAACCAGCCCTGCAAGGAACAAGCAGATTGACTTTGCACTTTGGCCCCAACCTTTTCAGTAGGAGATAAGGTATGGCTCAATGCTTGCAATATTTGCAGTACTTTCCCAACACAAAAACTCCCCAAAAAGAAACTTGGCCCCTTCAAAGTCAAATCATTCATTTCCCCTAATGCTTTTAAACTCACCTTACCTGCAAAATGGAAAGGTATCCACCCATTCTTTTATGTGTCTCTCCTAGAGCCAGCTTGAGTGTTATACCTGGGCAAGGCTCATCCCCCTCCTGAACCGGTCAACGTCTAAGATCAGTTAAGGTGGGAGGTGAAATGTATTATGGATTCCATGTTATGCAAAGGAAAAATTCAATACCTTGTTGAATGGACTGGCTTCTAGTCTGACAAATATTGCAACTTGTGGGAACCAGCCCATCACCTTTGCAACTCTTCTAATTTGGTTCAAGAATTTCATGCAATTTACCCTTGAAAAACTTGCCAATCAGGAATCCAATCCCATTCTGCACTTCCATCTCATTCCAACCTATCAATCTAATCCCATTTCCTTACTTTATCTCCTTTTCAATTCCTAAAAATTATCCATTTTATTTTCACAATTTTTTATTCTTTCACATTTGTGTATTTCAAATAATATATATAAAAAATTTATATATAATAATAATAATAATAAAACATATTATAATAAAATAAGATTACAAATAAAATACGTTTTACAAATTTTCCTTTACTTTTCTCTCTGCTTCCTCCCAATTTTTAGTCCATTCCTTTACCATCAAACTAAACTCATCTAAATCCTTTTATTTTATCAAAGAAGAAATCCTCCGCAACACCATTACTTGCATCACCAGGTGCCTTTCAAAGATCTCTTTGAACCTTGCAGTTCAAGCCCTCTTTGGCCAAGAATTCCATCCACCTTTATCCAAGAGCTACTCATATGTTCTCTTTCTTTGGCCTCTTGATGAACCTTCTCCAACCTTTCCAGTTAATTTCCTTGAATCAGTTTTGATGGGTGCTTTGACTTGCACCCTGTTCCCTCCATCTTGCACATCCATTCCACCCTGTTCCTCTATCTCCTGTTCCGTTCAATCCCTTCCCTCTGTCCTGTCTCCTTCTCCTTCATCTCCTTCCCTTGGCTCCGTATCACCCTCTCCTTCAGTCATTATCCCTTCCTCCCTTGCTTCTTCAACTACTGCCAATTTCTCAACTTGAACTTTGCCTTGCACCTTGGGATTCATTGGGTTCACCTCAAATTCTGACAATGGTCCAATATATGGTGGTGGTGGCAGAGGTGTATTAGTAGTGTACCTTTGGTATTGTGGTAGTACTATCAAGAATGAAAATTATATTAGTTCCATTTCTTTTTCTTTTATTTATTGTTATTCCCTGAGTCTTAAACTTACCAGGTTTTTTGACGCCTAAGAATTTGATCTTGGGCACTGGAATTATATGGTAGTTCACTTGCGGCGCAGACCTTTGGCTTTGCACCTCACTCCAAGACACTAAAGGCGTATCCACTATTGGTTTTCTATTCATAGGGAAAGTACAAGAAACCTTGCGCAGACCACATTGCTTGCATTTGCCTTTGAGACCTCTTGGGGAAGTACTAGGAACACATTGTTAATTTTGAAAAATACAGTTTTCACAACTACGGGATTAAAATGAAAAAATATTTAATTATAAATTTATTTTAGAGGCAAAGAAGTAGGATAACAACTAGGGTTATACAGTATTCACAAAAAATTTTGGAATTGATGGGAAAATCATCTGAATGCTTGGAGGAGCTTGCATCTTTATACCCGGGCAACTGTCACAGTTCAAGCTTAAGGACTATTGTCTTCCTCACTTTGACATATCATTTCCTCAGTACCATCTACCTCAGTCCATATTTGTGACACAAATAGAAGCACAGAATCAATGGTTCCTTCTGCTTATCAACTCTGGCTTGCATAAAAACCTTCCATTCTTGGAGACTGACTCAGAACCTACTTGCAAGCCTTGCAATTAACTCTACTCCAGTCAATCATCCATTCAAGCTCCACTCTTTCACCCTGGGTATCAATAGCCCTTGGTTTGCCATTCCCAGTCATGCACTCTTACTAGCTTGCACCCATGCTAGTTAGCCACACCAACTTTATAGTTTGCAATTGGACTAGTCCCTTACCCTGCATAAACTACATCCTCATATTTGCATTGTCTCTCATGTCACTCATTTCTATCTCATCCTCTACGCCCTTGTACGCTAAGAATCTATTGCCTTTCATCTATGTTATGACCTTGGAAATGTCTATACTGTTATTTCATTTACCAATCCATTTCATGTCATTCATTGCCTCATTGCCTCTTAAATGTAGTTGACCATCCATCAGGTTGTCTCCAGTCACTTTGGATTACCTTATAAAGGCTATACTGCTTGCCTGAAGATTGTCTCCTCAGTTAGTTAATTTCATACATTCTTGCATTTTGCTAAATCCAGTCATCACATTAGGCTTGGCTTTAGTTTTCTTTCCATTGGAACCATTCATCCCTCTCATTTTGTGTTGAGTTACCCACCATAAGTTCTCACTTTGCAGTTAGCTTTTCTGCCTTGCACTTGCCCTTGAACTCAGTCTCATTTGCGCTAACCATCACCTAAGATTTCCCTATAGTATGTGAGGTGGTTGTGTGACAAAAACCCTATTTGAAAAACAGACTGGTAAATCAATCAAAAAAGTAATAATGGATGAAGTTGGAGAATTCTGCAACCGCAAGCTATCCAGCTACCTTCAAGAGGAAGGCATCATTCACAATGCGGACCCTCCTTACAAAGGATTTGCAGAAAGGGAAAACCACACCATCATAGAAACCGCAAGGTGCATGCTGGTACAATCCAAGGTTTGTCCCAAATGGTGGGGCAAAGCCATTGTCACAGCAGCCATCATAACCAACAGCCTCCCCTCAATAGCAAAAAGCCGGTCACCTCCCATGACCATCCTTCTCAAGAAGGAGCCAAACATCCAAGCACTAAGAACTTTTGGATGCAAGTCATGGGTGCTGAAGTGGCAACAGAACAGAATGTCCAAATTTGACAAGGTCTTATGGGTGATAAAATTATGACCAGAAACCAGGACTAACTTTTCATTTGAAGTACAAGATAGAAAACAGGCATGAACACAACTGATGAAAATGAGATCAGGATATCAATGAAAGAAAAAAACTGAGAAAGGCAATGGCTTTTGGATTCAATCAGCCTGCAATCAACTTGGAAAATAAAAATGAGGGTTTGGTTGTTGAGTGGCAATTCTGGAGAAGAGACTGACTTAGTTTTTTGGAGTCTGAGGAGAATTGAATTAAAGTTACCAGCTTTGTGGCGCCTTGGAGCTTGAGTTGTGCTCTTGGATTTGATGAGAATGGCCAGTTGCTGTTGTAGATGGATTGTCTTTGGGATGTTGAGTGGGATGAGAAGTAAGTAAGAAATAATGAAGATCATTAGATGATGATTGTCATCACCGGACATGAAAGGATGGGCTTGCTTGAGATTGAGCTTCTCATTTGGATTTTTTACACCATTTCTTGCACAGGGCTTGATAGAGGGTCACAAAATCATAGCTGTTAGTCTGATGCTAAGATTCCAACAATGGGAAGGGTTCCTAATAGGCTACTCAAACAACATGAGTAGCAACCAGATTTTCAGACAACTAGACTTAAAAATCATGGTAACCAAGCATGCAAGTTTCTAAGAGGAAAAGTTCCCCAACTTAAGGGCAATAGCCCCAAGCCTTGATTAATCATTGCAATTCCATCATCCTTTCTTTGTCACCAATTATTCCCTGCCCTAAAAAAATGAAACCCAAGCAGATGAACCCAAAAAATACTCAAGGAATGAGGAGCATGATTGAGCTACCAACCCAGCCACCAACAAGGGGCCATTGGCATTCAGGGAGGAGAACAGCAGGGCTTCCATCAGCCTGGAGGACCTTGCAAGAAATCAGCCACCAATCCGCAGAATCATTGTCAGGGGTCCAAGACACCCCACGCGGATTCAAAGTGACATATCAGAATCAAAAATCCAAAACTTCAAGCAACAAAGGGCCCCCACTGCCTACACAAAAACCTATGCAGGAGAAACACAATCCCATCCAGATTAAATGAATTGCATCAAACAAAACAACTGGATAGAAGCCAAGAACAAGGAGATCCTCAACATAAAGATGCACCAAGTCTGGATACAGTGGGCACGCGCCAAAAAGCACAATCCAATCCCATCAACATAGGCTTACAGAAATAAACTTGGATCAGACAATCAGGTAGTAGAATACAAGGCCATGATATGTGCACAGGGATTCAAGCAAACCTATGGCCTTAAATTTCTCAACAAGTATGCTCACAAAGGCCAACCAGAATCACTAAGGATGAACATTTCCCATGCAGCTTCAAATGGACTTGCAATCCACCAGCTCAATTTTTGAAGTGCATTCCTCACATGCAAGCTGAATGGATCAGTAACTCTACTTCCACCACCAGGATAACAAGCAAAGGAGGGCACAATATTTGAGTTACAAAAGGCCATATATTTCCTCAAGCAGTCATCCAAGGCCTGGTAAAACAAGCTGAGAGGGTTCCTGACCAGCATTGGTTTTCAAACAGCCAGAAGCAATCCATGTGTATTCTGGAGGAAGGGAAAACACCCAACATGGATCTATACCCACGTGGATGAACTAGCCATATTTAGTGCCAAACCAGGAATCTTCAAACAGGAGATGGAGGGGGCATTTTCCATCAAATACCTGAAGCCAGCCTCCTTCCTACTGGGAATTGTAATTGATTGGCAAAGCAACACAATCACGTTATGCCAGCAGAAAGCAAAAACTAGAAGAGTTAACACTTGGAAACCTCCACCCACTTTGCACGCCAATGCCAGCACAATCTCTCCTCAGCCCAGCAACAGAGGAGGGGCACAGTATATACCTGAAGAGAGGCATGAACTACAGGGCTCTGGTAGGCTTGCTCAACCACCTTGCTGTCAAACTACAGGGCTCTTTTTGGCTTGCTCAACCACCTTGCTGTTGAACTACAGGGCTCTGATAGGCTTGCTCAACCACCTTTCTGTCCTTTTGCGGCTGGAAATTGCCTTTGCCGTGGGAAAACTCTTGTAATTCTTGGAGAAGCCAGGGTTAAGTCACTATCAGGCCGCAACCCAAGTTTTTCAGTATCTGAAGACAACCAAAAATTCTAATGCTTGGGCTGTCCTTATGGATAGTGAGCTGGAAAACATCTGTTTTGGGGAGATAATGGATGCAGATGACACTTTGATCAGTTCAGAAGTGGAGAAAAAGTCTTATCATCTCATCCTTAGGCATCTTGATGAGAATCATGTGACATGGGTTGCTGATACTCTTAGGGAAGATGAGAGGAGGAGGGGCAGCATCCTTTGGAAGCTGCTTAAGTCCAAGTATGCTGGCGATTCTGTTCACCAAAAGGGTATAGCTTTCAACAAACTGTTCAAGTTACAATATTCAAATTTTAAATATTTTGTTGCAGAGGCTAGGTCTAGCATAGCCAAGTTTAAGTCATCAGGACTTAACATGGATCCTGAGTGTTTGTCACTCTTAATCCTTCAGAAGCTACCAAAGGATTTTGATTCTTTAGTCAGAATTATTTCTCAATTGGATCCTCTTCCTGGGGAGGAGGATGTGCTGAAAAGGATTGAAAAAGATGATCTTCAGTTCTAGATGAAGGTTGGTTCTGGAACAGCCCTTATTGGAAAGACTGGAAAATCTTTCAAGAAGGCAAAAAAGGATTTGTCTAAGGTCTTATGCCACAATTGTCAGAATAAGGGGCATTATTCTAAGGATTGAAAGGATGCCAAGAAGAGGAAAAATTCCAAAGAGAATGAGAAGAGGGTCAATCTCACTAATGAAAACCTTGCAATGGTGGCATTTGACGGTCCAATGGAAATGGTTGTTGGGGAAGAAGGCCCCAACAAGAAGGCCAAAATTGATGAGGATCAAGAGATGGACTTGATTTATTACAAAAGGATATGAATGGGAGAACTGTTCTTAGTGGACAGGTTTGGAATAAGCTTTTGTGCGCAAGCTTGTTCAAAATCTCAGCTTTGAGCACTGTTGCTGGCAATAGAAGTGGCCATAAGGTAAAGGACAGCAACTGTGAGAGTTTTACCTTAGGGGCTAAGACTAGAAATGTGTTCTCAAAGAGTAGAGATTGCACTGATGCTCCTAGGGAGGAGTTTTCCATTGATTTGGCAGGGCCATTCACACCAGAGTCCCTTGGTGGGGCAAGATACTTCATCAATTTAGTTGATACTGCAACTAATTATGTTTGGGTTACCAATTTGATCTAAGGATCAGACCACAGAGGAGGTTTCTGTAATCTTCAAGGTCTGGAAACAGAATGTTCTAATGAAGGAGATCAAGAGGGTTATCACTGATGGAGGTGGTGAATTTGTGAGTAAAGAGTTTGAGAGGTTATTGAAAGATTATGGTATCATTCATATAGTCACTACTGCAAGTACTCCACAAAATAATGGAATAGTTGAGATAATGAATAGGAATTTACTGGAAAAGTTCAGAACTATTATGTCTCAATCTGGTCTACCAAATTTCTTATGGGCTGAGTTGATTTGTACAGTCTTTCTGTTACATAACATTATAAGTGTTAATGGGAAGATTCCTTGTTACCAGTTTTGGATGTTGTGCCCCAAAACATCACACCTAAAAACAATTGGTTTCTTGGTGTATTATATTGTCCACCATAGTGATATTTTTGGAAAATTCAACCCTAGAGCCAGAACAGGGGCACTTTTAGGCTATGATTTAATAAGTAAATCGTATAGGATCTATTGTCCAGGGACAAGAAAGGTTAATCGTAGTAGGGATGTAAAATTTGATGAAAGTACCTTTCCACTCAAAAGGAGTGAAGATGTTGTTGTGAATAAGCCACAGCAAGAAATAGAATTAGCACTAATTTCACCAGCAAAGGCTGAGGAATATGTGGTTCCAGAAGATGAAGAGATGGCAGATGTGCCACCAGAGGGTTCAGTGCCCGTTTCAGGGGAGTCCGTTAATTTGGAACCTGATGAGTCTCCACCTCCAGTAAGAAGGAGTGGTAGGGTTAGAGTACCAGTTGATAGGTACGGGGAATGGAAGTCCCATTATGCTGCCGCAGGATATGAGGAAGATACATTTCAGGAACAGTGTATGCTCAATGAAGTCCTGGAGTTGAGTTCAGAAATGGGTAACAGGGTTAACCCAAATAGCTTTGGCCAAGCTATCAATTCTGATGAGAGAGCCAACTGGAAGGGTGCTGTTTTTGAGGAATTTGATTCTCTAGAAAATAATAGTGTCTTTGAAGTGGTTAAGCGGGATTCTGTTCCAAAAGGAAAGACCATTTTGGGGTCTAGATTGGTGTTAAACAAGAAGTTTGACACAAATGGAGTTTTGAAAAGATTCAAAGCTAGATGCATTGCACAGGGCTTCAAGCAGAGAGAGGGTATCAATTACCAAGAAACTTTCTCACCAACTGGAAGGCTGTCCAAATTCAGGTACATCATTGCTCTGGCAGTGGAGTTGGGTGGAGAAATCAGAAAAGCTGATTTTGGAACAGCATACTTGAATGCAAAACTTGGAGAGGAGGAGAATGCTTATATGTCAATTCCTGATGGTTTTCATGAATGGTTAGAAGAGACTAAACCAGAAACCATGAAGAAAATCTGTGTTAGAAGTTTTCTTTCAGCAGATAAAGGGGAATATGTCCTCAAGCTGTGTAGATCCCTTTATAGATTGAAGCAAGCAGCTAGATTGTGGTATAATACCATGAGTGAGAAACTGGTACAGATTGGTTTCCAGATGTCTGAGGCCAACCCTTGTATTTTTTTAATAAAGGATGCAATTTTGTTTTTATGGGTTGATGAAATTATCATTATTGGAAATGGTAAAGAGAGAGTCATGGAGACACTAAAAAAGGAATTCAAGATAAAAGATCTTGGTCTGGTGCAACAGGTGCTAGGAATGAAAGTCAGTAAGAGAAAGAATGGTATTAAGTTAGACCAGAGCCATTACATGGCAGCTCTTCTTGAGCAATATGGCTTAGAGGATGCAAAAAATTTTGGTACTCCCATGAATTCAAACATTTTTTTAGAGAAGTCTACAGGTGAGGAGTATCTGAGGTTTGTTCAATCTGGTAATGACTAAGGCTTTAGATAGGAACAAGAATCAAGGCTTTGTGACTAATATGCAGATGTCACCCCTTTTGGATTAAGGGGGTGTGTTAAAATAGGTATGCACTTAAACATGTGCTATGCATAAGTGTAATCCAAATTGGATGCACATATGGGCCTCTCCGGTGTGGAAAGAATAAGGGTTTTTGCCCTATAATTGTCCGAAGGTTTGGAAGTTAACGGTTCCCTGTGTCTGAAAGGAGATGAGTATGCCCAAAGTTGCACTTAAATGAGAAATAGAAATAAGGAGATGAAGAGATAAAGAAAGATAGAGAGAGAGTGAAATTGCCAATCCTTCAATCCTAAGAACTTTCCACCTGGATGTGTATCCGGTATGAGTTCCTTTAATCTCTTGGTGAGATGATTGATCCAATCCAATGATATGATGGTCCAATTCCATGCCCCCCCCTCCTAACCCGGAGTTGAGAGTGAGAATAAGTCCTCCCTCTCAACCCTAACCTGAGTACAAGCGCAAATAACAGTATGACAAAGAAACAGAAAACAATCCCAAAACAGAAACCCTAGCCTCCTCTCCCCACCTCCATACCAAACTTCCCCCAACGTCCGTACGCCGTTCCATCCATCTGGTTTGTCCTTCTCATGACACCTTCCTTGCACCGCGCCCTACTTGGAGCCCCCCGCGCCTGTCTGTATCCGTTTGTCTGCGCCCGTTGTGGATGTCCGGTATTATCCGGCGTTATCCGCGTGCTCCATCTGTTCCTTTACATCCCGCGGATTGCTCTGCTCCTACGTATCCAAACCGGCGCGCCCCCAAACCTAGTTGAGCGCAATAACTTCCAAATCGGATCCCCGCGCGGATTGCCGCCCATGCCGCATTCAATGCTAAGCCCAACCCATCCACAAGGTGCGGAGCCAAACAGCGGCTGCCGCTGCTGAGCACTCCGCATACCCTAATGCTGAGCCTGCTTGCCTTCAATGCTGAGCGCGCAGCCGCGAAGCAGTTCCCAATCCGTGTCTATAAATTGACGCCACATCCCCCCCCCCAACTTGAGTTCTGTCCCCAGAAGTCTTCCATTGCTTCACCTCACTACCACCACCGCTACTTCAACTACCACCCCCACCGCTCCCACTACCACCTTCCCCCATCCTCCTTCCTCACCCTCATCATGGTCCCTCCCTGCACCTACTGCGCTAGAAACGGTCTTCCATGCACACTCCTCTCCGGCCATCAAGCTTGCTCGGCCTGTTGTGCTGGCCACCGCCAATGTTCTCTTGGCAACACAATGCCGCAATCCCATCCCGGACCCAACCCCACCCGACTGGGCAAGAGAACCAGGCGCAACTCGTTCATGGCCTCGAGCAAGGACTCAATCTCGGAAGGCTCATGGACACCCCCTGGTTCACCTTCATTCCGCCACCCCCTGCCTTGCATACAAGCCGCAACTTGACATCACCTCTCCCCCGGGCCGGACCTCCAGAACCAAGCAGATACAAAACCTCAGAGGAATGGCGCGCGGCAACCCGCGCTTGGGCCGCCGCTGTTGGCATGAATCAAACGGTACCGGGCCAGCACCCCCTCCTCCTCCTCCATGACCGCCAACACCCCCTCTGCCACCATTTCCTACTCCACCGCCACCACCATTGCCATCTCCGGTCCCGGCGTCCTCCCCCTTGCCAGCCCCCTCACCAGAGAGGGTGGTTATCTTGTCTTCACCTCCTCCCGCGCCACCTGCCCCTGGTTGGACGTCTCCTGAGGTCCCGGAGATTCTGATTAGCTGCATGCTACCCAAGGTTTGATTCAATCGGTTTGCGGACAACTTGGTTGAGCTACTTTGTGGTTTCCTCTCAATCCCAAGGGCCCACAGAACGGATTCCCGGCGCGAAGTATTGGCGCAATTCCGGGCGCTCCTGGCGGACGTGAGGAATAGAATGGTCCGGGAAATGGAGGCGGATTAGGCGGGGCCCCTCTTTCCTTTCTTTTCCTTTTCCCTTCCTTCACACTCTTGTTGTACCTTTTCTTTCCATCATTCCGCGCTTGAAATCAATTACCCATTGCGCGTACCACTTCCAAGTGAGCCAGTGAGTGGCCTAAGTAAAAGTAAGAGACCCCGCAAGTAAAAATTGAGAAAAATCTAAGTCAAGAAAAGAGAGGGAAAAGCCGGAGTAGGTCTGCGCGCAAGATCCATGCATTCTGAAAAGTCGCCTTCCGGTGCTCCGCAAAGGTACCTGGACCGCCCCAGATGGACTTCCAAACAGTTCCCTGTACCCCTCCTGTAACAAAAACAACAACCAAACACCAGCGCGCGCCACTGTAAGGGAAGAGAGAGAGAGAGAGTAAGAGAACGGACATTCTGGGGTGTCTAGTTGTTCCGGCTGTGAACCGGCTAGAGCACCCCCTCACCAAATCAAGCTTATTCCCATACAAACCACCCATCCTCAAGATATCCTGAGAGAAAAGAAAAAGGGAAAAATAAACTAACAGAGAAGAAAAATAGAAAAGAACACTTTTTTTTTTGTGTGAAGCCCGTAGACTGCCCGCAAATCACTCTTCGTCCTGCTTCCCCCATCCGCAGGATTGTCCTCGCGTCCCGGTTCCGCCGGTCTTGTCCTCGTGTTCACGGACCCAGCTTTGTGCCGCGCCCCCGTTTCCTGCAAAAACCTCAAGCCAGCAAAGACCCCACAATCCAGATAAGAAAGAAACATAGAGAAACAAAAATTCTGGGGTGTGTAGTTGTTCTGGTTGTGAACCGGCTAGAGCACCCCCTCACCAAATCAAAACTTATCCCCAACCCCCACCACCACCCCCCCCCCAACTTGGCCACTATCCCCAGCTGGTCGCAACCGCCTACTCCATTGCAACAGCAGGTTTTCCACTTCTCCGCCCAAAGAAAAATCCCCGGATTGCGTTCCAACACCATCTCCGTGCTCCACACCCCCCTCATCTGATCCGTCACCCCCTTCCGCTGTCTTGTCAAACAAGGTAGATCCTTGCGCGAAGAAGCGCTTGACATGCAAGGCTGCCGCCTTCCGTTTCAGCGGAGTACCATCTAATTCCTCCAACTGATAGCTGCCGCCCTCAAACTTGGACGACACGTGGAATGGGCCATTCCACCGGTTAGCAAACAACTTCCCCCACTGAGACTCCAGACTCCGGTTGTACAGGAGCACCAAATCCCCCTTCCGCAAGGGATCCCGGAGACAATGCAAGCAGCGCTCGTCCCAATAGCACACCAATGCCGTCCGAGTCTTCTTCAGCCAGTCCGGGGCCTTGGCAAGCATCCCGTCCCGTCAAAGGAGCTGTTCTGCGCAAGCCTCAAGCAATTTGGCGGAGGTCTTCACCTTCCACCAGTCAACCCCCAGGAATGTCTCCAACTCAATGTCCACCGGAAGCACGGGGCGCTGCCCAAAAAGTAACTCGTATGGCAAGTAGCCTGTCAACCACTTCACCAAAATCCAATCCGCAAACAGAACCATGGGGAGATTCTCCTGCCAGCGCTTACCATCCTCCCCGCACATCTTGACCAGGGCATCCTTTATTGGTTGATGCCCGCGTTTGATCATGCCGGCCCCCTTGGGATAATACTCTGTTACTCGGCCAAACTTGGCTCCACAACTCTTCACCAACTCAACCAAACAGCCGCAAAACTCAGCCCCTTGGTCCACTGTAACAAGACAAAGCAACCCGTACCGCGCAAACCAATCTTACTCCAGAAACAGAGCAACTTTGTCCGCCGAGAGATTGACCAACAGATGCGCTTCCGCCCAACCAGACAGGTTGTCCCGCGCAACAAGCAGATAGGCAAACTTACCGGCCTTGATGTGGACGAAATCAAGTGAGACTCGACCAAAGAGGGTGTATTCCCCTGTGGGGTTTCCGACTTCCTTAGGCAATCTTGTGCTCTGCTGTTGACAGGATTTGCAGGACGCCAACCATTCCTGTACCACACGCACTACCACCAGCCACCAGAACCGCTCTTTCACCCGCCTCCGCGTTTTAACCTCCCCTTGATGGCCAAGATTGTTGTGAAGGCTTCAAAGGATAGCTTCCTGATCCGCCCTTGAAGTGGTAACCACAAGAGGAACCGGAGTCTTCCGCCGCCAAAGCTGCCCCTTGTCAGCCTGCTGCTTAGCACAGAGCAACCTGACAAAGCAACAACAATAATAATATTAACAAAATTAAAAGGAACAAAGATAAATGAATAAATAAAATTATTATAAAATGAAGGAGTAGGAAATCCATAAATGTTATTGCAGAAATGGATTCCCCACCCAAAATAAGGTAGGGTCACTCACTGACCCCACCCTTGAATTCTTACTCCTTATATTTTTTAATTAATTTAATACAAAATGGTAAATGACCACGGCACCAGTATGGCACCTTTTAGCCATTTTAATATTTCACATGATATTTCATGTATAGGTTTCACACCTAAATTTCAGTCAAAATCCAGGTGTTGTGTGTAGTTTAGGAGTTACACGGGAAATTGTGTTTTGTCACAATTCCCGCACGCAGCCCCGCGTCCCTACAGCGCTGGACTCCTGCGCAACTGAATTCCCGCGCAGGTAATCCCGTGACCTAGTCACGCGCGCAGCGGTACAGTCCCCCGCGCGCATCTGAGCAGCGGATCAGTCCCCGCGCGCATTTGAATGGACTGATCCCTGCGCCTCCTATGACATCCAGGTACCGCTCAGAGAAGCTACAATATAGTAGGATCTACACTACATATGTAAAGCTACCACACGAGCATAGATTATGGTTCAAAAACCTTAAAAATCAATTAAAATTAGTTAGTAACTAATTTTTAGTATTTTTTATTAATTAAATAAAGATCCAGACTCACCGCGTCATGAGCTGATCAGAACCTTCAAAGACCACAAAACTACACAAGGAGTGGTTGTAAAAATTATTAAAAATTACATACAGGATCAGCAGAGGATGGAGAATCAATAAAAATCTACGTCTGCTCACTTTGGACCAGTACTTACTGTACAAATTGAGGATCAGTGCAGGATCAGCAAAATGACTAATCTATTGATTAACAGATCCTGCAGCTAAAAAGGAGCTGTTCCTTGAACGATCTAAGGCCAGCAGGCTAACAGCACCTTAAGGACGTGCCAATTTTGCCCTGATTGCCCCTCTAGCCTCAACCCATGGCTAGTACCCCTTCTAGAGGTCCTCAAGCACCCAAAAAAGAATATTTAAACAGGCTCTTTTTGCCCTTCTGTTTCCAATGAGTTAATCAGTTATCAGGAATTATTTATTATCAATCAGACACGGTGTCATTTTTAATCAAGTGCTTATATGAAGATAAGCAAGTGATTTATGACTTAGTCTGTAGTAGTATTATTTACCTTTATTAACCAATCAACCATTGAAGTTTAGTCAAGCAATCAACCCCATCTACTCTGAAACCCTTCCAATTGTTCCAGGATTTTCGTGGTCAAGTGCTCAGAGTGAGTGTTTCCCTTCCTGTCTAGGCCACTAGTGCTGTTAAGCCCGGCCATTAGTGGAATAAGTCCTTTCTAAGGCACCCATATTTATTCCAAGGTTCTTAAACTGCCTAAGGAGGCCCCTTGAAGTGAGGTTGCTAGTCTGTAAAGATCCCCAGTAGTATAATACTGTGGCCCCTCTTTTTATATTATATTTAAAATATTTATAACCAAACCAAACAAACCTTGCACTTTCTCTTACCATACCATTATTGGAGCTTTAAAGTGTATATTCTTTGGAATATTATTGCTCCAAGTTCTTTTATCACTCTCTGTACCTAAAGGACTGCAAGGTTCCTGGTATCAGAGAGCTGACACCCCTCCTGTACATAGAAGTTTCCCTCTTGCCCCCTTGCCCATTGCATGTGCTTGTCCAATGTTCCGTTGGGAAAACAAAGGTCCCGCAAGTAATCACAAAGAATTGCGTACTGCCCGGTCTGCCAGAGCGGCAGCTGAACGCCCGCCTCCACAACCCCTACCTTGACAACCGGGGTCTCCACATTGAGCAGTTCTGCGTCCTTGAACGGTTTGTCCCTCGGATACCGCGACAACGTGTTGGGCATAGTGAACGCTTTCCCTGGAACATGAACAACAGCAAAGGAAAAAAGTTGAAGAAATGCCACCCACCTGGTCATGGGAGCATTAGGCAACGCCAGAGAATTGATCATCCGCGCCAGGGCCTCCGCATCCACCAAAAGCTCAAAGTGAACCCCCCACAAAAGATACTGAAGCCGCCGCAGGATCTTGGTGACCCTGCACAACTCCAACTTTGGCTGAGAGTACCGGCTTTCTGTTGGAGTGAAGGTGACTGACTCGTAAAGCACCGGCCTATCCTTACCGTTGTCCTCTTGAGTGAGAACCCCCCCCCCCGCGCCAAATTTGCTGGAATTGACTGCTAGCCTAATTCCTCCTGCATTGTAGTCAAGATTGCGGAGCACAATGTCACGTCCCACGATCTCCTTGAGCTTCCAGAACGCGCTATCGCACTCTTCTCCCCAATTCCACTCCGCGCCTTTCTGCATTAGTGATTGGAGCGGGCTTGCCACCTCCCCAAACCTCTTGATGAACATACGGACATAGCTATATAATCCCAAGAACTGAAGGATATGCGACACCGTCCGCGGGGTTGGCCATTTGAGGACCTTGTTCCGCTTTTTTTCTGCAATGCGCTGGCCGTTGGAAGCAACAACATGGCCAAGGACTTTGAGCGCTGGAACACAAACCGCCAACTTCTTCCCCAACACTGTCATTCCTGCCTCCTCAATGCAAAACAGGATGTGTTTCAATGTCTGCGCGTATTCCCACACAAAACGTTGGACGCCGGGAACTTCAACCAGCTCTGCTCCTCTGTAATCAGATTTCGGACCTTTGATGCCCGTGTTTTCAATGAAGATTTGGACTCCCTCCGGAAGATCATCTTTCAGGATCCAAGCCATTTGCTCCTGGCACACCGCCACAGAATTGGTCGCGCCCTGCGGTAGCCAAGTCAGCTGCATTCTTCCCAACCCATTCTCAAATGCCGTTGGAGGCCGCGAGCAAGGATCCGACTTGCGCTGGTCGTATCCCCCCATCACATCCACTAAACTGTAACAAGCGCGCCCCGCCATTGACTCAAGGAATTCGTCAAAGCAAGGGGGCCGTCCTGCGTCCCGGATTGTAAAGGAGTTGAGCCGCTGTAGATCATGGAAAATCCTCAACAACTTCCCATCCTGCTTAACTACCGCAAAGATTGGACTGGAGTAGCTGGACGTTGACTGTTTGTAAAGGCCAGTCTTCACCTGTTCCCGCACCAACTCCAGAAACTGCTCCCGGACCGCCCGCGTTATTGGAATTGGCTTGATCTGCCACGGCTTGTGATTGACAGTGGGGATGACATAGGGGTCGCCAATATTGTTTTTCAGAAGCCCCTGCTCTTGAGGTCCAAACTCGAGCGCTCTTTCCCAAAGAACCAGAGCCCATACCAGCAACTCACGCTCCTCCGTACTCAACCATCCCGTTGGGCCAAAATTTAAAGCTGCAATCCGCGCCAAACTAGTAACCCACCCCGAAGCCTTAATTGGCGTGACCCAAGGGTCCCGCGACCAAGAAATCGGCCGAAGCAGTCCGTTCAATTCCTGGGGCATTGGCTCATTCCTCGGTTGGACCTTCTGCGACACCGGCTTGTACTTGCCAGCGTTGCACTGCATCATCCGCACACATCCTTTGCTGTTGGTCCTGCACAGAACAGAACCGCGGCTTTTGCCTTTGCTCACAAGTGTGGCACAATGATAGGGTTTTCAGAGCGTAGTACCCTTGGGCAATGCATACTGAGAAAAGGGACTTACTTCTGCAACGTGAGCGCCCTGCACTTTCCTTCCTCCCCCTCCCTGCTCCTCATTAGTCAACCGCCCACACAAAACCGGAGCTTGCTCTGTGTGGTCTCCTTGGTCGACTAGGAAAAATGCTCCAAGGGTTTCCCGTTGCAGACCAACTC
Source organism: Puccinia polysora (assembly GCA_025617555.3). Lineage (NCBI taxonomy): Eukaryota > Fungi > Basidiomycota > Pucciniomycetes > Pucciniales > Pucciniaceae > Puccinia > Puccinia polysora. The sequence continues at coordinate 25,993,786 of CM062642.1, read as the reverse complement.
CGCGTCCGGTTCCTCCTCATACTCCAACACTCTCCTCCACTTTCCTTGCCCGTGATTGCAGATAGTTGTCTTGAACCTTCCGCCGGACAAATCCTCCACCGTCAACGCCTCCATTCCTGCTTCCGGATCAAAAACCATTTGTGCTTGGAACCCAAACATGAACGGCCTTCCCAAAATCACATCCCCACAATCAACCAAAAGAAAAGAAAGAGGCCTACGGACCCTTGCAACCTCAACCTCCTCCTCCTCAACTACCCCATCCACACAACACTCCCCTCCGTTAAGCGCGCGGAGACCCATTGCACATTTCTGCCAAACCAACCCCAAATCATCCACCATCCGCAATGGCAGAAGGTTCACCATTGAACCGCTGTCCACCATAGCCCACACCTTCCTCCCCGCTATGACCATTGGAACGTAAGCAAGCATAGTCAAAACCAATTTCAAAGCACACTCCTCGCGCCCCTCCTCCTTCTGCGCCACATGAACCCGCTGCACCGTCTGAGGTACACAGCCCTGACCGCAATCCCGCAATGCCTGCACCATCTTGTCTACCACCACCGGAGACACAGCTGCCAGTTCCCGCAAGGTCAGCGGGACCGGAGTCTTGTTCCCCATCACCCTACGCACAATGTCCGCCGCTTTCTTCTTCCCTACTGGATTTGCTGCTGGCGCCTTGATTCCGGGCACGCGTGTGGCCGGTTTTGGAACGGTCGACAGGGGTTGCTCCTTTGCATCCACCTCCATCTTATCTGAGACCGCCACCTTCTCTTCTGTTGCCACTACCCTTAACTCAGCTTCCACCCGAGATGCTTGCCACAATACGGGACCGGTAACAATGCCTAGTGACGCTTGCCCCGTTGTTCCCGCCTCCTGACCCCGTTTGCGCACCTGCTGCATTGCGGTTGGCTGGCTTGGATCCATTGGAATCTGTTTGCCCGTTGGAAACATGTACCCCATCCCCGCCAGTCAAGCCAATCCCGCGTTGAGATCCTTTGTAAGCTCCTTGCACGCCAATCGCCAATGACTGTTCACCCCGCAGTATGAGCACCCCCTCGGCACAAAGGTACTGGGCGCCCAAAACCCTTCCACCATGTGAGATGGAGGCCCCCGCGGCTGCTGCTGGCCCATACGGCTCATGCAGATCTTCAAATCCTTCATCAGTTCCGTCAATTCACTTACCGGAGGGGCAGGCGCGGATTGAGGAACCGGAACACACGTGGAAGTAGGTGGAACCGGGGCCAAAAATTGCGCCTGAGCCAAAACCTGGGGGGCCAATTTCTTTGGTCCCGCTGGGAAGGACTTAGCGGTATCCTCAATAAGCTCCTCTAAGTCAAGCTCACTCTCCACAGCCTGGCAAATGACAGCCAACTCCATAAGGAGCGCGATGCTCCCGTCCAATGACCACTTTACCAAGTTGTGATTGTAAAGATGCCGCTGCACCCTTGCCCGGAGTTGAGCGCCTAAACCGCCCAGAAATGCGTGTTTCATGGCCCCCGTCTGTCCCGCCACTACCTTGTTCTTTGACACATACCAATAGATCCAATTTAATGTCAAGGTGTAATCTGCCAGCTTTACCCAAGTTCTGACTCCTCCGCGCGCGCTTGCCTCCAAGGCCACGCGGTTGAAACCGCTTTCCCGGAATCAAGATTTGCGCCTACCCCATCGCGTTAGGATCTCCGCCTTCAGTTTTGGCCAATCCTGATTCTCGTAGCCTTCCATCTCCTCCACATCCCGGAGCTTTTCTTTTTCCATAATGAACAGGACGACAAGCCGGGCCTTATTGGCGTCTGATACACCTTCCGCATCTGCAATACCTTTGGATCTCAAGATGAATTGCTCCACATCCGGGGTGTTGAATTGGATGTGAGGGTAGTCGCGCGGCCTGATGCAAACCAGGCGAGTGGGTTCGTGGTCACTGGAGACCAATGAGGGAACGGCGTAGCTTGACCTGGGTTGAGCGGAGGGAGGGGGAGGAGGAGGGATGGAAGACGCAAGTGGGGTTGGAGTAGCGCACCCGGAAACGGAAGGAGAAGAAGAAGAAGAAGAGGAAGCGACTGTAGGGAGGTATGAATAGGACATTGGGCCCGGTTACCTTTGAAGACAAGAAACGGAAGGTTACTTCCCAGCCAGACCCCCAGATGTGGAAAGAATAAGGGTTTCCCCCTATAATTGTCCCAAGGTTTGGAAGTTAACGGTTCCCTGCGTCTGAAAGGAGATGAGGATGCCCAAAGTTGCACTTAAATGAGAAATAGAAATAAGGAGATGAAGAGATAAGGAAAGATAGAGAGAGAGTGAAATCACCAATCCTTCAATCCTAAGAACTTTCCACCTGGATGTGTATCCGGTATGAGTTCCTTTAATCTCTTGGTGAGATGATTGATCCAATCCAATGATTTGATTGTCCGATTTCATGCCCCCCCCCTCCTAACCCGGAGTTGAGAGTGAGGATAAGTCCTCCCTCTGAACCCTAACCTAAGTACAAGCGCAAATAACAGTATGACAAAGAAACAGAAAACAATCCCAAAACAGAAACCCTAGCCTCCTCTCCCCACCTCCGTACCAAACTTCCCCCAACGTCCGTACACTGTTCCGTCCATCCGGTTTGTCCTTCTCATGAAGCGGTCCTTGCACCGCGCCCTACTTGGAGCCCCCCGCGCCTGTCTTTATCTGTTTTTCCGCGCCTGTCGTGGATGTCCGGTATTATCCGGCATTAACCGGGCGCTTGCATGCGCACTCCATCCGTTCCTTTATAGCCCGCGGATTGCTCCGCTCCTACGTATCTGAACCGGCGCGCCCGCAAACCTAGTCAAGTGCACTACCTTCCGAATTCAATCTCCGGCGCGGATTGCCGCCCACGCCGCATTCAATGCTGAGCCCAACCCCTCCACTAGGTGCGGAGCCAAACAGCGGCTGCTGCTGAGCACTCCGCATACCCTAATGCTGAGCCCGCTTGCCTCCAATGCTGAGCGCGCAGCCGCAAAGCAGTTCCCAATCCGTGTCTATAAATTGACACCACACAGGCCCATTGGACACTCACATGGACCATAAAGGCCTGTGTGGATGTCACTTATTTGGGGAAACTGGCCTCAAAACGTGTGAAACAGGCTCATTGGTACACGGGCCCTAATGGGCCAGGTGGGGGATATGGGCAAATACAGCCAGATAGGCTTTTATGGGCATAATTGGGACCAAGGTTTATTTTGGACATACTTGGCCAGACTTGCTGGCCCGCCAAAGTGTGTTTATCTCAGTTTTTGGGCTTGGGGCGGCCCATTTTGGCCACCTCCTGTGTTGCAGCAGGCTTGGGGCTGCTGCCCGTGCCGCGGCCCACTCAGGGCTGCTTGTATCCCTTTGTTTGGCCCATGCGGGGCCCAACGGCCCACGCGGGGCTGTCACAGCGGCCAAGGGATCCCGCGCAGGCCCAGCCCGTTGCAAACGTTGGCCACTGCTGCAGGAGCAAGGGCCAGCAGCCCCTGCTCCCTCCCCCTCCCCTTGCTTGCCATTGCAAGGGGGAGGGGGTGGCTGGCTGGGTTGAACCATCCAGCAACCAAACGCAACAAGGCGGTTGGCCAGGGCAGGGGGGATTTCATCACCCCCTTTCCAAGGGGATGACAAGGCTGGTTGCAAAAAAGCACTCTCCCCCCCCCCCCTTTACCAAGGGGGAGGAGCAACGGTGCTGAGGGAATTTGACCACCCCCCAGCCCACTTCCATTGACGGCGCCTGTCCTGGGGTATCAACCCCCAGGGCCCCTGGTAGGGGGATTTGACTGCCCCCTCCAGGGATCTGAGAGAAAGAGGGGGGGGAAAGTATTTCCGCTGGTCACACCCCCCCCCCCTCCATGAGAGTCTGAGACCGGACCCAGGTGTGTCCTGGGTCCCACCTGGCCATTTGTATGGCCATGGGCTGGTTGCATGAGGCAACCAGCCAGTGTGTGAGGCAATAGGACCAGTTTTAATAGACAACCGGCCAAGGTATTGAACAGCACAGGGGCTGGTTCAGCCCCATTGAGTTGGAAACACCATAAACAACCGGAATAGGCTGGTTGTAAGGGTACAGGGACTGATGCAATGTGGGCTGATGTAGCCCAAACCAAGTAACAAGGGCTGTAGAGCCTGTAGAGCTTTTTTGGGGCGGAAAATTTGCCTTTTGGATTGTTGTATCATGGGCTCACAAGAGGCCAATATTTTTTACTTAAGGAGCTCTTCTCCCTGCTGTTTTCCATCCATCCATTCGTCATCCAATTGAATTCATCAACAATATCATCCAACGTATTTCCCCATTGTGAGAGCCCATCAAGCAATTATTTACACAAGGTGTCCAGCATTTCTTTTGATTTAAATACTTCTCATTTGCCTAAGCTAATTTCTGGCCATAATTATAACAGCTCAGATCACCAGGCAGCATGGAAGGTCTATTCTCAGGGCATTTTCTGGGGTGGTCCAGGGTGGGCCAGGCATCATATTTATTTCAAGAGTTAAATACAAGATATAGGGGGTGCAGGTATAATTTAGGACAGGGAGAAATCTAAGGAAGGAAGATGGCCTGGCGGAGCTCACCACTGGCACAATGATGCTTGTGGAGGAGCTCCTGATGCTCCGCAGCTGGGATCCCAACCAAATGTTGGAGGATGGCCAGTATTTGCTCATCCAATTTGCGGAGGTACCGGTTGATTTTGGCTTCCTCAATTCCTTGTCCGCTGTGGTGTTGTATTTATAACCTTGTGTTGGGAGCTGCATTGAGGGCTGCGCACTCAGCAGTTGGGTAGGTTGGGCTCAGCATTTGGGGTGTGCGCATTCTCAGCAGTGCCTGCTGCGGGCTCAGCAGCAGGGATTGCGGGGCTTGGCGCCAGGTGCGGGTCGGGCCTACTCTGGGGGGTGCCGGGCCGCAACCCACCTAGGGAAAGTGGACTAAGTGATGGAGCCTGCCTGACCAAGCTTGCGGGTGGCTAGTCCAGAAGGCGAGGGTGGGGCAATCAGGGGTTATACGCGCCAGGGAGGTTTGCGCAGGCATAAGCGCGGGCCAACCCACGGATTGCGGGACCTGCTTAAGCGCGCGGACGGATAAACCTGGGAGCTCCAAGTAGGGCGCGGCGGAGGGCTGCGCCATGAGAAGGACAAACCGGACATATGTGATATTGAAGGGGAGGGTTTCAGATGGGGTGGGTGGTATGGGGTAGGGTTAAGGTGGAGCTGGGGTTCTGTACTTGGGGTCATATTTTGTCTATCTTGTTGCCTGTGGTTTTACCTAGGTTAGGGTTGAGAGGGAGGACTCAAAAATACCTCAATCTCAACTCCGGGTTGGATCATCATATATCATCATCACCAGACCACCAGGGAATGGTATGGGAAGGATTGGAAGGGAGGAATTTATCTTGTCATCACTCTCTCTATTCTTAAACTCATTGCGTCCAATCACCTTACAGACGCTTAGAACAATAACTTCTGGAACTTGAGGACAACTTCAGGGGGTATCACCCCTCTTGTTTCCAAACCGCTTTCTTTGTTGTTGCTTTTGATGGCCGCGTGGTATGGAGAGAGCAGGTGGAATTACATTGGGTGATCGCAAAGAAGATTGACATTGAGTGGAGCCGCGGCAATCGGTTATCAAACCTGGCCCTCAACAACCACCGCGTGCTCCATCTTCTACGACCACCTTGCACGCAACTTCCCCATCACCGCGCCGCCTGGGGCCCTGCAGATCTCACATCAATCGGAAGGAAAAAAAAAGAGATTAATTAAAAGAAAAAACAAACATTCAATCAGACCGCGCGAGCAGTCGTTGAAAGGGGAATACAGGGATTAAAGAAGGAACAAGTGAATTACCAAACAGTCAAGCACCTCACAGCTGTACCCATCACAATTGAACATCCGGTGACCACAAGATTGACATTAATCAAGGATCAAAAGTGGACTCCTAGCAATCACTTGCGATGACCCCGGGCCCCTGTTTTTTTGAATGCCTGCGTTGAATTAAGGAGAGGAGCTGTTGTCAAGATCTACATACATATGAAAAAGAAACAAATCAAGCCACAAGTCGTCAGAATGGTATTTGGTTGGGCATCGAGTCATGAGAAAACTCAATACAGGGATAAACACAGCAAAAAAAAAAAAATATATAACGAAAAGAAGAGAACAAATGGGGACTTACCGACCAACCGAACGCCTCAGGGCTGTATTCAAATTAAAAACGCCTTGTCCTTTATTTTGTCGCGGTCCAATACTTGAGAAAGACCGCCGCAAAGATAAATGTCAATCTGGAGCCGCGCGGATCAAAGATCATGGCAGACTCCAGAGCGACCACACCAAGCAATGCCCCGCCTTTGGACACAAACTGCCGCGCACCTCGCGCGCCCTTCCACTTGTCAAAGGCATCCGCCCCCTCGCCCTTGTTTGCAAATCTCGTGCGCACCTTGGGCACCCCCTCCGCTTGTCAAAACCACTCCACCCAATCACCCCGCAACCAAAGCCCGCGCGCACCCGCAAGGAAAACAACAGCCTGCCATCGAGGCTGGATCCAAAAGAGGTTATACATCAAAAATAAAATAAATAAATTAAACAAATTAAATTAAATTAAATTAAAAAAAACAATAAAAAAAAAAGGAAATAAAAATAATCAAAAAAAAAAAAAGATAAAAAAAAAAAAGAAGGTACATAAATAACAAGGCTCCTAAGCAAGAGCCTAAACTGCTAAATCTATCATTACAAAGATCAATCAGACAAACAGAAGGCTCCTAAGCAAGAGCATAAACTGCTGATCCATAAAATAAATAATAATAATAAAAAATGGGAAAAAGAAGGCTCTTAAGCAAGAGCATAAACTGCTGATCCATAAAATAAATAATAATAAAAAAATGGGAAAAAGAAGGCTCCTAAGCAAGAGCATAAACTGCTGATCCATAAAATAAATAATAATAAAAAAAATGGGAAAAAGAGGGCTCCTAAGCAAGAGCCTAAACTGCTAAATCTATCATTACAAAGATCAATCAGACAAACAGAACTCCTAAAACAAGAGTTGAATCTGATGATACATAAAAAAAATAAAATAAAATAAAATAAAATAAAATAAAATAAAATAAAATAAAATAAAAAAGAGAGAATAAAAACAAGGCTCCTAAGCAAGAGCATAAACTGCTGATCCATAAAATAAATAATAAAAAAAAATGGGAAAAAGAGGGCTCCTAAGCAAGAGCATAAACCGCTGATCCATAAAATAAATAATAATAAAAAAATGGGAAAAAGAGGTCTCCTAAGCAAGAGGCTAAACTGCTGAAGTCAAAGGAAGAGGAATCTTTCAACCAAGGGAACATAGGATACTGGGAAGAAAGGAGGAACTGAAGACATCAAGACTGGTTTAAATCCATACTGGACCCAATTCATAATTTCAAGATGTGTCAAGGTAACAATTAAACAAGGAATCAATTAATCTTCATCTAGAACTTACTGAATGAAAGGGTCATAGTGGGCACATGGGAAAGAATCTATCAAGTATGAATAGATGCAAACAGGGAATCAAGGATTAAATTGGAAGAATTAGGAAAATCCTTCTTTGGCCATGAAGTACCAGATTATTGGAAAAGGTAAAAGAAGATTGAAAAGAGGAAACAAATCAGAGAGGAATCTTTCTTTGGCCATGAAGTACCAGATTAATGGAGAAGGGAAAAGAAGATCAAATTTTGAAATAAAATCCAGAAGACTGCACAACCTGTCTTTCCCAGAGGAACCCAGCTATGAACTAATAAAAACAGAAAGAATGGAAAGGATTTAATTATACTCTTACTTGTTACATGGATGCACTCAAGAAGGAATGAAGAAGGAAAGGTGTGAAGATAAATCATCAAGATTGCAACAGGACCAACTGGAACACTTGGAATTGCTTGGATCTTTGTGTTTCACTGTTTATTATATAATTTATTTATGCTAGTATTCAAAAGGAGAAGAAGAGGATGGGGAGTCTGATGTCTATAGATAAGGAATGCTGTGGACAGCATTAAGTTGGGGGAGGATGTGGTAGACCAAACCTAATCTATAGCCATCAGACTCAATTTTCTAGTATAAATATAATCCCAATCATAAATTTAACCTCAGAAATGGATTCTACACCAAAAATAACCCATAGTCACCCAGCCAAACTACCCCTCTATCTCTCATGGTTTAGAAGATACAGCCAAAATAAATTGTGGACAGCTCATATCACACCCAGGTATCACAAACTAGTGAAAGGCCATATGGGTATACTTGGAATTCCTAAAGACATACCAGTAACATCCCAACATAACACCTCAACCAAACATACAACCAATCACCTCACCTGTATACTCAGAACCATAAGCAAGGCCATGTGTAACCAAAACAACCAGCAGTACAAGGCACCACAGGACTACCCAGCAATGTATGCAGGCAGTCTGGGCCATGTGTAACCAAACAACCACCAGTACATACAGCCAGTAGCATGTGATACCAAATAAAATACCAGTACCAACAACCCTCAGCACCACACAGCAATTTATGCAGCCAGTAGCATGTGTAACCAAACACCCAGCAGTACAAGGCACCACAGGACTACCCAGCAATGTATGCAGGCAGTCTGGGCCATGTAGATCCAAACAACCACCAGTAAAGGCACCACAGGACTACCCAGCAATGTATGCAGGCAGTCTGGGGCCATGTGTAACCAAACAACCACCAGTACAAATACCACAGGACTACCCAGCAATATATGCAGGCAGCTAGGGCCATGTAGATCCAAACAACCACCAGTACAGGCACCACAGGACTACCCAGCAATGTATGCAGGCATTCTGGGCCATGTGTAACCAAACAACCACAAGTGAAAATACCACAGGACTACCCAGCAATATATGCAGGCAGCTAGGACCATGTAGATCCAAACAACCCACCAGTACCAGTTCACCACAGCACAAATTCAACCCAGCACTACACAGAAATTAATGTAGGCAAGTGCCTGTATGTAACCCCAGTACAACCTCTTTCCAACCAGCAGAAATGCCTCATGTAACTGTATTAGGTTTTCCCAACCAGCAGAAATGCCTCATGTAACTGTATTAGATTTTCCCAACCAGCTAAAATGTCTCATGTACCTGTATCCCACTGTAACAGGGGAAGCCCCAGGGCACCCTCAGGGGCAGCCCTGAGCATCCCCTGAGGACCAGATTTTCTATTTAAGGAGGGCCTCTCTGCCCTATCCAGGTTGTATCCCCCACTACCATCACCATCATCATCCACCATCCAGGAGCTCCACCCACTCATCAACTACTCATCATCCAATTACCACCCAATCATCTGTGGTCCTACCCAGATATAAAAAAAAGGAGATTGTCAGTGTAACAATAAAAAAAAAAGGAAATCAAAGACCAATTCTATAACCTCATCAACCATTGAAACCAGCCCATTAGGTGCTTTGAATAAGGGTTCTTCTGTGACCTGAACTATTCAGCACCAAATTAAAGGAAACCACCCATCACTCAATAATTACCCTTACAAGGAAAGAGAGCACAACAAAAAGGGACTTCCAACCTTTTTTTTCCTCTACCCAGCCCCCTGTGGGTAAACCCATCCTTGGGTCCTCTCCTGAACCACCCCTTTGATAAAACCCTTGAACCCTTTAATATTGGGATATTGGTTAAAGATCACACATATCTGATCAACCACTAAACAATAAGCCAATACATCTGGTCCATTCTTCAACAACCCTACCAATAACAATTAATAACCAATCAAGATCTGATCTGAGACCTATACTAAGTCTCAAAGAAACCAGCCATTAATTTAAATAAATTATTGTGCAGACTTACTATAGTAATAGAAGGGCAGGCAATTCAAAACCACTCTTAGTTTTACTAATACTCTAAAGGAGTAGAAGTAATACTAAATTCCCCTTCAAGGACTGCAAGCAAGCTATTTGCTAAGTTATTTACATAATCCCACAGGAGTCTCTACAGCGGCAGTATTGGAGGCATAGCTACTTGGACAAAGACAGGAGCCGTTTTGGGCCCAGGTGGTACCTGGTCAAGTCCAACATTCATGTTTTGGCTTTGGCCCCAGGCTTGGGTGGCATCTCCCCAGGCGGCGGCAGTGGGGTAGTTGGCGCTTTGAGGAGGGGGGGAAAGGTGGTCCATGGCCTCTGCAACAGGAAACAAGGAGGATTTGAGGTCCGGCTCTGGATTCCAGTCTTTGGTCTTGATAGGTTTGTCATCATCCACCGCAAAGTTGGCCGTTGGTCTGTGGCCGCAACGTTTGCAATGGGGACCAGAGGTGGAGTGGGGACGGGGTGGAGGACAAGTCCGCAAGGATCCAGGGGTTGGAGCAACAAAAAAACACCTGCAATAGCCTATATGGCAGGGGTTGCAGGCTGGGTACACATCCTCTGCATTTTTGCGCAGTACTCATACGTTTCCATGGCGGGGATTTCTTTCTTTCTTTTTGAGTTTGGAGGGCAACTAGGAGTTGGGGGTTGAGGGATTTGGCGGATGTTCTGGCATTGTGGAGCGTGGGAATCCTGAGGATAGAATTCAAGTTGTGGGGGGATGTGGTGGTTTTTTATAGACACAGAGGCAAGTAGGCTCAGCACTGGACATTTGACTTGGAGCGGCTCATCAGTGGTTGGAAGTCTGCAGCACAATAAGCTCAGAGAAGCATGTTGGCGGACTGTCTATTCCAGAGTACATTATCTAAGGGCTTGGCATTGGTGCAGCGCATGCTTTTTGCAGGCACAATGACAAGAATGGGCCAGAGTTTTAACTTTTGCGGACATCATTGCACAGTCAAAAATAACTTTCCCTCCATGGCTGTGGGTTTACTAATGCAGAAGCAAGTGATCAAAGCTAAGTAGTAAGGATTAGGCCAATTATGGGATATGCACTGAGATTGCGGAGTGCTGTGGGAAATGAAAGCTAATGTTGAGGAGGCAGAATGTGGGTTGTTGGGGATTTTTAGTTATGCTGCATGCAGGATTGGGAGTGATCTGCTAGGGAAGATTGACAAGAATCTGGTGTTAGTTATTCATTGGCACAACTCAACTGTTAGGGGGAATTGGCAACAGGATCATTGAATCTACTGATAATCATTGGATTGGGTAAGGATTGGACTATTGGTAAGGAGGATCAGTGCAAACACACAGAGGTGGTGGGAAAAGGGGTCTTTCATTAGCAGTTTGTGTTCCTTTTTTAGAGTAGCTAAGGCAGGTCAGTGCAGAATGCACGTTGTGGAAAGAATAAGGGTTTTCCCCCTATAATTGTCCCAAGGATTGGAAGTTAACGGTTCCCTGTGTCTGAAAGGAGATGAGGATGCCCAAAGTTGCACTTAAATGAGAAATAGAAATAAGGAGATAATGAGATAAAGAAAGATAGAGAGAGAGTGAAATTGCCAATCCTTCAATCCTAAGAACTTTCCACCTGGATGTGTATCCGGTATGAGTTCCTTTAATCTCTTGGTTAGATGATTGATCCAATCCAATGATGTGATGGTCTGATTCCATGCCCCCCCCTCCCCAACCCGGAGTTGAGAGTGAGGATAAGTCCTCCCTCTCAACCCTAACCTAAGTACACGCGCAAATAACAGTATGACAAAGAAACAGAAAACAGTCCCAAAACAGAAACCCTAGCCTCCTCTCCCCACCTCCATACCAAACTTCCCCCGACTTCTGTACGCCGTTCCGTCCATCCGGTTTGTCCTTCTCATGACACGGTCCTTGCACCGCCCTTTACTTGGAGCCCCCCACGCCTGTCCCTATCCGTTTGTCCGCGCCCGTTGTGGATGTCCGGTATTATCCGGCGTGATCCGGCGTGATCTGCGCGCTTGCGCGTGCTCCATCTGTTCCTTTATAGCCTGCGGATTGCTCCGCTCCTACGTATCCAAACCGGCGCGCCCGCAAACCTAGTCAAGCGCACTACCTTCTGAATCCAATCTCTGGCGCGGATTGCCGCCCACGCCGCATTTGATGCTGAGCCCAACCCGTCCACTAGGTGCAGAGCCAAACAGCGGCTGCTGCTGATCCAGAAGCTTCCGCTGCTGAGCACTCCACATACCCTAATGCTGAGCGCGCAGCCGCAAAGCAGTTCCCAATCCGTGTCTATAAATTGACACCACATCCCCCCCAACTTGAGTTCTTTCCCCAGAAGTCTTCCATTGCTTCACCCACACTACTACCACTGCTACTTCCACTACCACCCCCACCACTCCCACTACCACCTTCCCCCATCCTCCTTCCTCACCCTCATCATGGTCCCTCCCTGCACCTACTGCGCGAGGAACGGTCTTCCATGCACGCTCCTCTCCGGCCGTTGAGCTTTCTCGGCCTGCCGTGCCGGCCACCGCCAATGTTCTCTCGGCAACACAATGCCGCCAGCCTGTCCCGGACCCAACCCCACCCGACCGCGCAAAAGAACCAGGAGCAACTTGTTTGTGGCCTTGAGCAACAACTCAATCTCGGAAGGCTCATGGACACCCCCCGGTTCACCTTCATCCCGCCGCCCCCGAGCTCTGTCACCCCCCACCTTGCACGTGAGCCGTGACTCGGCATCACCTCTCTGCTGGGCCGGACCTCCGCAACAAAGCAAATACAAAACCTTGGAGGAATGGCACGCAGCAACCCCTGCTTGGGCCGCCGCTGTCGGCGTGAATCAAACGGTACCGGACCCAAGGCTTTCCGGACAACCCGCGTCCGCGCCAGCACCCCCAGCTCCTCCTCCACAATTGCCAACACCCCCTCCGGCTCCGTCGCCTACTCCACCGCCACCACCATTGCCATCTCCGGTCCCGGCCTCCTCCCCCTCACCAGCCCCCTCACCGGAGAGGGTGGTTATCTTGTCCTCTCCTCCCCCCACTACACCTGCCCCTGGTCGGACGTCTCCGGAGGTCCCGGAGATTCTGAGCGGCCGCATGCTACCCAAGGTTTGATTCAATCAGTTTGCGGACGACTTGGTTGAGCTACTTTTTGGCTTCCTCTCAATCCCAAGGGCCCACAGAACGGATTCCCGGCGCAAAGTATTGGCGCAATTCCGGGCGCTCCTGGCGGACGCGAGGAATGGAATGGTCCGGGCGATGGAGGCTGATTAGGTGGGGCCCCTCTTTCCTTTCTTTTCCTTTTGCTTTCCTTCACTCTTGTTGTACCTTTTCTTCTTATCATTTGGCGCTTGAAATCAATTACCCATTGCGTGTACCACTTCCAAGTGAGCCAGTGAGCGGCCTAAGTAAAAGGAAGAGACCCCGCGAGTAAAAATTGAGAAAGATCTAAGTCAAGAAAAGAGAGGGCGGAGCCAGAGTAGGTCCGCACACAAGATCTGCGCATTCCACAAAGTCGCCTTCCGGTGCTCCGCAAAGGTACCTGGACCGCCCCAGATGGACTTCCACACAGTTCCCCGTACCCCTCCTGTAACAAACACAACAACCAAACACAAGCGCGCGCCACCGTAAGGGAAGAGAGAGAGAGATAGTAAGAGAACGGACATTCTGGGGTGCCTAGTTGTCCCGGCTGTGAAATGGCTAGAGCACCCCCTCACCAAATCAAGCTTATTCCCATACCAACCAGCCATCCTCAAGATATCCTGGAGAAAAGAAAAAGAGAAAAAGAAACCAACAGAGAAGAAAAATGGAAAAGAACACATATTTTTTTTTTGCGCAACGCCCGTAGACCGCCCGCAAATCGCTCTTTGTCCCGCTTCCCCCATCCGCGGGATTGACCTTGCGTCCCGGTTCCGCGGGGCTTTTCCTTGCGTTCACAGACCCAGCTTTGTGCCGCACCCCCGTTTCCTTCAAAAACCCCAAGCCAGCAAAGACCCCACAATCCAGATAAGAAAGAAACATAGAGAAACAAAAATTCTGGGGTGTGTAGTTGTTCTGGTTGTGAACCGGCTAGAGCACCCCCTCACCAAATCAAAACTTATCCCCAACCCCCATCACCTCCCCCACCCCAACTTGGCCACTGTCACCAGCTGGTCGCAACCGCCTACTCCGTTGCAACAGCACGTTTTCCGCTTCTCCGCCCAAAGACAAATCCCCGCATTGCATTCCAACACCATCTCTGCGCTCCACACCCCCCTTGTCAGATCCGTCACCCCCTTCCACTGTTTTGTCAAGCGAGGTAGATCCTTGCGCAAAGAAGCGCTTGACATGCAAAGCTTCCGCCTTCTGTTTCAGCAGAGTACCATCTAATTCCTCCAACTGATAGCTGCTGCCCTCAAACTTGGACAACACGCAGAACGGGCCATTCCACCGGTTATCAAACAACTTCCCCCACTGAGACTCCAGACTCCGGTTGTACAGGAGCACCAAATCCCCCTTTGGCAAGGGATCCCGGAGACAATGCAAGCAGCGCTTGTCCCAATAGCGCACCAATGCCATCCGAGTCTTCTTCAGCCGGTCTGTGCCCTTGGCGAGCATCCCGTCCTGTCAAAGGAGCTGTTCTGCGCAAGCCTCAATCAATTTGGCGGAGTTCTTCACCTTCCACCAGTCAACCCCCAGGAATGTCTCCAACTCAATGTCCACCGGAAGCACGGGGCGCTGTCCAAAAAGTAACTTGTGCGGCAAGTAGCCTGTCGACCGCTTCACCAAAATCCAATCTGCAAACAGAACCATTGGAAGGGTCTCCTGCCAGCGCTTACCGTCCTCCCTGCAAATCTTGACCAGGGCATCCTTGATTGGTTGATGCCCGCGTTTGATCATGCCGGCCCCCTTGGGATAATACTCCGTTACTCGGCCAAACTTGGCTCCGCAACTCTTTACCAACTCAACCAAACGGCCGCTAAACTTGGCCCCTCTGTCCACTGTAACCAGACAAAGCAACCCGTACCTCGCAAAACAATCTTCCTCCAGAAAAAGAGCAACTTTGTCCGCCAAGAGCTTGACCAACAGACGCGCTTCCGCCCAACCAGACAGGTTGTCCCATGCGACAAGCAGATAGGAAAACTTGCCGGCCTTGATGTGGATGACATCAAGCAAGACTCAACCAAAGAGGCTGTCTTCCCCTGTGGGGTTTCCGACTTCCTTAGGCATTCTTGCGCTCCGCCGTTGACAGGCTTTGCAGGAGGCCAACCATTCCCGTACCACATGCACTACCCCTGGCCACCAGAACCGCTCTTTCACCCGCCTCCGTGTTTTGACCTCCCTTCAAGTGCCAAGATCGTTGTGAAGGCTTTGGAGGATAGCTTCCTGATCCACCCTTGAAGTGGTAACCACAAGAGGAACCGGAGTCTTCCGCCGCCAAAGCTGCCCCTCCTGTACATAGAAGTTTCCTGCTTGCCGCCTTGCCCATCGCATGTGCTTTTCTGTAGTTCCGTTGGGAAAGCAAAGTTCCTGCAAGTAATCACAAAGAATTGCCTACCGCCCGGTCTGCCGGAGCTGCAGCTGAACGCCCGCCTCCACAACCCCTACCTTGACAACCGGGGTCTCCACATCAAGCAGTTCTGTGTCCTCAAACGGGTTGTCCCTTGGATACCGCAACAACACGTTGGGCATAGTGAACACTTTCCCCAGAACATGAACAATAGAAAAGGAAAAAAGTAGAAGAAACGCCACCCACCTGGTCATGGGAGCATTGGGCAACACCGTGGAATTGATCATCCGGGCCAGTGCCTCTGCATCCACCAAAAGCTCAAAGTGAACCCCGCACGGAAGATACTGAAGCCGCCGCACAATCTTGGTGACCCCGCACAACTCCAACTTTGGCTGAGAGTACCGGCTTTCCGTTGGAGTGAAGGTGACCGACTCGTAAAGCACCGGCCTATCCTTACCGTTGTCCTCTTGAGTGAGAACCCCCCCCCCCCGCGCCAAATTTGCTGGAATTGACCGCTAGCCTAATTCCTCCTGCATTGTAGTCGAGATTGTGGAGCACAATGTCACGTCCCACAATCTCCTTGAGCTTCCGGAACGTGCTATTGCACTCTTCTCCCCAATTCCACTCCATGCCTTTCTGCGTTAGTGATTGGAGCGGGCTTGCCACCTCCACAAACCTCTCGATGAACATACAGACATAGCTACATAATCCCAAGAACTGAAGGATATGCAACACCGTCCGCGGGGTTGGCCATTCAAGGACCTTGTTCCCCTTTTTCTCTGCAATGCGCCGGCTCTTGGAAGCAACAACATTGCAACCTGCACAGAACGGAACCGCGGCTTTTGCCTTTGCTCACGAGTGTGGCACAATGATAGGGTTTTCAAAGCATAGTACCCTTGGGCAATGCATACTGAGAAAAGGGACTTACTTCTGCAAGGTGCGCGCCCTGAACTTTCCTTCCTCCCCCTCCCTGCTCCTCATTAGTCAACCGCCCGCACAAAACCGGAGCTTGTTCCATGCGGTCTCCTCGGTTGACTAGGAAAAATCCTCCAAGGGTTGCCCGTTGCAGACCAACTCCGCATCTGGTTCCTACTCATACTCCAACACTCTCCTCCGCTTTCCTTGCCCGTGATTGCAGATAGTTGTCTTGAACCTTCCGCCGGACAAATCCTCCACTTTCAACACCTCCGTTCCCGCCTCCAGATCAAAAACCATTTGTGCTCAGAACCCAAACATGAATGGCCTTCCCAAAATCACATCCCCACAATCAACCAAAAGAAAAGAAAGAGGCCTACAGAACCTTGCAACCTCAACCTCCTCCTCCTCAACTACCCCATCCACACAACACTCCCCTCTGTTAAGCGCGCGGAGAACCATTGCACATTTCCGCCAAACCAACCCCAAATCATCCACCATCCGCAATGGCAGCAGGTTCACCATTGAACCGCTGTCCACCATAGCCCACACCTTTCTCCCCGCTATGACCATTGGAACGTAAGCCAGCGGAGTCAAAAGCAATTTCAACTCACACTCCTCGCGCCACCTGAACCTGCTGCACCGTCTGAGGTACCCGGCCCTGACCGCAATCCCGCAACGCCTGCACCATCTTGTCTATCACCACCGGAGACACAGCTGCCAGTTCCCACAAGGTTAGCGGGACCGGAGTCTTGTTCCCCATCACCCTACGCACAATTTACACCGCTTTCTTCTTCCCTACAGGATTTGTTGCCGGCGCCTCAATTCCCGGCACGCGTGCAGCCGTTTTTGGAACGGTTGACGGGGGTCGCTCCTTTGCATCCACCCCCATCTTATCAGAGACCGTCAACTTCTCTTCTATTGCCACTACCCTTACCTCAGCTTCCACCCGAGGTGGTTGCCGCAATCTGGGACCGGTGACAATGCCTAGTGACGCTTGCGCCCTTGTTCCCGCCTCCTGACCCCATTTGCGCACCTGCTGCATTGCGGTTGGCTGGCTTGGCTCCATCGGAAACTGTTCTCCCGTTGGAAACATGTACCCCATCCCCGCGGGTTGAACCAATCCCGCATTGAGATCCTTCTTAAGCTCCTTGCACTCCGATCGCCAATGACTGTTCACCCCGCAGTATGAGCACCCCCTCGGCACAAAGGTACTGGGCGGCCAAAACCCTTCCACCATGTGAGGTGGAGGCCCCCGCGGCTGCTGCTGGCCCATACGGCTCATGCAGATCTTCAAATCCTTCATCAGTTCCGTCAATTCACTTACCAGAGGGGCAGGCGCGGGTTGAGGAACCGGAACACGCGTGGAAGTAGGTGGAACCGGGGCCAAAAATTGCGCCTGAGCCAAAACCTGGGGGGCGGATTTCTTTGGTCCCGCTGGGAAGGACTTAGCGGTATCCTCAATAAGCTCTTCTAAGTCAAGCTCACTCTCCACAGCCTGGAAAATGACAGCCAACTCCAGAAGGAGCGTGATGCTCCCGTCCAATGACTGTTTTACCAAGTTGTGATTGGAAAGATGCTGCTGCACCCGTGCCCGGAGTTGAGTGCCTAAACCGCCCAGAAACGCGCGTTTCAGGGCCCCTGTCTGTCCCGCCACCACCTTGTTCTTTGACAAGTACCAATAGATCCAATTGGCCAGCTGCACCTGAGTTCTGACTCCTCTGCGCGCGGTCGCCTCCGAGGCCACGCGGTCAAAATTTCTTTCCCGGAATCAAGGTTTGCGCCTACCCCACCGCGTTAGGATCTCCGCCTTCAGTTTTGGCCAATCCTGATTCTTGTAGCCTTCCATCTCCTCCACATCCCGGAGCTTCTCTTTGTCCATAATGAACAGGACAACAAGCCGGGCCTTATTGGCGTCTGACGCACCTTCTGCATCTGCAATACCTTTGTATCTTGAGATGAATTGCTCCACATCCGCAGTGTTCAATGGGATGTGAGGGTAGTCGCGCGGCCTGATGCAAACCAGACGAGTGGGTTCATGGTCACTGGAGACCAATGGGGGAACAGCATAGCTTGTCCTGGGTTGAGCAGAGGGATGGAAGACGCGATTGGGGTTGGAGTAGCGGACCGGGAAACGGAAGGAGAAGAAGAAGAAGACGAGGAAGCGACTGTAGGGAGGTATTAATAGGACATCGCGCCCGTTTACCTTTGAAGACAAGAAACGGAAGGTTACTTCCCTGCCAGACCCCCAGATGTGGAAAGAATAAGGGTTTCCCCCTATAATTGTGCTAAGGTTCGGAAGTTAACGGTTCCCTGCATCTGAAAGGAGATGAGGATGCCCGAAGTTGCACTTAAATGAGAAATAGAGATAAGGAGATAAGGAGATAAAGAAAAGTAGAGAGTGAGTGAAATCACCAATCCTTCAATCCTAAGAACTTTCCACCTGGATGTGTATCCGGTATGAGTTCCTTTAATCTCTTGGTGAGATGATTGATCCAATCCAATGATGTGATGGTCTGATTCCATGCCCCCCCCCTCCCCAACCCAGAGTTGAGAGTGAGGATAAGTCCTCCCTCTCAACCCTAACCTAAGTACACACGCAAATAACAGTATGACAAAGAAACAGAAAACAATCCCAAAACAGAAACCCTAGCCTCCTCTCCCCACCTCCATACCAAACTTCCCTCAACGTCCGTATGCCTATCTGTCCATCTGGTTTGTCCTTCTCATGACGTGGTCCTTGCACCGCCCCCTACTTGGAGCCCCCCGCACCTGTCCGTATCCGTTTGTCTGCGCCCGTTGTGGATGTCCGGTATTATCCGGCGCGATCCGCGCGCTTGCGCCCGCGCTCTGTCTGTTCCTTTATAGCCCGCGTATTGCTCTGCTCCTACGTATCCAAACCAGTGCGCCCGCAAACCTAGTCGAGTGCACTACCTTCCAAATCTGATCTCTGGCGCGGATTGCCGCCCATGCCGCATTTGATTCTGAGCCCGACCCGTCCACTAGGTGCAGAGCCAAACAGCGGCTGCTGCTGAGCACTCCACATACCCTAATGCTGAGCCCGCTTGCCTCCAATGCTGAGTGCGCAGCCGCAAAGCAGTTCCCAATCCGTGTCTATAAATTGACACCACAACGTAGACAAGAGGGGTGTTTCATTTGTGGCTTTCATTCTTTTTGTTGTATGTATAAGGAAGCTTTTCTTTTTTTTTATGAGGGGGAGATCACGCTTATTGGGGGGGAGAGTATCACATCATCATTATTGGAGATTATCACAGCAAATTGTAGCTCGATTCTTTTCCTTCTGTTACTTTGTAGTATAATTACCAGCAAGAGTTCTCAGAGGTCATATTTAGGGACATAGTTCAAGTGCAGAGCTTGTTGGGGAGTCCGTCTTGTTTATTTACTATTATTTCATTTCAAGTTAGCTTTAGTGGTTTCCAGCTTGGGAGCGGAAGCGGAGTTTGATCAGGAATTGCAGAGGTACAAGAGTGTGACTCAAGGGCTAGTGGGATTTCCAGAACTTGGAGCTAGATTGTTGCAGAGAATTTTATATTTTTGTGGAGAATTTACCAAACACACAATCTCTTTGCACAACTTCTAGAAGAGAGATGTAACCAGGTAACAGGGCTGGTTGTAATAGACAACCAGCCAGGGGCTGGCTTGGCCCTGTGAGGGTGGAAACACCAAATTTGACCAGTACAGGCTGGTCAAAAGGGTTCAGGACTAATGCCAAGTGGGCTGAGTAAGCCCAAACCAAGTAACAGTGCTTTTAGAGCCTGTAGAGCCCATTTGGGCCGTAATTTTTGCCTTTTGCTTTTCATTACATGAGCTCCACATGAGCACCATATTTTGTATTTAAGGAGCTCTTCTCCCTGCTGTTTTCCATCCATTCATTCATCAATTCATCCACATTGACAAGTGTGCCATTGCCTCTGCCTCAGATTAAGGATCAATCATAAGACATTATTGTCTTAGCATTCCTTTTGCTTTAAATACTGCTCTTTGACTAAGCTTGTGGGCCAATAACTCTCACAAACACTAACCCCCCCCCCTCCTTCCCCCCAGTATTTTGGGTAGAATGGCAGTACAGGGTGGCAATTTTAGTTGGTTCTGGACACAAGTGCCTTTTTTTATTCTTTTATTATTAAAACATGACGCATGGCTTCACTGATACCTCCAAAGTTTGATTTGAGCAATGGCCCACGTTCCCAAACATTGGCAAATAACTAGAAAAATGTCAAATCCTTCAATCTTCTGAAATTCGGTGCCGTGAAGAGCTGACTCACCAACCTCATCGGCATGCAACTAGTCAAACTGTGGTGTTGCAATGGACGCCCTGGAAATGCAAAAAAATATTTTGATCAAGCCAAGAAATTAAAAATAAAAGACCTTAAGAGGAGCATACGACCTACGTACGTATGCAAGGGCTCAAGGAGAGTATTGACGGCCAGGTGTGGCCAGCGTTGATATGGGTCGAACACTCCACGATTCAACCCCCGTGAATTCAACCGGATCAAGCGGTCCGGACGCCTATGCAAGCCCCGCTTGAAGCGTGTCCAGTCGAACTGAGCCCCAGACGCGGTTGATAAACCATGTTTTTTGCCATTCGCTCAAAGCTTGTCTGAGGCTTTTTGGCTTTCCGATCTGACGACCTCTGAGAACTGCTATCTTGATTAGGACTTGGGTCATGACACGCATACATCGATGTCCAAAGCAATCGGCCACCTGGCTTCATAGCATCCTCTGCGGGTGCTCAGCTCATTCCCTTTTTCCCAGGTGGTAATTGGTCAATTCTGACAAATTTGTAAGATGTTTCCCTTCCGTCTACGAACCAAACATTTCGGTGTGCACATCTCCCTACGCAAACGATATCGACGTTTTTTATTCATGGTCAACTTGGAGCGATACAGGATCTTGAGCTATGACGTATGCTGGGGTCCGTGTAATCCTGGGAAGCTTGCTCATAACGCTGCCAGTTCCCATTACTCCCAATTCAAACATTCCTGTCCGGGTACATGTATCGGTATTCATTGAAAAGGTCGATGTGTATACGTACTACAGAGGCGTTAATCGCTCAGACTGGGTGACGCGATGAGGTATTTTCGAAGCCTATGGCATGTATCTGCTGCCTAGTTGTATACAACCAACCCCGGTGGACTAGCCAAAGATGGACTGAGACTGAGGACTGTTGCTTTGACCAGCAAGAACCCCCTGAGCCGGCCCCCAAGGTGCTCTCGGGTAGCCGTTCTGCCCCAGGAGCAAGGATAGCTGTCCTGCTTGCTGGTCCATGCATAGGAGCTGGGGACCTTTTGTCTTCAGCTGATTCGCTGATATTCATGTGATATGTGTATACATCATACATATATGTACATCTAAATGCATACGCCAGGCTGTACTTTCTTCTCGGTGTACCCAACGAAGGCCGGGTTATTCTAGGCAGGTGATTACCCCTGCTTGTGCACACAACATCAGGCCTGTTTGGACGTCCGCTGTAGACATAGCGCGTGTTATATAATCGGTGGGTCACCATCCACTTGCCCGGCTCTCCTGATCCATCAGCTATAGGTAAGCCTATATCGCCACTCGAAGTTTTGGTTTTACTTGCTTTCCGGGGCTACACACCTGGGTGCGTCCGTACCTCGTATCTTCCGCCTGCCTATAGCGCTGCATCGCGAATTATGTAGGCTCTCTTGCCAGCTTGAATAGAGTTGAACGTAATGGTGCGAAAAGATCTGGATGTCTAAACTGATTTCATGTCCCACCTCACCTCCTCTACGACTTCTAGCTCCCTCATCGTGGTTTGCAAAACCTTCTTAGCTGCCCACCCTTGTTTTCCGCTTCAATCACATCGATCCGCGCATTCCAGGAGGCAAAGATGTTGAATTCACTCCTTATCAGCCTGGCGCTTTCTCTCAGCCTTAATCTGGCTGTAGCCAATGCTGGTCCTCCCAGCACCGATAATGGCACTGAATCCTCCACTGTTCTTGCTAGTGCCTCCTCGTCCGGTCGCACTGCAGCCGTCGATTCGCCAGGCACCATATCGCCTGCCGATCTGCTAACAGCCACCGCCATCCTTAAGGGTGCCTCCAACGTGAATGGAAGAGTCGTATTTTCCCTTCAGCCCGGTTCCAACTCTGTAGCCGTGAATGTTTCCATCAATGGTCTTAACGTGTATAACTCGACGGCTTCTTACGCGTACCACAGTTCAGTTGACATACAATAATTATACGAGGGACAGGAGGCAATCTGCATCATGTATCGAAAGTCTTACACACTGGTTTACCATTCTATACCACAGTTCACACTAATTTCATCTCTAGCGATGGAAACTGTTCAAGTGCCCTCGGCCACCTCGATCCCCTCAACGCAACTGACGCCTTGGTTTGCAATCCGGAATTTCCGCAATATTGTGAAGAAGGGGTAAGCCTTCCATTCTGTTCAACTTGCTTCGAATTTTGATGTGACATTTTACCAATCGCGTTGACAGGATCTTGCCGGACGTCATGGGAAACTTAATGGCTCTTTACCTGTGTTGAACATATCCTACGTCGATAATTATCTGAGGTTTTGGCCACAACCATTCTCTATATTGGGTCGCAGCATCGTTCTTCATGCACCCAACTCCACTCGAATTGCTTGCGGTATGCTTGTCCTTTTCCTCAGTCTGAATCTGACAGTCGGACTAATTACCTACCTTGAATGTGCCGACGTTCATATCAGGCAACATAACGTCTGCGGTTGATGGCACTGCAACTGCAAACGGGGAACCTACCTTCCTCAGTTCCAATTACACTACCCAGTAAAGTGACCTCGGTTCAACTATGTACATCCAATTTACTAACTTACCCGCAATTTTAGATACCCCTCGCGCGCACCACCCAGTTCTTCGACCAAGTTTGAACCCTTCAATGGTTCCACTCCAAACTCAACGGTGATATCTCAAATCACGTTAGTTTTTACTTTCTCATTGTTTTGAGCGTCGGGCTAATTTAGGTTTCCTTGCGCAGGTTGCCTGCTCCTTTGCCCTTAGTTTTGAATTCACCCAACATCATCTTGGGAACCAATCAGACTGAAAAAACGGTGGATGGCAAGAAAGAGTCGATCACTTTGCCGACGGCGTATAATGCATCAACGCCCTTTACCTACACCCCAGGAGCGACGCTACCCAGTCAGAAAAATGGCACGACCAATGACGAATCCCAATCTAGTCCGAGAAAGAAGGCCTCATCGAGTGGAGCGGCTCACCTGACGTCGTCGGTGGCACTAAACCTTCTGGCTACAACTTGCTTTTTCATTTTCACCTGAATTGTCCAAGTATCGTCATTCTTCGCTCGTCGAAACCTTTCCAAGCTTATCTGACCTCAGAAGCCGCTCATTTGGTTATACCCTTGACTGCAAAGACACTGAAAGGTATTGCTAGACCTCTAGTGACGGTTCAACTCGTTCAATTTTCTTGTAATCATAAGTTCAGAAAAGCCTCAATAGGAGATAAGGTCCTCGAGAGGTGCCTTGAATTCTATTTTCGGATGCTTCTTCCAAAGACTTGAATCATTTATTGAGTTTCAGTTTGTATTGTTTTTATTTTTCAGCTGCCTAGTTTTGCATTGCTATGATTTTTTTCTATATGCAATCACCAAATCCCCAGGTACTACCAAGCAAGTGATACCCAGATTCCGTAGTCATGACAACCTCAAGACCACCTTTCTGTTAACAAGGAAAGAAAACTTCAAGAAGCAAGGAGTTGAAAAAATTAGCAACCAGGCTATCTCGCAAGACCAAATGCCCCAAGCGGCAATTTTTCTGCCTGCAAAAAATTTGCAATTGAGAACCTGCTGGGATTGTAGAATCTTTTGTATAACTGCAAGAGTAAAGCCCACAATTTAAACAGTGAACCAAGCAACTTTCAATGAAGTCAATGTAAAATACCCACTAAACTAGAAATTTGATGGTATCGCTAACTAATGTACCAAACTAGCAAGATAGGGTTGAAACAGGTTCATTGACACAGACACGTTGTATCAGTCGTCTCCATTCTGCCCTGCAAAGGCTTTCTACAGCATCTCAACAGTTTGAAAAAACCAAAAAGTTGCAATAAGACTTCAGAGGTAAAAATCTGCCAAGAAATACAGATATTTGGTGCTGGACAAATCCATCAGGTCAAATTAAATAACCAAGAATGCCCTTATTTCCCAATGTTATATCCACCAGATATATATATATATATATATTAGACAAATTGAATCAAGCACATCAAAGCCCCCAAACACCTTTGTAACCTTATGAGTGCCATTTCATCCTCATCCATTTGTCACATTTGACACCACTCAGCCACTCAGTTTGTCAACTGAAAGGAAAATCCTATGATGAGGAAGCCTCAGAAAGCTCAGCTCTCCTGGTCAAGTACCTTCCCTGATTCTGTACTCTCATAATTGTTTTCCTCTTTTTTGATTCTTTTCCAAAAAAATTAGTTTACCACTTCCTATTGGAAAGTACCTGCAACCCAATAAGTTTCCTTAAGCACTTGAACTAATCTTCCACACTGCTCCTAATTCCTTGGTATTTAGGGCACTCACCTTAAAATACTGCATTGCCTTCTGCAAATCCTCACTCAATGCAACCTTTGGTTCTGAATTATAGTTTGTACAATATCTAGTGCCTAGCTCTTCTTGTATTTTGAAGACCTTGTGGTACCATCCACATTTCACCACCACATTATTGTATCCACTCTGAATTTTTTGCGCCGTTATTATCCTCCCTTAGTCCTTTTTGAAATCTTTGCTTCCATCTTGGCTTTGTCAAAATCTTTTCTTTCATTTTCAGCTCACCAAACACTCATGCCTTGCATTCTTGAAACATCACACAATCCTGAATTCCATTGTTGTGCCACCACACCATCATTGCTTCCACCATAATTTATTTGTTCCTCATTCTAATCAGATTTTCCCTAAAGGAAGCATAAAAAATGAATTCAATTTTTGGCTTAATATTCAAGTGTTTTTTTTTTCAAGAGCTATCACCAAAATGAGAGGTCTTTCTGGTCTCAAAATGTACATTAATTAGATAAAAATTGTGAATATTAATCCAATTCAAGGCATCCAAAAACAAATTTCATTGGTCAATTTCCTCTGTTAGTTGTACAGAGAGGATGTGTAATTTATGATGGGTTGATTTCAATTTTAATCAATTATTATGAGTAAATGAAATATCTTATTTTTGAAAGCCTTCATATCTATACAAACTTTCCTGTTGAAATACACCTCTTAGGGGTGTAAGTTGACTTCACAAACCTACCATTTTGATCTTCAGTTTTTAAATTGTGTTTGGGCCTGTATTGATGTTTGAAGGTCCAATCCATATTTGAATACTCATAAAGGTGAAACTTTCTAAACCAGGGAGGACTTTAAAACTTGATTTTTTTTCTTTTTGAAGAATCCAAGAAGGTATATGAACTACTAAGGTCATAATCTTAATGATTTGGAACAACTTCTCAAGTTTTTGGTACCCTTCAAGGATTTGAAACAGGCCAAAAATATTCAATTCTAAACATAAAGGGATTTCTTGATTCATGAATCATGCCTCTGGAATTTTCTTTATGGAAAAGGTGTGTATTTGTTGAATCCAAAGCAAATAGTTTAGAATCACCCTTGAATTGAATTTTTGAGTACCTTTTGGAACCTTTTACATATTTTTTTCTTTACTGATTTCTCACATTGAAAATTTTTGGATTTTGTTTTTGGGGGGGCATTAGTTTTCTCACAGTTCAAATCCTTTATTTCATGGGTGTTTTAAATCTGCGCAACATAAATTCCACATGGATAGATCCTTTAATTCATGGGTTTCCAACAATTTATTTTTTTTGGAAGTTTGATGCCGCAGCCCTGTATCTGGGTTTCTGAAACCCTTATGAAAAAAGATTTGTTAATTTTTGAGGCATTATAACAACTCAAACATTCCATTAAAAGATGAAACAAAATTCTCATTGCATTTGTAGATCCTGTTTTTTGCCTTTTTAATTAATTTTTTTTGGTGATTTAAGCTTTCAGAAAGTTGAAAAAAAATCAAAGAGCTTTTATTATTTTTTGGTGATTTTTTGGATTTAATGTTACACCTTAAAGAAATCATTCAAAAAATAAACTATATAAATAAAAAATAAATAAAAGGGCAATGTTAAATTTGCAACCCAGGGGTTGAAAACAGGCCTGAAAAGCCGTTCAAAACCCATATGAGTTGTGAACAAAAATAAATAAATAATAAATAAATCAAAAAATAAATAAATCAATCAAAAAATAAATAAATAAATCAAAAAATAAATAAATAAATAATAAATAAGTAACTAAATAAATAAATAAAGAAATAATAAATAAACAAGTAAATAAATCAACAAATAAATAAATGAATGGATAAATAAATAAATAAGTAAATAAATGAATAAATGAATACATACATAACTAAATAAATAAATAAAAAAATAAATACCTAAAATATATTAAAAATAATAATATAAAACAAATATAAATAGAAAAAATAAACAAATAAAAATTTGCAATCCTACACAACCTGTCCACACCTCAAAATGGGTTGTGTGGCGCATTTTGTGAACAATCTGGCTTGTGAAATGCTTTTCACACCTCAGATTGGTTGCAAACATCTTTTCACAACCCAGATGGGTTGCAAAATGCACCATGCAACCCATTTTGAGGTTTTAACAGGGGGTGTAAGGTTGCAAATTTACCATTGCCCTAAATGAAAATAAATAAATAAATAACAAATAAAAATAAATAAATAAAATAAATAAATAAAAATAAATAAATAAAAATAAATAAATAAATAAAAATAAATAAATAAAAATAAATAAATAAAAATAAATAAATAAAAATAAATAAATAAATATAAATAAATATAAATAAATAAATAAAATCAAATTTATCATTGTATTTTTGGATCCTGTCCTTTGAATTTTAAATGAATTTTTTTTGGTTGAATTAAGCTCCAATAAATTTAATAAAAGATCCAAAGATCTTTCTATTATTTATTTGAGCATTTTTGGATGTATTCTTACACCTTAAAGATTTCATTCAAAAAATATGTAAATCAAATCGAATTTCTAATTGAAATTTTTGATGCTTTTATTTGCCTTTTAAATTAATTTTTTTTGATGATTCAATCCCCAAAAAAGTTTTGAAAACAATCAAAGAGCTTCATAATTTTTTTGGGGGATTTTTTGGATGTATTTTTGGCCTCAAAAAATTGAATCTAATGTTAAAACACTTCAAAATTACACATACATTTTGGTCTTTTTGTTCACATCTGGGGTCAAAGTTATGTTCTTTTACAGAACTTTAGAAAAGCATCAAAAGATAAAAAAATTTTTGTGACTGCTTCATTTTGTGATGTAAAAAATGTGACAAGAATTCAGAATAATCTTGAGATTCATTCTTGGATGATTTTCTCAAGTTCTGCATAAAAATGAGGGAAAATCTGGTTCAAAACGTGAAAAAAAATTGAAATGGATGTGTTATTTTGAAGGTTTTTTGTGTTGGATTCAATTTTTTGAGGTCAAAGATACATCCAAAAAATCCCAAAAATGAATTACAAAGCTCTTTGATTGTTTTTTGACTTCTTTAGTAAATCACCAAAACAAATTAATCAAAAAGGCAAATAAAAGGATCCAACAATGCAATGGGAAATTTGATTTTTTGGATTTTTTGGATGAATTTCTTAAGGTGTTCCAATGCTTACAAAATTACAAAAGATTATAAATATGGGACTATAAACCCAGCTACAGTTCTGCGGTTCAAATTCTCAAAAAATAAATTCTTGAAAACCCATGAAATAAAGGATTTGTCTGTCTGGGAGTTATGTTGCAGAGACGTAAAAATTTGTGATTTGAAGGATTTTTCCCAGGAGAAAATTATTGCCCTTTTATTTTTTTAGCTGGGAAAAAAAATAAACTGGGAGTAATCTTTTGAGAATGTCTGGTCCAAAATTGGAACCTTTCAATATTACTCTGATTTTCCTGAGTGTGAAATTTTTGCTATTGTATGATGAGGGTCTGTTCAATACAATGAGTACACTCAATTTTTCAGCCTCTTAGGTTAGATGCCAGGGGAATTTTTGGTTTTTAACTACTAGATTCTTTTTCAGAAATTAAAGTAAATTCATTCTTATAGAAAAGATGAATACTCAAAAATATGTACATATCACAGATGCATGAAGAAAAGGGATTTGCTTTGATTGGGGTATATTCAAAAAAAAACTAAAATTAATCAAAGAGGGGTCAGATCACTCTTGTTTTTTGATCCTATTCTTATTGGCATTTATCCAGGGGAGAAATATGGAGGATGAAGTTTTTATTTTTAATCCTGAAGATCAATAAAGGTTCCTAAACAAGGGCTATCTTTGATTAGATTATTTGAATTAAAGAGCAGTTGCAAGCATTCAGAGAGGATCACTTTATTTGGTGAATAATAATCTAAGGCATTGTGGTTTAGAATGAGCCCAAAAAGGTCATGATACAATGAAATAATTCTTTATATGTTCTAATATTACCCCAATATTCTTTCTTACATCCTTTTATAAGGACTTAATCCTCGGGGATTTCCACTGGTTTCAATGAATGGCTCATTCTCAGGTATAAATAAATTATAGATTGGAAAGCTATTTATCCCTTCCAAGTTCATTGGTGGTAAAAGGGGCTTCTAGATAGAAAAGGCATGGTAAAAAACTTTTCAATGCACCTAGGAAATCAGCCAAGTTTTACCAAGTCATAAGCCTTGGTGAAACTAAAAGGGAAAATCTTCAACCTTAATTCAAATATATACATTTTTTTTGAGATTTATGAGGGACCTTTATGGTCACTGGTAAGTGAATATTATGAAAATAAAACAATTTATACCTTGATTACAAGTAAAATACCTGAGGACAAAGGGGCCCTTTTTTCCCTGGGATATTAGTGATAGCAATATAGTCAGTAGGTAACAGTGATTTATAATAATTGATAATTCACTCAATGGATTGATTGGATGAATGAATGTATTAAGAATGGGAAATACAACTGGGTAGAGGGGTTCTTTTATTGACAAGATCTCCCTCACCAATATGACTATGTACAAGCTATGAGTGAAAGAATTGAGAAATTCTTTTTTCCTTGGTTTCTTTTTTTTACCACGGAGTGTGATGAACATGAAATGTTAATTTAATCTTATAGTCCTTGCTATTCTTATCTATATAGGACATTTCAGAATTGAATACATAAGATTTTATTTGAATTTTTTTATTCATACATTTAATAATATATCTTTTTTCTTCATTAGTACAACATACCCCGGTTACTTGGCTATGTTAATATTTCTGTGAAATACTTGTATTTTATTCAAGAAGTATTGAATCTTAGATAAATTTATTATTACTCAACATATTTAGATGATTCTTTTTTCTAACATGGTCCAAATTACCTTATACTTCAATTGGAAATAAGATCAATTTGCTATAACTGGTATTATTCCCTCAAAAGGGATTACAATATCAACATGGTATGTCACTTGTAATCAGGTGATCATTATTTTTTCATTGTGCAAGAATATTCTTTCAAATTAATGACCTCCAATTTTCTTATTTGATACGTAAATTATTTTACTGTATGTTGCAATTATTTTGGTGAATATAGTTTTCTGATAAATCCAGAATAATAATTTCACAAAACTATTTTGCAGTTTTAAGCCTTCTAGATGCCAGGAACCTTTCAAAAATTTTAGCTAATAGAGGTGACAAGGTTGGATAAATAAATATTCAAAGTGTGGAGCAATTATTGGTAAATATATGATAAATAAAATGAAAGGAGGTGGTTTGGTATGTTGAAAAGATGAATTTATTAGTAAATAAATCATTAATTGAATGAAAGGAGGGTCCACAGTTGAAATTGGGGCTCTTTAAGACCTCTCTTCAGTGGATTAGATTTTTAATAATTGCAACTGGGAATTTGAGACCTTTGGATAAATACATTATTATCCATAAAAATCATTTTATGGCTGTGCTTGGGTAGAAAAACGGCCAGAGAAGAGAGGAATAAATTAGTTGGCAAGTGGTTAATGTCAGGGTACCTGAAATAAATAACTCAAGGGTTATTTTTGAGCCTATTAGGATCCTTTGAGGGATTAATATGGTGCAAACATTGAGCTATAAGGGCAGAATGTTCAAATAAAAATTCAGAATGAAGCTGTTAATCCCTTACTTATCCCAATATGTATTTTCTTCCTGTATGACACAGTGTCTGTATGTATAATAATGAGTATCTGTGTGATATACATCCCAGAAGAGGCCTCTGTTTATCCTTTTTGAATTTATCAGGTTAAATAGAGGGGAAGAAACTGTGTGCTAGGATTAGAAATGCAGCCATGCATGGCACACAGGCTGATTTTCCTGGTTTAGGCCAGATGGCCATCACATGTTGGAAAATATGTTATTTATAGCATTTTTTGTGTCATAATGGAAGGGTGAAACGAGCTTGTGGTGCATGTATACAGCCTGTTATTGGATATTTTTGTTATACTTTGTCAGTTTTATCATATTCAAATTATTTAAATATAATTTTGTGGAGTATTTTATACTATGTAGCCTGTGCAGCTGTCACCAGTTCAGGCTTTCAAAGTCCATGAAAGTGGATTTTGGCCATTTTTGTCATTCTGTTAAAATGTGTCAAGTCATATTTTATGAGTTCTTTGCATGTATTTTCTGTCATTTTTGACTCATCTAGGTTTTATGATTTTTCTGATGGATTGGCATGCATGTTACATATGCATGCCTCTCTTGTGTCAGGTGTAGAACTTCTGCAATGGATTTTCATGATAATTTCAGCTTTGAAAGCTTGGTGCACAGATTTCAGCTTTTATACTGGCCATGACCTTTCTTTGATGTCAGCTTGCTACTATGTACAGAGCAACCTGTCAAAGTAACAGAAGAAATATGATAGAAACAATTAAATAAGAAAAGTAAAATTGACTGAAGAAGAAGTGAGAAATCCACAAATATTATTGCAGAAATGGATTCCTCACCCAAAATTAGTTAGGGTCACTCACTGACCCCACCCTGGAAATCAAACTCCTTCTATTTTTAAATAATCAAATAAAAAAAGGGACCAAAAGCCACAACACCAATATGGCACTTTCTGGCCATTTCAATGCTTCACACGTATTTTCATGTATAGGTTTTACAACTAGATTTTACTCAGAATTGGAGTGTTGTGTATATTTTAGGAGTTACACACGGAAATGTGTTATTTCACAATTCCTGCGCGCAGCCCCACATCCTTACACAACCCTACGTACCTGTAGCTACACATTCCCACGTAAAGGGGTCACGCGCGCAGCTAATTTTGCCACGCACGCAGAGTATCCTACCCTTTGCGCCTCTGAATTGACTGATCCCCACACCTGGGTCAGTTGTGAATAATCTGACAACCAGGTATGGCTCAAGATAGCTACAACCTAGTTAGGGCTAGCTAGCATATGTAATAACCTGAAATATGCATTAGTAATAGTCTAAAAACTATAAAACTTAAATAAAATTAACAAGAAACTAAGTTTGAGTATTTTTTTAATAATAAACCAAATATTGAGGATTACCATGTAAATCACTTATTCTGATCTTCAAAGACCACAAAACAATACTAGAAGTCATCATAAAAATTATTAAAAACTACCTACATGCTCCGCAGATGATAGAAAAGCAGTAAAGGTCCAAATCTGTCCACTTTAAAACAATATTAACAGTACAAATGAAGGATGAGTGCAGAATGATCACATTTATGCCATAACAGATTAACAGATTCTGTGGCTAAAATAGCACATATATCCAGCAGATCTGATGTCAGCTGATTGACAGCACCAAGTGGACATGATAATCTTTCCCTGACAGGCTTGCCAGCCTCATCCCAAGAGCAGAACCCTCTCTACGCACCTTGAGAAGCTCATAGTCACCCCAAAAAGGTATTTATACAGACCTCTTTGGACCTATTATTCCCCATCAGTTTACCAGGAATTATTATTATCAATCAGACACCGTTTCATTTTTAGTCAAGTGCTTATAAAATAGATAAGCAAGTGATTTATGACTGAGTCTGTAGTATTATTATTTATTTCTCAAAAACCAATCAACCCATTGAAGTTAGTCAAGCAAATTTTCCCCATCTGCTCTGAAACCCTTCCTATTATTGCAGGATTTTTGTGGTAAAGTTCTCAGATTGAGTGTTTCCCTTCCTGTCTTGGGCATTGTGCTGTTATGCCTGGCCATTAGTGGAATAAGCCCTTTCTAAGGAACCCATCTTCATTCCAAGGTTCTTAAACTTCCTAAAGAGGCCCCTTGAAGAGAGGTTGTTTGTCTGTAAAGACCCCCAGTAGTATAATACTGTGGCCCCTCTTTTATAAAAAATTGAAAACCCTTTTTAACCAAACCAATGAAAAATTGCACCATCTCTTAACATATTCATTGTTTGAGCTTTTTACGTGTTTGTCATTGGAATACTATTATTATTATTATTCCAGTATCTTCTATCACTCTCTGTAGCTAAAGGACTGCAAGTTTCCTTGTTGGGCTCACTGAGGATACGCAGAGGAGTAAGCAGAAAGAAGGATATCACATTCAGTCACTGGAGAAAACAAAGCAGAAAAAAGGGAATAAATAGAAACAGATGATGTAGAAATAAATCTTACCTGAGGATACACAGAGGAGTGAGAAGAAAGAAGGATGAAGAAGAAAAACTTCTATCTGTCTTGACCTCTGTCCTCAGGTAGTAGTGGTTGAGAAGATATCATGGATAATGTGACATGAGCAGTGAAAGTGACATATGAGCGTGGGTGAAACACAGACTGAGACAAGTATGAGTGAGGGCGTGTGACAGATGTTTGAAGCACACCTTTACATTGATATATCTGATGGTTGAGTCATGAGGAAACGGATATGAGGAGAAGGAAGTAGAAAAAGAAAAAGAAAAGAAAACAGAGACAGAAGCAGTATGGTATACATGAGACCTATTGGGTGGCATCAGATATAAGTACTCCAACACCCCCCCATGCTGAGCACGTCATACTAAGCCAAAAGGAGAGCGGTGTCTATGAAGCATAACCCTGGGGAGAGGTTTTGTGAGCATATCCGCAAGCATGTCTGCGGTGGGAATGTGTCAAACCTCAAAGAGAGACCGGTGAATGCATTTGCAAATGAAATGATGTCTTGCGTTGATATGATTTGTTCTGGAATGGTGGAGAGGGTTTTTTGCCAGGGCTTCAGCACCTCTGTTGTCAACAAAAAGAACAACTGGTGAAGAATCCCAAAGGTGGAGTTCAGCCAGCAGGTTTTGGAGCCACAGAACTTCCTTACAGGTTTTGGACAGAGCTTTTTACTCAGCCTTGGTGCTGGAGAGGGAGACTGTGGGCTTCTTCTTTGATTTCCAGGAGATGGCGCCTGAACCAAGTTGATAGGTGTATCCAGAGGCGGATTGTCTGTTGACGGAGTCCTCAGCCCAGTCAGAGTCTGTGTAGCCAATGAGATTGAGGGACTGGCCTCCAAGGACAAGTCGCAGATTGGCAGAGGTTTTGAGATATTGGAGGATCTGGATTGTGGCGTGCCAGTGATCAAGTGAGGGATCTTGAAGAAATTGAGAGAGCTGGTTGACTGCAAAAGCAACATCAGGGCGCGAGCATTGGGAGACCCAAAGCAGGGAACCAATGAGTTGGTTGTATTTGGGTGGGGCTTTAGGAGAGTCTGGAGTCCGCTTCCGGAGAAGCTTGAAGGAAGTTGCGGTTGGAGACCAAAAGGTTCTTAACTGGGTTGAGGGCAGGAAGCGGTTGTAGGCAGACTTGATGTAATGAGACTGGCCAATGGAGACAGTTTTAGCCTTCCGGTCGCGCTGGACGGATAGCAACAGAAATAGGTGGAGGTCCTCATTCAAGCCAACCTTGAACTTACCGCTGATGCCAGTGATGAAGTTTTTAACAAAACCGGGTGTCCCCACAACGGCAAGATTGTCAACATGAGCAGCAACTGCTCCCTCAAGAACCCCACTGTTGAGCTTGTAATAGAGAGACGGGTCATACAAAGAATGTGATAAGCCAAGAGAGACCATTGCAGAGCTTAGCTCAAGATTCCACTGGCAAGGAAATTGGCGTAGTCCATAGATCGCGCGTGAGACTTCACAGACCCATTCAGGGTGGGACGGATCCTCGAATCCTGGCGGTTGGGACATGTAGATCAGTTTGTCCAGGCGGCCGTTCAGGAAGGCCGTTTTGAAGTTGATTTGACGGCCGATCCAATTGTTGTGGCCTAGCAGAGAGAAAACAAGGCAAAGACTTTCCATGCGGAGAGTCGGAGCAAAGAATTCATCAAAATCAAGCCCATGGATTTGAGAAAAACCCATGGCAATGAGGCAGGCCTTGAGCTTAAGAATTGAACCGTCTGCTTGGAGTTTGACCTTGAAAACCCACTTACAATGGATGACCTTCCTACCGTTGGGTGGAGGGACAAGTTTCCATGTTCCCATACCCTGGAGCGAGGACATTTCATCCTGCGCGGATAGAATCCATTGGCGGCAATGTGGTGACTTGAGGAGCTGTTTCCAGGTCTTCGGAGCGACAAGGTTGTCTTTAACGGAAACGGATTGGGAGAAATTTCCGTAGCAACTGGGAGATTGACGTTGCCTCGAGGAACGGCGGATGGGGGGGGAGGAGACCAGTAGGGTGACGGTTGGAGCGGGGGGAGAGATTGCAATGGGAGAAGTAGGAAGAGGAGAAGATGGAGGGCAAGGGGAAGGTGGAGAGGGGGGAACATGATAGGTGGGGAGAGATGGCATCCAGTCAGAGCCAGATGAGCTAGAACTCTTTGAGCGCAGCCGGGAAGAGGGATCAGGCTGGTAGTTTCTGAACACAGGACCTGGGTCAGGATGGGTGATTGGAGGTGTACGTGGTGATTGGGTGGACAAGTCATCCGG
The DNA here is from genome assembly GCA_025617555.3 of Puccinia polysora. Classification (NCBI taxonomy): domain Eukaryota; kingdom Fungi; phylum Basidiomycota; class Pucciniomycetes; order Pucciniales; family Pucciniaceae; genus Puccinia; species Puccinia polysora. The sequence continues at coordinate 25,958,603 of CM062642.1, read as the reverse complement.
AGGCGGCTGTATAGCTTTGTTGGTTGGAATGCTGGTGCTCACAGGTGGATTTGGAGTGGTTTGAATTGGAAGGAGATCAGATGTGGGTGAGAGTTGAGGGTTATTATCCATGTTGGTGGGATAGTTGTTAGGAAAAATAGCATTGTTGAAGAAACAGTTGCGTGATTTAATGACCTTGTGGCTTTGAGAGTCAAGGATGCAATATCCGTTGCCATTGGGGAGATAAGACAGTAATACTCCGCACTTTCCTTTCCTGTCAAGTTTTGATTGGTCTGCTTCAGGGACTTTGTACCAAAACCTGCAGCCAAAAGGATGGAGATATGATAGTGGAACATCATTGTGACGGAGAAGAGAGTTAGGTGACACAAATCCAGAGGGAGTTTTACAAGGAAAAGAATTGAAAGCGAAGATAGAATGTCTGAGAGCATCCGCCCAGAAAGATTTGGGTAGATGGGAGCAGATGAGTGAGGCTCAAATCATGTTGCATATTGTGGGATTGGACCGTTCAGCAACACCGTTGAGTTGAGGGGAGTGTGGTGGCCCAGGTTTGAGGAGTATTCCCCTTGATTTGAGGTAAGTTTTCATTGATTGATTGAGGTATTCACCTACATTGTTGGTAAAAAGTGAAGAGATCTGGGCTTGGTATTGATTTTCAAAAAACAAAATGAAAATTTTGGTGCACTGGAATACGTCTGACTTGTTTTTGATTGGATAGGCAAAAAGAGCTTTGGAGTAATCATTGATAAACGTGACAAAATACTTGTACCCTTCTTGAGATGTGGTTTCAAAACTACAGACGTTGGAGTGAACAATTTTTCCCGGTCTAGTTGATCTGTGAGTGAGTCAAGTGTGGAAGGGAGTCCTAGTCATTTTTGATTTGATGCAGATTGGGCATTGCTGAACCTCAAGATTGTTTGATGGGAGCGGGGAGATATTGTGTGATTTCAGGAGCTTTTTGAGGGACTTGAGATTCAAATGGGACAGCCTGCTATGATAGCCAAAAAGACTGTTTTCAGGTGAATGAGAAACAGCTGAGGAGAGAGAGTTGTAGCCACTCACTTCTTGTTTTGGGAGGTAGTATAAGTTCCCATTTTGATATCCTGATTGGAGAGACAAGGTTGTTAAGTCGGTGACGTTCTTGTCAAAGATTGTGCACCCGTCTTTGGAGAATAAAACAATGATCCCCAAGTCGCAGATGCCTGAGATGGACAGAAGTGGTTTGTTCAATTTTGGGACCACAAGGGTCCTGATTTGACAGAAAGGGAGACGCAGAGATCCTTCTGCCACAGAAGTGATGGTGGATCCGTTGGCAAAGCAAACAGGAGTGTGGTTTGTCTTTCTATTGGAGACCTGGTATTTGTAAGGAGTCATGGAGACTGAACACCCAGAGTCAAGATTGAAATCTCTCTTCAGATTGGCTGTCAAATTGGTGAGATTGCAGGTGGTGGAACCAGCGTGCACAATGATTTTAGAGTCAGAGAAATTGTCTGAGTCACCATCTTCTGATTTGTTTTCCACAACGGCCTTGCTTGCGTTCACATTAGATGGTTTGGATCTGACTCCTCTGTCATTTGGTCGCTGGTTGTTTCTTTTGGAATGTTTGATAATTTGAAGCACCTTGGGGCACCTGGAAAATGAATGTCCTTTGGTCTTGCAGTTGGTGCAGTAATAGATTCTAGTATAGCCGTTTGGATTCTGAGTTGACTTCTTTTTGGGCTGATTTCTTGCAATTGTTTTGGTATTAACTGAATGGAATATCTCATCCTTGATTCGAGTCTGTCTCCTTAGGTGTTCTTGTTTAAGTGCGGAAATTATTTTGGACAACAGAACCAATTCCTTGTTCATCATACTCAAGACGCATCCAAGCCAGTCGTCTGGGAGAGACAGTAAGATTGCAGTAGATTGAAGGTTGTCTGCGGTTAGAGGGTTTTTGGGAGTGATAAGTTGTCAGCCTACTAGATGCCAAGGGCCTCACTTCTTCTAGCTACTGGGGGTGATAGAAAGTTTGGATCAAAAATAAGATAAAATGCAAGGTATGTGATTTGGCTAAAAGGGTTAAATTTATTTATATATTTATAAAATAAATTTAAATGGAGGGGCCAAGACCTTAATGGGGTTGTTGAGCCCTCCGTAACACAGGTATATGTCTTTTAAGGACAATATAGGAGCAATTGTGGTGCCTGTGGGGTTGACAAGGATTCCTTTCAAGAAGGGTGTGTGTAATTTCCTTGGAGCATAGGTTATGCAAAACCTACAAAAAAAAGGTATAAGTCAGCAGGATCACTTACTAGGTCTAGATCCGGACTTATTCTTAATGAATGGGCCAATATTCAAGGATTCAGGGTTCTGGAAGTTGGTACTGGGGCAGGCTGAATGGTTGGTTGTTGATTTTGGGCAAAAACAGGGATTCAGGAATTATGGTCTAAGATTTTATCAGAAAGTTGTTCAGGATCACACACTTATTTCTTATAAGGGTTTGATGGCTTGAGGAAGAAAATATATGAAGCAATAATGACTATGTAACTGGATGAATGTGTTAGAAATGGCTGGGGGAAGGGCCTCTATTTATATTGTTTGGGTCCCCTCTTGGTACAGTCCTTTTACCAGCCAAAGGAGGGTGACCCAGGCTAGTTCTGAGGCCAAGGAGCCATCAGTGTGTTTGTGTGGACCTGCTCTAGTTACTACAGAGGTACACAAAGCCCTATTTCATCATGCTTGGGGCTTGATACACGTTTCCAAGCCTCAAGTGATATCATTGTACCAGCCATGTATCCTGATTTGAGGCTAATAATTTAAGTACAGGCCCTTGTTTACTGAGGCTAGGGACTTGGAAGTATGTCCTAGACCTCTGAAACCTGTTCGAAACTTCGATTTTGAGGCCTTATTGGTCATTATTGGTTGTGTATGGGCTAATTTGTACTGTAACAGCCACAAATACATACAGGGGCCTTTCTTCCTTAATTGGGTGATACAGGGTGTATCTGAGGTTTGGGGACTTTTTGGAGTGTTCTGGCCCGAAGCAGGGCATCTACTGTAGCTATTGTGACTGCCTTGGGGTGCTACAGTATCTTCTTAGTACTGCAATAGGGCTGTAACATTCCTTTTTGGGAAAATTACAGGAGCCCTGTATCTTCTAATGTGTACATATTACATTTAGGGTGATACAGGGTTTATCTGAGGTTTGGGGGCTTTGGGAGTGTTCTAGCCCAAAGCAGGACATCTGCTGTAGCTATAGTGGTTGTCCTGGGGTGCTACAGTATCCTCTTAGTACTGCAATAGGGCTGTAACATCCCTTTTTGGAAAATTACAGGAGCCCTGTATTTTCTAATGTGCACATATTACATTTAGGGTGATACAGGGTTTATCTGAGGTTTGGGGTCTTTGGGAGTGTTCTAGCCCAAAGCAGGACATCTGCTGTAGCTATAGTGGTTGTCCTGGGGTCCTACAGTATCCTCTTAGTACTTTAATAGGGCTGTAACATCCCTTTTTGGAAAAATTACAGGAGCCCTGTATCTGCTAATGGGTACATATTACAATGGGTAAATATTACATTAGGGTGCAGGGCCCTAAATTCCGAATTTTTGGTGGGTAAGCTTACATAATTATGGGTTTCTGACCAAACTTTTGGTCAGAAACAAGTACTTGCGGATGTTACAAGCAAGGGTACATGAGTGAGCATAGTTCTACCTGAAGGAGTCGGAAATGGGTGGTGGTGCCAGTGGATGACCCTACCTAAATTGGCACCACAAATCCATTTTTTTAATAATATTTTTGGATTTCTTACAAATTAAGGCTTTATTCCTTATTTTTATTTTATTTTATTATTTCCGTATTTGTTTATTATTAATTTATATTTTATTTATTTTTAGGCTTTAGTCAGTTGGTTCTGAATAGTAGCCAGCTGACATAAGTGAGCCAAGTTTCTCGCCGTAAGACAATATTTCAGAGAGATGGGTGGTCATATCTTTATTGTTGAGTTTTGTTAGAAGCAACTTCCTGAGCCAGTACATCCTTCCTCCTGACAAATTGTCTTGGTGAGCTTCCTTCAGCGCGTTCCACATTCCCAGAGCGCTCTCTTCATACTTTCTGATGTATTGGAAGTTGACAGGGAGGATGGATATTGAGATTACGGAACAGACAGCCAGATTATCTCAAGATAGCGTTTCCGGACTAGTCTTGGTTGGATTGTTGTTGAACAGATAGCTTACACCGGATGCCCTGAAGTGGATGCAAAGAATCATTGCCCAGTTGAGGTAGTTTGATTCCAATCCAGGCAAGTTAAGCGGAGTAATTGATGGTGTCTTCAGGACAGGATGGCCAGTTTGGGATTCTTCCATTGTGGTTTGTATTACAAGGTACGGCTAAAATTTAACGACAAGGAATTGAGTCGGATCCTTCTTGGGATAAATTGAATCGTGATGATTAATGCTCTGGGCTCATAAACTGTTGGGCTCACTGAGGATACGCAAAGGAGTGAGCAGAAAGAAGGATATCACATTCAGTCACTGGAGAAAAAAAAGCAGAAAAAAGGGAATAAATAGAAAAAGATGATGTAGAAATAAATCTTACCTGAGGATACACAGAGGAGTGAGCAGAAAGAAGGATGAAGAAGAAAAACTTCTATCTGTCTTGACCTCTGTCCTCAGGTAGTAGTGGTTGAGAAGATATCGCGGATAATGTGACATGAGAAGTGAAAGTGACATATGAGCGCGGGTGAAACACAGACTGAGACAAGTATGAGTGAGGGCGTGTGACAGACATGTGAAGCACACCTTTACATTGATATATCTGATGGTTGAGTCATGAGGAAACTGATATGAGGAGAAGGAAGTAGAAAAAGAAAAAGAAAAGAAAACAGAGACAGAAGCAGTATGGTATACATGAAACCCATTGGGTGGCATCAGATATAAGTACTCCAACATTCCTGGTATCAGAGAGCTGAAATTTGACATGGCTTTTCATGGGAGTTTGAGAGACAGGGGCTGGATGTGTGTCACAGGGGTTTAGTGTTATGCACAGCTGCATGTAGGGATTCTGACAAAAAAAATTATGCTCATAGCTCCTAAACTATAAAAAACACCTTTTTTCTGACTTAATTTCAGTCAGGTAACCTATGTCCAATGGTGCATGTGAAATATCAAATTTTCCAGCAAGTCCCAGGTTGGGTTTGTGGTGTTTTTGGCACATTTAATTGAAGGTTCAAGGAGTATGGTTCTTGGTTTAGGTCCAGAAAATGACTCTGCCTAATTTTGGGTGGGGAATCCATTTCTGTAATAATAATTTGTGATTTCCTATTTTTGTTTGGTTTTTCATCATTGTAATGTTTTGGTGATACTTTTCTCAGCTGATCCTTCAATATCAGCTTGCTGACAGCAACATTCTTTGAATTTTAAGATTAATGTTACCTATTTTTTTTTTTTGAATGTTTACTTTTTGGGAATTAAAATTTGTTTTTTATGAGTTTTATGTTGCTGTAAAATCCTTTAACAGTTCTTCAAAATATTAAAGATGCTCTTTGTTACCAAAATAGTAGTAATCGCAAATGGTATACCTTCTCTTTACAAACTAGGTGATACTCTCCAATAAACCTGGTTATTGCATGTTTTTGCCATCTTTTTACTGAATGTGGGCATCTGGAGGTTTTTTAGGGGTTTGAAAACAGAATTTCTATTGTGTGAAAGACATTTAAAAGCTTTTTAGCCTTAATAGTAGCATGCAAAGCTGCATGTGGGAATTTGAAAAAAAATCTAGAGGTTTTGAAATTGGGAGCACATTCTTGCATCTTCCTCCCTGTAAAAATGTTTCAACTTGGTTACAAATGGGTTTCAACTCTGTCCTTCTGAAGGTAATCAATTGCAATAACTAAAAAATAACCAATGAAAAACTTCTTTTAAAATATTCTATGACCAAATTATTGATCAAATGGCATTCATTCTTGAAATGAATTGTAAATGTAAACCAAAATTTCTTGAGAATTTTTATATCAGAAAGATATATCAAACACATTTTTTGTATGAATTGTTTTACTTTTTTGAATGAAAAGAATAAAAACAAAGATCGAGTATCATGTAAAAAAATGTTTTATTGAAAACACAGGATTCCAATACTATTTATTCAATGGATTCATTTTTGGTTATAATTCTTCATGATTTATTATTTTCAAGAGAAAATGATATGCAGACACAAATCAACCATTATTTTTGAATGAAAGATTATTTGTCAAATTTTAGGAATTGATAAGGGGCTTGGGGGGCTTTATTTTCTGTGAAAGTGAATGAAACCATGGATCCTGATTAGAATTGGATATGATTTCAAGAACTTGTAACAAAAAATCTCCAAGAGATTGGCCCATAGAAGCCATAGATCAATAGGGTGTATCAGAGTTAAAATTTTGAAAAATTTAAAAAGCTTTTTTCAGGAAAAATGTCAAGTTTTCAAAAAAAAAAATTTTTATCAAAATAAAAAATGAATCAATGGCTTTAACTGAAAAATAATAAAATTTTGAAAGAAAAAATGGATAGGCTCAAAATCAGCCATTTAATCTTTTTGAAAATTTAAACTCTGATATGCCCTTATAGGACCCCCAAATTGATTTTTTTTTTATAAAAATTAGTTGAAAGAGCAGAAACTTGTGAGATTTTGAAAATTATTTGATCATTCTTCAATTATTTTTTTTCCTTGCTAAAAGCTACAGAATCATAAGAATAACAGAAAAAGAAAAAGAAAAAGAAAAAGAAAAAGAAAAAGAAAAAGAAAAAGAAAAAGAAAAAGAAAAAGAAAAAGAAAAAGAAAAAGAAAAAGAAAAAGAAAAAGAAAAAGAAAAAGAAAAAGAAAAAGAAAAAGAAAAAGAAAAAGAAAAAGAAAAAGAAAAAGAAAAAGAAAAAGAAAAAGAAAAAGAAAAAGAAAAAGAAAAAGAAAAAGAAAAAGAAAAAGAAAAAGAAAAAGAAAAAGAAAAAGAAAAAGAAAAAGAAAAAGAAAAAGAAAAAGAAAAAGAAAAAGAAAAAGAAAAAGAAAAAGAAAAAGAAAAAGAAAAAGAAAAAGAAAAAGAAAAAGAAAAAGAAAAAGAAAAAGAAAAAGAAAAAGAAAAAGAAAAAGAAAAAGAAAAAGAAAAAGAAAAAGAAAAAGAAAAAGAAAAAGAAAAAGAAAAAGAAAAAGAAAAAGAAAAAGAAAAAGAAAAAGAAAAAGAAAAAGAAAAAGAAAAAGAAAAAGAAAAAGAAAAAGAAAAAGAAAAAGAAAAAGAAAAAGAAAAAGAAAAAGAAAAAGAAGTGAAAAGCAATGATCAGGGATTCATTCAATCAATCCAAAACTTCAATAAATGTTGTCCAATTTTTATTCTACTTGATGATATTACAGTGTGGTTATACCTTCAGATTGCATTCCTATAGTATGAAAATTTCAAGGATTGAATTATTGACTTTCTGGCCTCATTTCCAAAGAGCTTCCCAGGTTGGATATTGAGTTATTGTAAAGTGAAATCTGATCTTGATTTTATATACAGAAACCTCACTGCCTGATTTTAAAGAAATAAATTTATAAATTTATATTTCACACATTTCCTCCAGACTATGAAATTTCCAACTGGACCAAAATTACAAATTTCAACCTTCAAAAAATTTGGAAAACCCTGCTCCTCAACCAAGCCTTGGGAAATGATTTTTTAAATTATGATTGTTGTAAAAGATTCCATTAGTGAAAGAAATTTGGTTGATTTTAGCCATAATATTTCTTAAAAAGTCTCTTAACTGATTGAAATGTTTAGATAATTGAAAGAAAAAACTAACAATCTTTACATTAGAAATGTGTTTTTACAGGTTTCAATTTATTTGAAATTGGTTTCATTTAGTTTCACCCCCCTTCACAATATGACTGCAAAATTCTTTCAATGTATTCATCCATGCTTGCTGCATGGGCCTTGGATCTTGATTATCAGTTAAAAAATTTATCAAAATGCAGCTGTGCTCCAGAAATTTGAACAAATTCAAATTTGTGTCCACCTGAACTTTTGGAAAAGCTCTGGGGGACATTGAATGAATTCAGTATAAAAAAAATAAATAAATTTTAATTGTGCATAAGTAAAGGAATGGGATGGAGAAAGCTTTTGGTACTCAAAACTGGAGTACTCATCATCATGTTGCTCCATAAGATGAAAAAAATTGTCTGGAGATAATCCAAATATTAATTACAGTCTGATCACCACCTTTGGGGCTGCTTTCATAAAATAAATTCATATTGTTCAAGAACCTTGATGATTGATGATGGAAGATGTTCTTTGATGCATTAACAGCTTCAAACTATCAAAGGATGCCAATAATCCCCTCCCACTCACCAAAATATCTGAACCACTTAGTCTCAAGCTGTTTTCTGAAGCTAATTTTGGGGCCACTAAGGGTTTCCAAGCTGACACCATTGCTGTCCCCCCACCCCCTTTATTGTTAATGCACCACCAAAGGTGGAAGATTTTATAATAATTGATCCTCTCCACTCTCCCAATCTGACAGAGAAAATTGAGATATTTGGATTGATTTTTTTGGGAGCTGGAATGATTTTTTAAAAACTTCAATCAGGCCAATCATTTGGATAAATGGTAAATTGAGTTCTTTTGGTTATCACTCTCCAGTGAGCTCAATTCTCAAAATTCAATTTGAGTTGAATTGATTTGTTTATAATAATTTCAAATGGAGATTTTGAACAAATTTTAGATACCTTTTTGTTCCATCCAAATAGTTATGACATTAATTGAAGGTTGTCCATCAGACCTATTTGTTGAGGCATTGTTCAATTTTCTAATAAAAGTCTGACTCAACCAGCCTTTTATTTTTTCAGCAAAACATAGCTAAAGATCATGGGTAGTTCCAGACCTCTGGATACAAACAGAATCAAATTGCTCTTCTGGGTTTCAAGAATGGTTTTTGATTGAAAATAGAATGGAAATCAGGGAAAGATCTCCTTAGATTGAAATATAAAAATCTCATGTAAATCAGTTGATTTTATGATTTTTTGATGGCAATTTTTGTATTTCTTTCTTTTTTTTTTAAAAAAAAAAAATATTTAGATTCACCATCTTGAAAATATTTAAATAGAATCAAAAAATAAACCTGATGAAAATCTTTTCAAAAATAAATATTTTTTTTTTAAAAAAAAAAGAAATCATCATGAACCTGAGTTACAATTTAGTGACACCTGGGATGCATTTTAATTGTATCAAAATTGGAGATGAAGTTAAGTTTGGTAAGGAAAGATTTCCACGGTATGTATGTTTGAGATATGGTTTGATGAATTCTCAGTGAAACAAGAATGATTTCCTGCAGTCAAGCCAAAGTTGTGTGGAGGCACATGCTAGCACATGGCTCTATTTTCCCACCTGGTGTCTTGATGGCACTCACACTTAAACAATAGGCAAAACTATGGTTTGAAATCATGTGTATACATGAAACATACACAAGAACCTTATTCCATAACACCTACAAATACTCTTGATCTTACTAGACTGCAGGAGTGGGAACATGATGAGGAAAAGTACCAGTCACACCATAAGAGAATGAATAGGGGTGTAAATAACAGGGCTTATTTAGGTGGATTTTCAGGCTTCTTTGGGGAATCTGGGGGGTTAGCAAGACCAAAAGGCATGACAAGTTACTCAAACAGGCCCCAAGGGGTCTGCAAATTAGTCTTAAACTCATTGCCTTTAGCTATGCGCAGCAAGTTGAATGCTGCCTTCAGATCAATTTTTGTAAAGAAGAAGCAGCCTTGAAACTGGCTTGGAAGGTGGCCCAGAACTGGGATGGGGTAGCTATCCCGGACAGTGATGGATTTAAGCTCTCTATAGTTGACTCACAGACAGGGCTTCTTACCTGGGAATTGGACAAAAAAAATAGGGGCAGCAGCTGACAAAGAGGATTCACGGATGAAATACTTGGTGAGATTCTCCACAAGATAATCTTTCAATTTCCGCTGCTCATCTAAGGATAAATTATACAACCCCCCCTGCAGGGAAGGACTGTCCCTTCCTCAAGATTTATGGAAATTTCCATGGCCCAGTGAGGGGGGAGTGTAACGTTATCCTGTGGGCAAAAAACGTCAGCATAACACTTGAACTCATTGGGGAGGGAGAAAGGGGGGGGCTCTTGAACCCCCACATCACCTTCAATCCATTCTTTGTCCAAAGTTTTGATAATCAGAACTGGATTGCCGCCCAGGATAAACTGGTGTCCACTCTTACCCCCCAAATCCAACCAACCCTGCCAATCCAGCCATCGTAGACCAAAGATACCATCTACCAATCACAAACGGGTGATGCCAAAGGAGAAGTTGATTTTGAAGCTGGTAGAAGCTGTGGTTGAGAACTGGACCAAGCCTTCCCAATCCTGTGTTACTAGCCCCCCTACTCCTTCTTTGCCATTGTAACCCATGCAGCGGATTGGGGACTTCTATTGTTGGACAGAGAGCAAGGACTCTTGAAATAAGCATTCACTGAGGAAATTGGCCATGGAGCCTGTGTCAACTAGAATGGTAACTGGAGTCGGTCTACCCCCTTTAGAGAACACAGAGACCAGGAACATAATCCTTTGACTGTTAATTAGCAGTTGAACCCAAATGGAAGCCACCAGCACCTCTGGTATATCTACCGGTTTGATGGGCCAAGGCCGGTCCTCCATGTCAGAGTAATCCTCATCTAAGCCGTAGTGAAGCTGGGAGATGGGGTTGATCTGCTGGGGGGGAATTCCAGGCGGAGACACCTCCATTGGTTGGTCAACCTGGGCAATTGGTACCCGGGGAATGTAGCATTGACAATCCTTGGGGAGGGACCCTTGATTGTTGGTAAAAAACATGAGCCAGGGTTTCTCTGGTACAGGGGGGTTTCAAACCATTGAGACTGCAGGTGTGACCAGGGGAGACAGGGTGAAGGAAGCAGAAAAAGAGGCCCTTGATATGGCAGAGAATCCTGGAAAGGTCCAGGACCAAGGTTTGTTGCCCTAACTTTGCCAATATTGCATTGATTTCCATTGCGTTGGGATCAGGAGAAAGTTTTTTGGGGGGCAGAACTTGTTGCAGATGAGGGGGTTGGTAAAGTTGAACAATTGGTCTGTTTGAATCATTTTGAGAGCCTTTTAGAACCAGGTCTAAGAGGACACTAACGCTGAGATGAGACAAAAACCTATTTGAATCACGTTAAGAGACTTTTAGAACCAGTTCTAAGAGGAAACTAACGCTGAGATGAGACACAAACCTATGGAAAGATGATTATGAAAAGAAGCAGTGCCAATTGTAAGATAATTGCAAAACCAAAACAAAAACAAGATGATTTTATTTTGTAAACAAATGGGAAAATAACCAGATATTGACAGACCTGTTTGAATCAGATTAAGAGCCTTTTAGAAACAGGTCTAAGAGGACACTAACGCTGAGATGAGACACAAAAATAAAGCAAGATGATTATGAACAGAAGCAGTGCCAATTGTAAGATAATTGTGAAACCAAAACAAAAACAAGATGATTGAAAAGGAGGTTCAATCTAAGATAACGCTAACTGGATTTATAAGGACTGCCTTTATAGGTTAGGTTAATTGTTTTTGTGAGTGTCACCATTCTATTTTTGTGTCAATAAGGCTGTGAAATTTATTTGAAAAAAAAAATAATTTGTTTTTGTTTTATGATGTATTACAAATGAATTAGAATTTGAAATATAATCGCTGAACACCCCCCCTTATTTTCTCATTTGCATTCTCAGAGACTCCACACAAGACTTGTGCTTAACTTGCACAAGCAATTTAGTTAGTAAGTAAGCCTGCATAGACAAGGTGGGTGTATAGGAGACAGAGATGGTACCGTCAAGGATTTTCTTGCAAAGCCATTTGTATATGGTGTCAAAGTGTTTGTTTCTTTGCTGGTACATAGGGTTTTTGGCCAGACTAATGGTTGCCTGATTGTTGCAGAATACCTTGAGGGGTCCCTGCAAGGGCCAGAGCATTGATGACTGGAGGATGGAGAACAAGGTGCCCTCCTGTATGCCTTCATAGAGTGCCTTGTATTTTGCCTCAGTAGTTGAGGAGGAGATGGTGGATTGCTTGGCCAAACTCCACAAGATGATGGCAGATCCCAATTGAAGAACAAACCCGGTTTACAAGCACCTCATGTCAGGGAAGTTTGCAAAGTTGGTGTTTGTAAAGATGGCGCAAGCATCTGGACCTCTCTGCAGGTTGATTCCATCATTGATAGTCCCCAGAAGATAATGCAAAAGGTGAAGACAGGCCTTCCAGTGAATGATCCCATGATTCTCTAGGTGTTGCAAAAGCTGTGAGACCCCAAAGGAGATATCAGGAAAATTTGTAACCAATAGATAGTTTAATAGCCCAATGGCCTTCTGATAGTTGATGCCCAGGGCCAGAAATTGAGACCGTTCCTTGCCATTGTTCCTTGCCGTTGGCCTTTACAAGCTTTGTGTGAGGCACAATTGGCATTTCCATGGCTTTTGCTTCCATCATGCCAAAGGTTTGCAGGATTTTGGAGGTATATGTGTCCTGGGTAATACAAAGCCCATCACTTGTATGGGTGATCTGCATCCCAAGCAAGTGACTCACCGGCCCAAGATCCTCCATAAGGAAGTGCTTCTGGATGAGAGTCTTAAATCTTTCCACATTCTTTCTTTCAATAACCATGTCATCCACGTATACGTGTACCCAACATTCCCACCTGGGAACCTACAAGATAAACAGACAGGGATTGGCGGGCAAAGGAGTGAACAAAATCAACATGAAGAACTGCTTGAGCGCTGCATACCAGACCTGCGGGGCCTGCTTGAGGCCGTAGATTGACTTCTTCAGATGCAAACAATAGCCAGAGGGTATGCTCATGCCTGATGGGTGTTGTAGGTAGATTTCCTTGTCAAGGTCCCCATTAAGAAAGGCATTTTTAACATCCATCTGGTGAATGTCAAAGCCCTCTTGCCCTGCCAGTGCAAGAACAGTCTTGATAGCTGCAGGCCAACCTGTTGGGGCATAGGCCTTGTGATAATCAATCCCTTCCTCTTGGTGGTTGCCAGTGGCACACAGACGGGCTTTGAACTTGGAGAGGATTCTGTTTTGGTCAAATTTCTTCCTGATCACCCAAACAGTAGCAAGAAGATGAGCCCCATGGGGAATCCTCACTATTTCCCACACATTGAGCAGTTTCATGGCCTCCAATTACAGTTAAATGGCTTTAATTCAGCTTTCCCAATCTTTGGATTGGCTGGCTTGAGAAAACGTTTGAGGCACATCTGATGACTCTTCAAGGTATTGCGCTCCCGCCAAGAAGGCTATGGACGAAGAGGAGAGGTCACAGGAGTCAGAAAATGAGATGTGGGCTCAATGTGGAATTTAAAAGAGGACTTCTCCTTTAATGGCTCCAAGTTTGGAAGTTATTGATCCCTTGCGTATGTAAACCCTGAGTGCAACTGTTCACCCTTTGACTGAGAGATAGAGAGTTGAGAGTAAAGATCCTTCCGAAACCTATGACAACCCAATGTGATCCTCCATGATCCAATGACTGATTCTTCAACTGGGTTGAGGGTGCGGCTTAAGTAACCTTCCCCTCAACCCTAAACTAAGTACAACCAGAAACAAGCAAGAATAATGAAACACAACCCCTAATCACAGAACCCTAGGCTCAACCCTATCCTTCCCATCCCATAATCCACAACCCATATCCCATATCCCATATTGAAGAGTTATAGAATTCTTGATTACCTGAACCAACAGACTGAAAAGGAAAGATTAACAACCTTCATAGAAATGAAAGCAATGACTGAAAACAAATTGAACAGAATCTCACTCAGTGTGGTCACGGACAAGGTAGAGCGCTCAAGTAATAGGAAAGAAAAGATAAATAGATGATAAAAGGAGAACAGGACGGAACAGGTGACTAGGTGACAAGGCATGAGAGTGAACAAGAGAATCAGTAGGATGTCTCAGTTTCTTGATTGAAGCAACCTCACATGTGAACAAGATAAGGGAAATCGAGTGAGATGTTCGAGGTTGGAGCTGATCTGCGGAAGTCTTGAATCGTGAGATGTGAGGATCGTCGTCGGCTTTCGAGGCTTGAGTTGGGGAGAATCTTGACGAGATAAGAGAAGGTAATTGAGGGAGAATCGTAATCGTGATGTGGTTGAATGATGAGGATAAGGGTGTGATGATTGAGGTGATGGAGCGATTGAGAATGATGGAGCGAAGGAGAGCGGTGGAGCGTATATGATGGAGCGGAGGAGAGAACTGAGGAGTATGTGAAGCGGATGAAGGAGGAGAATGTGGAGCGAGGATGGAAGGATGAGGATCGAGCAAAGCAAGGGAGCCGGGAGCGGAAAAGTGATGATGAAAGAAGGAGTGCGAAAGATCACGTGTGACAGGTTGGGGAAAGATTGTAGGTGAGAATGAGCGCGGTATGGGGTTCGCGAGATTTCCTCTCAACACGCCGCCGTGTTCACATGAGAGGTTGCATTAGTGTATTGGTGAGATGATTGACCGAGGGTTTGATGGCGGATTTTGTTAGGGAGTCTGCCAACATTGATTCCGAAGGAACGAGATTGGTAATAAGAAGTTTAGCATCCTTTTGTTCTCGAAGCCACTTGATTTGAGTGTCCACGTGTTTAAGCGCGCTGTGATGGGACTCGGAATTAACAAGATCGTTCAGGGCCTTGTTGTCAATATGTGAGCAGTGAGAGAGAGAGAGAGACGGGTTTAACTCCTTTAGTAGGTTTAGGATCCAGATTTTTTCTTGTGTTGCTAACACCAGTGACTTGAGTTTGCCTTCAGTTGAGGAGAGAGAGACTGTGGGCTGGAGCTTGCTGTGCCACGATACGGCGCAGCCGTAGAGTAAGATCAGGTATCCAGTATGACTCCTCCTTGAAATGGGGTCATTGCCTCCGTCGGAGTCACTCCAGGATTCGAGGTCAAAGCTGAAAGAGTCGTTCTTCAAGCGAAGGGCAAGATTCTGAGTCGTTTTTACGTATCGCCAGGCATGCTTGGCTTCCTTCCAGTGAGATAGGCCGGGTTTTGCGTTGAACCTGGATAAAGAGGAGACTGTGTAGGAGAGATCCAGTCGAGTTCGGGTGGCTATGAAATTGAGATAACCCGTCGCCGATCGGTAGTTGACGTTTAGGGTGGAGAATTCGGATGCGTCAGCGTCAGTCGCGGGTTTGAGGGCAATGCCAGGGGTTATGGGTGTGTTGATGGGCTTCGATTCAGAAAGTCCAAGTTCAGTTAGTGCCGTTTCGACGTGGTCAGGTTGATGTAGGCAGGGTCCATTCGGAGAGTTGAGAATATAGTTGCCCAGGATTTTGAGGAGAGGACCTTCGTGTGAGATGGCAAATTTCGACTTCAGTTTTGTCCGAAAGTCTTCCGAGTTTCCAAAGATGACTAAATCGTCGACGTAGCAGAAGATGAAGATCTGAGCGGATTGATTTATGAAAAGACATGGATCGGCAGAAGATGTAACAAAATTTTGGTCAAGAATCCACTTCTTAAGGGTATCGTACCAGCTTTTGGGTGCTTGTTTTAGGCCGTACAAGGCTTTATTCAATTTGAAGTAGGGAAAGGGGGTGTCGTGTCCAGGAGGGGCTTTGATATATATATCCTCGTCTAATTTAGCATGTAGAAATGCAGACTTGATGTCCATCTGAGTGATGGGTAATCCGTGATGGAATGCATAGACCAGTATCGTTCAAAGTGTCGTGATTTGCCCTGTGGGTGCATAAGTTTCTCCGTAGTCAAAGAACTCCAGTTGTCTGAATCCTTGGACGCATAATCTGGCCTTGAAGATGAGACCGTCGTCGTCTGGGTCGAATTTGAGCCGATAAACCCACACAGTCGACAGCGCTCTTTTACCTTCAGGCAGTGCATGACAGCCAGTCCAAACACCCATGGATTCGATTCCATCAAGTTCCTTTTTCATGCCCATGGACCAATTTCGACATTCGGGTGAGCGTCTTGCCTCTTCATAATTTCGAGGGACTGTTCTGGTAAGGAATCCATAGCGTTGAGGACGTTGAAGATTGGAGCGATCTCTGAGGTTGATTCCGGAGGATGTGAGTTGATTGGTTAGGTCTTCACCGTCGGAGGACTCAGAGCTTGACGGATGAGTAGGAGGAGATTCTTCAGGGTTTTCAGGATTGGCAGCGGTTTCGTTGGGTTGCGATGACTCCGAGGTTTCCGAGCCACCAGCGCTTGCGGAGTCGGATGAAGACTTATTTTGATTGGTGGAGAGCAAAGCGTCCAGGAGATCGGAATCGGTTTGGAGAAGTGGGTCGAAAGGAGGTTCGCATGGTGAAGAAAGTTCAGTTAGCTTTAAATTCTCAAAAATTTTTACATGTTTGGAGCGAATTGTTTCTCCAAGCTCTGGAATGAAGATTCGATAGGAATTGAATTGCAGGTCATGACCCACAAGGATTCCTTCCCAGCCCTTCTGGTCAAATTTTCCCATGTTGTGCCGGAGATTCAGGACAACGGCTTTGGATCCAAGGGTTCGGATCAGGTTAAGTTTGGGCTTGATCCCGTTCCACATTTCTGAAGGGCTCAATTTTGATTCCTTAGCTGGCAGGAGGTTGAGTATCTCGCAGCATCCCACTAGGATCTGATCCCATAGGTAAGTGGGGATGGACATGTCGATGAGGGTCGTTCTAGCAGCTTCAACTAATGTTCGATTTCCTCGCTCGGCGATAGGATTGTGTTGTGGCGTATGAGGTTCTGACGTGGTGTGAATGATACCCGAATCCAAAAAAAAACTTGAGAGTTTGGAGTTGATGAATTCCCCGCCGTTATCGGAGTGGAATGACTTGAGTTGATACCCGAATTGATTCGAGTGTATTTTGATAAATTTGATAATTTCATCCGTGACGTCGGATTTGAGCTTAATGGGGAGACAGACCTTGAAGCGGGAGAATTCGTCGGTGAGCAGGAGAAAGTATCGATTACCAGTCTTGGAGATGGGGTTGATTGGTCCACAAACATCGGCATGTATTCTGACAAATGGTTTGGAGCAGCGGGGCATGTGACTCTTGAAGGATGATCTATGGATTTTACCTAGGGCGCAGGATTCACATGGTAGATCGGACCACCTGATCTTCGGAAAGTCCCTGGACAGAAGTCGGGTTTGATCCAGGTGAGGATGGCCAAAGCGCTTGTGTAGAGTGGTGAGAGTGACGAACACGTGGGACGATTCGGACTGAGAGAGGGAGAGGTCCTTAATGACCAAGAGGTTGTCTTCGATTGACCCAAAAAGGATTTCTTTTTGCTTGAACTTTACGACAAAGTTGCTAGGACTCGACAGGTGAAGAGAGCAGCCTTTGTTCAGTAGTTGTCCCAAGGAGACCAGGTTCACTGCCAGTTGAGGGACATAGAGTGATTGACTGAGATGAACGTTGCAGTTTTCTGACATGAGCTTCGCAATTCCAGCCCCTTCGGCGTACAGAGAGGAGTTTTCCTTTCCTGTTTGAATTTGAGTGTGGTCTTCTGCCATGGTTTCAAAGAAGTCGGGCGAGTTGAACATAGATTGAGATGCGCCAGAGTCCAGAATGATAGCGTTTTTGGTGAGAAGCTTGGAGTTGGTCATAGCGAAGTTATAGGAAGTGCAGGATAAGTTGGCGGAAGCGGATTTGGTTTCGTTGGGTTTGGAGCTGTTGTTGAAGTTTGGGCGGAGGTGAGGATACAACCACCAGCAGGCGTTTTTGGGATGAGATGCCATTGGGTTATGCCAGGTGGATCGGCATTTGATGACTTCCTGCTTTGCGCCCATATTCATCATAGCAGAAGCATAGGTACCCGCCGCAATTTTGTTCTTGATTTGATTCAAATGTCGAAGGATCAGGTCGCCGTCTATTTTGGATTCTCCAAGCGAGTGGGTGATTGTTGTTTTGAGATGCTCGAGTTCTGGAGGAAACTTATAGAGTATGAGATACGCGACTATATCCTCGTCCATTTTGATTCCGATTTCCGAAATTTGAATGAGACAGGCCTTGACATCGGTGATAAATTTGTCCACATGCTTTGTGTCGAATTGAAGATTGAGGAAATTGAAGAACACTCGAGACCTATTAGCTGTTTGGGATGACGCATAAAATTCGTTGATTGATTTCCAGAGTTCGATCCCATTGGTCAGATGGTGGTCCTTAACGCAGTTGATGTACGTCCGATTATCGAGTTTCGCTAAGATGTATCCAACGAGTTCGAGATTGATTTCCGGGGGGCATTTTTCGGATTCAGGGGATTGGATCCATTTAGCAATACCTTTGAGAGCAAAAATAGTCATGAGTTTTGAGCGCCAGAGTGAGAAATTTGACTCCGAGAGAGTGGGAATGGAGTCTGTGAGGGTTTTTAGGAGAGGGGAGTTGAGATCCGTTGGTCCAGGCGAGGGGTTCAAATCCATGTTATCGCTCGAGATCGTCGGTGAAGTTGTAGCGATTTCGGCTTTTAACCGTGAAGAGTTATAGAATTCTTGATTACCTGAACCAACAGACTGAAAAGGAAAGATTAACAACCTTCATAGAAATGAAAGCAATGACTGAAAACAAATTGAACAGAATCTCACTCAGTGTGGTCACGGACAAGGTAGAGCGCTCAAGTAATAGGAAAGAAAAGATAAATAGATGATAAAAGGAGAACAGGACGGAACAGGTGACTAGGTGACAAGGCATGAGAGTGAACAAGAGAATCAGTAGGATGTCTCAGTTTCTTGATTGAAGCAACCTCACATGTGAACAAGATAAGGGAAATCGAGTGAGATGTTCGAGGTTGGAGCTGATCTGCGGAAGTCTTGAATCGTGAGATGTGAGGATCGTCGTCGGCTTTCGAGGCTTGAGTTGGGGAGAATCTTGACGAGATAAGAGAAGGTAATTGAGGGAGAATCGTAATCGTGATGTGGTTGAATGATGAGGATAAGGGTGTGATGATTGAGGTGATGGAGCGATTGAGAATGATGGAGCGAAGGAGAGCGGTGGAGCGTATATGATGGAGCGGAGGAGAGAACTGAGGAGTATGTGAAGCGGATGAAGGAGGAGAATGTGGAGCGAGGATGGAAGGATGAGGATCGAGCAAAGCAAGGGAGCCGGGAGCGGAAAAGTGATGATGAAAGAAGGAGTGCGAAAGATCACGTGTGACAGGTTGGGGAAAGATTGTAGGTGAGAATGAGCGCGGTATGGGGTTTGCGAGATTTCCTCTCAACACATATCCCATATCCATCCGTATTACCTGCCTGCCATTACTTCCACCCGGTTTGTCCTTCTCATGACGCAGCCTTGTGCCATGCCCAACTCAGAGCCCCCCCACGCATGTCCATATCTTCCTGATGCACAATTCCAGATATCCAAGATATATCAGTGTCTTGCAATGCGCAATCTGCACATGATCCATCCAATCCATCCCCCATCTCCAGATGCTGAGCCCAATTTGACTGCTGCTGAGCCAGCAGTGAAGCCGCACCCATTGCTGAGTGCGCTTCCCCTGCTGAGCCCGCGGCTACTTCTGAGCGCGCAGTGCGCAGCTAATTCCGCCTTGCGTCTATAAAAGACCACCACATCCCCCCCAACTTGAGTTCTGTCCCCAGAGATCCACCACTATCTCACCTGCCTCCCACTATACCCCAGCTATACCACCTCCAACCTCACCCCTTCATCAGACCAAAGAAAGAAATAAAAACCTCATCTAACACCCTTCACCAAATATGTCCTGCACTTATTGCAGCCGGAACAGCCTTTTGTGCCGCATCCTTCCAGGCTTTCATGCCTGTGTCCTGTGCCAAGCCAGACACTGCCGCTGCTCCCTATTGGAGGGCATGCCGCAAAACTGCACCCAAGGTTGCCTGCGCAAGAGGACCTGCTGCAACTCTTTTGTAATCTCAAGCAACAAGGAGATCTCAACCAACAAGTGGACTCCGCCCGGCTTGCCTTGCAACCGTCTGCAACACGCCTGCCAAAATCCTCCATTGCGCAAGAGCCAAAACTTGGGCTTGCCGTTCTGCCGGGCTGGACCTCCAAGGCGCCAGGACTTTCTGAACTTTGCGGCCTTCCGGAATGCCCCCCATGAGTGGGCTGCACGGGTACAGATGAACGTACCAGCAATGGACCCAACAATCCCAAACCATCCAGCCGCTCCTCCTCCGCCACCACCAAGGCCAGCACCTCCTCCACCGCCACCGCATCCTCCCACTCCTCCAAGGCCAACTCTTCCTTTGGCTTCATCTCCTCCGGTGCCATCACCATCCCTGGTTCCAAGTTCATCACCGGAGCCCGCGCGCGCACCGTCTCCTGTGGTGATTGGGTCTTCACCAGAACCCACGGCCGCTGCAACCCCTCCGGCCGCAACTACCAAGATCCCCAAAATCCCCCTAGTTCTGGCACTTCCCTTGGCAAGGTTTGATGCAATGGTGAACAAGGCAGAAAAACTCCTCTGGCGTTTTCTCGTGGTTCCCTACACACACACTGCCAATGTGCAATGCAAGGTCTTGGCAGCTTTTTGATCCCTATTGGTAGCGGCTTGCGCAGACGCAGAGGATGTGATGAGGACTTGGCTGGTGTAGGCGGATTGGCCCCCTTTCCCTTCCTTCCCTCATTCCATCTTGTCTTCATTCCTGCGCCTATGCAAAGATAAGGACTTTTGCCATGCAATCCTGAGCAGCCTTTGGGCTTTGTGAGACCCCTGAGAGAAATAAGAGCCTGGCGCAAGATTCACATGAGTGAGAAGGATCCGCGCTACTGAGAGTATCTGGTGAGAGTAAGAACATCCGCGCGCAAGATCTGCAAAAGTGTGAAATCCGCCCCACTGAGAGAATCTGGTGAGAGAGAGAACATCTGGGCGCAAGATCCGCACTTTTGAGAGCAACCCGCAAGAGTGAGGAATCCGTGAGAGTGAGAAGTATCCGCTCAACGTACCTGGTGAGAGTAAGAACATCCGCGCATGAGATCCGCAAAAGTGAGAAATTGGCACCACTGAGAGTATCTGGTGAGAGAGAGAACATCCGTGTGCAAGATCCATGCTTTTGAGAGCAACCTGCAAGAGTGAGAAGTATCCGCTCAAGGTTCCTGGACCACCCAAAAAAAACTGCCACACAGTTCCCCATACCCATCTACAGAACAGAGAGAGTGCAAAGAAAACCAGCCGCGTGCGCACAACCATGTGAGATAGAAAGAAAAAGAATCCACCCAAACCCATTTGCACCTTCCATCTATAAGATAACCAAGAAAACTTAAAAAGATTTTTTTTTGAGACCAACCCGTTGACAAGCCCGCGCCTTTGCTCTTTGACCCAAATCTGTTCCGCACAAGGCGCTTTCCTAGTTCCCTGAATCATCCATTGGAAATTGTCCATGTGTTTTCATCCAGAATGAGGGGCTTGTCCTTGCGTCAAAGGACCCAGCTTTGCGCCGTGCCCTTACCTAAAGGAAACCATACATAGCCAGCAATAATCCCAAAGCCAATCCAGAGAGAAGAAAATAAGAAAACAAACATTCTGGGGTGTCTAGTTACTCTGTGTGTGAACCGGCTAGAACACCCCCTCACCAAATCCAATCATATCCCCTATTTATCCATTGTTCCCCCCAACTTGGATGCTGTCCCAAGCGGTCTGCAGTTGTTTACTCTGCAGGATGCAAAGTGCACGCATGGACTTTTCCTTGGAAGAAGGATCTGTGTTGTTGTCCCCCTTGCTTTCTGAACCAGCCATCTTTTCAAATGAAGTTGATCCCCGCGCAAAGAATTGTTTCACATGAAAATCCGTGGCCTTCCGCTTGAGCAGAGTTCCGTTCAATTCCTCCAACTGGTAGCTACCTCCAGTGAACTTGGAAGTCACATGGAATGGCCTGTTCCATCAATTAGCAAACAGCTTTCCCCACTGAGTTTCCAGGCTCCGGTTTTAAAGCAGAACCAAGTCCCCCTTCCACAACGGATGCCGGAGTTTATGCCCACAGCACTTGTCCCAGTAGTGGACCGAGTTTGTGCGGGTTTACTTCAGTCTTCCAGCTGCCTTCTACAACATCTTGTCCCGTTGCAGGAGTTGCTTGGTGCGGGCCTTGACAAGATCCACAGCCGTCTTAACCTTCAACCAATCAATAACCAGAAAGATTTCCAGCTTGATGTCAATTGGCAGCACAGGTTGCTGCCCAAATAGCAGTTTATAAGGCAAATAATCCATTGATCTCTTTACCAAAATCCAATCCGGAAAAAGAACTACTGGAAGGGTTTCCTGCCACAGCTTACCATCCTTGCCGCACATCTTTACCATTGCATCCTTGATTGGCTGGTGACTGCGCTCAACCATCCCCACTCCTTCTGGATTGTACTCTGTCACTCACCCAAACTTTGCTCTGCAACTTTGCACCAACTCCGCCAACCATCCCCAGAACTCTGCACGCCCGTTGACCGTTACAAGCCAAAGTGATCTGTAAAGCGCAAAGCAATCCTCCTCCAGGAACTGACCAACTATTTCCGCCAAAAGCTTCACGAGTGGCCGCTGTGGTGCTCCAAAACCTAACCTATAGCCATCAGACTCACTTTTCTAGTATAAGGACAGCTCCAATCATCAAACAGACCTCAAAAATGGATTCTAAACCGAAAATAACCCCTAGTCACTCAGCCAAAGTACCCCTCTATCTCTCATGGTTTAGAAGATACAGCTCAAATCAACCCTGGCCTACCCATACCCCTACCAGGTGTCACAGACCAGTGAAGGTTCATGGACATACCCTGGATGCCTTCAAGTACATACCCCATACAGTAAAACCATACAGCACCAAACAAACCTGCAGCAGTATACATGATTAATATATGCAAGGCACTGCATGAAGAACCAAACAAAACAGCTGTATACAGAAGAAATATGTGCAAGACACTGCATAAAGGACCAAACAAATGACCAAGCACCACTAGACAGAAGTAATTTATGCAGGGGGCACCTGTATCAATGCAGCACAGAAATGCATGCAAGGGTGTACATGCATGTAGATCATGCACAGCCTCCTCCTCTGACCAGCAAGAATGCCTCATGAACTGTATTCACTGTATCAGGGAGACCCTCAGGGGCAGCCCTGAGGGCAGGATTTTCTATAAATAGAGGGCCTCTCTCCCCCATCCAGGTCAAATCATGAGTTCCCCCCCATCCTCCCCTCCAGGGATCACCATGCCTCCTAGGCACCCTTAACCCATACTCTTACTACTCTCAACCATTATCCCATAACCCATAACTATCATCATCACCAATCCCATATCCCATACCATCACCATCACCATCACCATCATCATCATCATCAACCATCACCATCACCATCACCATCATCAACACATACTTTTGACCATGACCCAATCCAATAACCCATACTTTTGACCATCCACCACCACCATTATTTACTCCATACCCCATACCTTTGAACATCACCACCATGTGCCCATAACCTGAACATCATCACCTAGCATCATCATCATCACATCATCACCATCCATCATCATCACCATCCATCATCATCATCACCTACCTGAACATCATCAGTCATCATCATCATCCATCATCATCATCATCACCTACCTGAACATCATCAGTCATCATCATCATCCATCATCATCATCACCTACCTTGACCATCATCAGTCATCATCATCATCACCACCATCCATCATCATCATCACCTACCTTGACCATCATCAGTCATCATCATCATCACCACCATCAATCATCATCACCACCTACCTCATCCATCATCATGACCTACTTCATCAATCATCATCATCATCAACCATCACCATCAGTTATCAACTATAAGCCCAACCATTTCAACCTTTATTCAAATCATCACCTGTATCACCAAAGGAGTATCAATCAGTAACCAATAAAATGAATATAAAACAAAATAAAAAAATATATAAAGGATAAGACAAGAGAAAGGATTTTCCCTTACTCAGCTTCTATCCACCAGGTCACCTATCTGTTCCACCATTTCTTCCTTATCAAGCTTGAATACATTGATCCTAGGTCTGATAGAGACTACTATAGTAGCAACTCTATTTGAAAATCAGCCACCAAATATCTTTTCTTTTATTTTTGTGAGACTACTATAGTACTCAGAGGGGCAGGAAATTCAAAACCACACTTAGTATTCCTCTATCTTATTTGTATTTTTAATACTAAATTCCCCCTCAAGTGACTTCCAGCAAGCTTTTTGCTAAACTTTACCCAATCCCAAAGGAGTCTCCACAGCGCGCTTCCACCCATCCCAACAGATTTTCCCGCGCAACAAGGAGGTACCCAAACTTACCTGCCTTGATGTGCACAACAGCCAGAGAAACCTGCCCAAACAAGGCGTCCTCCCCAGTGGGGATACCTACTTTGCAAGTTAATGTTGCGCTCCGCTTCTGAGACACTTTGCACAACCATACCCATTGCGGCACTGTGCGTACTACACCCAGCCACCAGAACGTTGCCCGCACCCACTTCTGCGTTTCAAGCTTGCTGCAATGGCCATGATTTTCATGCAGACTTCCCAGAATTACCTCCTGATCCACCCTAAAAGTGCTGACCACAAGCGGTACCGGTGCGCTCCGCTGCCACAGATGTCCTTCCCGCAGGTAGAAATTTCCCACTCTCCGTCAAATCTATCTAACAATCTTGGCTGGCATGTCATCTGGAAAGCAAAGATCCCACAAATACAAACTGAGGACGGCGTACCTCCCGGAATTCTGGAGCAGAAGCTGCACACCTACTTCCACCACCCCTACCTTAACCGTTGGGGCCTCCACATCCAATGGTTCCGCACCTTTTTACAGATCATCCCGCGTGTAACAAGACAGCGCATCTGGCATTGTAAAGGCCTTCCCTGGGACATGCACAACCGTGAAAGAGAAAAACTGAAGGAACGCAAACCACCCAGTCAGAGGCGCATTTGGCAGTGTTGGCAAATTGATTGTCCATGCCAGCACCTCTGCATCCACCAGAAGCATGAAGTGAATCTCCCATAGCAAATGCTGCAAACTCCGCACAATCTTAGTGACCCCACAAAGCTCCACGTTTGGCTGCAAGTACCGGCTCTCTGTTGGTGTAAAAGTAACAGACTTGTCAAGAAACAGACAATCTCTCCCCTCATACTCCTGCGTCAGCACCGCTCCTGCGCCAAGCTCTCTCAAATCCACAGCCAACCTAATTCCTCTGGCGTCATAATCCAAGTCCTGCAGTATGATATTGCGCCTAACAATCTCCTTGAGTTTTTCAAAGGCAACATCAAACTTCAAACCCCAGGTCCATTCCGGGCCCTTACGTGTTAGTTCCCGCAACAGGCTAGCAACCTCCACAAACCGCTCAATGAACATCCGTACATAGCTACACAATCCCAAGAACTGGAGAATGTGCAATACAGTATTTGGCATTGGCCACTCAAGGACTTTGTGCCGCTTCTTTTCTGCAATCTGCCTTCTTTTGGAAGTCACCACATGTCCTAGAACCTCCAGGGCGGGTAGGCAGACCACTAACTTTTTCCCCAAAACCATAAGTCCCGCTTCCTCAATCCATAACAAGATCCTTTCCAGCTTTCGCGCATACTCCCAGACCAATTTCCAAATGTTGGGAGCATTGGTAAGCGTTTCCCCTCTGTAATCTATCTTTGGGCCTTTGATGCCTGCGTCTTTGATGAAAATCTGCACCCCCTCTGGAAGATTTTCCTTCAGAATCCAGGTCATCTGCACTTGGTAAACCGCAACCAAGTTAGTTGCACCTTGCCATAGCTGCATCAGTTGCATCCTGCCCAATCCGGTTTTGAAGTCAGTCATTGGACGCAAACTCCAATTAAGTTTGGGCTGATTGTATCCGCCCATCACATCCACCAACCCATAGCATGCCCATCCTGCCATAGATTCTGGAAACTCTTCCACGCATGGAGGTTGTCCCGTGTCTTGGATTGTAAACAAATTGAGCTGCTGAGGATCATGAACAATCAATAATTACTTCCCAGCCTGCTACACCACTGCAAAGATTGGACTCAAGTAACTTGATGTTGACTGCTTGTAAAGACCCCTCCACACACGCTCGCACACCAGCTCCAAGAAGCGTTGCCAAACCTCATGCAGAATTGGAATTGGCTTGATCTGCCAAGTTTTGTGCAGAACTGTTGGAATCGCATAAGGGTTGCCTATCTTTCTCTTTAACAGTCCCTGCTCTTCAGGTCCAAACACAAGCGCTATTTCCCAGAGAACAAGTACCAAAGTCAGCAAATCCTTTTCCTCCGCGCTTAACCAGCCCGGCGGTCCAAAGTTAAGGGCTGCAATCCACTCATCTGTAATCCACTCCAATTTTTTTACCCATCCTGACACCTTCAGCAGAGATTTCCAAGGGTCCCGCAACCAAGGGATTGGTTGCGGTGGTCTGTTCAGATCCTGCGGCATTGCTTTGTTCCAGGTGTTGAGGTTAAACCTGCTAACATGATGTATCACCACATTACGGAGGCTGTGCAGTTGAACCTAGACCAGTAATACCAAACAACCCTGGCAGCCACAAGCGTCTGTAGCCTATTTGGTAAAGGCAGCACTATAGTATGTGTCTCAGTCTATCTGAGGTCGTGGGTTTGACTCCCACCAGACACATCTTCATTTTCACAGTCTCAACAGGTTATGAGCCCAGAGCCTACCTGAGCGTATACTTGCTTACTTATGAGACTTGAATAAGATGTGAATGCTTCCTGTAAGACCATCATCCCCTGTAAGCCTATCACGGGTTCAATCCCCACACTGATCACACTTTCACCTGGGTATTTCCATACCTATTTCTACATCACGTAGCAAGGGGGGGTGTTGAGGTTAAACCTGCTAACATGATGTATCACCACAGTACCGAGGCTGTGCAGTTGAACCTAGACCAGTAATACCAAACAACCCTGGCAGCCACAAGCGTCTGTAGCCTAGTTGGTAAATGCAGCACTCTAGTATGTGTCTCAGTCTATCTGAGGTTGTGGGTTCAACTCCCACCAGACACATCTTCATTTTCACAGTCTCAACACCAGGGACCAATCTTTTGCGCAACCAGCTTATACTTTCCAACATTGCACTGCGCCATCCACACGCATCCGTTACCATAGGTCCTAGTCAAAACCAAACCGCAGCTTTTGCCTTTGCGCATGAGTATGGCACAATGATAGTGTTTTTGTGAAGTACCTCCCGGCAATGCACACTGAGGAAAGGAACTTACTTCCAGAACTTGCTGTGGTGTTGTATTTATAACCTTTGATTGGGAGCTGCGTCGCGGGCTGCGCGCTCAGCAGTTGGGTAGGTTGGGCTCAGCATCTGGGGTGCGCACGGTCTCAGCAGTACCTGCTGCGGGCTCAGCAGCAGCGGTTGAGGGCTCAGCAGCAGGGATTGCGGGGCTCAGCTCCAGGTGCAGGTTGGGCCTACTCTGGGGGGGGGCGCTGGGCCACAACCCGCCCAGGGAACGCAGACCAAGTGATGGAGCTTGCCCAACCAAGGTTGCGGGGGGCTAGTCCAGAAGGCAAGGGCCGGGCAATTGGGGGTTATACGCGCCGGGGAGGTTTGCACGGGCAAAAGCGTGGGCCAACTCACGGATTGCGGGATCCGGGGGCCTCCACGGATGGATAAACCCGTGGGGCTCCAAGTAGGGTGCGGTGGAGGGCCGCGCCATGAGAAGGACAAACCAGATGTACGTGATATCAAAGGGGAGGGTTTTGGATGGGGTGGGTGGTACGGGGTAGGGTTAGGGTGGAGCTAGGGTTCTGTACTTGGGGTTATGTTTTCATCTATCTTGCTGCTTGTGGTTTTACCTAGGTTAGGGTTGAGAGGGAGTACTCAAAAATACCTCACTCTCAACTCCGGGTGGGGGGGCAGGCCATTGGATTACCATACACATATCATATATTTCATATCACCAGACCGCCAGGAAATGGTATAAGAAGGATTGGAAGGAAGGAATTTATCTTATCATCACTCTCTGTATTCTTAAGCTCATTGCATCCAATCTCCCTAAAGACGCTTAGACCAATAACTTCCAGAACTTGAGGACAACTTTGGGGGTATCACCTCTCTTGTTTCCACATCTGGGGGTCTGGCCGGGAACAATCTTTTGTCTAGGTCTCTCAAAGCTAGCAGGTGCAATGTTGCCAACAATTACTCCAGGATCAAACGTCCCACCTTCCTTCCCTCTCTGGTTGGGATCTGGCGGGCCAAAACCTCCACCACCGCCAACTACTTGGTCCGGGGATTTTGCTCCTCCTCAGTTGAAGCCTTTGGAGGCGGCTGAGGCTCCACAACAGGTATGGCTTAGGCCGCAGAACTTCCCTCATCTCTGGTTTGACACTGCGGATATTGGGCGCTTTCTGGCAAGTTTTGAGGATATCCCGGACTACGAACACACAAAGGGCAAGGATACGGTCTGTACGGTTGTCCTCTTTATCACAGACAAGAATAAACTCTGGGATGTCAAGGATATGTTGGGCTATGAGGCCCAAGACTGGGAAAGGCTCCGGAACAAGATGATGGCAAGGTGGGGTACGCGTGAGACCCGCTTCCAGGAGACGGACTTTGAGCAGGTGGCCGCAGAGGCAATTTTGCAAGGTGGGGTGCGGATGCGGAGTGATTTTTCAAAATACAAATCTATGTTTTACCACATCTACAGTTACCTAGAGAAGAACCAGGTGGTAGCGGGTCAAACGGGGGCGATGAAGCGGGTGTTTCTAGGCAGGCTTGCGCAGAAACTTTGTGCGTGGGTCCAGCGGTATCTATTCAAACACGGGTTGGTATTGCGGTCAGTGGATTGGAGTTTCGCGCTTCTTCCAAACCTAAGCGTGATCAACCAGGCGGTAGAAAGCAAGATCAATTTGGAAGAACTGATCAAGGATATGGCCAGGTTGTTCCCAGCAGTTTCAAGGCAACCAACGTCCTCTTCCACTCTGGCTCCAACGCAGGTACCGCCGGCGGGCCCACCAGCAATGGAGCGGCCAGAAGCCCCTTTGCAGTCAATGGAAGTACCAGTGAACAAGGTAACGGATATGTTACGGGACCCACGGATACTTCTGAATTGGATAGCGGCCCCACCAATGGCTCCGCCTCCTCCTCCTCCGCACAGAGTGCAGCCTCACATGGGGGGGGCTTCCAGCCCAGTGGCGGGCCGTTGAGCAGGTTTTTGGTTTGTTTGTGCACCTATTGCTGTGATAAAGGTCACTGGAAGTCTGGTTGCACGGAACTGACCAAGGACATGGACAAGGGGTTGGTCGGCACATCCAGGCCAACTTACATATTCCCAACGGGCAAGCCGGTGGATCTGGGGGCCGGTCAGCCACCTCCGGTGGAGCAGGTTAGGGCAAGAGCCCGGCCCACAGGGGCTGCTTGAGTGTCACTTGGGATTGTTACCGGGCCCAATACGTGGAAAGCTCCGCATGTGGAGGCGGAGGTTAGGGAATTGGCGTCAAACAAGCGGATTGTGTTGGAGAAGATGGATGTGGATGTCAGAGAGCGGCTGTCAACCCTCACCCCAAAAACTGAAATGCAAGGACGGTTAGGCAACGCACCATTGACTAGTTCCAGAGGAAGGAGAAAGGCTGCGGAAATTGTGCGACGGGTGATGGGGAGCAAGGCACCAATACCCCTCACGCTGCAAGAGCTGGCCGTGGTCTCCCTGGTGGTTGTTGAGGAAATGGTTCAGGCGCTGAGGGAGCACGGGGGAGGCAGGGTTCCGGCAATGGTGCAGCGCGTAAACATGGCGGGGGAGGAAGGGGAAAGCAAGTTGTGCCAATCCAAAGCCGTGTCAGTGCCGCTTGCCTATGTCCCAATGAAGATTGCGGGAAGGAAGGTGTGGGAAATGCTGGACAGCAGGTCAATGGTCAATCTGCTTCTGTCAAAATTGGTGTATGAGTTGGGGCTGGTTTAAAGGAAGTGCACTATGGGACTACGGGCGCTCAACAGAGGGGAATGTTGGGTGGATGGGGTGGTGGAGGGAGAGGAGGTGGAGGTTGAAAAGGTCCTGAAGTTTCTGTTGTTTCTCTTGGTTGATTGCAGCGACGTAATTTTGGGTCAATCATTTATGTTTGGGTTCCGGGCCCAAATGGCGTTTAACACGGAGGAATGTACGGAGGCGCTGGAAGTGGAAGACGCATCTGGGGAAAGGTTTGAAACAACAATCTGCAACCATGGGAAGGGGAAAGGGGTGCGGCCAGCGGCAGCCGGCAAAGAGGCAGGATCCAATGGGGGGGAAAACCATGAGGGTTTCCCTGCGGACAATTTTTCCTAGTCAACCGCAGGTACCGCATGGGACAGGCTCCGGTTTTGTGCGGGAGGTTGACTAGGAAGAAGCAGGGGGGAAGGAAGCCCGCAGAGGGCGGGGGCGGCAGAAGTAAGTCCTCTTCCTCAGGATGCGTCATTGGAAGGTACTGTGTTTTAAAAACCCTACCATAGTGCCACACTTGTGAGCAAAGGTGAGAGCCGTGGGTTGATTATTGCCAGTAATCACAAGGATGACGGTGGATGCGTGGGGATGGTCAGGTGCAACGCAGGGAGATACAAGCCCTTGGCACAAAAGGTTTGGCCCCGGAACAAGCCAATGCCGCAGGGACTGAACGGGCCTCTAAGGCCAATCTCCTGGTCTTGGGACCCCTGGGTAAGTCCATTAAAAAAGTCCGGGTGGGTAACAAGGTTGGCGCAGATCAAGGATTAGCGGATCAAGGCGCTTAATTTTGGACCAACAGAGTGGTTGAGTGCGGAGGAGAAGGATTTGCTGGAATTGGTGTTGGTGATCTGCAAAAAGGCCCTTGCCTTTGGGCCTGACAAGGGCAGATTGCTGAGGAACAAGGTTGGTGATCCCTATGTGATCCCCACAGTGCTGCACAAGCCCTGGCAGATCAAGCCAATCCCAATCCCTTGGACCGTGCGGGAACCCTTCTTGGAACTGGTCCAGGAGCGCGTGAGGAGGGGGCTGTACAAGCAGTCCACATTGAGCTACTCTAGCCCAATCTTTGTGGTTGTTAAGCAGGGCAGAAAGTTGCTTAGAATTGTTCACAACCTGCAGCGGCTTAACTCATTCACCATCTGGGACACGGGATTGCCGCTGCGTGTGGACAAGTTCCTGGAATCAATGGCAGGGGGCGCGTGTTACAGATTGGTCAATGTAATGGGGGGGTATGATCAGCACAAGCTCCATCCCGACTTGCAGCCATTGACCGTGTTCAAGACAGGATTGGGGAGGATGCAGCTAACATGGTTGCCGCAGGGCGCAATGAACTCGGTGGCAATTTATCAGGCCCAGATGACGTGGATTCTGCGGGACAACATTCCAGAAGGGGTTCTGATTTTCATTGACAACGCGGGCATCAAGGGACCAAAGATGGATTACAGGGGTGCGGTGTTGGAAGAAGCCCCAAAGATCCGCCACTTCATCTGGGAGTACGCGCAGACGTTAGAGCGGGTCTTGTTCCGGATTGAGGAAGCAGGGCTTACAGTGTTGGGGAGAAATTTGGCAGTTTGTGTTCTGGCGCTGGAAGTGCTAGGACATGAGGTGTCTTTTGACTGAAGAAGAATTGTGGAGAAGAAACAGAACAAATTCCTCAAATGGCCAACCCCGCAGATGCCTTTGCATATCCTCCAATTCCTGGGACTGTTCAGTTACATTTGCATGTTCATTGAGTGGTTTGCAGAAGTCTCAAGTCTTCTGCAGGCTCTAACACGGAAGGGCGCGGCGTGGGAATGGACAGCAAGGTGTGACGCTGCCTTTGCAAAGCTCAAAGAGACTGTGGGCTGCAACATTGTCCTCCAGGACCTTGACTACAACGCGGGAGGGATCCGCTTGGCCATTGACTCTAGCAAGTTTGGCGCGGGCGGCGTCCTGACACAGGAAGAGGAAGGTCAGGAAAGGCTGGTTCTCTATGAGTCCGTGATGTTTACTGCGACAGAGAGTTGGTATTTGCAGCCAAAACTGGAATTATGTGGGGTCACCAAAATTTTGCGGAGGCTTCAGCACCTGCTTTGGGGGGTACACTTTGAGCTGTTGGTCAATGGGGAGGCCCTGGCGTGGATGATCAATTCTCCAACGTTGCCAAACGCTCCTATGACTAGGTGGGTTGGGTTTCTTCAGCTCTTCACTTTTTGCGTTGTTCATGTTCCGGGGAAGGCTTTCATGATGCCCAAAGCTCTGTTGCGGTATCCCCGGGAGGACCTGTTTGAGGGGGCAGAACCCCTGGACGTGGAGTCTCTGGTTATCCACGTAGGTATGGTGGAGGCGGAAGTCATTCTTCTGCTGCAGCATTCCGGCTGTTACGCAACCTTGTGCTCCTTTTTGCAGGATCTTTGGTTTCCCAAGGGTACGTCAGGGGCGGTAATTTGATTGGTGAAGCGGCGGACATCCAACTTCTACTTGCAGGAAGGGCAGCTGTGGCAGCGGAGTACCCCAGTGCCTTTGGTGGTTGCAACATCAAGGAAGGACCAGGAAATGATCCTGAGTTGTCTTCACAACAACCTTGGCCACCAGGGCAAGATTGAAACGTGGAGGTGGGTGAAAGCAAGTTTCTGGTGGCCGGGGGTGGTGTGCGCGGTGCGTAAATGGGTGAAGTCTTGTGAAGCGTGTCAACAGCAGAGCTCTAGGCTGCCCAGGGAGGTGGGTCACCCTACAGGGGAGGACA
This sequence comes from Puccinia polysora, assembly GCA_025617555.3. Lineage (NCBI taxonomy): Eukaryota > Fungi > Basidiomycota > Pucciniomycetes > Pucciniales > Pucciniaceae > Puccinia > Puccinia polysora. The sequence continues at coordinate 25,925,997 of CM062642.1, read as the reverse complement.
CATTGTTTGGGCGGGTCTCCCTCAACGTAGTCCACATAAAGGCAGGAAAGTTTGCGTACCTGCTGGTCGCGCAGGACAATCTATTGGGTTGGGTCAAGGCTCATCCTCTGGTGAAGTTGTTGGAGGAGAAGGTTGCTCAGTTTCTAGAGGAGGATTGGTTTACGCAGTACAGTTCACTTTGCCTGGTCACCATTGACGGAGGCGCAGAGTTCCGGGGTTGTCTGATGATGCTGGTCCTGAATTTTGGAGCTAAGTTTGGGCGGGTCACAGAGTACTATCCGGAGGGCGCCGGGATGATCAAATGCGGTCATCAGACTATCAAGGACGCCCTGGTAAAAATGTGCGGTGAGGACAGCAACCGGTGGCAGGAGGCCCTTCCGGCAGTCCTCTTTGCAGACAGAATCTTGGTCAAATGCTCAATGGGCTACTTGCCTTACAAACTTCTCTACGGAAAGCGTCTGGTGCTTCTGGTGGACATTGAGCTGGAAACCTTCTTGGGCATGGAATGGTGGAAGGTGAAGACCTCCGCGGAGCTTGTGGAGGCACGCGCCAAACAGCTTCTCCAACGGGACAAGACCCTGGCAAAGGACGCAGAAAGGTTGCGGAAGACTAGGATGGCATTGGTCTGCTATTGGGACAAGCTTTGTTCCCATGGCCTCCGGGATCTGTTGCGGAAGGGGGACTTGGTCTTGTTGTACAACCAGAGTCTGCAGTCCCGGTGAGGTAAGCTTTTCGCCAACCAATGGAACGGCCCCTTCCACGTGGCATCCAAGTTTGAGGGCAGGAGTTATCAGCTTGAGGAATTGGACGGGGCGCAGCTCAAACGGAAGGCCGCGGCTTTGCACGTAAAAGGCTTCTTTGCACGCGGCTCCACCTCCTTTGACGAAACGGCCAACAATGGCGCGGACGCAGGGGACAGCGCCGGTGGTTCAGGATTGGTAGACTGATCAGGCTTTTTGGCTGAAGAGGAGCCTGTGCGCAACGCACTGCTTGGAAGGAGCAAGAGGCTACAAACCGCTGGGGACAGCCCTCAAGCTGGGGGGGATGTGAGTAGGGTTAAAGGTTGATTTGGTGAGGGGGTGCTCTAGCCGGTTCACAGCCGGAATAACTAGACACCCCATAATGTTTGTTTTCTTATTTCTTGAATACATCGCTTTGCAAGTTGGTACTGGTTTTGGTTATGATTGGTTGCAGGAACGCAGGCGTGGCGCAAGCTGGGTTCATAAACGCAAGGAAAATCCCCGCCGCTGGGTAATGCGGGACAAGGAGCAGAGGCCTGGTGCTAGCAAAAAAAAAACTTTTTCTTTTTGGGTTTGGTTCTTTTCTCTGTCTTCTCTTCATCAGTTGTCTTCTCCTACAGCGTAATGGGTGCCGAGTATGCGTGGGACACATAGGGGACAGGTCTGATTTGGTGAGGGTGTGTTCTAGCCAGTTCACAGCCAGAACAGCTAGACACCCCAGAGTGTTTGTTTCCTCAACTTCTTTTCCTTTCTTGGATGACTGTGTGCGCGCTGGTGGGGGGTGGCTGTGTTTGTTGCAGGTTGGGTATGGGGAACTGTGTGGCAGTTTGGCTGGGGCGGTCCAGGTACCTTTGGGGGAACTTTTTTGGCTCAGGATGCAGGCGCAGATCTCAATCTCATTCTCATGCCCCACCAGGATGCGGGCGCGGATCTCATTCTCACCAGGACGCGGGCGCGGATCTCAATCTCATTCTCATGCTCACCAGGACGCAGGCGCAGATCTCAATTTCACTCTCATTCTCACCAGGACATGGGCACCAATTTCAATCTCACTCTCCAACTCACTCAGGAAGCAGTGATTTTTCCGCAGGACAACCTGCTAGGAAAGGATGCGTGCGCAGAAGACGTGTATTTCTCTCAACAAGGGAAGTGCAGTACAAAGGGAAGGAAAACGCGGAAAAAGGGAATGGGGAGAGGGGGGGCAATGCGCCTAAGCCATTCTCATCATTTCCTCCATGTCCGCCCGCAACAACGCCAATAAGGTCCGGAAAGACGCCAAGAGCTTGCGCCGGGATTCCAAGGATTGAGCACCGGGGGTTGCTAGGAAGTTTCAGAGCATTGCGGTCAACCTCTCAGCAAAGATTTCAAATCTGGCCGCCGGGAGTGCCAACACAACTGGGATTTCTGGGATCTTGGGTGGGCTTGGGGGAGGCGGGACTGGTGAGGAGGGGACCTCTGGAGGACCATCTGGGGGGCTTGTTCCAACGGGAGGCAACAAAGGGACAACAATGGGTGATGCAGGGGGTGGAGGGGTGCCTTGCGGAGCCGGGGAAGGGGCCAGAGGAGGAGCCGGGGCAGGGGCCGGAGGAGGAGCCGGGGCAGGGGCCGGAGGAGGAGCCGGGGCAGGGGCCAGAGTAGGAGCTCAAGGAGGAGCTGTGCAAGGTCAAAGGATTTCATTGACAAGCGGGTCCCTTGCACCTTGCGTAACCCGGACGCGGTCCGCCCAGAATAGCATAGCCACTTGGTAAGCCACAAAGTTTGGGAAGTCCTCCTTCCAGGGAGGCCCTGCACGGCTTAACGGCAAAGAGGAATCACAGATCAAGCTTGGGGCGGAACGGCAATGGGGTGATCTGGGCGGATTCCACAAGTCCTCCAAGATGGTTTCATTGTAAAATATCATAAACGGGTCTGGATGGGCCCTCTTGTGTGGGAGGGAATGGGAGCCAGATTGAGGGGGGGGCTGGGGCATTCCCTCACTAAGCAAGCAGCAATGGTGGCCGCAACGGCAAGCGCTACAGGCGCGTTGACCAGGAGCAATCAAACGTGCATGCCCGTTCTGGGTGCAGAAATCGCAGGGGATCATAGCATTGTCAAAAGGTGTAAGGAGGGGCAGGGCTAGTAGCTGTGGTGGACTGGGAGGAGTAAGGGGGGGGCGGTCTGGTAGCAGGTAGGGTTGAGGTAGTGATGGAAGGACCTCTGCACCAGGTGTGGGTTGGGCCTCCTCTGGGGGGGTGCCAGGCCGCAACCCGCCCAGGGAACGCGGACAAAGTGATGGAGCTGGTGTGGAAACCAAAGGAGGACTACACCCCCTGAAGTTGTCCTTGAGTTCTGGAAGTTATTGATCAAATCTTCTGTAAGGAGGTTGGATGCTTGGATGCGACCAGTTTAAAGAAGAGAGAGAGTCTTCAGAGACAAGGGAGAGAGAGAGAGTGATAATAAGATGGGTTCCTTCCTTTCCAATCCAATCCAATCTGATGTGATGATGTTCCTTACAAACCGGAGTTGAGAGTGAAGTATTTAAGTCCTCCCTCTCAACCCTAACCTAAGTACAACCGCAAATAAGCAAGAATGATGGAATACAACCCCTAAGCCACAGAACCCTAGCCCAACCCTATCCCTCCATCCCCCATTGCGTAACCCATGCTCCACCTCCCCTGCCCCATGCCCCGTCCGTGTTGCCCGCTGGTTCTTCCTTCTCATGATGCGTCCGCCCAACAACCTGTTCCAGGTATCCGGGGCTTACCCGAGTGATCCAATCCGCGCGTCTTGTGATGCGCAATCCGCTTGATACGCCCAAGCCTTCCAATCCGCGCAATCCGTCCAATCTGTGCATGCCTTCCAATCTGCGCAAGTTTTCCAATCCGCGCAAGCCTTCCGATCTGCGCAATCCGTCCGATCTGTGCAAGCCTTCCAATCGGCAAAAGCTTTCCAATCCGGGCAAGCCTTCCAATTGGCGCAAGCCCGCAGCACGCAGCCTTTCCCAACTCGCGTCCATGAAAGAGCACCACATCCCCCCCCAACTTGAGTTCTGTCCCCAGAGATCTCCCACCATCTCACCTTCCATAGTTGCACCCCCTCCCCCACTCGTCGCGACTACCCCACTCCTTGCCAGCAAGTACACTACCCAAGATCCCGGACTTCATTCCAATCTTTCCGGCCGTCCCACTTGCGAGGTTTGACGGGGATGGACTCCTCCAGAGGTTCCTAGCCGTGCCGCATGGTCACAACGCCAACCCCTGGCGCAAACTTCTGGCCTCATTCCGCAACTTGGTTCCCGCGGAGAAGATGATGAGAGCTGGACCAACTTAGATGGATCGCCCCCCCTCCCTTCCTTTCTCCTTTGTATTCAGCACCTATACACAAAAATACACATGTTACGCACAATTGAGTAGCCTTTGGGCTTGTGAGTCCCTTAGAGAGGCGCCAGTGAGAGTATGAAAGTGAGAAATCTGCGCCAGTGAGAGTATCTGCAAGAGTACATGGGGAGACCTCGACGCGCCAGCGCGCGTACGCAATCCTCAAGAGAGACAGGAAGAGAAAAAAAAAGGAAAAGGAAGAATGAATAGATAAGAAGGAACAAGAGAAAAAAAGTTTTTTTTTTTTTTGAGCCTGCGTCCTGCGTCCCAACTCTGACCTTCCACCCCGCGCTAGCTTCCCCCCCCCAACTTTGCCGCTGTCCTCAGCCAACCGCGCCCCCTATACTCATCACCAGATCCGCGGCGCTTTGCCTCAACCAATCCCGCAGGGGCCTTGTTTGCCAGCCAATTCCTCAACCTTCCGTCCCGACGCACCTTCCATTGCCAGCTTCCCCGCAAATCTGTTGTCCTTTTCCCCAGTCGTGCAGTTGGCATCCAATCCCTCCCCGTTCCACCCCTGAAGCCCTGCCGCAAGCGTCCGCTGCACCAACCCCAAGGCTCTTGCTAGCCGTGATGGCTGTGCGCCTGTTCTGGGACCATCCGTCCCGCACTCCGGCCCCCCGTCCGTCCATTCTGCCCCTGTCCTTTCCGTTGCTGCCACATCCTTCTGCCCCATCCTCATTCTCCCCACCATCAAAGGGGTCTGACTCTGGTCGCCATCCTTTGGCGTGTGGTTTTTCCCTTCCGCCGCTGCCCCTACCCCTTTTGTGAGATCCGTCTGCCGCTCGCCAATTCCCAAACCGCATGGAGCATCCATTTCCCGTTCCGTTGTCCTTGCCCGCTTCCTGTCAGTAGGCCGCACCGGTTCTGTCAAGTCCCACTTCCCCAACACGTACTTAGCCCCCACTGGGGAAACCAATTCTGCGTTTGAATCCGCTGTCCCGTCCGCCAATGGTTGTTGTCCTTCCCATTTGCGCAGACGCGGGGCGCAGACACGCTGGGAGACTGAATACCCTCCAGGTAGGCCTCAAGGCCCCTTGCCACCTCCGCGAGTTTGCTAGCCCAAGGGATGGTTGCTGGTGATGGGGCCGGAACGCACACTGCCCTGTAATACAGCTCTGCGTAATCCAATTCTGCTTGCAACCGGATCCCGCCGCACGCGCCTGCCTTGTAATCCAATTCCGCAGATGGCTTGAGATTGTCCTTCCAAAACAAAGACCCGCGCCTCCCCCATCTTGCCAGCTTGTTCCCCTTCAGTGTTGGCCAATCCAGGTTCTGGTAGCCTCCCATCTCTTCTACGTCCCAACGCTATTCCGCGTCCTCAATGAACAGGACAATGTAGCGCGCCTTCAGAGTCCGCAACCGTTTCATATTGTGAGATGAATTGCTCCACACCCACAATGTTGAATTGAATATGCGGGTAAACCTTTGAGGCGGTGCGGAGACCGCGGGAGGAGGAGGATGAGAGAGGGGCAAATGCTGGTAGCATTGAGTACCTTTGAGAGACTTTGACAAAAGATTTTTCCCGGCCAGAACCCCAGATGTGGAAACCAAAGGAGGGCTACACCCCCTGAAGTTGTCCTCAAGTTCCGGAAGTTATTGATCAAAGCGTCTGTAAGGAGGTTGGATGCGACCAGTTTAAAGAAGAGAGAGAGTCTTCAGAGACAAGGGAGAGAGAGAGTGTGATAATAAGATGGGTTCCTTCCTTTCCAATCCAATCCAATCTGATGTGATGATGTTCCTTACAACCCGGAGTTGAGAGTGAAGTATTTAAGTCCTCCCTCTCAACCCTAACCTAAGTACAACGGCAAGTAAGCAAGAATGATGGAATACAACCCCTAAGCCACAGAACCCTAGCCCAACCCTATCCCTCCGTCCCCCGTCCCGTAACCCATGCTCCACCTCCCCTGCCCCATGCCCCGTCCGTGTTGCCCCCTGGTTTGTCCTTCTCATGATGCGTCCGCCCAACAACCCGTTCCAGGTATCCGGGGCATAACCAAGTGATCCAATCTGCGCGTCTTGCAATGCGCAATCCGCTTGATCCGCGCAAGCCTTCCAATCTGCGCAATCCGTCCAATCTGTGCAAGCCTTCCAATCCGCACAAGTTTTCCAATCTGCGCAAGCCTCCCGATCCGGGCAAGCTTTCCAATCCGCGCAAGCTTTCCAATCCGCGCAATCCGTCCAATCTGCGCAAGCCTTCCAATCCGCGCGAGCCCGCAGCGCGCAGCCTTTCCTGACTTGCATCCATGAAAGAGCACCACACCGGCCCAACCAAGCTTGCAGGGGGCTAGTCCGGAAGGCAAGGGCGGGGAAATCAGGGGTTATACGGGCGGGGGAGGTTTGCGTGGGCATAAGCGCGGGCCAACTCAAAGATTGCGGGATCCGCAGGCGTGTCCGGATGGGTAAACCCGGGGGGCTCCAATTAGGGCGCGGCGGAGGGCGACGCCATGAGAAGGACAAACCGGACGTACGTGATATCAAAGGGGAGGGTTTTGGACCGGGTGGGTGGTACGGGGTAGGGTTAGGGTGGAGCTAGGGTTCTGTACTTGGGGTTATGTTTTCATCTATCTTGCTGCTTGTGGTTTTACCTAGTTTAGGGTTGAGAGGGAGGACTCAAAAATACCTCACTCTCAACTCCGGGTTGGGGAGCAGGCCATTGGATTACCATACACATATCATATAGTTCATATCACCAGACCGCCAGGAAATGGTATAAGAAGGATTGGAAGGAAGGAATTTATCTTATCATCACTCTCTGTATTCTTAAGCTCATTGCATCCAATCTCCTTACAGATGCTTAGACCAATAACTTCCGGAACTTGAGGACAACTTTGGGGGTATCACCTCTCTTGTTTCCACATTGCGCGTCCCGCGCTTCCTCCATTCTTCCCACCTGCTCCTCACTGGTCAACTGCCTGCACAAAGCCAGAGCTTTTTCTGTGTGGTAACCTTGGCCTACTAATCAAAATCCACCTCTGGACCACCCTTGCAAACCAACTCCGCACCAGGGTCCTCCTCCTCCTCTCTTGCCAAATCCCGCACCCACTTCCCCAACCCCTAATTGCAGATTGTGGTTTTGAATTGCCCTCCGGATGAATCTTCCACCATTACCGCTTCTGTCCCCATCCCTGGATCAAACATTATTTGCTCTCAGAACCCAAACATGAATGGCCATCCTAAAATAGCCTCCCTGCAATCAACCAATAAAAAGGAAAGTGGTTTATGGACCCTTGCAACCTCAACCTCTTCCTCCTCCACAACCCCACCCATGAAAAATGCCCCGCCATTAATTGTGCAAAGCCCCATTGCGCATTTCTTCAAAACCAATCCCATTTCATCAACCAATCTGGATGGAAGGAGGTTCACCATAGAATTGCTATCCACCAGTGCCCACACCTTCCTTCCAGCAATCTTCATTGAAACATAAGCCAGTGGAGTTGAAACTGATTTCATCCCCGCTAGCTTGCACTCCGCATCATCCCAAGCCAAGTTCACCTGCTGCACGGTTGGAGGGATCCTATTGTGTCCGCAATCCTTCAGCGCTTGAACCATCTCATCCACTACCACCGGCAACACTGCTGCCAACTCCTTCAAGGTCAAGGAAATAGTAGTTTCATTCCCCATTACCCTGGGCACAATTTCCACCGCCTTCTTCTTCCCCGCCGGATTCACCGGCTGTCCATCCGTTTCCAGAACGCGCATGATTGGCTTAGGAGCTGCCAGCGTTACCTGTTCCTTGGCATCCACATTCATCCTTTCCACCGCTGCCAATTCCTCCATTGCTAACACCCTCACTTCTGCTTCCACACGTGGTGGTTGCCATACCCCAGGACCAGTGACAATCCCCAGCAAAGCTTGAGCAGTTACCGCCAATTCCTGTCCTCACGCGCGCACTTGCTCCATGAAAGTTGGATTCCCAGGTTTGGAGGAGATCCGCTCACCCATTGGGAACATGAATCCCATTCCCACTGGTCAAACCAATCCCGCTGTGAGTTCTTTGTCCTGTTATTGCACCCCAACTGCCAATTCCCCTTGTCCCCGCAGTAATTGCATAACGGCAACGTGGGAGGATTTGACAGCGGAAGCAGTCCCCCAAGGTGAGGAGGTGGATCATGCAACCCAGACAAAATTCAAATCAGAAAGATCCGTAAATCCTTCATCAATTTGGTCAGTTTGCTAAACTCCGGGCTTGTTGTTGGTGGTGGCACCTGAGCGCGTTCTGTTTTCAAGGGGGCCACGACCGGAGCTTGCGTTGGTGCCACCAGGGTGTGGGAAGCGGACTTCTTTGGCCCCGTTGGGAACAACCTTGCTGTGTCCTTCATCAGTTCCTCCAAGTCCAGCTTGCTTCCCACCGCGCAACAAATGACAAGGATGTCCAGAAAAAGCGCAATACTCCCATCCAACAACCTCTTCACCAAGTTGTTGTTGTATAAGTGCCACTGCACCCGCCCGCAGAGTGGGGGACTGAGTCCTCCCAAAAATGCCCTCTTCATTGGGCCCGTCTGCCCCAATATCACCTTGTTCTTTTCCAGGTAGCAATAGATATAATCAAACATTGCCACATAATCCCCAAATTGCCCCTGCATCCGGACTCTGCCATTTGTGCTTGCTTCTGCCGCGGCTTTCTCAAAGTTTCTTTCCCAAAACCAAGGTTCCTGCCTTCCCCACCGTGCCCAGATTTCTGCCTTTAGTTTTGGCCAATCAAGTTCCTCATACCCTTCCATCTCCTCCACATCCCAAAGCTTCTCTTTGTCCATGATGAAGAGGAAAACAAGCCAAGCCTTATCCAAACCCGTTGCACCTTCTGTGTTGGCAATTCCTTTTTATTGCGCAAAGAATTTCTCAACATCCTCAGTGTTGAACCGGATGTGAGGATAGTCCTGCGGCCTGATGCAAACTGGCTCATGGTTGATGCCATTGTTGGAACAAGGGACACCGTATCCCACCCCTGATGAGGGTTGCTTCCAAGAAGCCGGAGAAGGAGGAGGAGGAAGAGGAGTGGGGGTAACTTTAGATGACCCTGCAATGGTTGATGGGTGGTACTGGGACATTGCGCTTGTTAGTTTCAAGAGACAAGGAACAAAAGATTACTTCCTGGCCATACCCCCAGATGTGGAATTCAAAAGAGGACTTCTCCTTTAATGGCTCCAAGTTTGGAAGTTATTGATCCCTTGGGTCTGTAAACCCTGAGTGCAACTGTTCACCCTTTGACTGAGAGATAGAGAATTGAGAGTAAAGATCCTTCCAAAACCTATGATAACCCAATGTGATCCTCCGTGATCCAATGCCTGATCCTCCAACTGGGTTGAGGGTGTGGCTTAAGTAACCTCCCCCTCAACCCTAACCTAAGTACAACCAGAAACAAGCAAGAATAATGAAACACAACCCCCAAGCACAGAACCCTAGGCTCAACCCTATCCTTCCCATCCCATAATCCACAACCCATATCCCATACCCCATATCCCATATCCATCTGTATTACACGCCTGCAATTACATCCACCTGGTTGGTCCTTCTCATGACACAGTCTTGTGCTGCACCCAACTCAGAGCCCCCTGCGCCTGTCCATATCCGCCTGATGCGCCATTCCAGATATCCAAGATATATCCACGCAATCCGTCCAATCCAATCTGATCCAATCTGTCCCACGTCTCCAGATGCTGAGCCCAATTTGGCTTCCACTGAGCCCGCAGCGCAACCTGCTGCTGCAAATCCACTCCTATTGCTGAGCGCGCAGCGCGCAGCCAATTCTGACTTGCATCTATAAAAGACCACCACAGCAAAAATGCAGGCCATGCACAATATTATGTTCCCCTATACTGAGGTCAATGTTGTTAGGTGCCGGACAATCCACTGGTTCTAGCACCATGTCCCACCCAGGCTTCTTGGGTCTTGGCGGCTGATCACTGGATGAGTGACTTTCTTCCCTGTTTTATTTGATACCAGAAAAAGTGTTTTTGTCTGGAGATCCAGAAAGTGGATGGGGAGCCTCATCTTTGGGTTGATGGGGTGAGGCAAGGGGAGGTGTTGGGTAGCCACAGGGTAGTATGTACTCTGCCTTGTCTTTGGAGAGTTGGAGAGTGTTACTAGCAAGGGGGCCAGAAGTACCAGGGAAGATGGTGTCATCAAAGACTACATTGTGACTGGTGGTAATGGATCCGTCTTCTGTGAGCAACATCCAATTATGCATACCCAGCTGATACCCAAGGAGAATACATTTTTTTGCAGTGTCATCAAATTTTGAGTCATGATGAGCTTTGAGGGTATGAATGTAAGCTTGGCAGCCAAAAGGATGCAACAAGGAGAGGGGATATGATCTTCAAAACCACAGCTTGTGGGCGGTCTTCCAATTGATCTTTCTGGTAGGATTTATATTCTCATAAAAGACTGCTGTCATTACTGCTCTGTTCCACGTATGGTGTGGTAGATTGGCTGTTCTTAGAAGGGCCCTGGCCTTCTTGGTAGTAGTGCAATTTCCCCTTTCAACCACAGGGTTTTGCTGAGGAGTATTGGGGCCTGAAATTTGCACGCTTATTCCATTCTCTGCCAAGAATGTTTTGAATTTGCAAGAGTTGAATTCTCCTCCCCCATTGGTAACAATGTTTTTAATTGCTTTGGAATGCAGGGTGGTTACCATTGCGTGATAGAGTTTGAAGCAATTTAAAGCATCTGAATTTCTTTGTAGTATGTTTTCAGCCTCCTGGATGCCAAGACCCTTGCTATCCTTTAGCTACCAGAGGTGATAGCATAAATAATAAATATATTATCTAATAAATGCAGCAAAAATCCGTAAAATATTTGGATTAAGCTTATTGCAAGGTTAATTGGTTTGGTTATGGTTTCTTGTTTTGAATCAATATGAATAGATTGATTATTAAATATTTTTATAGAGGGGCCACAATTATATTGGGGATCTTCAACACCTCTCTTCAGGGATTTAAGTATGAAAACACATAGTCCTGGTTACTTTGGGTTCTTTAGTTTAAAGGATATTTTACCCAAAGATGATATGTATATAAAATACACAGTGGAGTGGCAGGTCCTTGTAGCCAAGCTACCACGACAGAGAAAGGATAATAAAACTTACTTGTATATAATTGAATCCTTTGGGTATCTGTCTGAGACGTGTACTGATGGGTTAAACCTGTATACTGGGGTTATAAGGTTGTTCAGCAGTTTTAATTGATAAAAAGAGGTTGAGAACAGATATTATTGATCAGACATTGCCATAAATCACTTACTTATCTCTTATAAGTACTTGATTACCTCAGTATTTCCTGTTAGCCTAGCCAAACACTTTCAACCAAGAGAAGGTAGCAACCTCCCTCCAGCAATAATCCCAATAGAACCTGACCCTGTGAAAGAAAAAGGGAAATTCAGCAGGATATTGAGAGATAAGAAATAGAGAGTAAAAGGAAAAGATGTTAGACTATACTTAGTAAGATACAAAGGAGAATCTGCAGAAAAAGATGAATGGTTACCAGAAAATAATATACCTGACGGACCAATACATCTCAGAAACTACAGAGCCAGCAAAAGGAAGTGAAACACACATGAAGTTAATTTTTCTCCCAACTTCCTCCAGATTTTTTTCAGATATGGCCATATCTTGGATTGGGGGAATGTCAGCTTGCTACTATTGCAGAGCAAGCTGCAAAAGTAACAAAAATAACATAAAAATAATTATAATAAAATTAAACTAAGAAGGAGTAGGAAAACCATGAATATTATTACAGAAATGGGTTCTCCACCCAAAATTAAGTAGGGTCACTCACTGACCCCACCCTTGAAATCCAACTCCTTATATTTTTAAATAATTAAGGAAAGAAAAACCAAAATACTACGGCTCCATTATTGAGCTTTTTGGCCAATTAAATATTTCACACACATTGTCACGTATATTTTTCACACCTAAAATTCAGTCAGAATTGAGGTGTTGTGTATATTTCAGGAGTTAAGGGCGGAAATGTGTTTTGTCACAATTCCCGCACGCAGCCGCAGCAGCCAATGCACCCGCGTGCCGCTGAGATACAGCCCTGTCACTCCATCGAGGTTGTGTACACAGCCCCAGGCCTCTGACAAGTACGCAGCCGCGGGACTACGGGTTGACAGAGTGACAGGCAGCCTGAGAGGCTCAGGTAACGCGTAACCATGCTACAACCTACACGGGAACATTCTAAATATGTAATAAATGTTCCCTTGGGTAGTAGATAGTCTAAAAGTACATAATATTATATAAAAATACTTAAATAACCCTTATACGTATTTTTTATTAAATATAATTCAAAGTACCAAGAATGTCGAAAATAAGACAATGACAACTTCTAAGAATATATTAAAATACTTTGATATACTTTTATGAGAATTCCTAGACATCAATATCTTTGTGACATACTGAGGAAACTAATGACGTAAAAATATTACATGAATTCCCATGAATTATATTTTTAAGTAATTATCTTAGTAAATCAACTGGAACTCGAAAATAAGGAGTAAAATCAATATCATGACTTTTACTCCAGTTATATAATACATAATGAGAACTTACCTGACATCAAGATGTCCTTAGAAATGTCTATTTATATAATTATTAAATTAATGGGAACATTTACTAAGGATAATTAATTAAATAATACATAAATAGGACAGATTAGTGTTATTCACACGTCCTAATGTCTATTATAAAGGGGAATAATTCCCATACCCTGAGGAATTAGATGCTACCCATGCTATAGAACCAAGAAAACATGACAGGCTACCCCTGGTTATCCTGCTAGCCTTAGTGTCCGTCCCTTTGAGCACCTAAAACCCTCAGAAGGACAATATTGGGACTCCAAAAGCTATAAATAAGGAGCTCTTTTGAGGATATTGATGGGCAGAGACCCAGTTATATTCATATCCAGACACCGTGCCAAGAGCCGTAGTATTTTGGTTTTTCTTTCCTTAATTATTTAAAAATATAAGGAGTTGGATTTCAAGGGTGGGGTCAGTGAGTGACCCCACTTAATTTTGGGTGGAGAACCCATTTCTGTAATAATATTTATGGTTTTCCTACTCCTTCTTAGTTTAATTTTATTATTATTATTTTTATGTTATTTTTGTTACTTTTGCAGCTTGCTCTGCAATAGTAGCAAGCTGACATTCCCCCACTCCAAGATATGGCCATATCTGAAAAAAATCTGGAGGAAGTTGGGAGAAAAATTAACTTCATGTGTGTTTCAGTTCCTTTTTCTGGCTCTGTAGTTTCTGAGATGTATTGGTCCGTCAGGTATATTATTTTCTGGTAACCATTCATCTTTGTCTGCAGATTCTCCTTTGTATCTTACTAAGTATAGTCTAGCATCTTTTCCTTGTACTCTCTATTTCTTATCTCTCAATATCCTGCTGAATTTCCCTTTCTCTTTCACAGGGTCATGTTCTATTGGGATTATTGCTGGAGGGAGGTTGCTACCTTCTCTTGGTTGAAAGTGTTTGGCTAGGCTAACAGGAAATACTGGATGTTTCCTTGATAATTCTTCACTCAAGATTACTTCCACAGCATTTTTGCCATGCATCTTCTTGATAACAAATGGTCAAACAAAGGCTGGTTTCAGTTTTCTGTTGCCTGTTAGGTTGTTGAAATTGGTTGTAGATTTTAAGATCTGATATTCCTATTTTAAAGTCAGGTTCTTTATGTGATTTGTCCCATCTTTGTTTGTTGTATTCTACTGCTTCTTCTACACATTTCTGAGCATGATCATTTGCCAGATCTATCATCTTCTTAAAGTCAAGAGATGTTGGATGAATATTGGCTAAGTTATAGTTTAAGGTATTCCTAGGGAGTTTTGGAATCCATCCTCTTTCTAGTATGTAAGGGGCTTCTTTGGTAGTAGAATGTTTACTGCTGTTATAAGCCATTTCTGGGGCTGGGAGTAGGCTTACCCAATCATGGAAATAACCATCTGAGTTTTTTTATTCTAGAACAAAGCTAAAGAACCTCTTAGCATATCTTCTAGGGTCTGTATCATCCTTTCAGCTAATCCATCAGTTTGGGGATGGTATGCTGTAGAAAATGCTAGAGTAGTACCCAGTATATCATGTAGATTCCTCCAAAACTCAGAGGTGAATTTTGGGTCTCTGTCACTGATTATAATCTTGGGTATACCCACATCAGCTATGATCCTATTCCAGAATAGTAAAGCTACATCCATAGCACTATCTTCTTTGTGGTTAGGTAAGAATTTTGCCTTTTTAGAATATCTGTCAACTATAACTAGGACAGAGCTATATGAATGAGTACCTCCAGGGGGGAGGCCAGTGACAAAATCCATATTGATGTTTTCCCATCTGGTTGTAGGTTCAGATATCTTCTGTAAGAGTCCAAACCTTTTTCCAGTAGTTTTATTATATTTCTGGCAGGTGTCACAGCTTTTGATATATTCAGTAGTAATTTCTTTCCAGTCTATCCACCAAGCAGTTTGTTTTACTTTTTCTAAAGTTCTCTCTGTGGATAGATGCCCTGATGAACAGTTTTCATGGCATTCCTGGATTATATGTTGTATATGTTCTTTGTTGCTTAGTACTAATACGCTGGAATGTTGGTGTCTATAGTAAAGGAGACCATCCCAAAAGGTAAACCTTCCTGCTTTATAGGGTTTAAGTAGTGAAGCAGACAGACTATTTATCAAAGCTGCTTCTGGGGATTCACAATCCATAATGGTAATCAGCAGCTTGATTTCAGGAGAGTAGCTATCCCTTACTAGGTTGAAGAAAGCAGTATCTAATTCACATAAGTGGATCCCCATTGTTGGAGCACTCAATGCAAAAAGATTGATGTTCAGGATAGGAAAGATATCTTGATCTTCAGGGTCATATGCTGGATTTTTAGAGTCATTAGGCAAAGAATTCCTACTTAGAATATCAGCATTCTGATTTTTAGCTCCAGCTTTATGCACTATAGTCATCTGTCCTCTATGCTGTTGTATAGCAATTTGCCACCTGAGCATATGTCTGCTGGGAGTTTTCTTGTTCATAAGAGTTCTTACAGCATTGCAGTCAGTGATTACTTGAAAAGTGGTGCCTTCTAAGTAATAGTGTAGCTTCTCTAAAGCCCATACTAGTGCCAAACATTCCAACTGACTGGCCCCATATCTCTTCTCTGTATCTTTGATCTTTCTAGATATGAAGAGTACGGGTTTTTCTACTGGTCTGTCTTCTTCTATCCTTTCCTGATGTAAAGCAGCTCCTAGCCCTTCCATGCAAGCGTCAATGTACAGTTTGAAGGGCTTGGGGTAATCTGGTTGGATAAGTAGAGGAGTAGAGGTCATAGCTATTTTTAATTCCTCATAGTTTTTTAGTCTCTCATGAGTCATTTCAAATAGGGTGTTGTTGTTGCATACTTCATACAGACTTTTAGTTAGCATAGCAAACTTTGGTATGTATTGTCTGTAATAACTGCAAAAACTAATGAAAGACAGTAATTCTGTCTTGTTTTGAGGCATAGGTCTATTCATGACAGCAGCTATCTTATTTTGATCAGCAGCTAGAGTTAGACCAGAGACTATATTTCCTAAGGCTTTCAATTCTCCATAGCCAAAGTTGCATTTCTTCATGGACACCTTTAATCCTGCTCTGGAGATTGTCTGGATTAATAATCTTACTTGGTTAATATATGTATCCCAGTCATCAGAGTATATGATAACATCATCTATATATACCATCATCCATCCTTGTCTGATCTAAGTACCTAGAACTGTATCCATTGTTTTCTGGAAGTGTGATGGAGCATTCTTTATACCAAAGGGCATCCTAAGAGATTCATATATTCCCAAATGAAAGATTATTCTCATAAACTTCCTGCTTTCAGGGCTTATTGGTATCTGGTGGAAGCCTTTAAGCATATCCATAGTAGTGATGTACTTAGCCTTGGACAAGTTATGCAGAGCATGATCAATCCGGGGTATAGGATAATAATCTGATTGAGTGTAATTTTTGAGCATTCTGAAGTCTCCTACCATTCTTGACTTGTCATTATGCCAAGCTATGATCACAGGTGTGGTCACATCTACCTGTTCATTATGCCCTACTTTCCTTAATACTTGCAAGTCTATCAGTTCTTGGATATGTTCCTCAAGAGCTTTTCTAGACTTACGACTAGAAGGATAGGCTGGCCTTCTTAGGTTAGGAGGATAAGGAGGCTTAATGGTCAATGTCAATACCATATCATGTCCTTTAATATCACCAATGGGATGATCTTTAGTAAAAAAAGCATTCTGGTTCTCAAAGCAGACTTTCAATATATCTTTCTTCTGTTCCTCAGAAAGTTTCATATTCAGAGCTGCTTGAGAGAAATATTCTTGGTCAAAGTCTTATAAATGCTTTTGATAAGTAGAGGAGGGGAAGTTAGACTGAATGGTGCATATCTTAAACTTCTTATCCCAATTACCTCCTACTATGAAGTATCTTCCTCTACTCTGGAACATGTCTATACCATATAGACATAAGGCATCATTACCCAGTATCAGGTAGTCACATAGTCCGTTGAGCGATACTACAAATTCCACTTGTATTCTCAAAGATCCTTTAGTGTGAGGTAGTATTATAGGAGCATTCCATACTCCAATAGCATTCATGGTAGAGTTTCAAGATCTGAACCTGGCTTTTGGGACGGGTAAAAGGTGTTCTTTCCAATTGGGGTCCCATTTGTTTAAGAATTCAGCACAGACACGTGAGCAAAAGGCTCCACTATCCAGTAATAAACTTATAGGTCTGTTTTTATACAATCCTGTTGCATAACAAGTTTGACCAGTGGTATAACCTTTCCCACTCATAGGCTTAACTGTTAATGGGTTGAAATCCATAATATGCCTAGAAATCATGGTAGGATCCCATTTTTGGGGCAAGCTAGAATCCCCATGGATGTTATTGATTTCTGCAGAAGTGCCTATATCTCCTTCTATAACATTAACAGGGTTGGTCAGGATCAATTCACATTCAGAAAGAGATCCTTCAGTATCAGTTATATCTTCATATTTCTGATTCCCTTCAACCTCCTGTTCTCCTTCCAAGACTGCTATCTTCCTTTTTGGTAATGGGCAGTCTTGTCTCATATGCCCAGTATTGTTACAATTCCACCAAGTTGCCGGAATCCTCTCTTTATCCCTATTCTCAGTAGGTTTCTTATTATCAGAGGCATTTATCAGAGGAGGTTGTTCTCTGGTTTTGTTGATTTTATAGTTCTCTTTGTGTCTGGAAGGGGCTTTCTTGTCCAACCCATTCATGTCTATTACTTCTTCTAGCACATTGATTAGAGTGGGAAAGTCCGCATCCATACTCATCCTAAATTTTACACTATGGTTAAGGCTGCCAGGACACAGGTTGAGGAGTCTTTCATTTACTTCCTCTTTATCAGCATCTGGATAGAAGCAATCCAACCTTTTCTTCTGTTCCAAGCACCATTTGTGAGGTTTATCCTTGGAGGGGTCAAATGAGGAATTTTCGAAATTTTTCATCATTTTCCTTTTCCACATTCTAGAACCAAATTGTTCTTTAATCAGAAGTTTCCAAGAATTCCATTTTAAGGATCCTACTTCTTCTCTCTTACTGATGAACCAGTCCAATTCTACTCCTTCAAATAGCCTGGATAGCCTGACTACAGCTATAGCTTCTGGTAGGTCATAAGAGTTAATGGTGTAGTCAATAAATTTAATAAAATTTATATGATTGTATTCTCCTTCACCGGAGAACTTGGGCCATTCAGAAATAGGGGGTAACAGTTTGAGTGCTTGCTCCATCTCAGCAGTAGGACTAGGCCTAAAGGTATCACTCCTATGCATTCCTAATAAGGGTGGTGCATAAGGAATAGTGGTCTGTCTGGGAGGTTTTGGTTCCTCTGTAGTACTCCCCAAGGGGTTGGTCAGACGGACTTTCAAGTCTCTAAGATCATTTTTGATCAGATTAAGTTGCAGGTCCGCTTTGTTATTAAGCACATTCAATTTTTCACTAAGGGATAGAATAGAGCTGTTAGAGGTGGTTGCCAATTCTTCTTTTAAGGGGTGGAAAGACATAATAAAATCTTCTTGGATTCCTGATAACATATTCTCAATTGTTTGAGTCTGTTTGATCCTACCTTGATTAATTGTCTCAAATAACTGTTCTGTGTGTTCTTTAATTTCTTCCATTCCTACCGTCTTTGTTTGGTTATTAATCAATTTGGCTACCACTGAGGTTAATTTATCCATTTGGGTATAAACACTGTCCAAAGTTTCACAAACAATTTTTTAAATTATGACGCATATCATTAGAAAAGGAAGTAATTAAATCAGAGGTTTGTTTGGGCTCAGAATTAGAAGCTAATTTTTGTAAACCTTTTCCCACTTTTGAGCTAGGGATATTATCTGGTCCCAGTCTTTCTTTCCCTTTGGATTGGGATGGGAAGAGGATCTCTTCTTTTCTGATCCTTTGCCTTTCAGTTGGGCTAATTGATCTCAAGGATTCCACTTTTCTATGTAGGATTCTACCTCTTTCCTTGGAATCATTTTCTGAAGAGCTATCTGGGAGGCTTTTGCCTGGGAGATTATCTTTTTCATAGATACCATGTCCTCCTTGGCTTGGGCCTCTTTGGATTCTACCCAATATTTCACATGCTCTTTGACTAATTCTTTGATCCTGGCTTCCTTGGCCGGATTCTGCTGGGTTGGCTGCAGGGAATCTTTCTGTAAAGGAGGGTGGCTTGATTCTACTACCTTCTCTGGCTCTAGGTTGTGAGAGGGCAGAAGTGATTGGTGCTGCTCCTTGTCCATCAACATTTGATTCACAGGTTCTAGTCCCTTCATGTTTTTCCTTATTGGTGGTCCCACGGTTACTGAGAGCTGTTGGCAAAGATCCATAGGAGGGAATTCTTCCTGCGGCTCTTGTGTTACGTCTATTCATTTTCAGAATAATATGTTTGTGAGTATTTTACAGAAAAAATCCGTAAAAATAAGTTTTATTTCAAAACTCACTTAAATTGATGTTCAAAGGTACCAAGACCTTATTGGGGTTAAATTGATCCTTAGTAGGTAATCCTACGGGGTCTTGGTGTGTTCCAATGAGCTCTTCACCTACCCAATCAATATTTTCAGGGCTTCCAGAGATATTTTGGATTTCCTGATCCAATGAATCAACTTCAGTGGCGGTGGTTTCTGTTACAGGAGGGTTCACTGATAAGAGGTGTATTTTATTGGTTAATAAAATATATCAATATTATTTTTTTAAAAAAAATAATATGGTAATACAAGTTGTATACTTACTTTTATATTTCAAAAAGTAATTTATACGGTATTTCTTCCAAGCTTTAGGTTTCCTTAATAGAGCCTGAAAGTTGATACGCCTTTCAAGATCTTCTTGTTCAAGGAGTTTATCTAAGTGTTTATGTGCAGAAGAGATATTAAGTTGCTCAGCTTGAGTTAAAGCTTTCCAACCAGTAGGTTTATAACTTTTAATATATTCTTCTTTTCTTATCTTTAAAAGTTTTAAATAATAGATTATTAATTCTTCATTGGTTTTTAAATCCACTGCAAAAGAATTTAATGATAAATCACAGTTATAAAGTCAGATAAATTTATCTTTGATTTTATTTTTTTGTGAAATGTCTGGTCCAAGGTATTAAATATAATAAAATGAAATATTTCCCAGCCAGAACCTCAATTGTCAGCCTCCTGGATTCCAAGACCCTTGCTATCCTTTAGCTACCAGAGGTGATAGAATAAATAATAAATATATTATTTAATAAATGCAGCAAAAATCTGTAAAATATTTGAATTAAGCTTATTGCAAGGTTAAGTGGTTTGGTTATGGTTTATTGTTTTGAATCAATATGAATAGATTGATTATTAAATATTTTTATAGAGGGGCCACAATTATATTGGGGATCTTTAACACCTCTCTTCAGGGATTTCAGTATGAAAACACGTAGTCCTGGTTACTTTGGGTTCTTTAGTTTAAAGGATATTTTACCCAAAGATGATATGTATATAAAATACATAGTGTAGTGGCAGGGCCTTGTAGCCAAGCTACCAGGACAGAGAAAGGATCATAAAACTTACTGGTATATTATTGAATCCTTTGGGTATCTGTTTGAGATGTGTACTGATGGGTTAAACCTGTATACTGGGGTTATAAGGTTGTTCAGCAGTTTTAATTAATAAAAAGAGGTTGAGGACAGATATTATTGATCAGACATTGCCATAAATCACTTATTTATCTCTTATAAGTACTTGATTACCTTGGCATGGTGTCTGGATATGAATATAACTGGGTCTCTGCCCATCAATATCCTCAAAAGAGCTCTTTATTTCTAGATTTTGGAGTCCCAATATTGTCCTTCTGAGGGTTGTAGGTGCTCAAAGGGACGGACACTAAGGCTAGCAGGGTAACCAAGGGTAGCCTGTCATGTTTTCTTGGTGCTATAGCACGTTTAGCATCTAATTCCTCAGGGTATGGGAATTATTCCACTTTATAATAGACATTAGGACGTGTGAATAACACTAATCTGTCCTATTTATGTATTATTTAATTAATTATCCTTGTTAAATGTTTCCAGTAATTTAATAATTATATAAATAGACATTTCTACGGACATCTTGATGTCAGTTTAGCTCTCATTATGTATTATATAACTGGAGTAAAAATCATAATATTGATTTTACTCCTTATTTTCGAGTTCCAGTTGATTTACTAAGATAATTACTTAAAAATATAAGTCATGTGAATTCATGTAATATTTTTACATCATTAGTTTTCTTAGTATGTCACAAAAGTATTTATGTCTAGTAATTCTCATAAAAGTATTTTGAAGTATTTTAATATATTTTTAGAAGTTGTCATTGTCTTATTTTCGACATTCTTGGTACTTTGAATTATATTAAATAAAAAATAGGTATAAGGATCATTTATGTATTTTTTTTATAATATTATGTATTTTTAGACTGTCTACTATCCACAGGAACATTCATTACATATGTAGAATGTTCCCATGTAAGTTGTAGCATGTTTACGCGGTACCTGAGCCTCTCAGGCTGCCTGTCACTCTGTCAACCCGTAGTCCCGCGGCTGCATACTTTTCAGAGGCCTGAGACTGCGTACAAAACCTCGACGGAGTGACAGGGCTGTATCTCAGCCGCGTGCGGGTGCATTGGCTGCCGCGGCTGCGTGTGGGAATTGTGACAAAACACAAATTTCTGTCTGTAACTCCTAAAATATACACAACACCTCAATTCTGACTGAATTTTAGGTGTGAAACCTATACGTGACAATGTGTGTGAAAGATTTAATTGGCCAGAAAGCTCAATAATGGAGCCGTAGTATTTTGGTTTTTCTTTACTTAATTATTTAAAAATATAAGGAGTTGGATTTCAAGGGTGGGGTCAGTGAGTGACCCTACCTAATTTTGGGTGGAGAACCCATTTTTGTCATAATATTCATGGTTTTCCTATCCCTTCTTAGTTTAATTTTATTATTATTATTTTTATGTTATTTTTGTTACTTTTGCAGCTTGCTCTGCAATAGTAGCAAGCTGACATATGTACACAACTTTATAAGATGTAAATGAATTCGTTAACTTAAATTAATATTCTTCCCCATTTTTTGTTGCCGGTTTTATTTGACCGCTGAGGTCCATACGCACAAATTCTAATGATTTGGATGGAATGGGTAATGTGGACAAAAATGGGAGACAAGTTGATTTGGAGGGTCAAAAAGGTTCACAGTTAACTGAGACATTGGAGATGCCAAACATTTTTCCAAGAGATTTGTTACTTGGATGGCCGGCCTTCTGATGAAGCAGATCCAGATAAGTTATTGAAATTTGTGTTGTCAATGGGGACAAGAGGTGACTTGACTCACTTTGCATTATCTCAAAGTTCACAACAAATACATCTCCTTGCAGAAAGCCATCAAACAGAGACAACGTGTTGTTGGTAACTTGAAACTTGTTACTTTGCCCATTGGGAGGGGTCACATAGTAACCCTTCTGATAGAGTCTCCAATTACTGATCAGAGTTCCAGCAAGGCCAGGTACATGGAGGAAGTTTAATTCTACAGATTTGTCAGAGAGAGATTTTACTATTACTTTTCCATGGCCTTTGCAGGTCATGGTTTTCTCATTGGCCAGTTTGATTATAGATCTGCTTGCGGTATAGGAGGAAAATGCGGTTCTATCAGCAATCATGTGATGAGATGCACCACTGTCAAGATAGGCAACATTTGTTTGTCCTTGAGCAGCCAGTTCAAGGGCTACACAGTGGAAACCAGAGCCCATGGAGGGTTGTGAAGAGTTGTCAACATCTTGATTTGGGACATCCTGCTGTGAGGTCTTTGCAGTGGCACTGTTCTTATTCTTTTTGAATTTGCGCTTGTTGGCACATTCTCTTGCAGCTTTCTTGAGTTCTGGATGAAGTTCCCAGCACTTGTGGATGGGGTGCCAGGCGTTAGGGTTATGTTCACTGTTTTTACATTCAATTTTGCCTTTCAAAAGTAGAGCCAATTCTTGTTTTACCGTGTGATTTCTTATTGTTACTATGGTTTCTCTGGATTTGTTTTACAGATATTGCTATATGGTATCTAATGTTAGTGGTCTTTGGTTTGTGAGTTGGTTTTTGATATTCTCTAGATTTTTTGGGATTTGACTTATGATAACTTTGGCTAGGAGATTGTTGTGAAGATGAAAGTCTTGTGGTATTCCTATCTTGATTCCTACTGATTGCATTGCTCTTCTGTGATGAGCTAGTTCTTTGAGGAAATTGCTGATTTTGTTTTCAAAGAAAATGTTCAAGAATTTCTAAAAGATTTTAGCCTGTTTTTCAATTGAGTTGGATTGGAAGTGATTTTCTATTTCATTCCAAAGCTTTAGAGGATCTGTTCAGTTCTTGTCATTAACTAGCCTATCTATATTGGATTGTCCCATATAACGCAGAATGATTCCCATTGCCTGAATTTGTCAGCCTCCTGGATGCCAAGACCCTTGCTATCCTTTAGCTACCAGAGGTGATAGAATAAATAATAAATATATTATTTGATAAATGCAGCAAAAATCTGTAAAATATTTGGATAAAGCTTATTGCAAGGTTGATTGGTTTGGTTATGGTTTTTTGTTATAAATGAATACAGATAATTTGGTTGTTAAATATTTTTATGGAGGGGCCACAATTATATTTGGGATCTTTAACACCTCTCTTCAGGGATTTCAGTATGAAAACACATAGGCCTGGTTACTTTGAGCCCTTTGCCCAAAGATAATATGTATATAAAATACACGGTGGAGTGGCAGGGCCTTTTAACCAAGCTGCCACAACAGAGAAAGGATAATAAGACTCACTGGTATATTATTAAATCCTTAGGGTATCTGTTTGGGACGTGTACTGATGGGTTAAACCTGAATACTGGGGTTATAAGGATGTTCAGCAGTTTAAATTGATAAAAAGAGGTTTAGGATGGATATTATTCATCAGACTAAGCCATAAATCACTTACTTATCTCTTATAATTTTTTTATTACCTTGGCATGGTGTCTGGATATAAATATAACTGGGTCTCTGGGTATCAATATCCTCAAAAGAGCTCTTTATTTTGAGCTTTTGGAGTCCCAATATTGTCCTTCTGAGGGGTACAGGGGCTCAAAGGGACGCACACTGAAGCTAGCAGGGTAACCAGTGGTAGCCTGTCACGTTTTCTTGGTGCTGTAACATGGGTAGCATCTAATTCCACAGGTTATGGGAATTATTCTACTTTATAATTGATATTTGGACGTGTGAATAACACTAATCTGTCCTTTTTATTTATTATTTAATTAATTATCCTTAGTAAATGTTCCCATTAAGTTAATAATTATATTAATAGACATTCCAATGGATATTCTGATGTCAGGTGAGTTCTCATTATGTATCAAATAATTGGAGTAAAGTAATGATATTGATTTTACTGCTTATTTTTAAATTTCAGTTGATTTACTAAAATCATTACTTAAAAATTGTAAGTCATGGGTATTCATGTAATATTTTCAGATCATAAGTTTTCTTAGTATGTCACAAGAATGTTGATGTCTAGAAGTTCTTATGATAGTATATTAAAGTATTTTAATATATTTTTAGAAGTAGTCATTGTCTTATTTTTGAGATTTTTGGTACTTTGAATTATATTTAATAAAAAACACGTATACAGTTTTTTTAAGTATTTTTATATAACTTTATGTACTTTTAGACTATCTACTATCCACAGGAACATTTATTACATATGTAGAATGTTCCCCTGTGGCTTGTAGAATGTTTACGGGGTACTTAGGTTTCTCAGGCTGCCTGTCACTTTGTGAACCTGTAGTCCCAAGGCTGCGTACTTGTCAGAGGCCCAGGGCTGCATAAACAACTTTGACAGAGTGACAGAGCTGTAGCTCAGCTGCGCATGGGTGATTGGCTGCCTCAGCTGCATGCAGGAATTGTGACAGAACACATTTCCGTCTGTAAATCCTTAAAATATACACAACACCTCAATTCTGACTGAATTTTAGGTGTGAAACCTATACGTGACAATACATGTGAAATATTTAATTGGCCAAAAATTTCAATAGTGGTGCCATGGTATTTTGGTCTTTCTTTCCTTAATTATTTCAAAAATATAAGGAGTTGGATTTCAAGGGTGGGTTCAGTGAGTGACCCTACCTAATTTTGGGTGGAGAATCCATTTTTGAAATAATATTTATGGTTTTTGTACTCCTTCTTAGGTTAATTTTATTATTATTATTTTATTTTATTTCTGTTACTTTTGCAGATTGCTCTGCAATAGTAGCAAGCTGACAGAAGTCTTCTAGAAAAGTGGATTTGTAGCTTGGCTGGGTTGGTTATAGGTTGTTCCAAGAGGCCTGGGACCAAGTCTCCAATAAATTCAGCTAGCCCTCTCTCCATGATGTGAGCACGGACTTGGATTCTCCATTTGGCGTAATTGACATCAGAGAGTTCAGGGAGACTTTGAGGTGTGTTATCAAGCAACATAGTGATCTTTTAAGGCAGATTGCAGAGTGGCAGCTCTGGGCTCATAACCAGTTGAAAAATTGGCCTGTTTGAATCACATTAAGAGCCTTTTAGAACCAGTTCTAAGAGGACAATAATGCTGAGATGAGACAAAAACCTGTTTGAATCACGTTAAGAGACTTTTAGAACCAGGTATAAGAGGACACTAACGCTGAGATGAGACACGAACCTATGGAGAGATGATCATGAAAAGAAGCAGTGCCAATGGTAAGATAATTGTGAAACCAAAACAAAAACAAGATGATTTTATTTTGTAAACAAATGGGAAAATAACCAGATATTGACAGACTTGTTTGAATCACATTAAGAGCCTTTTAGAACCAGGTCTAAGAGGACACTAATGCTGAGATGAGACACAAACCTACTGCAAGATGATTATGAAAAGAAGCAATTCCAATTTTAAGATAATTTTGAAACCAAAACAAAAACAAGATGATTGAAAAGGAGGCTCAATCTAAGATAACGCTAACTTGATTTATAAGGACTGCCTGTATAGGTTAGGTTAAGTGTTTTTGTGAGTGTCACCATTCTATTTTTATGTCAATAAGGCTGTGCAATTTATCTGAAAACAAATTAATTTGTTTTTGGTTTATGATGTATTACAAATGATTTAAAATTTGAAATATAATTGCTCAACAGGTAAGGGCGAACGAGGTGCTTCTGGGTTGAAATGGTAGAATTTTGGACCCTGATTTGATTGATTTGGTTGAGCTTTTGAGCCAACTCAACCACCATTCTCATCTTTTCATCCAAAGAGGAACAGTGAATCCAATCGTTGGAGACCAATTGTTTGGCTATCTTTGGATTAATTCCTTTCTCGTACAACTTGATATGGGTGTTCTTGTGTATATCAACAAGATAGCAGAGAGAACCAAATCGTTAGTTGTACTGGGTGATAGAGAGCAAACCTTGCCTGAAAGACTCCAAGGCCTTTTTGGCATTATCTTGACAAAACTTGTCCCCAAACTTGGACACTAATTCTCCATAAAAGGAAGATATTGATGAAAGGGCAGGGATCTCAAAAGGAAGGCCATCCAAATCCATGTATTCTTTCACAACACTGTGCCTCCAAGTGTTGGTGATGATCAAGGTCTGGTACCAGTTTTTGGCAGGGGACAGGCCTTTGGGGTTATCCAATGGCTTCCAGCCAAAGTGGCACAAGAGACAGACTATCCTGGAGGACTTGGACCAAAAATAGGAACCTTGGGTGTGGAGGTAGAGCCTAGTGATGCAAAGGAAGGTATTGAGGTGAGCCGTCTGCCCCAAGAACCATAGGTTTGGGATCTTCAGGGGCTCCAATTGGTGCTGGTGTTCCGGTTTGGGGCCGTACCAATGGTGCTGGTGGGGGGGAAGGTCAAGAAAAGAGTCTTGGCCAGGGGGGGAGGGTGGATGGGGAAGGGAGGGGGTGTCCGGGTCTCTCTGGGGGGGGGGGACGGACGGCTTCCCACGTTCATTCCTTCAAGCAAAGAGTGAATGCTGGCCACCTGACTGGCCAAGGACTGTACCGTGCGCATCTGATTGTCCAAATTGAGAAGAGAGGAACTCATCTGGGCTACTTCCTTGGATAATTTGTCCAAACCAGAATGTTCATCTTTGGCATTGAGATAGGACGTGTTGTTGCCCACACCTTTGACCAGGGGGGGGGGAGCATTGGTCAGGAGGCCAGCTTGTGTCTGGCGGTGGGCCAAAGTGGGTGAGGAGGTTGAGAGGATGAAGAGGCCAGTGTCAACTGATGGGAACGGAGACCAGGATTGGTGGGGCTGGTAAGTTGTGAGAAGGAAATAGTGGAAGTTTGATATGTGGGAGATTTCTAATGTAAAGAACAGGGCTTATTTAGGTGGAGTTTTCAGGCTTCTTTGGGGCAGGGGTGGGGGCAGGAGCAAGGTTTAATTTCAGGAGTATAGAAGACAGGTAAAGAGGGAAACAGGCATAGATTTGTTTGCAGGACAGGACAGAATAGAACAGGGAGTGGATTTCAAGGTTTGTTGAGGGAAAACAAAAGAAATCTACTGTGGAAAGGAATCACTGGAGATGACAAAACAGGGTTGTTTAAATTGGGTAGAACAAGGATCTAGTCAAGGAAATAATTTGAAACCAAGAATATCAGGATTGGGAACGTGGAGGTATCCCAAAGTTTTAGTCACGTCAAAAAATCAAAAGGGTAGAGAACTGAAAGGATTCAAGCTTTGTGGGATAAGAAGGAAAAGAAGAAAACTACAAATCAAGACTGTCGTAGAAATAAATTTGGGATCGGGATGGATTGACATTTTTAAACTTGAGGAATCGTTGGAGTTTTGAAGGAGGTGTGAAACGAAAGGAGGAATAGATGAATCAGACTGGGACATGAACTTGAGAAGTATGAAAAGGAGGGAATGGAGAATTCGAGCTGAGGCTGGAGCTGACAAGGGGCTTGTGGCACCCATACCAACCTGAGGAGCGGTGATAGGAACCCAGAGAGTGGGAAGATGAGGACGGACCATGGCCACCTGCCGCAGTGATCACCAATCCTAACGGCAAGCGTGCATGACAGCTGGACACCCATGCAGATGGGTGTGCCAATTCCGTGCTCTTACTGCTTCTACACCTACCAGTGACTCCACACAGTAGCAAAGAGACAACCCTTGTTGGGATTCAACCTATTATCACTCACTGCTTCAAGGCCCTGTAAGTAGCCCGATATCCATCATTGTCCCTTGTCCTCCAACCCATCCTTTTCCTTCTTTTTAATTTTTTTTTTTTTTTTTTAAAAAAAAAAAAAAAAGTAGAAAAGAAAAGGGGGGGGGCTTGTTTACCAACAATAATCTTAAACTTGATGTATGGAACAATCAGCATACATTCAGAGCGTAAAAGACTTCCTGCAAGCCATCGGAAATAACCAGAGGGTTAATCCTCTGAGCCCAGAACTTGATCGTCCTCCACACACGTATGTATGTGTGAGCTTGTGCACCACAGATCATGATCACCAATATACAGAAAGTTCTCAGACTGCTAGCCGCAACTCCTCTCTGAAGTCTGAGTATCCTTGCAGCCTTGACTCGAGGGAGCTTCTCGGTGAGCAACATCTGTACATACGTCCGCATCCCTCCCGGCCTGGGCCCACGAGGAGCTACTCTTGCGACCAGTTTTAGGTCATACCCCCCGCACTTCACGACTTGTGAGCAGATCATGACGTGCCTTACACCCAATCTGTGATCCTTCCCAAGCCATGCCCTCAAGTTTTGGCTTTTCGGGAGGTCACACGAGGCTGTCCCCATTATAAGTATCCTCAACGATCACGATACGCTCTATGGGCTTCAGATGTTAGCCCCATCCCCCTACTAGTTTCATACTCACCTAGGATCTCTCTTTCTTTAACTCTAGTACGATCCACTCCGCACCTCTGCCAAAAAAAAAAAAAAAAAAAAAAAAAAAAAAAAAAAAAAACGCACTCGAAGATTATCATTATTCAAAGAATGTTCGCAAATGGATGCTTGTCTCTTGCTGCGATCCCAACTACTCGAACAAAAAGGATTTATCTGTCTGTCGACGACCGCCGCTGGAAACTCCATCGATAACCTAACACTTGCTATAGTACAGAATTGGTTATCATCCCCATTCGAGTTCCCGCCTCGTTCATACTTTTGGAGTGTCAGAAAGGAAGCGCCACGGTTTCCGGTTGACCTTAGATCCGGCGTACATGAATGCTCTACTCGATTAAATTAGAAAGTATAGATATCGCTTGGACCATCAAAGGGGACTATGTCGTGCAGTACTGTTGACAGTTTGAATCAAAATGCTACATCGAGTGACTCCCACCCCGGCAGCGATTTCACCAAAACCTCCCGAGCAGATTTTGGAGCGCGATGACGAGTGATTTCAGGCTGTATTCCCGGGTACCCAAGACTCGAGGTTGCCTGGTGACGCAATCGGAAACATTCACAAATGTCGCGCGGGATCGATTGAATGAGGTGGCTGTGAGAGACTTACCACATGCAATTCGACTCATATTCGCTCCATGGATGACGATACTTTTTCCGACGATAGAATTCGACCCCTGGAGATAAATCGCATTATCGTTATACCTGCTCACGATCGAAGGATCGGTACTTTCTCTTCGGATTTTATAAGGTTCTGAAGGGGCCTACCTCAGTGTAAAGATATCCACCTCACCTGGAAGATTTCCGTGACGAAGTGAAAGCTCCTTGAGTGTCGTGAAGGTCCCGATACCGGATGGGGCGTCAGCACTTGGTAGTTGCGCGAATCAATGATTGCAGAAATGATAAATGCTCACGGCCTCTTGACAGTAGTTGGGAATGGTTGACTGACATGCGGGTCTAGTCTCGGAAGATTTGAAGTGACCAAGAGCACTAGAACAGTTACCGTCACTGCTGATTGGCTGTTCATGGACTGTGGTTTGAGGGGGGAGGGGGGGTGGGGGGGGCATGAAAGGGAAAAGTAACTCGGGTTGATCATATGTCCAGGGGTCATAATCGGCGAATTCCTAAAGCGGAGGAGGACCTCTCGTGGCTTCACGGTCTCACATACCGTGGTAAGGGAAACCATCTGTCCTATTATACTGTAACATTCCCGACATAGAGATCACCATATTGACCCATTCGGAATTCTCCGGACTGCTGAACTGAAACCGGCCAGAAACGCCATTTGGTCCCGAGATATACGCAATCGCCCCTAAGGTAGCCGCAGTGGCACTTGAGTTCGATGTGCTTGAGCTTGAGCCTGCCGACTGGCACAAGCCTTGGCTGAGTAGAGCCAGACAGATAAGAAGGAACGTTGGAACCATGAGAACGATTGGATTGAACAATGGGGCTTTGAATGAAACGATTCGTAAGTATGGCCTGAGTGAAAATGAGGGTGCTCGGAACTGGTTGGGCTGGATCACAGATCTCAAAGGTTTGACTCGCTTGACATTAAACGTTGGCGAGAAGGCTCGTTGCCTGTGTTGATCTTTCGAGGTTAACTCGACAGCTTGGAATCAGATTAGGCGGTCGCAATATTCGCGCGCTAATGACGTGAATGCAGTACGTAGACGTTATGATCTCCGACAGCCTTTCACCTTTTACCTTAGAAATAAATCGAGGGCCTGCGAATTATATTGACTGGAGACTGGACAGCAGACGGACGAGACTTGACGACCAATTGGTACCAGGGACAGGGAGAGCGCTAAAATCGCGCAACAAATTCAAATTCGGTGCGATTTGAACTGAACATTGCCAGAAGGGGATGACATCGATGGGATACTTTATCCGCTACCACAAATTCACCAAGACTCATGCCACCAGGTTACGCTAGTGCCAAGCTCTGCTATGAAGTATTTGTAGATGTTGCTTGGAGCCTACACCGGACGAGGTTGTCAGATTCACGGCCAGATAGCATGGTACGCTCTTCCACCCAGGCTGCTTTCACCATCCAAATCAAGTTCGCAAATGCTGCGGTCTACTTGTGGGGTCATCTAGACCGGGACTTCACTCCAAGCGCGTAGGTGTAGACCGGGTGGAGATCACTCCCGGACTGCCACTGAGACAGGGCGGCTGTAGCATTTTTCGCTCACCCGGCGATCGGCTGCTGCCAGCTATAGGAGCGCACTGCCGATCAGGCGTTCGGATGCCCGGTGTATCTGTAGCTGTAACTCCCCTCAACCCGCCAGAATGAAGTTACAGGGAGTTACAGCCTAAGACTCAACCCCCCGTCTTTCTCCACTCGATTCCCTCTGCACTTAAATCACTCTGTAGTTTTGAGGTTTCATTCTAATTTTCTTTTTTTCTCTCTTCATGCTCTCTCTCTCTCTCTCTCTCTCTCTCTCTCTCTCTCTCTCTCTCTCTCTCTCTCTCTCTCTCTCTCTCTCTCTCTCTCCTTCTTTTCCCTCCTGCGAATCGTCGTATGGGGGACTTCCTCAGACTCAATATCGTGGTCAAACATCGCCTGCTGGCCAAAAGTTTGCATACCGGATAATTTTACACAAGCCTGGTTGCGCCTGCAAGTTGAATCAAACTGCACTTACACCCAAAGAAATACAAAAGAGGGGGTTGGGGAATAAGATTGAATCATCTTTGGTCGACCGCGCCACATTGGTCCTCATCCATGGGGGCGTCTAAGGTGATAAGACCTCCTGATCCTCCTCAGCCATCGATCCGAATGAGCCATCGAGATCGAACGACGAGGAGGAGTGTTGGGATCGATTTGGATGGTCAATCTCATCGATCGAAGTGAGATCGTGATCCTGCTCGGGGAGGGAGTGTAATCCCTCGGAGGGAGAAGACGGCCAAAGAGACCCAGAGCGCTCGAGAGGGGTGGTTTTGTCGAAATCTCCGGGATCCGAGTCGATGAGTTCCTCGAAGGAAGACTCCCGAAGACTATCTTCAGAGCGTTCATCCTCAGCACCTTCGCGAGCATCCTGATGATGATCGCAACCACGTCGACGACGACCATCGTCGCTCGTCGTGGGGGAAATCGCCCGCGGTGGCCTCCAGAAGACTCGATGGAGAGGAGAAGGATGGAGTCCCGTCGGGATCCTCTTCGAGCTTTTCATCTGCAGCTCCAACAAGCAACATCGAATCCCTCGCTCGACCCTCTCCACGGGGTCGAGGATCAAATGATCCCGCGAATCGAGCCCTGTGGACTATATATATATATATATATATTTTTTTTTTTTTTTTTTGAGGGGGGGGGGGGGGATGAACATCAAGTCACAAGGCGTGATTTTACTTGATGTGGGTAGACGGCACACAAAGAGCATGTGCAGGCAGACTCTAGTGGGAGGTGAGACAAGACTCAACTGGTCGTCTGGATGATAGATTCATCAGTTCCGACCTGAGTTCGTCCGAGATCGACCGTCTCAGGAATCGGGTCAGGATCCGAGCGACGGAAGCATGAATCGGGAGACTGTCGATCAGACTCTGACCGTGTGTATGTATGTACAGAGGAGTCCCGACGTCATGCGTGTGGCCAGCGCAAAGCCCCCGAGACAGATCGATTGTGATGGAAATGGCACCCAAGTCATAAATGGATCGAATCAGTTCCCGGTCGGATAGGATGATGAGACAAGGATCACAGGTAGAATACCTTGCGCCACGATGAGTTGAAGATCAGCGCGAGTTGGATCAACAAGTTCCGACGTAGAAATCGGTCTTGGATGAGGTATTGGAGCGAAGACTTGGTGTAGATCGATAGGGGGTGAAGGTGAGAGAGGGAGGGGGAGGAAGAGGGTAAGAGGGGAGGAGTGACTGGATCATGAGTCTGTGGTGTTGGTGGTGGGCTCTGCTGGTGCTTGAGCTCATGATGATGGTGAAGCTCGTTGGGTGATCTGAGGTTATTGGCTGGTATGTCGAACGACTGGGCAGACTGGTGATGATGATTGAGTTGTAAGTGGAGATCGATGGATTCCAATCGGCCGATCGGTTGAGGACAATGGTGATTCAGCTCGGTGAGTGCTTCCTCCAAGGATCTCTCGATGGGGGAGACCTTCAAGTCAACTTATCGATTGAGATGGATAGGTAGATTGAGAGATGGTATCAACGAACGATCGTCTTCAAGTAGTAGGTAAGTACTTCCTGGGTTTGTTACAAGTTTCTTCCTCCTGGGTTCCGATGGGGTTTTTATCTTTTCGATTTTTTTTTTTTTTTTTTTTTTTTCAGGGATGATGGATGGGTGTGATACATAGATACCTGCAGGGAAGGAGCTTTGGGAGATCGAGAGGGCTCAAAACGGTGACTGACCAAAGCAGGCGTTAGGGATGCTTGGATCGAGCCTGATGGGCCCCATGCCTTGGATCCGATTTGAGTCATCCTTGACGATCTGAGGAAGAACGAATGAAGATCAGTGAGGATTGGGAAGTAGGTCAGATCGGGAGAGGAAAGAAAAGGGAAAGGTTTAATAAACGGACCAAATCGAGTTGACGATGAAGTTCGGAGAATAGGTGAGTAGGGATGAATGAAGGATGATCGATCGGTTGATGGTCGATGGTGATGGAGAGCTTGAGGGGGATGATCGAATGAGATGGTGGATGGATGATGATGAGCTTGTTGATGAAGGTAGGATGGATGGAGGAAGGGATGATGTGCTGAGTGATCTTGAGCTTAAGTGAGGATGAAGTAGAGGAAGAGGGGTAAGGAGCAGAGGGAGGGTAGGATAAGAAGTTCGAACGTCGAACGACCATTTTCTTCCTCCTCCTCTTCCTCTTCTCGACCATCGGTGTCGGGATGATAATTAAGTATGTAACTATCTCCTTCGAATCGGGTCGATAGCTGGTTGAGATCGATCGGGGGTTTGACTTGGGGTTGAACTTGAGAGTTGAAGAACGTCGTGGTGTTCTTGACCCTAGTTCGAAGTTGCTGGAGGAGAGCAGAGGAAGAACTTAGTATGTATGTACCTGATGACCATCGATGATGACTTTGCAGTCTGGGACTGATGTTAGGAATCTATGTAGTGTGTATCTACACTAGACTAGATGGAACATTGGAGTGAATCAACTTCCTAACGATTAGATGGTCCACTCATGATCACTTTGAAAGTCCATCATCACCAAGTGCAGGAAGGGAGGGAGGCAGTGTGGGGTCCAACGTGCCAGATGAAATCGATCGATGAGTTTTTAGTCAAAAGTCAAGAAGAACTCATCATGATCCTATTAGTGATGATAGGTACCATCGAGAGTGAGAAATAGGCTGAGATGGATGGAGACTGTTGGACGAGCTAAGAGAGACGCGTCCGAACCACGAAGTAAGACCAGGGAATAATCGATCTCTCCAACGTTCAAATCGCAATGCCTGGGTTACTGTAGGTGGACTCCAGAGCTTGTGCCAGAAGTGAAGCCTGTAGCTCCCTAGGAGGACTGATTGGTAACAACTCACAGGAGGAGGTCATCAGCAGTCACCCGCCCAACCAACCCCATGTAGTTAGTTTAACAGAAGGGCAAGGAAGAAGGTACTGGAAGTGAGATGAATGGGGAAAACTAATGCTTGAGCTTAAAGAAATCAAAAAATGAGTCATGAGTACTTCTTCTTCAAAGGTTCAAAGTAGTGGCTTCAAACTAGAGTGCAAGGTTAGAGGAAATGTTTGGATTAGAAGGAACACTAGTGGAACCAGCTGTTGGAATATCAAGATGGCAAAGGGGGTAAAGGTGCCAAAGGCTGGCACAGTCCAGGACAAATCTGGTGAGACCATCACCAGCCATCAGACCAGGCACCCAGGCAAAGAACGCGCTAACACCATTGCTGATCCTGAAGCACATACCACAGAGCAAGCTCCACAGTACAAGATCAGCAGAACCAGGGCAGCAGGATCCAGAACACTGACCAGGGCA
Source organism: Puccinia polysora (assembly GCA_025617555.3). Taxonomy (NCBI): domain Eukaryota; kingdom Fungi; phylum Basidiomycota; class Pucciniomycetes; order Pucciniales; family Pucciniaceae; genus Puccinia; species Puccinia polysora. Next base: position 25,891,569 of record CM062642.1, on the reverse strand, counting down.
GTATCATAGGTGAGAGGACTCCACCAGACAATCAGCAAAACAACAAAGGTGCTGACAACAAAACATAAACCAGGGTGGGACCAAAACAGGCATGGACAACAAACCCGACCAGCCAGGAGCCAGGAGCTCCTGAAGCACTTGAAGTATGTGTCCCATTGCCAACATCTTGCTCTCCTTTTTACTCATCCAATTTAATTCAATCATTCTTCTCATCATTTTCTTCTCATCATTGATCTCTGGTTGCAATTATCAATCATGAAATCAGTACATCGTTGGAAATTAGGTGGTTACTCAAAACCATCTGTTTGCCACAGGTCTAATAATACCTTTTATGACACACAACAGATACCTTTTTACAATAGACCAATTTTTTTTTTGGGGGGGGGGGGTTGTCAAATCAACCCAGTCCAAATCCTCTCAGATTAACGGTTGAGAGGAAGACAAGAGAGGTGCCCTGGCAGTCAACCCACCAACCCAGTCAGGCAACCACCATCAGCAATGATGTCATAAAGCCAATCTCATGTTGGAGGTGGACAACTATGCATACTGGATTCACAGGATGCATGGTTTCCTGAAATTCAAAGGACTCCTCAACAACACAGAAAATCTTCCCCCTGACACACCAACTGTTGAAGAAACATGCTTCTCCAAGGAAGCCACAATCACTCTCACTTCCAACCTCATCCCAACTGTAATACCCAGTATTGTCAGTCCTGAAACCAAATTCAATGCCCATGTCATATGGACCAAGATTCAAGAGGTATACACCACTTCCATCATTTACTCCATCTAAAGATCATGGAAGCCATTTGAAGGGGCTAAGTATGATCAACCAGTACTGTCTTCATCACCAAGATGAAGGCAACAATGGCCAAGACCAGTATGATTGGACTGACCATACCCCCTCAGACTCTGGCTTGTTGGATAATATCCAGGATCACTGACAGGATACCTAGACTCATGCAAATTCACTTCACTGCCACAAGCTTTTGCTTGAAAACCCAGATAAGTTATTTACCAGGCTGACCAATGTGGCCAACCATGATGCAGCATCAAGCACTTATGTCACACCCTCAAACAAAGTGACAGCTCTTGTAAATATCAAGAGAGGGGACTATCCAAGGGAAGATACTAGATGCAAGGGTGGCAAGCACAAACCACAATGGGCTCACTCTAAGGACCAATGCTGGATGCTGCACCCAGAGTTAGGGCCAACAAAACAACCATGGAGATCAACCTTGGCTGCAGAGGTTGAAAGATTGAACTACCAGCTTCCCAGTTTTGGCACCACCCTTCTGAACTTGAACCATGCCAAGGAAAATTCAATATTCATCAACTCCAGTGCCAGGAATTATCTTATCAACCATCAAAGCTGGTTTGACAACTCTTGACCTACCAGCATGCACATTCCCACCAGCAAGGCCAGAGGATCACTGAAAGCAACCCACAAAGTGGATGCCATCCCATGACTAGGAGGCAGGCAGTCCATCAACCTCACACATTGCTTGTATGTATGTACATCCTTGATCTTGGCCAAAAAACTGCTCTCCTTGTGTAGGCTGGTCACAAACAAGGCCCTCCTTGAATCCAATGGCCAACTGACCACAGTCCAGATTGAAAACAGCACTAGCTTCTTGTGCAATATCAAGCATGGAGTTTTTGTGCTGGTCTCAGGCCCACACAAGAGCCTCCCAGTTCATGCTCTCACTGCTACCAGCCACCAAGACATGTTCACTCTGTGGCACCATTGGCTTGGCCATACAAGCCTTACCAGAATCCAGGCCCTCTAGCCTGGAATTAAAAAGGGGGACAAATCTCCCTGAAGAGCATTCATGAAGGGCAAAATGTCTGGAAAAAACTTTAAGAATAGATTCCATATAGCCAAGCACCCTCTTTACATAGTGCATGGGGACCTCTGTGGCCCTATCTTACCCACCATAAATTGGGGGATGAGACATCACCTTGAAATTTTCAACCAGCTCTCTGGGTAAATTGGTGGTTCCTTGTGAAAATACAAGGATGGTTCTGGAAAAACTTTCATCAACTTCAACACATTCTTTGAAAAAAAAAAAAAAAAAAAAATGTCTTCCCAGTCAGGAAGTTCTGAATTTCTTACCAGAACATGTCCAAAGGCAATCCTAACTTATGTGCTAGAGAGGCTAGACACCTTCAGCTTTGCTACTGCCTGCTAATCCAGAGAAAATTCAGACTAGTTTGATTCAAAAAATAAAAAAATTGATTTATTGTGAGCAGGCATCTGTTGCATTTCATGAAAGTTATATTAGCTATATCACAATGGTTTTGAGTAAAAAAATAAATAGAAAGAGAAGCATTGATTGATTGTGAATTGTAACAAGAGAGAAAAAATGATCAAAATCATTTGAATAAGTTGCATGAGGGTGTTGTCTGTGAGGCTGAGTCCATAGAAATAACCCATTTTGGAATTATAAAAAAAAATAAATTGGAGAGTGATTTAATTGAAATTTCACTTTAAAAGGTTTTGTGAAAAAAGTTGCTCTTTGAAAAGTGTTGTGATGTCAGCTTGCTACTATTGCAGATCAAGCTGCAAAAGTAACAGAAATAAAAATAAAAATAATAATAATCAAATTAACCTAAGAAGGAGTAGGAAAACAATAAATATTATTCCAAAAATGGATTCTCCACCCAAAATTAGGTAGGGTCACTCACTGACCCCACCCTTGAATTCCAACTCCTTAAATTTTTGCATAATTAAGGAAAGAAAGACCAAAATACCACAGGACCACTATTGAACTTTTTGGCCAATTAAATATTTCACATGAATTGTCACGTATAGGTTTCACACCTAAAATTCAGTCAGAATTGAGGTGTTGTGTATATTTTAGGAGTTACAGACAGAAATGTGTTCTTTCAAAATTCCCGCACGCAGCCACCGCAGCCAATAGACCCACGCGCGGCTGAGCTACAGCAATGTCACCCTTTCAAAGCCGTGTACCCAGCCCCGGGCCTCTGACAAGTACGCAGACGCAGGACTACGGGTTGACAAAGTGACAGGCGGCCTGAGAAACCTAGGTACCATGTAAACATGCTACAACCTACACAGGAACATGCTACATATGTAATCAATGTTCCCGTGGATAGGAGATAGTCTAAAAATACATAAACTTATATAAAAATACCTAAATAAACTTTATACATATTTTTTATTAAACATGATTCAAAGTACCAAAAATGTCGAAAATAAGATAATGACTACTTCTAAAAATATATTAAAAGACTTTAATATACTATTATGAGAACTTCTACCAATCAATATTTTTTTGTGAAATACCAAGGAAACTAATGATGTATAAATATTACATGAATACTCATGAATTATCTTTTGAAGTAATTATTTTAGTAAAACAACTGAAATTTGAAAATAAGCAGTAAAATCAATATCATGAATTTAATCCAATTAATTAATACATAATGAGAAATCACCTGACATCAGAATATCTGTAGGAATGTCTATTAAAATAATTATGAACTTACTGGGAATATTTACTAAGGATAATTAATTAAATAATAAATAAAAATAGACAGATTAGTGTTATTCACACGTCCAAACATCAGTTATAAAGTAGAATAATTCCCATACCCTGTGGAATTAGATGCTACACGTTCTGAAGCACCAAGAACACGTGACAGGCTACCACTGGCTACCCTGCTAGCCTCAGTTTCCGTCCCTTTGAGCCCCTGTATCCCTCAGAAGGACACTATTGGGACTCAAAAAGCTATAAATAAAGAGCTCTTTTGAGGATATTGATACCCAGATACCCAGTTATGTTTATATCCAGAAACTTTTCCAAGGTAATAAAATACTTATAAGAGATAATTAAGTGATTTATGGCCTTAGTCTGATTAATAATATCCATCCCCAACCATTTTGATTAATTTAAACTGCCAAAAAACCTTATAACCCCAGTCTACAGGTTTAAACCATCAGTGCACGTCCCAAACAGGTACCCAAAGGATTTGATAATATACCAATGAGTCTTATTTTCCTTTCTCTGTCGTGGCAGCTTGTTTAAAAAGCCCTGCCACTCCACCGTTTATTTTATATACATATTATCTTTGGGCAATATATCCTTTAAGAATATAAATTAAAGGTCCCAAAGTAACCAGGCCTACATGTTTTCATAATGAATTCCCTGAAGAGAGGTGTTAAAGATCCCCAATATAATTGTGGCCCCTCTGAAAAAATATCTGATAATCAATTCATTTATATTGATTTATAACAAGAAACCATATCCAAACCAATTAAACTTGCAATAAGCTTTATCCAAATATTTTACAGATTATTGCTGCATTTATTGAATAATATATTTATTATTTTTTCTATCACCTCTGGTAGCTAAAGGATATCAAGGATCTTGGCATCCAGGAGCCTGAAATTTGAGACTTACTGAAGATTTTAAATTTGATCCTTGAGATTCTTCAGGTAGAAAAGTATATCATCAAGATATACAACAAGGAAAATTCCTCCAAGACTGTAAAATGTTTAATTTAAGAAATGCTAGAAATTGGAAGGAGAATTTCAGAGGCCATGAGGCACAACAGAAAAATTATGGCTTTGGGTAAAATTTCTCATAGAACTTGAATAATCAATAAATTCCATCATTTGAATAAATTTGTAGGCTTCTTGAATTTATAACTTTGGGAAATGGTTAGCTCTGTGAAAAACCTTTCAAATTTCCATCATATATAACCCATAAAAATATGATGTAACTTGCTAGAAAGTGCCATCAAGGATCTCAGGCCCAACATATGAACAAGCTCAATCCAAACTCCAACCAATCTAGGTGTAAAATTCAACCAAGTTTGACTGAACAGTCACTGTGTATTATTTAGAGTGACTGCACACCAAAGAAATTGGTTGAATAATGGGGATAGCTTCAAGTATAGATTGGAGAGAGCTTCTAAAAGAGATTCCTTGATGGAACTTGCTATAAATTGAAATACAATTGATCATGGTTATGGGTGGAAATTGTTAGTAATTGTAATGATTAACCTGATTTAGTTTTCTAAAATTTAAACCAAGAAAAAAAATATATATATTTAATATTTCTTTGTAAAAATCAATAACAGAGAGAAATGTTTGAAATCAATTTTCTGAAGAACTCCCTTTCATAAATTTTCTGCTATGTAGCCTCAGAGCTCAACAGATTCTTGCTTTAAGAGAGATTAAACTGGTCTGGACAGAGGGGCTGGACCCATAAGTCCAATCCTGTGATTTCAAGGCCGATGAGGGGGGGGGGTTTATTCAAATTGATTGCTGAAAAGACCCTGTTTTATTCAAAATAAACCATAAATAAATGATCCTAGATGATCTATAAATACTCTTTTTGATCTTAATCTTTGAAAATTGAGTTTTGAATCAGACTAATCCAAAAAAATTCAAATATCTCAAACTAAACATTCTAGTAGGTGCTAGCTTCTATTTGATGAAGATGGAAAGAGGTATGCTTGAAAAATAAGAATTGACTCCTACATTAGAGGAAAATTTTAAAGGAATTCCAGGATATTGAGAATCTGCTGCAAGAAATTTAAAATCTAACTCAATAAAAGGTTTGGGTAAGCTGTATGATTCTATGTCAACAGAAGAGAGGGTAGATTGAGGATGTGATTTTAAAATTTAATTTACTCATTCTTTTAAATTCACACAATGATTCCCATGTAAAAAATAGCTGTGTCATAGGATGTATTTTTTTCACTCAAGGGATTTCATTGTAAAATTACTCCTATTTCAAGCTTGTAAAATATGAAAATTAAAACATCTATTTTTCCTTATGTGCAAACCAATGAGGTAGATCAGATTCTCTACTTGCCAAATAGACAAAAATTGTCTATCTCAAAAGACATAAGAATTTTTGAATGACCAAATTATAATGTCATATAATAAAAATCAGGATCCAATTATGAAATAAAACTGTAGGTAGTGCTTTTTGAACGGACTTAAATTAAACTTGAACTTTGAGTTTGGATTTTAACACAAGTTTGAAGATTAAAGTCCAAGAATTTTAATGATGAGTAGCTTTCTTTGGAGGTTCCAAAAAAACTTTAATCTATTTTTTTGAATTATAAATTTCATGAGCTAATTTCTTAGAAAAGGCATGTATATCATTCTCCCCTCCACAGGAAATACAAGAGCCTTTGTTATATTTCCTAATTCACTCATCGTTCCTGGGAAGATAAGATTTTTTGTTTGGAAAGCTTGGAGTTTTGAGTGGAAGGCTAGGCCTTTGGTTGAAGCCTGAGTTCAAAGTTCAGACCATTTTTCTTGCCTCCTTTTATTTTTTAAATTATTTATTCAAAGATTCATTAGCATTCAAATTTGGTGTAACAGAAATTTCCTAAGACAAATTATTGATTTATGAGAATTATAAAGCTTGATTGCTCAATTGATTAACTTGTTTAAGTTTTAAATCTTTTTAGAAAGACTGTAATTTGTTTGGTAAAGCAAGCTGGTAACCCTTTTCAAAAATGAAAGAAAAGTGCTTCCTTTTTCCATTTTATGAAACAATTGCAAGTTTTTCAATTTCATAATATAGGTCAAGGCAAAACCATCATCATTTGAAAAAAAGTATTTTAGTTTTTACTTGGCTTCCTCCACTTTTTTTGGGGATCCCAACAAATTTAGTAGCTGTTTTTTGAGAATTTTTATTTTTTTTAGATAGAAGAGAGACTGTAATTCTTGAAAAATTGAATCTATGAACCAAACAATTGAAACTCTCTTCCACCTAATATAAAAGATGCATACACTAATTTAATTGGCTCTGAAGTTATTTTGGTTGTTTGAGAATATAAATCTGAAATATTGAAGATAATCAAATTTTTTTTTTGGAATCATCTCACATGAATTTATCCGTCTGATTCATCCTTGTAGTTTCGAAATTTAAACTTCCGTTTATTGAATTCAAAGCATTTTGATTAATATTTTTACCAGATTTTTCATAAGGCTGGTTGCTTTTCTTGTTTTAGCATGAATATTTCTGAAATACAACTTCTTGTACAAGACCATTATTCTGGGGAGCTTGGGATTTCCTTATTGGAGTGTAGTTCTACATTCAATTTGATACATTCAGAGAGTAGGGATTACTAGCAAATAAAATTAAATTAAAATGGGAAAAAAAAGGGTAAGAATAAGTGAAAGGTAGTAAGGTATAGGAATTTCAATATGGGAATGAATGAACTGTGGAAATAACACAAGTTATAAAGAAAGAAAAAAAAGAAGGAAATTCAAACCAATTCCAAAATTTGAAAAAAAATAACTCAATCAATCAAGGCTGAAGAACCTCTGGTTGAATACAAAGGTTCAAATTCTATGGTTGATGATTTCATCCATCTACTACTTCAGAGCTAGCTAAAAATGGTTCCAAAACAAAAAAATAAATAAAATAAAATTGATCCATAAATTTAACTATAATATAATGGTAAAAATGGATTCTTGACCATATTTTAGGTAGGGTCACCCACCAAACCCACCCCAAAAATACTACTCCTTAAATGACTCCCATGTCACCAAAAGTACCATGACACATAAATGAATCAAAAATCATTTAACAGCAAGTTCTCACATTCAAAATGAAACATAATTTCAGTTTAAACAGCTTTAATTGATTCATAAATAATTTATTTTTTATATTTTAGGAGTTACAGGCACAAAGTGTTTTTATCAAAATTCCTGCATGCACTCATGTACTGCTAATGTGTAGCCAAATTATCAGAATCAGATTTCTGAAAAAAGCCAAAAAGGCTTCATAATTACCAAATTGAAAATTTGTGGATGCATAAAATCCTTTAAAAATCCCACATGCATTAATAAATCTGCATAAAGGAGGTGAAAAGTGCATAGATACAAGAGCAAAATTTAAAAATGGATCAAGGTACACCAAAAACTTACTAAAACTGATATGGGATAGAAATTTATACTAAAAATTTGTTCAAGTCCATAGGAATTTTATCCAAAATACATATAATGCACCAAAATCAACATCACAAGTATTTGACATACTTCACAAAAATGCAAAAAAAAGGGGAGAGATTCTTTTGCAGGAATTTCAAATTAAAATATGTGAATAATTTACTGTATAAATTAATTATCAATTTCCAGGAAAAAGTATTAAATTAATTCTAGTAATTGAATTAGGGCCAATCAGAGTTAAGCAAACCCGCAATTTTTTGATGGCGGGTTTCAACCCAAATCCACCATTTCAAACCCACCATTAAAAATCAAAAAAACCCACTTATTTCAGATCAGACGTGTCAGAGTTACCTGAAAAGAAATGGGGTTTTTCAAATAAAGTATATAAAGGATTTCACCAGTTCAACCGTGTCATTCCACATCATCACCCCTGGTTTCAACCTCCGACCTCATCAGAAAAATTCTACCTCCAACCTCATCCAAAAAATTTGATTTTTGTTCCTCTCATCACTTCATGACTTGATCACTCTCACCTTTCTTCATCACTCTCATCACTTTATTGCTTTCATCACATTCATCCTCTCATTGCTTCATTGCTTCATCCCCAATTTCATCACATCCCTTGATCTCTTCATTGCTTCATCAATTTATCACTTCATCCCTCATTCCCCCTTTCATCACATCCCTTCATCACTTTATGGCTTCATCCCTCATCCCCACTTTCATCAAATCCCTTCATCACTTTATTGCTTCATCCCTCATCCCTGCTTCCATCACATCCCTTAATCCCTCTTACTCTTTTTAAATTTCCCCTTCACAATCCTCCCCCCGCTGTAAGACTCCAAACGGTGCTAAGCCGTGGCAGTTCTGTGGAGGGGAAAGGTGCTGTTTAGGCTGCCCTCCTAGGAGTTACAATAATATTTTAATGTAACCGGAATCAAGGTCCAGAACCTTATGGATGAGAAATCAAACTAAGAGAAGAGGATAAGAGTTGTCGGTAGCAATGGAAACAACACTATCTGAGACAAGATGGCGCAGGGAAAGACTTGAACAAATAAGTCAAAGTTTGTTCAGAGTTTAATAGAACAAGGCAGTTGTAAGTAACAACGCCCACAAGCTAATAACTCTGGTCGTCAGCAGCTGATTAGGAAAGATCAACTCAATCCCAACCAACCTCCAGGTTCTCAATGAACCTGCCCAACTCTCCGCAATCAAGCGCTTGAAGGATACCAGATAACTGTGGGAGGCTGAACAAAACAAAAGCAATTTGTTTATGAAGCTCTAGAAGCAAATCAATAACGAATTTGAGCAAGAATATCCCAACACTTCTCAAGGAACTCAAGAATAGCGTGGCGAAATTCAACCTCGAAGAAGAAGGGAGGTATAACACTCCAGGTTTTAAGCTTAATAAAACCTCTTCAATCAAACGTGATTGGCTCCAGAAAGATGATCAAGGGAGATCAAGACCAGTATGGTCGGAAAAAGGGATCAGAGTGGTATAACACACTCAAGAATTCAGGCAGACAGGAATTCTTCTTCAACCAGCAAGGCTATTGGTTGGTGATAAGGATCAAGGTCACAAAGGACAGAGTTTTGAGTATGGAGGCTCAAAGGATCAAGGGCCAATCATAGATATACCCGGATAATTTGCTCGATTAAGTGGGGAAGGATGCCCACGGATAAATTGCTTATGATGATGCGATGCTCTGAGGAACTAGGATGATGGGGTGTTGGAATAGTCGGCCAAAAGGCAGGGGAGAGCCCCTCCTTATATGGGCAGGAGGCCCTGTTAGACTATATACAACGGATTCTACAAATAGAGCGGAAACGGGAAGGCAACCATGCGGTCGCTCGCGTTGGTCAAGGATCTGCCAAATGCTTGCGGGAGCGGTCGGGATGGATTCAGTAGATCATGGATGAGCGTCGCGCGACGGTAGCAAAGAGGAGAGGGGAGGCGCAACGACAAAGATGAAGACACGCAACCAACAAAGATGAGGACATTCTATAACAACGGCGGAGATGAGAAGCAACACGGATAAAGGTTGCGCGACGCGCGACGCGGCGCGGAGCGGAGCGCGAAGCGGAGCGCGACGCGGAGCGCGACGCGGATAATGGAAGCGCAGCGCGGCGCGGCGCGGCGCGCGCGCGCGGGTAAACAATAGTTGGATGAGCCTGAGGATAAGTTGTCCAGCCGGGCGATACGTTTGCAACAGTTTATGAATTGAGGTCTTAAGGCGGTCCGGGTGTCCAGGATGGGGCACCACATCTCTCCCCAACTTACAGACTGTCCCTAGTCTGCTCCCGAGTTTGATGCCATAGAAAGAAAGAAAGGAAAGACAGATGATTGAAACCAAAGAATGGCCATTTTGATCTTGAGAGTGGTTGAAGAGTTGAGGAAAATATCTTGATTCTTCCAAATGAACCCTAGAAGCGGCAGGAATAGAACAAGGAGGGCGTCCCAGGTGCTCACATATGTGGCATACAGTAGAGTTTTACAACAAAAACGCAGCAAATGACCCTGGTGGTGCACAATTGGGAGGACTTACTTCTGAGATAAGTTGCCCCCACGACAATGGAACTTCTTGACTTGATCAGCAGAGAACCTTCTGGCCAACCGAGTACCATCCAGCTCCTCCAAAACATAAGATCCACCTCTAACCTGATGAACCACTCGATAAGGGCCATTCCAATGATTAGAGAAAAGCTTGCCCCACTGGGTTTCCAAAGATCAATTATAAACTAAAACTAGGTCACCAGGGCTCAAGGGCTCCCTGATTCGATTAGAGTGCTTGTCCTCCCAATACTGGACGGATTTTGCTCTGGCCTCCATCATCGTTTGATAAGCTTCATCACGAACGTCTTCACTTTGCTCCAGTTGCTTGGATCTAGCAACTAACAGATCAGTGGTTGAGGACACCTCTTCCCAAGAGATACCCAAGAAAGATTCCATTTCCAGATCCAAAGGAAGGACTGCTCTTTGACCAAAGATGATTTCGTAAGGTGAGTAGCCAGTAGTCCTTTTGGTTGAGATTTGATCAGAAAAGAGAACAAGAGGAAGGAATTTGCGACAATTCTTGCCACTTTCACCAGCCAGTTTAACAAGTGCAGCCTTCAAAGGGGCATGGCCTCGTTCCACCATGCCTTGGCCTTCAGGATAATAAGGAGTAGTAACTCTATGTTGTCCAGGAAGGGATCGGATCATTTCAGCAAGCTTGCCCCCAAATTCAGAGCCACCATCAGTAGAGTAAGATCGAGCCAGGCCATAACGCATTGTCCAGGTCTCGCAGAGGAAAGCTGCCACTGATTCAGAGCTAAGGTTCTTAAGAAATTTCGCTTCAACCCATCCGGAAAAATCATCCCTAGCCACAATGAGGTACTTAGCACCACCTGCCTTAATATGAACCACATCCATAGCAATCCTTCCAAAGACAGTGGACTCCCCAGTAGGATAACGAATTTCGGCTGGGCGCCTAAGATCACATTTTTGGCAAACTTCACAACTCTTGCACCATTGGGAGACGGATTTCTTCAAAGATGGCCACCAGAATCGTTCGGATAATCGTCGATAAGTTTCAGTTTCCCCACGATGACCAAGGCCTTCATGGAGACTTTCAAGGATGGAATCTTGTTTAGAGGGAATAGTAACGACAATAAGGGCACAAGGATTGCCCCTCTTCATAAGTCTAGAGCCTTGAACAAAAAAATTAGAAGACTTTCGTTTGAGAGATCGAAATTCCTTAGCAGAGAGATCAGGAGGTTTTTGAAGAGTTGCAAGGTACTGCTCTAATTTAAACCAGAAGCCTTGTTGAAAGCCAGAATAATTTTGTGAAGAAAAAGAGAAAATAGGTCGAATTAAAGGTTCCTCTTCATTGAAATTGGTTCCAACATCAGATTCGTTGTCCCCAAGAGGTCGTCAAGATAAACCGTCAGGCATGGTGAAAGATTTTCCAGGCCTGTGAACAATATCAAAAGAGAAAAGCTGGATAAAGGCCACCCAACGAGTCATAGGAGCATTGGGAAGACTGGGAGCGTTGATCATTTCAATGATGGATCGGGCATCAACTTGCAATTCGAAATGTTGGCCCCAGAGAACGGTTTGAAGTTTCTTCATCATTCGAGCCACACCACAGAGTTCCAGTTTGGGCTGGGAGTATCTGGATTCTACATCTGAAAACAACAAAGATTCATAAAGAACAGGACGGTCCCAACCATTTTCATCTTCCTGAGTAAGGACGGCCCCAACAGATTGATAACTAGAATCGACAGCCAGCTTGATCTTGCCAGCTCCAGGTCCGTAAGAGATCTTTTTCAAAACTATGTCTTCACCAACTATCCTTTTGAGTAGCTGGAAAGCACATTCACAATCTTGGGTCCAAATCCATTCAGCATCTTTTCTGGTTAGACGACGCAAGGGTGCACAGATTTTGGATAAAGATGGGATAAAGATTCTAACATAAGTGACAACACCTAGAAAGCCCCTAACTTCAGTTGGATTGATTGGGGTAGGCCAAGAGATGATCTTGTTGACTTTGGCTGGTGCCATCCTTCTTCCTTCCTTGCAGACCACATGACCAACAATTTCCAGAGCAGGGACACAAGCCGCCAGTTTGGATCCAGAGACAGTAAGGCCAGATTCCTCGATTCGAAACAGAATCCTCTCCAAGGTAGTAGCATATTCCCAGATAAAACGACGAATTCCTGAATGCCAAGGTAAGAGCTCATTATCATAGTCAGATACTGGACCTTTAATTCCGCCATCGTCAATAAAGATAACAGCATGATCAGGGATTTCATCCTGGAGGATCCACATCATCTGAGCCTGATAGACTGCGACCAAGTTGGTGGCTCCTTGAGGCAATCGAGTAAGTTGAAATCGACCAAGAGGAGTGTCGAAAGTGGTAAGAGGACGAGAAATAGGATGTAAGGATCGTTCGTCATAGCCACCCATAATATCCCCTAGACCATAGCAAGCTCTTCCCGCAAAGGATTCAACAAATTCTTCAGTAGCAGGAGGGATACCAGAGTCTTTAATAGTAACTTTATTAAGAGGTTGAAGATCATGAACTATTCTAAGTTTACCATTACTCTTGAGGACACAGAAGACGGGGCTGGAGTAACTAGAAGTTGACTGTTCATACAGGCCAGTTCAAACTCGTTCCCGGACCAACTTGATGAATTCGTCAACTTTAGCAGCGGGGATAGGGATCTTTTTCTTTTGCCAAGGATCATGTTCAACTACAGGGATGATATAAGGGAGGCCATAGGATTCTCGCAAGAGACCTCTCTCTTCTTCACAGAAAGCAATAGATTTTTCTCTTAGAGATAAGACATTTTTAATTAAATTTAACTCATCAGGAAGAAGCCATCCATCTGGACCAAAGTTGACCACCTTCAGACGTTCTTCAGTGACCCGTCCATTAGGCACAAAGGGACCAGTAAGAGATTGAGGAAGACCACAGTAAGGATCGCGAGATAGAGGAGGACGCATAAGGGGGGGATTGAGGTTGAGAGGCATAGGCTGGTTGACTGGTTGGATCTTTTTAGCAACTGGTTTATACTTGGTGGCAAAAGAGAGCATTTCTTGTTTCCTCCAAGAGTTGACCAGAGAGACTTGATTAGGAAAGCTGAGTCCAAGTTCCAACATCTTCCAAGTCCGATGTTCTGCGATATCCTTGAAGGGTGCCTTTTCCATAAAAGGAGAACCAGGAGATAATACGTTGCTCACATGTGTGGCACAAGGTAGAGTTTCGAAAATGACGGTAGAAGATTGCCCTGGCAGTGCACAATTGGGAGGACTTACTTGTACCCCGAATTGCCTCCACTGCAGCCCATATTCCTTCATACCAAAATCACCAAAAACGGAATTGCAATTCGGATCTAGTTTAGACTCATTGCGGAGATTCAAACCGGAACTGAGAGAAGATTGATCAGACTTAAAAGTAGAAGGAAAAGAAGACACAACAGATCCAGAGAGAGAAGGAGATGGAGGAGAAATATTTTTGGATTTTTCTATTTTGATATGTTTCTGTTTTTTAATATTCTTGAGTTCAGAAGCGGATGATGAAAGGAATGAAAAATAAGCCTGAGGGAGGGGAGTTGACCCTTGAGTTGCAGTCTGAGGCTGAAAAGAACTACAATCATTAGTAGGATCAACTATTCCCCTAAAAAATGAGAGGAACTAGAGTTATCCTTCTGCTTTCCCTTAAAAGATGATTTGGGAGAATAACCAGGAAAATCTCTTTCCCAACGACCAGAATCCAAAGAGCAAAGAGGGACTTCAATTTTCCTGCCATCAGCATCAGGGAGAAGAATTCTCTCCCCAACTTGATCAGAAAACATCAGGGTTGCACCAAAGTCCATTAAGAAGGGTCGTCCCAAGATCATAGGACTGTCCAAACGAGTAATCCAAAAATGGCAGGTTCCAACGATATTTCGACCAATCCTGACTGGTACATCTTCAGCAATACCAACCAGTTCACAAGCTTGATTTCCTATCCCATACACTGCAGAGTTGAAGCTGACCCTAGGACTAAGTTTGAGCTTGCAGGCCATAGCATCCAAGATTAAGTTAAGCTGAGATCCAGAATCCACAAGAGGAGAAACAGTTTTAGCTGAGTCACCAAGATAACAAGGAAGAAAGCCAAGGGGACAGGAATAAAGATTGGATTCTATAGAAGGACTGGTTCCACCAGAGTCCTCCATTAAAGTGCCAGAGGAGACTTTGAGTTCTTCAGGGCCAATTTCCACACGTCGACGAGAGACCCATTTCTTCATTCCTTCAGCAACAGATGGAGAGATCAATAGAAGTTCAGCCACAGATAGATCAGGAATTTTGAGATCAGAAATTTTCTTTAATACTCCTTCCACAGCATTAGGGTGATCCTTGGAGATGCCTCTTTCAAATCGAACTTTTGGCTGGGTGGGGGGAGGAAGTTCAGGTGACGCAGAATCTAAGATTGGATTAGAAGGTTGAGGTGAGGGAGAAGGATCAGGGTGATCTGGGAACCTTTCCATGAGTGGTTCCTTTTCCACCTCCATGTCTTCTACATCAGAGGAAGGAGGCTCAAGTGTTGATCGACGTTTAACGGGTTTTCGAAGGATTGAAGTTGGCAAGAAAGGAGCCTTATGAGATTTAGGTTCCTCATGTCGTTTCCTGGCTGGATCGGATTGATAAGTAGTCCCAGCAAGACTAGAGGATGAAATGGCTGGAGGATACCAAGGTTGGAGGGTACCACAGGATGATCGAAATTCAAAGGAAGCCAGAGATGCTTTCACAGGAGGTGATGGCTGGTAAGAGGCCACCACATGTCGGATAGGACGAGACGAGTCAAAAGGGATTAGGGCACCATTAGGGAGGAAGTAATTGTTTCCCCTCTGCTCTACCAACTTTTCCTTTAAGTCCTTCTGAAGTTCTTGACATCGTCTGGTTCCATGGCCTTCCCTATGACAGTAGTAACAGACCAGAGTTGATTTGGGGACAGAAGAAGGAGTTTTAGGAGTAGCTAGCGAAGAAATCTTTTGATCTATTTTGTTCTCAAAGGCTCTAAGTAACTTGGTGATTTCATCTATAGTAGTAGGTTCTCGATTGGAATTAGGATCTGCTTTAGGCCTACGATCTGCCTCCATTTTAATCATAATATCGTTTGACTCTTTAAAAGAAGGAGCATGGACTGGTTCAGTAGTTCTAGGCCTTTCAAAGGTAAGAGCAGTTTGACCTTTCATGACTTTATCCACAGTACTCCTAAGGGTAAGAAAAACAGGGAGCTTGAATCTATTATCCCTGGTAGTAATCATGGATCCAGATTTGACCAGTTCGTCTTTAATCCTTTCCTGCACAGCCGACAAAAAAGATTGAAAGAACTTTGCTCGAATTTCGTCCACTGTGTCAATGTGATCATTTCGGATAAGATAGTTTTGAATGGGGTCCCAAGACTTCCTAAAGATCTGATAGTCAGAGGCTGAAGAAATACCACCATTTGAGATCCACTGAGAAACCAGAGCATCCAAATCCTGCAGAGTAAACCTAGCCACATCTATTTTACCCCAGTATGCCAACATAGCCTCCCTGAGAAGCGTCCAGTTGTGGGATTCGAATCCCTCAAAAGACTCAATTACCTCCATAACTTCATCTGAGGAGATAAAGAACCGTAACTGATAAGCCATATCGAATTCACTAGCTCCATCTACTTCAGCAGCCATTTCGTAGGAGTCCAAGAATCGCTCGACATTTGTACCGTTGAAGCCTAAGTTCTTGTTCTGGGGTTTGATCTTTACCATCTTAGGTCGAACAGAGGTGGTTGGAGTAGCGGGAGATGCCATATTGAATAACAGAGTTCCTAGGGGATCCAAAGAGCAGATTTCCAAAGTGGCTCACGAGTGTGGCAAGAGTAGGGTTTCGCCAAAAACGACAAGTATCTTGCCCGAGCGGTGCACAAATTGGGAGGACTTACTTCTAGACCAAGCTTCCTCCACGGATCGAAAAAGGAACAAACAGAAAAAGAAAGAGAAATTGGATAGGATTTCGGAGTTGATTCTTCAAGTTGGGACTGTAAATCCCAAGGTTGCTGGTTCGATCCCGGCCCGGGGGACCAAATGTAAGACTCCAAACGGTGCTAAGCCGTGGCAGTTCTGTGGAGGGGAAAGGTGCTGTTTAGGCTGCCCTCCTAGGAGTTACAATAATATTTTAATGTAACCGGAATCAAGGTCCAGAACCTTATGGATGAGAAATCAAACTAAGAGAAGAGGATAAGAGTTGTCGGTAGCAATGGAAACAACACTATCTGAGACAAGATGGCGCAGGGAAAGACTTGAACAAATAAGTCAAAGTTTGTTCAGAGTTTAATAGAACAAGGCAGTTGTAAGTAACAACGCCCACAAGCTAATAACTCTGGTCGTCAGCAGCTGATTAGGAAAGATCAACTCAATCCCAACCAACCTCCAGGTTCTCAATGAACCTGCCCAACTCTCCGCAATCAAGCGCTTGAAGGATACCAGATAACTGTGGGAGGCTGAACAAAACAAAAGCAATTTGTTTATGAAGCTCTAGAAGCAAATCAATAACGAATTTGAGCAAGAATATCCCAACACTTCTCAAGGAACTCAAGAATAGCGTGGCGAAATTCAACCTTGAAGAAGAAGGGAGGTATAACACTCCAGGTTTTAAGCTTAATAAAACCTCTTCAATCAAACGTGATTGGCTCCAGAAAGATGATCAAGGGAGATCAAGACCAGTATGGTCGGAAAAAGGGATCAGAGTGGTATAACACACTCAAGAATTCAGGCAGACAGGAATTCTTCTTCAACCAGCAAGGCTATTGGTTGGTGATAAGGATCAAGGTCACAAAGGACAGAGTTTTGAGTATGGAGGCTCAAAGGATCAAGGGGCAATCATAGATATACCCGGATAATTTGCTCGATTAAGTGGGGAAGGATGCCCACGGATAAATTGCTTATGATGATGCGATGCTCTGAGGAACTAGGATGATGGGGTGTTGGAATAGTCGGCCAAAAGGCAGGGGAGAGCCCCTCCTTATATGGGCAGGAGGCCCTGTTAGACTATATACAACGGATTCTACAAATAGAGCGGAAACGGGAAGGCAACCATGCGGTCGCTCGCGTTGGTCAAGGATCTGCCAAATGCTTGCGGGAGCGGTCGGGATGGATTCAGTAGATCATGGATGAGCGTCGCGCGACGGTAGCAAAGAGGAGAGGGGAGGCGCAACGACGAAGATGAAGACACGCAACCAACAAAGATGAGGACATTCTATAACAACGGCGGAGATGAGAAGCAACACGGATAAAGGTTGCGCGACGCGCGACGCGCGCGGATGGAAGGAGCGCAGCGCGGCGCGGCGCGGAGCGCGAAGCCGAGCGCGACGCGGATAATGGAAGCGCAGCGCGGCGCGGCGCGGCGCGCGCGCGCGGGTAAACAATAGTTGGATGAGCCTGAGGATAAGTTGTCCAGCCGGGCGATAAGTTTGCAACAGTTTATGAATTGAGGTCTTAAGGCGGTCCGGGTGTCCAGGATGGGGCACCACACCGCAAGTCCACTAAACAATCCAATGGACAAAAGCAAAAAATCCTCCAGGAACTCAACATCCAACAAACCTCCCCCATCAGCTTCCAAAGGATCAATTCAGCTCAAGAGAGATGACCACATCATCTTGGTAAACTGGCTCAAAATTCCCTCCAACTACAATGCCTGCTTTGGATCCAACAATGAAATACGCGTTGGCCATCCTCCATCCTCCAAGTTCAATGGTTATCTCTTGATTGCCAATGAAATCAAGAATAAAACAAAAGGTAGGCTGGATCTGTCATCCAAACAGATGAGGGAGAAATTTGAGAATTATTGAGTCAAGTACAAAAAGGCCCACTCCAAATCTCCACTGGCTTTGGTATCAACAACTCTGACAAAGCCAAAGGAATCAACTTGGTGGTTGATAAGTTGGACTCCATTTTTCCTTTTTATATTCAAATGGATCAAATATTTGGAAAGAAGGAAAACATCACCCCTCTTGCTGCTTTTTATTCCCAAAAATATGATTCAGTTGATGCCAAGGACTTGGCTGTGGATGCTCAGCCTAGTAATGAGGACCCTGATGAGACCTTTGCCTTGGAGTGGCCCCCATCCAATGCCAAGGAGGATATTCCAACACAGTCAGCTCCAATTGCATCTACTTCAGTATTGATTGATGAGTCAAACAGGACCTTTGATGCCTCACTTTCTTCTTTTGATTTCTATCTTCCTGGGGTGGAAGAACTGGAGAACTTGGCCAATGAGGAGGATGTTATTCCTGTATTGCCACTACCATCAAAATCTGCTCAAGTAAGCACCCAAGTTCTTTTCTCTTCTGTCTGGTTAATCCTGACTGATTTAGATTGTAAAAAAACAGGCTCATCCATTCCTGATTGGCCAAACACTCAAGCCAATGGGGCCTCCAACATCCCCTTCAAATGAGAGCAACACAATTCCAACACAAACCTCCGCAAAGGGAAAGAAAAAGGCCTCAAATTCCATCAACATCAAACCAAATAGCCTTCAAAAGAGGAGAAATAATTCAATCTTTTCTGGATTTGAGGATATCATGGAGAAGCAAGATTCAAGTAAGCATGTTGGATTCTCCTTGCTTTCAAAATCCAGCTCATTCCTATTCACCTCTGAAAAACAGTTAAATTGCAAATTGAATCTGAAAAACTTCAGTTTGAAAAGGAGAAGTGGGATCATCAACTGGCTATGGATTGTCAAAAGAAAAAAGCTGAGAGTTTGGCTCATCAACAAAAGTTAGATGCTGAGTGGCAAATTAAAAAAGCTGAGCTGGAGTTTCAAAAAGAAGAAAAGGAGAAGGATCAAGAGGAAGTTGGACTCCAAAAGGAGAGGGAAAGGCTAGACACAGAAAAAAAAGATAGGTTATCTGTAGCCATGACATGTATTGGTAGCAGTAGAACTATGGATGAAATCAAGGAAAGCACTCAATTGCTGGGCTTGTAAATATATTTACTTTAAAAATTTAAAAATAAAAAATAAAAAATCTGCTTGGCTTTTGAATATATTTACTTTGAAAAATTTAAAAATAAAAATGAAATAGAAATTTATTTTTGATTACTACAGCATTTGAGACTGTTTGAAACTCCACCAATAAACAAATATTTTTTATTTTTATTTACATTTTTTTTTCTAGAGTATATTGCCCCACTTTTTAAGTCCCTGCAGGTGTTCCTGGTTGTTTTGTTGATTTGCATGGACATAGCCATCCTTGTATGAGCGGCAGTGTCCACAGCAGGAAAATTACAGTGTTTTTACTTATTTGCCGCCCAAACCATTTTTACAATGTCTTTTTCTTTGAAATCAATACCAAAATCTAAGTCAGGAAAAACAAATTGCCCATCAGATACTTGATATTCATCCTTTTTTTCAATCATTTGTCAATTTGATTTTTTTGTTGGAACCACAAGTAAAAAAAAAATAGCCTGAGAGGTTGCCTTTGTCAATATGGGGACAGTTGTAGAAGCCATTGGAGGTGAAAGTGATATGTGGTGAACAGTCAAAAGTGGTGAGGCTGGATCCCAATCCCAAAGAAGAGAAGGAGGGGATGTGGTGGTCCATCATTATTTCCCGGGTAAAATCAAATGCAAGTTTGGCTAAGTTTCAAAACATTTGGCCTAGGATTTGAGAGACTCTTTTCAACCTAAGTTTGAGGAAAGCATACTCTTGAGGGGAAGTTTGAATAGATTTTTTATTTGAATATTGGCCAAAAAGTTCAGAAGGGTGCATTGATTTTCTCCTTCCAATAGCCCACATCTTCCCACCCCAAGATCTTGAGGGGCCAACAGTGTTGACAAATTTTTTCAATTGGTGAAGGAAATTTTTCACAAAATTTATGTCCTTCTTCTCTTCCTCAGAGAGTTTATTCAAAGGGAGAAATTTGATTATGGCCAAAAGAGAGTCTTGATGATTGATTTGGTCAAGAATGGCAACTTTTCCACCAATGAAGAAATGGAACTTTTCAATCTTCTGTTTGGCCTGTTCAAACTCTTCAGGGGTGGGCTTTTGTTTGTTCTTTTTCTTTTTTGCAGCAAGAGCAGGTTACAAATTCAAAGGTTGCAGTTTTCTTCTAGACCATAGAATCTTTTCCAAAAACCCTTCTTCAGCCACTTCCAAAGAGATTTGGATTCTCTCATTTGGGCCCTCTTTTGCCAAAAGAGACCTCTGATTTCCACCTCTCTTCATGTTTTTCAACACATCTTCTTCCATATTATTCCCTCCCATGCAACTTCTTTGCTTGGGGTGAGGATCAAGACAGGATTTGATTGGTTGTATAAAATTTGGAGCATTGCAGGAGAATCAAGGGTCATCCCTCTGCTTTCCACCTCTCTTCATGTTTTTCAACACATCTCCTTCCATCTTGTTCCCTCCCATGCAACTGCTTTGCTTGGGGTGAGGAACAAGATGGGATTTGAGTTTTTGTATAAAATTTGGAGCATGGCGGGAGAAGCATGGGTCATGCAGAAAAAGTACCAGGATGGAAAGAAACAGGGGTCAAAACAGGTGTTGCATTGCGGGGAATCCAAAAAAAAAAAAAAAAACAATCATCAGCCATGTTTCAATCATTGTGGAAGATGAAAAAAATTAGAAAAAGAAATACTGGTTGGTCAATGATGATAGCCCCCCCCCCTCAAAAAAAAAAAAAGGTCAGTCAGAGTCATTGATAAATCAATGAGTGGAAGGAGGAGAAGGAGAAGGGGGTCACAGGGCTCACCTTGGGGAATCAGCAAGGCAGGGTGGGGGTCAGTTGGCCGGCCAAAGAGGGGGTTGGGGCCCTGGGTCAGTTGGTAGGGCGGCCAAGGAGGGGGGGTCAGTTGGTTGGTGACCTGGCTAAGGAGGGGGGGGGGGGGGGCGGCGGCTTAGTCAGCCAATGGAGGGGGGCAGTTGGGTTGTCTGGGTGGGTTTGCCAGTACGCCAAAGGAGGGGGGGGGGCGTTGTTGGTTGGCCAATGGAGGGAGGCGGGGCTGGTTTTTGGCCTGTTTTTGGTTGGCCAAAGGAGGGAAGGGGGGGGGGGGTTTGGTCAGCCGGCTGAAGGAGGGGAGGGGGGGGGCGGCTGCAAAGTGTCAGCTTGCTACCTTGTACAGAGCAAACTGTCAAAGTAACAGAAGAAATGTGATAGAAAAAATTAAATAAGAAAAGTAAGATTGACTGAAGAAGGGGTAAAAAAAATCCATAAATATTATTGCAGAAATGAATTTCTCACCCAACATTAGGTAGGGTCACTGACTGACCCCACCCTGGAAATCAAACTCCTTCTATTTTTAAATAATTAAATGGAAAAAGGGACCAAAAGCCACAACACCAATATGGAACTTTTTGGGCATTTCAATATTTCACAAGTATTATCACGTATAGGTTTTACAACTAAATTTCACTCAGAATTGGATTGTTGTGTATATTTTAGGAGTTACACATGGAAATGTGTTATTTCACAATTCCCGCTGTAGAGACTCCTGTGGGATTATATAAATAAAGTAGCAAATAGCTTGTTGGCAGTCCTTGAAGGGGAATTTAGTATTAATTCTACTCCTTTGTAGTATTAGTATATACTAAGAGTGGTTTGGAATTTACTGCCCTTCTAGTAATATAGTAAGTCTGCAAAATAATTTATTTAAATTAATGGCTGGTTTCTTTGAGACTTAAAATAGGTCTCAGATCAGACCTAGATTTAACTGTGGTATTGGTAGGATTTGTTGAAGAATAGACCAGATGTATTGGATTATTGGTTAATTATTGATCAGATATATATGATCTTAACCAGTATCCCAATATTAAAGGGTTCAAGGGTTTATCAAAGGGATGGTTCAGGAGAGGACCCAAGGATAGGTTTACCCACAAGGGGCTGGGCAGAGAAAAGGTTGGTAGTTTCTTTTTGTTGTGCTCTCTTTCTTTGTAAGGGTTATTTATTAACTAATGGGTGGGGTTTCTTTAATATGGTGCTGAATATCTAGTTCACAGAAGAAACCTTATTCAAGCACCTATTGGGTGGTTTAATTGGCTAAAGATGGGTAATAACTTGGTTTCTGATTTCTTGTTTCCTTTTATAACTGATTCACTACTAATATTTTTATCTGGGTAGGTACCACAGATGGATGATGAGATGAGCCAGAGGGCCTGAGATGTGTGTGTGAGGGGATAGCTGGGGATGGGTGATGAGATGGATGATTGGTTGGGTGATTGGCTGGGTGATTGGTTGGGTGATTGGTGATACGTTGGGTGAGAGTGATAAAACTTGGATAGGGCAGAGAGGCCCTCCTTAAATAGAAAATCCTGCCCCCAGGGGTGCTCAAGGCTTCCCCTGAGGGTTCTCCCTGTTCTGGTGAGGAACAGTGAGCTACAATTACATGAGAAATTTTAGCTGGTTGGAAAAGGCTTGTACAGTTACATGAGGCATTTCTGCTGGTTGGAAAAAGCTGGTACAGGGGTTTCATGCATGCACAGCCCTGCATAAACTGCTGTGAAGTACAGATACAATGTGTCAGCTGGCTACTATTCAGAACCAACTGACTAAAGCCTAAAAACAAATAAAATATAAATTAATAATAAACAAATAATATAAAATTAAGGAATAAAAACTTAAGTTGAAAGAATTCCAAGAATATTATAAAAAAAATGGATTTGTGGAGCAAATTCAGGTAGGGTCACCCACTGGCACCACCCCCAAAATCCCACTCCTTCAGGTAGAACCATGGTTCACCTGTGCACCCTCCCATCACATCCGCAGGTATAGGTTTCTGACCAAAAATTTGGTCAGAAACCCATAATTGTGTTTAGTTTAGGAGTTATGTACGAAAACTGGTTTTGTCCATAACCCTGCGCGCAGCCGCTGGTCATTTTTTTGCAGCTAGGCGCGCAGCTCTTAGGAGCCACGGCACAACCGTCCCCGCGAGTAGTCAAGCGACTACTTCGCGCAGGACCAAAGAGGTCGCAGACAGGCAGTGGCCCCGCGAGTAGTTGCCCAACTACCTTGCACAGGCTCTAGGCGGCAGCTACCGACCAGCCTTGCGGGTAGTTGAGCAACCAGCCTTGTGGGTAGTTGAGCGACTACCACGCGAGGTAGTCGCCACTTACCAGCCCGCGGGTAGCCAAGCAACCACCTCGCCCGGCTGCGGCTACCTATCGCCGGCCCCGCGAGTAGTCAACCAACTACCCTGCGCGGGCCCCTAGTGACCGACCAAGCCACTGCGCAAAGTGACTGGCCGGCTCACTGGCCAGCCCTCCCCTCTCCCAAAACGGAAACCGGGCTGTGGGGTACCTCCAATGCACCCCATAGCCCTGTTCCACATCAAATGGGGGCCAGAGAGTGCCACCATGTGGTGAGGAATAGTATGAAAGGGGACAAACAACACAAAAATCCGGAAAAATGGGCCCTGCATCCTTTTTGGAACTATACCAAAGGTTTGTCAGGGCCTCTGTAAGAGGGCCTGTACGGAAGATTTGTACCTAAAAAGGTATCTGTGAGTTACTGTAACACCCTGAGAGTGTGTACTGAGCATAAACAGGGGCCTAGCTTCGTGCTAGATGGATCACAAGACACCAGGAATACATACAACACTCTCCATACCCCTTATAATTAAAACTGTACGTAACTAGTCACAACTAGGGGTGTACTGTCCAATTAAGGAACTGTAAGACACCCCAATATGAGAAGAAGAGCCTCAGAATCAAAATGTCCTTGCAGCATAAGGTCCCCATAGCCTGTGTTCAAGCCCCTGGCCTCAGGAAGCCATGGCTTATATTTATAACTATTAATTGAATACAACCTCTTTGGTCGATACAGTGAGGTCATTAAGGGCACAGAAACGTGAATCAAGCCCAAAGCATGATGACATAGGGCTTCCTGTACCTCTGTAGTGACTAGAGCAGGTCCACACAAACACACCAATGGCTCCCTGGCCTCAGCACTAGCCTGAGTCACCCTCCTTTGGCTGGAAAAAGGGCTGTACCATGAGGGGACCCAAACAATATAAATAAAGGCCCTTCCCCCAGCCATTTCTAACAGACAGATCCAGTTATGTAGTCATTATTGCTTCAGATATTTTCGTCTTCAAGCCATCAAACCCTTATAAGAAATAAGTGTGTGATCCTGGACCACTTTCTGATAAAATTGTAGACCATGATTCTTTAATCCCTGTTTTTTTGGCCAAATTGAACAACCAACCATTCAGCCTGCCCCAGTACCAACTTCCAGCACCCTGAATACTTGAATATTGGCCCATTCATCAAGAATAAGTCCGGATCTAGACTTAGTAAGTGATCCTGCTGACTTATACCCCTTTTTGTAGGTTTTGCATAACCTACTATGCCCCAAGGAAATTACACACACCCTTCTTGAAAGGAAGCCTTGTCAACCACACAGGCACCACAATTGCTCCTATATTGTCCTTAAAAGACATATACCTGTGTTCCGGAGGGCTCAAAAACCCCATTAAGGTCTTGGCCCCTCCATTTAAATTTATTTTATAAATATATAAATAAATTTAACCCTTTTAGCCAAATCATATACCTGGCATTTTATCTAATTTTTGATCCAAACTTTCTATCACCTCTAGTAGCTAGAAGGAGTGAGGTCCTTGGCATCTAGTAGGCTGACATAATTTATTCCTGTGCAGTAATGATGGTTGGCCTGGTGCTACTTGATTCTCCCTACATGTGCTGCTTTTCATTCACTGGTGATTTTGTTTGGTGCTGCATGGTCTTGACTGCCTGCATATACTGCTGTGTAGTGCTGTGGGTTGTTGTTACTGGTGTTTTTTTTGGAATCAAATGCTTCTGACTACATAAATTGCTGTGTGGTGCTGTGGTTGTTTGGTACTGCATGGTTCTGGTAGTTTGTTTGGTATCACATGCTTCTGACTACATAAATTGCTGTGTGGTGCTGAGGTTGTTTGGTACTGCATGGTTCTGGTAGTTTGTTTGGTATCACTTCCTCCTGCATATATTGCTCCTGTATACTTCTGCACAGCCTTCTGTATGTATGTTTGCTTATTTGTATGGTCCTGGTTGAGACTGGTTCCACTTCCCCCTGCCTGTACTGTTCCTGTACACTTCTGCACAGCCTCCTGTATGTATGTTTGCTTGCTTTCTGGGTGAGGTGATAGGAGCTGAACTAGCTGTACTGCCTCCTGTATCTGTATTGCTGTATTCTGGTTGGGGTGACAGGGTTGGTGTATGGTCCTGGTATTGAGGGTAGGCTGTTACTGGCATGTATTTGAGAGTTTACAAGGTATGCCTTGTGTCTTCTACAGAGATGTGACACCTGGTTGGGTATGAGTTTGCCACAGTTGGAGGTTTGTTGGACTGTATCTTCTAATCCATGAGAGATGGTGGGGTACCTTGGCTGAGTGACTATGGGCTATTTGTGATGTAGAATCCAATTTTGAGGCTAATTCGAGGGTTTGAGCTGTTTTTACACTAGAAAAGTGAGTCTGATGGCTATAGGACAGGTTTGGACTACCACATCCCCCCCAGACTTAATGCTGTCCACAGCATTCCTGTACATAGACATCAGACTCCACATCCTATCTTTCTTCTTCTTCTTCTTTTCTTCTTTTTCTTCTTCTTCTTGTTATTGATCTTGCAAGAAATGAATAGTAAAAAAACTAATAATCACATATAGAATAAAACAAAGGTCCAGAGAATCCTAGTGATCCAGTTTGTCCTGTTGAAGTCTTGATTGTTTTATTTCTAAATATTCTCCTCTTAATTATTTCTTGATTGTATCCATGTAGCAAGTAAAGGTATAATTAAATAATTTCCATTCTTCTTGGTTGTTGAATTATAGTAGGGTTCTTCTGGATAAAGACAGGTTTTGGCATTTTCCTCTGTTTTTCTGATTCCTTGAATTTAAGTGATTTCCTTGAATTTAAATCTTCTTTCCCCTTCTCCATATACTGTGGTACTTCATGGCCAAAGACAGATTATTTTCCTCTAAATCTTTCCTATATTCCTCTAAATCATTTTCTTGAATTTTTAAGCCTTGGCACCCTATTTGCATCTATTCAGACCTGATAGATAACTTTTTCCTTTGAAACCTGCTGTAATTCCTTCAATCAGACAGTTCTAGCTGAAGATTAATTGGTCCCTGTTTACTTGTGACCCTGACACATCCTGAAATATTTGATTGGGTCTAATCTTGATTTAAACCAATCTTGATGTCTTCAGGTCCTTCCTTCTTGCTAGTATTCCATGGTCTCTTTGGTTTGAATTCTTTTCACATCAATAATCTTCTTGAGTAAAGTTCATTTTTCATTCAATCACTTTTTTTATTTTTTTTATTTTTTTTATTTTTTTTATTTTTTTATTTTTTTTATTTTTTTTATTTTTTTTATTTTTTTATTTTTTTTATTTTTTTTATTTTTTTATTTTTTTATTTTTTTTTATTTTTTTTATTTTTTTTATTTTTTTTATTTTTTTTATTTTTTTTATTTTTTTTATTTTTTTTATTTTTTTTATTTTTTTTATTTTTTTTATTTTTTTTATTTTTTTTATTTTTTTTATTTTTTTTATTTTTTTTATTTTTTTTATTTTTTTTATTTTTTTTATTTTTTTTATTTTTTTATATTTTTTATATTTTTTATATTTTTTTTATTTTACTTTATTATTTTTATTTTTATTTTTATTTTTATTTTTATTTTTATTTTTGGATTTTGTTTATTTTTTTTTTTGAATTTTTCAGCAGTTTAAAATCTTGCTTAGGAGCCTTCTTCTTCTGTTTGTTTCTTTTTAATGATAGATTTAGCAGTTTAGGCTCTTGCTTAGGAGCCTTTTTCTTTTATTTTATACAGCCTATTTTTTTTTTTATTTTTATTTTTTTTATTTTTTTTATTATTAACTCTTTTTTCAATAAATTGTTTTTGTATCAGCAGTTTAAACTCTTGCTTAGGAGTTTTGTTTGTCAGATTGATGTTTGTGACAATAGATTTATAATAACTTGGTTTCTGATTTCTTGTTTCCTTTTATAACTGATTCACTACTAATATTTCAATCTGGGTAGGTACCACAGATGGATGATGAGATGGGCCAGAGGGCCTGAGATGTGTGTGTGAGGGGATAGCTGGGGATGAGTGATGAGATGGATGATTGGTTGGGTGATTGGTTGGGCAATTGGTTGGGTGATTGGTAATACTTTGGGTGAGAGTGATACAACTTGGATAGGGAAGAGAGGCCCTCCTTAAATAGAAAATCCTGCCCCCAGGGGTGCTCAAGGCTGCCCCTGAGGTTTCTCCCTGTTCTGGTGAGTAACAGTGAGCTACAATTACATGAGACATTTTATCTGGTTGGAAAAGGCTTGTACAGTTACATGAGGCATTTCTGCTGGTTGGAAAAAGCTGGTACAGGGGTTTCATGCATGCACAGCCCTGCATAAACTGCTGTGAAGTGCAGATACAATGTATTCCTGTGCAGTACTGATGGTTGGTCTGGTGCTACTTGATTCTCCCTACATGTTCTGCTGTTCATTCACTGGTGATTTGTTTGGTGCTTCATGGTCTTGACTGCCTGCATATATTGCTGTGTAGTGCTGTGGGTTGTTGTTACTGGTGTTTTTTTTGGAATCACATGCTTCTGACTACATAAATTGCTGTGTGGTGCTGTGGTTGTTTGGTACTGCATGGTTCTGGTAGTTTGTTTGGTATCACATGCTTCTGTCTGCATAAATTTCTGTGTGGTGCTGAGGTTGTTTGGTACTGCATGGTTCTGGTAGTTTGTTTGGTATCACATGCTTCTGACTACATAAATTGCTGTGTGGTGCTGAGGTTGTTTGGTACTGCATGGTTCTGGTAGTTTGTTTGGTATCACTTCCTCCTGCATATATTGCTCCTTTATACTTCTGCACAGCCTTCTGTATGTATGTTTGCTTATTTGTATGGTCCTGGTTGAGACTGCTTCCACTTCCCCCTGCCTGTACTGTTCCTGTACACTTCTGCACAGCCTCCTGTATGTATATTTGCTTGCTTTCTGGGTGAGGTGATAGGAGCTGAACTAGCTGTACTGCCTCCTGTATGGAGCTGAACTAGCTGTACTGCCTCCTGTATCTGTATTGCTGTATTCTGGTTGGGGTGACAGGGTTGGTGTATGGTCCTGGTATTGAGGGTAGGCTGTTACTGGCATGTATTTGAGAGTTTAAAAGGTATGTCTTGTGTCTTCTACAGAGATGTGACACCTGGTTGGGTATGAGTTTGCCACAGTTGGAGGTTTGTTGGACTGTATCTTCTAATCCATGAGAGATGGTGGGGCACTTTGGCTGAGTGACTATGGGCTATTTGTGATGTAGAATCCAATTCTGAGGCTAATTTGAGGGTTTGAGCTGTTGTTACACTAGAAAAGTGAGTCTGATGGCTATAGGACAGGTTTGGACTACCACACCGCACGCAGCCCTGCATCCTTGCACAACCCTATGTGCCCGTAGGCGCGCAGCCCTGCATCCATACACAACCCTATGTACCCGTAGCCACACATTCCCGCGTACAGAGTTCACGCGCGCAGCTAATTTTTCCACACACACAGTGGATCCTACCCCATGCGCATCTGAATTGACTGATCCCTGCGCCTGGATCAGTTATGACAAATCTGACAACCAGGTACTGCTCAAGATAGCTACAACCTAGTTAGGGTTAGCTAGCATATTTAATAACCTTACATATGCATTATTAATAGTATAAAAACTATAAAACTTAAAGAAAATTAATAAGAAACTAAGTTTAAGTATTTTTTTAATAATAAAACAAATATTGAGGATTACCATGTAAATCACTTATCCTGATCTTCAAAGACCACAAAAAAATACAGAAGTCATCATAAAAATTATTAAAAAATACGTAAGTGCGCAGAAGATGATGGAAAATTAGTAAAAGTCCACATCTGTCCACTTTAAAACAAATTAGTAGTACAAATGAAGGATGAGTGAAGAATGATCACATTTATGCCATAACAGATTAACAGATTCTGTGGCTAAAATAGCACAGAAATCCAAAAGATCTGATGTCAGCTGATTGACAGTACCAATGGGACGTATTAATCTTTCACTGACTGGCTTGCCAGTCTCAGCCCAAGAGCAGAAACCTCTCTACGTACCCTGAGAAGCTCATAGTCACCCCAAAAAGGTATTTATACAGACCTCTTTGGACCTATTATTCCCCATCAGTTTACCAGGAATTATTATTATCAATCAGACACTGTTTCATTTTTATTCAAGTGCTTATAAAATAGATAAGCAAGTGATTTATGACTCAGTCTGTAGTATTATTATTTATTTCTCAAAAACCAATCAACCCATTGAGGTTAGTGAAGCAAATCTGCCCCATCTTCTCTGAAACCCTTCCTATTATTTCAGGATTTTTGTGGTAAAGTGCTCAAAGTGAGTATTTCCCTTCCTGTCTTGGCAATTGTTCTGTTTTTCCCGGACATATCAGTGTAATAAGATCTTTCAAAGGCACCCATCTTCATTCCAAGGTTTTTAAAATGCCTAAGGAGGCCCCTTGAAGAGAGGTTGTTTTTCTGTAAAGAACCCCAGTAGTATAAACTGTGGCCCCTCTTTTATGAAAAATTGAAAGCCCTTTTTAAACAAACCAATTAAACGTTGCACCGGCTCTTAACATATTCATTGTTTGAGCTTTTTACATGTTTATCATTGGAATACTATTATTATTATTATTCCAGTATCTTCTATCACTCTCTGTAGCTAAAGGACTGAAAGGTTCCTGGTATCAGGGAGCTGAGACCAAGCAAG
Source organism: Puccinia polysora (assembly GCA_025617555.3). Lineage (NCBI taxonomy): Eukaryota > Fungi > Basidiomycota > Pucciniomycetes > Pucciniales > Pucciniaceae > Puccinia > Puccinia polysora. The sequence continues at coordinate 25,861,350 of CM062642.1, read as the reverse complement.
AAAGGGGGGGGGGCGGGCCGGCCATTGGCGTTGGCAAGCCAAGGGGGGGGGGGGTGAGAGGAGGGGGGGAGCAAGAGAGGGGGGGATGTTAGTTGGGAGCAAGGGGGAGGGAGGAGGGAAGGGGCTCACCTGAGGGATTGAGAAAGGCAGTCAGGGGGGACCTAAAGGTTGATTGATCAAGGGATCAGCAACTAGTGAGGGGCAGGAAGAGGAAGAGAGGGGAGGGGGCTTACCAGGGTTGCCAACCAAAGGAGGAGGGGAGGCAGTGAGTGAGGTGAGGTGAGGTGGAGGTGGAGGGTGAGGTGGAGGTGGAGGGTGAGGTGGAGGTGATGGGTGAGGTGGAGGTGATGGGTGAGGTGGAGGTGGAGGGTGAGGTGGAGAGTGGACCTGTGGTGGGTGAGGAGGAGAGTGGACCGGTGTTTTGGAGGGGTGAGGTGGGTGGTTTGGATTTTTGGGTTCTGTTTTTGTCTAAGTCCACCCCCCCCCCAAAAAAAAAAAATTCCAAGTCAGCCTTGGATGCTTGGTTGAACAACCAAAACCAAAAAAGATATTTCACCTATTTAAAAACCAAATGCTACACATCAAATTGAGCAAGTGTGAGGGGTAGACTCTGCTCTCTCATGGCCAAAGATGAGGTAGAAGATGAGACAGGGATGACTTGAGGAGGGTCAGGAATATCTTCTTCAAATATTTTGTCCCATTCATCCTTGATGTTGGCAAGAAGGTTGTGAAGGATTACACCAGTGATAATCCAATTGATGAGGATCTTCATGTGCTTCAAATTTTGAAGCTGTTTTTGCATCTCCTATAAGGTTGCCCATCTTCCTTTCAGGATTCCTATGGCATGCTCAATCCAAACTTATGATTGCGCAAGATGATAGTTGAAATTGGTTTTTCCTTGATCATTGGAAAAAACATTTGAAAAATTCCGGTATGCTGGAACTACATATTTCCCACTAGCATAAGCCAAATTGGCCAGAAGGTATTGATCTTGGTCAAAGTAGCTCTCTGGTTGTTGGGCAATTGGCATCCAATTGAAAACATATGAATCATGACAAGAACCCAGAAGGCCAGTGTGGAGGGATATGAAATTCTTGTTGTTATTGCAAACAGGTTGTAGGGCCACAGAGTATCTAAAAAAATAGATGCAATTTATTTGGTCAGTGTTTGATCCAAAGTTTTATCAAAGTAATTGGAAAAGAATGAATCAATTGCCTCTTTTTCCTATCAAAATAGTAGTTGCCATCTAGCTTGGGTTTTTGACTCAAGGGGATGGTGGTTCCATCAACAGAATCAATGCATCTGGGAAAGCCTTCAGTCTCCATTAATTGATATATCTCCTGAATTTCTTCTTTGGTTGGCCAAGAAAGGACTGAGCAACAGAAAGATAGGATAGCAATCATGACTCTTTTTGTGTATGAGTCAATTTTTCCATATCCAACTGAGAATAGATTTTCTAATTGAAAAATTGTTGCTCCATTTCCATTTGATCCCAATCTACAAAGAGAAACAGCCAGTTGGATAGCTGGATTGTGTTGAGGATTCCAAGAATTTTTCTGGAAGATGCGGTGGTCTTCAATCATCTCAAAAAGTTTCATGAATGAAGGCAATAGAGTTTGGAACGTTTGCTGGAAGCTTAAGTCAGGGAGGAGATGAAGCTTTTGCTTTTCATACATAGGGTTGTGGAGAGTTTCTCTTCTTAGAACCATGTATTGCTTTTGTAATAGAGAATTCAAAGCCAACCAAGTTGATTCCAAATTGAAGTGTGAATCAGCGTCTGAATGGGAGTCAAATAGTAAAAAAATTTCAGTCAGCTTTTTTGCATTTTCAACTTGCTGCCCACAAGTTTTATTGGACATGTTGAGAAAGATGGAGATGTGATGTGGGGTGATGAGATGATAATGGGATTTGTGTGAAGATGGAGATGTGAAGCAAGAGATGAGAACCAATGGAGATGTGAAAAGATGGAGATGTGAAGCAATGGAGATGCTAAGTGATTGAGATGAGATGTGTGTAATGTGATGGAGATGGGATTGGTATGGATTTGCTGAGGTTGAGGTGTGGATGGGTGTTTTGCATACAATGGATGGTGGATGGATGAAATTGGGGGGTTTGATGTTTGAAACCCACCATTTTGAAATACACCAGTTAGGGGGTATGTGTATTTCAGAAACCCGCCATTTTCAATGGCGGGGTTTGTCAAAAAAATGGCGGGTTTCTAATGGTGGGTTTGCTAACTCTGATACGCCTTATTAAAATAGAAACCTGTATTCAAGAATATTTACATGTATCACAGGCAAATTTCTCCTGAAAAAATCATGAAATAATTGCAGGAAAAGTCATATTCACTGAAATTTGACAGATGCATCAATCCCATACCACCAAGAAAAAACTTTGAAAAATTCTTGAACAAAGCAATAGCTTCATTTCATGTCCCCTTCACCCTCTTTACCCAAGTGATAGATATAGGAACCTTGAAAAAATTGAAAGGAATAAATCAACACCCCTTCCAGACTTTGTTTTCCCCAGAAATTAATTTCATAATAATCAAGATAACCATGCAATAAGGAATCAAGAGACTTCAAAGAAATAATTTAGTTATTAATGCATTTTATATTAACCTGATATTTGAAATGTTTATCCATTAAACCTAACTTTGAACCATATTAAGTATTTAATCACCCATGCCAGGCTTGAAAATCACAGTTGCTTTGTGGTTACAGGTGCCTTGGGATTTAATATTTAAGAATTCATTAGTCCCATCTTTTTCTGGCTTTTTTATACACAGGCACAGCCTCATACACAGCTAATAATTTCTTATCTTGAAAAAGAAAGGTTTCAATCATTCCAATTCCACAGATTATCAAAATCATCCCCTGAAGAGAGTTCTTGAAGACACCCAGTTTCAATTTGGCCCCTCTATTTAATTGGAATAAATTACTTTATATTAATTAATTCTTCCCTTGAATGAAAATTTCACCCTCCTCTGGATATATCCATATTTTTACATATTATTTCTCCGCCTCTTTAATATATATATTTATTCTTCCATCCATCACCTTTAGTAGCCAAAAGTTTACAGGGGCCCTGAAATCCATTAGGCTCATATAATATTTTATTTAATTCAAGGGATTCAAAGATGAATCAAAAGTCATTAATTAATTAGCCAAATATTAAATGAAATATTTGAATATTGCTTCAAAGTGATTACTTCATCATTAAAGGATGAAATAGTGCCTTTGTTTTTGGAGTTTCAATTATAAAATGGAATGAACTGCATTTCCAGAGTGCTATTAGTTTTTTCATGATTTTGGTTCAAAATAGATACTGAGGAAACTGATTTTTATATCAAAATCTAGTTTCCAAACAATTCAACTTCAGTTTCAAAGCATGAAATAAGCTTGGATAGGGATCAGCAAGGGTTTTAAAGCTGCATATCAAAAATCTTGACTATAAAGATAATTCAAGAGGAGAAAATGATAGAAATGTAAAGGTTGAAAACAGGAATATGTTTTATAACATTAAAATGAAAAGCTATAGATTCTTTATGTAAAATTAAGGATATAAAAAAATCTCATTTTCTATGATTATGAACTTTGTACTCTGGGTGAAATTGATATCCTCATATCTTAAATCCAATGTTTTATTAGTTTATGAGAATAAAATATCATGATTACTACTCCTGAACAAAATGGAAAACTTCTAGTTCAATATTATCATAGAAATTATGTATATACCTCTACCTTAAACTATTTCTGAAACCAACAATTGATCCTATGTTTAGGAAAAATAAATCAAATATTCATAATTGTGTTTTTTTTATAGATCTTCACTCAGCTTGGAGCCTTTCAAACAATAATTCAGTTAAATATTAAAGGTAAAAAATTAGGCAAGTGCTGAGAAAAAAGACATCTGGAAGTCCTCATAACAAGAGGAACTGCTAAACTGGGTCTTGAAAAATTGCATCGCCAGAACAGGTAAGGTCCAAAAAAAATGGAAAATAATTAAATAAATGATTACTGTGGTGGTTTTTATTCATAGAACTCTGTTAATTAGAGTAAAATAAAAACCAAAAGTTGGTGAAACAGCTGCAGAAAAATATAATCAAGTGAATTTATCAGCAGTCCCTTCCACAAGAAAAATTTCAAGGCCAGAAAACAGAAAATAATAGAGCCAGAAATGAAAATTGCAATGCAACTTGGAAAGCAAAATTTTCCCAGAGCTCTGTTTCTGGTGGTTTCAATCAAATAAATTCATAATATTTGTTGTAAAACACAGAAATAAGTTGTCAATTTGAGGCAGAGGAGCTGCAGGATGTAAAACATTCAGTGATGGATGATGCAATCAATGTTCACTTCTGTGGGAAAGGAAAAATATGATATGTAGTAAAATAAACTGGTACCCTATTTTGGCCAGAAAGGGGGATGAATCAATTGCTTATCGTAGAATTCTTAGAAATTTTTGGATTTTTAATATGGGAATTGTAACTGCTTTGGTGACAGGTTCTCAGAATGTTTCCAAGATAGATGCTGAAATGTTAGAGATTACAAGTGATTTGAAAATTTTCAGGGTAGGAATAATTTGAAAGGTGGCTCAGTAAAGTTTTTCCAAGGTTTCTTTATGGGAGAATACAATGGGAGTGTATGCTTTTGTAGTTTAATATTTAAGGAATTCACTTTTATTTGATTGGGGGGGGGGGTTGTAATCTTGTCAGATAATAAAATATTCTATTACTATCAGTTGCCAAAAAACTGTCTGCATTTTTCAGCGCGCATTTACGGCTGGACAAGCAGCTGAAAAATTCAGAAAGTCCTGGGAAAAAACCGGATGCGCACAGTTAAAATCTGCTTCACTAGATTTCCTGTGACAGGTTGCCTGTATCAGGCTTCCTGTCCGGGTTTTTCTCAAACCAGTCAGGAGGCCAGGCTAGTGCTTTGGCTCCATCAGCCAACCCCCAAAGATCATGAAAACTCAACCCAACTCCAGATGCAGTAAAAATACTGGGGCATGATTTTTTTTTTTGTACTTAAGTATCAAGGTTTTGTTTACACCAGTCAACCATAGTTCTCAGGGGGCAAAATAAAATGAGACACACAGAAGTGATGAGTGAAAATAAACTATCTTGTTGAGTGATGGAACTTTTTACTTGCTCTTTGGTACACAGATACCTTAGTTCATAAACAAGAGTTGGACCAAGAGGTAATCAATAAAATTGAGGACAATCAAATTTTCTGGAAGAAATTTGGAGACATAATGATTTGCCTTATTGTTAAGATTCTTAGTGCCAAGTTGACCCAAGACCTGGATTTTCTCATGAATCTTTGGCTTCAGGGTTCTGGTTAAGGATTGATGGGTTGGATTGCTGGCTAATGAGCAGAGATCCTCTTCAACCCTCTTTCAAACTTTAGCAATGGGGTATTGGTTGATTTGATCTGAATCAATCAGATGATGTAGGAAGTTGTAAATTTTTGGGTGATCATGGATTGAGAGTGTGAGAAAATTTAATTCATCAACAAAGCATGCTCAAATTTTCAAAAAATGAAATAAAAAATGTTTGAGACCTCTTTTGTCATTAAATTCTACTTCAAAATATTTTTTCCGCCAAAATTAAAATGTGGAAAAATTGTTGTTAAAAATAGGACAGGTAAAAGAAAAATCTGGAAAGCTCATTCTGAATGAATGACCAGTTTAAATTAAATTGAGGAAAAAAAAAAGAAGGACAAACAAGAAAAAAGAGGGCAAAAATAAAATAGGACAAAAATTCTGAACAAGAGGACAAAATTCATGAAAAATTTGGAAATTTTTTTGGAAACTGATAGTATATTTATTATTTAATTTTTAGAAATAATTCTTTTAAAAATTCAAATGATTTAGTGAACTTTTGAGGATATTATGAGAGCTATCAAAATTTTAGTTCATTTTGAGAAAGCTTTTCAGAGATAGAGCTCTGTTAGAGGGGGGTGGAAGAGAAGAGAAAGTATGCAGAAGTAGACCCAACCAAGTTGTACAGTTCCAAAGTTTGAGGTGAAAAAATGCTGTTTAATGAGTATTTAAATTATTTTTTGAAAAGGAATATTGTGGATAATTATGAAATTTAACAATCAATAGAGAAGGAAGCAGAAAATATTATATCTTTTCCAGAATTTTCACCCCAGAATTTACACCAAAAAGCACATAAAATTGGCCATATGTTTTGTTTAAGAAAATTCTAGACTTGTGAGTGCAGGCCAGGAAGATAAATTTAAAATGTGGCCATGGATTATAAAATTTGGTTGAGGAAATTGAAAATTAAAGGGAAAAATCAACCTGCAAGCAATTTGGCAACTTAGCCTGACCAAAATGAAAAATATCCATGTTGTTTATGGAATTAAAATCAAAAATCAACACAAATTGGTTGGGATATCAGATGGGAGAATTGGGAAAATTAGGGAATTAATATTTTTTATGGGAAAAGGTGTTGGGATTTTCACCAATGAATACCAAAAATTACAGCAAAAAATATGAAAAAACATGGAAATTGAAAATTGGTACAATATTAAATACAGGTCCAAGGTGGGAGGTGTGGAAGGAGTATGTGAGGGAGGTGCATGAATATGAGAGAGTTCTTTAATGTATATTTTAATGCAAGAAGGGATGTTGTTCTATATATATGGTGAATTGGAACCCCTGCAAATGAAAAAAGTCTGCTCTTGTATTTTGTTATAGTAGCAGGCAAGAACCACCAGAGACAACTGTGTGAAGGAAAGGTTGGGTGCAGAGTGAAGCTGACAGAATTTTTTATATTTTATGTGCCAAGCAGATTCAACCAGGTAGGAATCAAAAATTTCATAATTTTGAGGTGAAAGAACTCTGCAGAATCAGTTTAGAAAGCATCATTTTTATTTAAGCCATTGTGAATAATCCAGGACCTGAAAAATTCCTGGAGCAGGGTCTGGTGAATGTTTAATCAGCACCAGAATGCTTCACTAAATTATACATACTTCAAGGTCAACATCATGGTAACTTCAAATCAGATATTGACTCAACTTCAACATGTAATTCCACTTAAAATAATGTGCTACTGCTTAAAATATCCAAAAAGAAAATTCCTCTTTGTGACTTGCAAAGATTGCAGTGATCTTTCCAGCTATATTAAATCAGCCTTATGAGAAAAATCTTGAATTTTTTCCTGTGACTCAAACCCAATAAAAAAAAGTAGGAAGGAGCCTCTGACCAAATTTGAAATCTGATGAATAAAATTTCCAAGATTGATCTCCCACCCTGAATATTGGAATCTTCCTTTTTTTATGGACAAAATGATTTTATGGAATGGGTGGTATAAAAAATTATTTATAGGTCTGATATCATGGGAACTGTTTTTGAATGTTGCATTGGTTCATCCTTATTCCCATTTTTGGCATAAAAACCTGTTTGATAGGCCACTCCCATAAAAAAAGGCTTGATTTTGGATGGTTTCCTGGTCTTAGATTTTTTCTGAATGTTAAAATCTTCTGAATGCAGAAGAGATGAAAACAAACCAAAAGAATAATTTTAAAAAAATGAATAATTCCCTGAATTCAATCAAGGAGAATATGGGTGGATTTTTTCTGGAAAAAATCCTAGCCCCAAAAATTCACCTCAATGCACAACATCATTTTAAAGATTTTCAAGAAATATTACAAAATCAAACTTATCAAAATAAAGAAAATTCTATCACCAAGGATTTCCTCAAATGGATCTCACAAAACTTTCAATCTGAAACAGAAAGTCACTTCAGAGCTTTTCTTGGCTATTTAAAAACACCCTGAACTAGGCTCAATGGTTGAGTCTTCCACATAAAATGATATGTTAAATACAAGAGAACCCTTAATAAAATGACTGCCTGCTGTTAAAAAATACACAGCCCATGTAAATTTTAGAAATTATTTGGCTATAAAAAATTTAAACTCTGGAAAAAAATGTGTTGGTTCTTTGAATGTGGGAACTGCTCCCTAAAAATTACACGCTGTGGTGTTGTTATATAGCCTTGGGTTGGGAAACGCACCGCAGGCGGTGGGCTCAGCATTTGGTAGGTCAGGCTCAGCATTTGGGATGTGCGGGGCCTCAGCAGTGGTCTCTGCGGGCTCAGAAGTAGGCACCACAGGGCTCAGCATACCGGGCGTGGGTTGGGCTTAATCAGATGTGGCGGGCCGTGACCCGCTCGGACATTACGGACCCAAGAATGGAGCTGGCCCAACCCGGTTTGTGGGCAGCTAGTTTGGGAAGTTAGAGCAGGGCGATTGGGGCTAAAGGAGCGTTCCGGGTGTGCCCAAGCCCGGGATGACCCACAGGGAAGGAAATCACGCGGCGCACCAGGAGGATACGCACAACGCGGGGGGCTCCAAGTAGGGCGCGGCAGAGGGCCGCGTCATGAGAAGGAAAATTTGGGTGTGTGTAAGAGTAGGTGGGCTGGAGGGTGATTGCAGCATGGGAAAGGGTTAGGGTTAGGCTAGGGTTCTGGTTTTTAGGATTTCTTTTCTATTTTTTTTTGGGCTGCCATTGCACTTGTACTTAGGTTAGGGTTGAGAGTGTGGGCATAAAGTCCGTGCTCTCAACCCCAGCTTGGGGGGAGAGGGGACAGCTTTTGGACAATGACTTAAAATACAGAAAGGAAAGGAAAGGAAGGAAAATAATCTCTCTCTATCTATCTCTCTCTTTCTATATACAGGTGCATCCTTGTTCTTACAGAATGTCAGCTTGCTACTATTGCAAAGCAAGCTGCAAAAGTAACAAAAATAACATAAAAATAATAAAAATACAATTGAGCTAAGAAGGAGTAGGAAACCATAAATATTATTACAGAAATGGATTTTCCACCCAAAATTAGGTAGGGTCACTAACTGACCCCACCCTTGAAATCCAACTCCTTATATTTTTGAATAATTAATGAAAGAAAGACCAAAATAATACGGCTCCACTATTGAGCTTTTGGTCAATTAAATATTTCACACATATTTTCACGCATAGGTTTCACACCTAAAATTCAGTCAGAATTGAGGTGTTGTGTGTATTTTAGGAGTTACGGATGGAAATGTGTTTTTTCACAATTCCCGCAAGCAGCCGCGGCAGCCAATGCACCCGCGCGCGGCTGAGATATAGCCCTGTCACTCCGTCAAGGTCGTGTACGAAGCCCTGGGCCTCTGACAAGTATGCAGCCACGGGACTACGGGTTGACAGAGTGACAGGCGGCCTGAGAGGCTTAGGTACCACGTAAACATGCTACAACCCACATGGGAACATTCTAAATATGTAATAAATTTTCCCGTGGATAGTAGACAGTCTAAAAATACATAATATTATATAAAAATACTTAAATAACCCTTATACATATTTTTTATTCAATATAATTCAAAGTACCAAGAATGTCGAAAATAAGACAATGACAACTTCTAAGAATATATTAAAATACTTTGATATACTTTTATGAGAATTTTTAGACATCAATATCTTTGTGACATACTGAGGAAACTAATGAAGTAAAAATATTACATGAATTCCCATGACTTATATTTTTAAGTAATTATCTTAGTAAATCAACTGGAACTCGAAAATAAGGAGTAAAATCAATATCATGACTTTTACTCCAGTTATATAATACATAATGAGAACTCACCTGACATCAGGATGTCCATAAAAATGTCTATTTATATAATTATTAAATTACTGGGAACATTTACTAAGGATAATTAATTAAATAATACATAAATGGGACAGATTAGTGTTATTCACACGTCCTAATATCTACTATAAAGTAGAATAATTCCCATACCCTGTGGAATTAGATTCTACCCATGCTATAGCACCAGGAACACGTGACAGGCTACCCCTGGTTACCCTGCTAGCCTTAGTGTCTGTCCCTCTGAGCCCCTGTACCCCTCAGAAGGACAATATTTGGACTCCAAAAGCTATAAGTAAAGAGCTCTTTTGAGGATATTGATGGGCAGAGACCCAGTTATATTTATATTCAGACACTGTGCCAAGGTAATCAAGTACTTATAAGAGATAAGTAAGTGATTTATGGCCAAGTCTGATCAATAATATCCGTCCTCAACCTCTTCTTTATCAATTAAAACTGCTGAACAACCTTATAACCCCAGTATACAGGTTTAACCCATCAGTGCACGTCTCAAACAGATACCCAAAGGATTTAATAACATACCAGTGAGTTTTATTATCCTTTCTCTGTCATGGAAGCTTGGCTACAAGGCCCTGCCACTCCACTGTGTATTTTATATACCTATTATCTTTGGGTAAAATATCCTTTAAACTAAAGAGCCCAAAGTAACCAGGACTACGTGTTTTCATACTGAAATCCCTGAAGAGAGGTGTTAAAGATCCCCAATATAATTGTGGCCCATCTATGCAAATATTTAATAATCAATTTATTCATATTGATTTAAAATAATAAACCATAATCAAACCACTTAACCTTGCAACAAGCTTGATCCAAATGTTTTATGGATTTTTGCTGCATTTATTGAATAATATATTTATTATTTATTCTATCACCTCTGGTAGCTAGAGGATAGCAAGGGTCTTGGCATCCAGGAGGCTGACAATTGGGGGTCTGGCCAGCAAATATTCCATTTTATTATGTTTAATACCTTGGACCAGACATTTCACAAAAAAAAAATCAGAGATAAATTTATCTGACTTTACAACTGTGATTTATCATTAAATTCTTTTGCAGTGGATTTAAAAACCAATGCAGAATTAATAATCTATTATTTAAATCTTTTAAAGATAAGAAAAGAGAATATATTAAAAGTTATAAACCTACTGGTTGGAAAGCTTTAACTCAAGCTGAGAAACTTAATATCTCTTCTGCACGTAAACACTTACATAAACTCCTTGAACAAGAAGATATTGAAAGTCGCTGTGTTAGGCCAAACCTGTCCTATAGCCATCAGACTCACTTTTCTAGTGTAACAACAGCTCAAACCCTCAAATTAGCCTCAGAATTGGATTCTACATCACAAATAGCCCCTAGTCACTCAGCCAAAGTACCCCACCATCTCTCATGGATTAGAAGATACAGTCCAACAAACCTCCAACTGTGGCAAACTCATACCCAACCAGGTGTCACATCTCTGTAGAAGAAACAAGACCTACCTTGTAAACTCTCAAATACATGCCAGTAACAGCCTACCCTCAATACCAGGACCATACACCAACCCTGTCACCCCAACCAGAATACAGCAATACAGATACAGGAGGCAGTACAGCTAGTTCAGCTCCTATCACCTCACCCAGAAATCAAGCAAATATAAATAAAGGAGGCTGTGCAGAAGTGTACAGGAACAGTGCAGGCAGGAGGAAGTGGAACCAGTCTCAACCCGGACCATACAAATAAGCAAACATACATACAGAAGGCTGGCAAGAAGTATACAGGAGCAATACATGCAGGAAGAAGTGGAACCAGGCTCAACCAGAACCATGCAGTACCAAACAACCTCAGCACCACACAGCAATCTATGCAGCAAGAAGCATGTGATACAAACAATGTACCAGTACCAACAACCCTCAGCACCACACAGAAATCTATGCAGCCAGAAGTATGTGATACCAAACAAACTACCAGAACCATGCATTACCAAACAACCTCAGCAACACACAGCAATTTATGCAGTAAGAAGCATGTGATACCAAACAAACTACCAGAACCATGCAGTATCAACCCACCACAGCACCACACAGCAATTTATGTAGTCAGAAGCATGTGATTCCAAACAAACCACCAGTAACAACAACCCACAGCACTACACGGAAATATATGCAGGCAGTCAAGACCATGCAGCACCAAACAAAATCACCAGTGAATGAACAGCAGCACATGTAGGGAGAATCAAGTAGCACCAGACCAACCATCAGTACTGCACAGGAATTCATTGTATCTGCACTTCACAGCAGTTTATGCAGGGCTGTGCATGCATGAAACCCCTGTACCAGCTTTTTCCAACCAGCAGAAATGCCTCATGTAACTGTACAAGCCTTTTCCAACCAGCTAAAATGTCTCATGTAATTGTAGTTCACTGTTACTCACCAGAACAGGGAGAACCCTCAGCGGCAGCCTTGAGCACCCCTGGGGGCAGGATTTTCTATTTAAGGAGGGCCTCTCTGCCCTATCCAAGTTGTATGATCCATCTCATCACCCATCCCCAGCTATCCCCTCACACACACATCTCAGGCCCTCTGGCCCATCTCATCATCAATCTGTGGTACCTACCCAGATAAAATATTAGTAGTGAATCAGTTATAAAAAGGAAACCAGAAATAAAAAAACAAGTGATTACCCATCTTTAGACAATTAAACCACCCAACAGGTGCTTGAATAAGGGTTCTTCTGTGACCTAAATATTCAGCACCATATTAAAGAAACCCCACCCATTAGTTAATAAATAACCCTTACAAAGAAAGAGAGCACAACAAAAAGAAACTACCAACCTTTCCTCTGCCCAGCCCCCTGTGGGTAAACCCATCCTTGGGTCCTCTCCTGAACCACCCCTTTTGATAAAAACCTTGAACCCTTTAATATTGGGATAATGGTTAAGATCACATATATCTGATCAATAATTAACCAATAATCCAATACATCTGGTCTATTCTTCAACAAACCCTACCAATAACAATTAATAACTAATCTAGGTCTGATCTGAGACCTATATTAAGTCTCAAAGAAACCAGCCATTAATTTAAATTCATTTATGTGCAGACTTACTATAGTACTAGAAGGGCAGGCAATTCAAAACCAATCTTAGTATGTACTAATACTCCAAAGGAGAAGAAGTATTACTAAATTCCCCTTCAAGGACTGCCAGCAAGCTATTTGCTACTTTATTTATATAATCCCACAGGAGTACCTACAGCGCATCAATTTTCAGGCCCTATTAACGAAACATAAAGCTTGGAAGAAATACTGTATAAATTAATTTTTGAAAAATAAAAGTAAGTATACAACTTGTATTACCATATTATTTTTTTAAAAAAGTAATATTGACATATTTTACTGACCAATAAAATAAACCTTTTTATCAGTGAACCCTCCTGTACCAGAAACCACCGCCACTGAAGTTGATTTATTGGATCAAGAAATCCCAGATATCTCTGGACGCCCTGGAAATATTGATTGGGCAGGTGAAGACCTCATTGGAACACACCAAGACCCCATAGAATTACCTACTAAGGATCAATTTAATCCCAATAAAGTCTTGGTACCTTTGAACATCAACTTAAGTGAGTTTTGAATAAAACTTATTTTTACAGATTTTTTATGTAAAATACTTCTAAACATATTATTCAAAAATGAATAGACGTAACACAAGAGCCTCAGGGAGAATTCCCTCCTATGAATCTTTGCCAACAGCTCCCAGTAACCATGAGACCACCAATAAGGAAAACCATGAAGGAACTGAAACCTGTGAATCAAATGTTGATGGAAAAGGAGCAGAACCAATTACTTCTACCCTCTCCCAACCTAGAGCCAGAGAAGGTAGTAGAATAAAGCCACCCTTCTTTACAAGAAGATTTCCTGAAGCCACCCCAGCAGAATCTGGCCAAGGAAGCCAGGATCAAAGACTTAGTCAAAGAGCACATGAAATATTGGGAAGAATTCAAAGAAGCCCAAGCCAAGGAGGACATGGTGTCTATGAAAAAGATAATCTCCCAGGCAAAAGCCACCCAGATGGCTCTTCAGAAAATGATTCCAAGGAAAAAGGTAGAATCCTACGTAGGAAAGTGGAATCCTTGGGATCAATTAGCCCAACTGAAAGGCGGAGGATCAGGAAAGAAGAGATCCTCTTCCCATCCCAAACCAAAGGGAAAGAAAGACTGGGATCAGATAATATCCCTAGCTCAAAAATGGAAAAAGTTTTACAACAATTAGCTTCTAATTCTGAGACCAAACAAACCTGTGATGTAATTACTTCCTTTTCTAATGATATGCGTCATAATTTCAAAATTGTTTGTGAAAATTTGGAAAGTGTTTATACCCAAATGGATAAATTAACCTCAGTAGTAGCCAAATTGATTAATAACCAAACAAAGATGGTAGGAATGGAAGAAATCAAAGAAAATACAGAACAGTTATTGGAGAAAATTAATCAAGGTAGGATTAGACAGACTCAAACAATTGAGAATATGTTATCAGGAATCCAAGAAGATTTTATTATTATCTTTCCACCCCTTAAAAGAAGAATTGGTCACCACTACTAACAGCTCTATTCTATCCCTTAGTGAAAAACTGGATGTGCTTAATAAAAAAGTGGACCTGCAACTTAATATGATCAAAAATGATCTTAGAGACTTGAAAGTCCATCTGACCAAACCCTTGGGGAGTACCACAGAGGAACCAAAACCTCCCAGACAAACTACTACTCCTTATGCACCACCCTTATTAGGAATGCATAGGAGTGAAAACTTTAGGCCTAGTCCTACTCCTGAGATGGAGCAAGCACTCAAACTGTTACCCCCTATTTCTGAATGGCCTAAGTTCTCCGGTGAAGGAGAATACAATCATATAAATTTTATTAAATTTATTGACTACACTATTAAATCTTATGACCTACCAGAAGCTATAGCTGTAGTCAGGCTGCCCAGACTATTTGAAGGAGTAGAATTGGACTGTTTTATCAGGAAAAGAGAAGAAGTAGGATCCTTACCATGGAATTCTTGGAAACTTCTGATTAAAGAAAAATTTGGTTCTAGAATGTGGAAAAGAAAAATGATAAAAAATTTTGAAAATTCCTCATTTGACCCCTCCAAGGATAAACCTCACAAATGGTGCTTGTAATAGAAGAAAAGGTTGGATTGCTTCTATCCAGATGCTGATAAAGAGGAATTAAATGAAAGACTCCTCAAGCTGTGTCCTGGCAATCTTAACCATAGTGTAAGATGTAGGATGAGTATGGATTCTGACTTGCCAACTCTAATCAATGTGCTAGAAGAAGTAATAGATATGAATGGGTTAGACAAGAAAGCCCCTTCTAGACCCAAAGAGAACTATAAAATTAAAAAAACCAGAGAAAAACCTCCTCTGATGAATACCTCTGATAATAAGAAACCAAATGAGAATAGGGATAAAGAGAGGATTCCTGCAACTTGTTGGAATTGTAACAAGACTGGGCATATGAGACAAGACTTCCCATTACCAAAAAGAAAGATAGCAGTCTTGGAAGGAGAGCAGGAGGTTGAAGGGAATCAGAACTATGAAGATATAGCTGATAATGAAGGATCCCTTTCTGAATGTGAATTAGTCCTGACCACCCCTGTTAATGTTATAGAAGGAGATATAGGCTCTTCTGTAGAAATCAATAACATCCATGGGGATTCTAGCTTTCCCCAACAATGGGATTCTACCATAATTCCCAGACATATTATGGATGTCAAACGATTAACAGTTAAACCTATGAGTGGGAAAAGTTATACCACTGGTCAAACTTGTTATGCAACAGGATTGTATAAAACCAGACCTATAAGGTTATTACTTGATAGTGGAGCCTTTTGCTCATGTGTCTGTGCTGAATTCTTAAACAAATGGGACCCCAATCGGAAAGAACACCTTCTGCCTTTCCCAAAAGCCAGGTTCAGCTCTTACAACTCTACCATGAATGCTATTGGAGTATGGACTGCTCCTATAATACTACCTTATACTAAAGGATCTTTGAGGATACAAGTCAAATTTGTAGTATTTCTCAACGGACTATGTGACTACCTGATACTGGGTAATGATGCCTTATTTCTATATGGTATAGATGTGTTCCAGAGTAAAGGGAGATACTTCACAATAGGTGGTAATTGGGACAAGAATTTTAAGATATACACCATTCAGTCTAACTTCCCCTCCTCTACTTATCAAAAGCATTTAGAAGACTTTGACCAAGAATATTTCTCTCAAGCAGCTCTGAATATGAAAATTTCTGAGGAACAGAAGAAAGATATATTGAAAATCTTCTTTGAGAACCAGAATGCTTTTTGTACTAAAGATCATCCCATTGGTGATATTAAAGGACATGATATGGTATTGAAATTGACCATTAAGCCTCCTTATTTTCCAAAATTAAGAAGGCCAGCCTATCCTTCTAGTCCTAAGTCTGGAAAAGCTCTTGAGGAACATATCCAAGAACTGATAGACTTGCAAGTATTAAGGAAAGTAGGGCATAATGAACAGGTAGATGTGACCACACCTGTAATCATAGCTTGGCATAATGACAATTCAAGAATGGTAGGAGACTTCAGAATGATCAATAATTATACTCAAGCAGATTATTATCCTATACCACGGATTGATCATGCTCTTAATAACTTGTACAAGGCCAAGTACATCACTACTATGGATATGCTTAAAGGTTTTCACTAGATACCAATAAGCCCTGAAAGCAGGAAGTTTATTAGAATAATCTGTCATTTGGGAATATATGAATCTCTTAGGATGCCCTTTGGTATAAAGAATGCTCCATCACACTTCGAGAGAACAATGGATACAGTTCGAGGTACATACATCAGACAAGGATGGATGATGGTATACATAGATGATGTTATCATATACTCTGATGATTGGGATACTCATATTAACCAAGTAAGATTAGTACTCCAGACTATCTCCAGAACAGGATTGAAGGCGTCCATGAAGAAAAGAAACTTTGGCTATGGAGAATTGAAAGCCTTAGGACATATAGTCTTTGGTCTAACCCTAGCTGATGATCAAAATAAGTTAGCTGCTGTCATGAATAGACCTATGCCTCAAAACAAAACAGAGTTACTTTCTTTGATTAGTTTTTGCATTTATTAAAGACAATACATACCAAAGTTTTCAATTCTAACTAAGAGTCTGTATGAAGTATGCAACAACAACACTCTATTTGAAATGACTCATGAGAGACTGAAAAACTATGAGTAACTAAAAATAGCTATGACCTCTCCTCCTTTACTCATCCAACCAGATTACTCCAAGCCCTTCAAACTATAAATTGATGCCTTTATGGAAGGGTTAGGATCTGCTCTACATCAAGAAAGGATAGAAGATGACAGACCAGTAGAGAAACCAGTACTCTTCATATCTAGACAGATCAAAGATACAGAAAAGAGATATGGAGCCAGTCAGTTGGAATGTTTGGCACTAGTATGGGCTTTAGAAAAGCTACACTATTACTTAGAAGGCACAAATTTTCAAGTAATCATGGACTTTAATGCTGTAAGAACTCTTATGAACATGAAAACTCCCAGCAGACATATACTCAGGTGGCAAATTGCTATACAACAGTATAGAGGTCAGATGACTATAGTGCACAAAGCTGGAGATAAACATCAGAATTGTGATAGTCTAAGTAGGAATTCTTTGCCTAATGACTCTAAAAATCCAGCATATGACCCTGAAGATCAAGATATTTTTCCTATCATTATTATCAATCTTTTTGCATTGAATGCTCCAATAATGGGGATCCACTTATGTGAATTAGATACTTCTTTCTTCAACCTAGTCAGGGACAACTTCTCTCCTGAAATCAAGCTGCTGATTACCATTATGGAATGTGAATCCCCAGAAGCAGCTCTGATAAATAGTCTACCTGCTTCATTACTTAAACCCTATAAAGCAGGAAGGTTTACCTTTTGGGATGGTCTCCTTTACTACAGACACCAACATTCCAGTGTATTAGTACTAAGCAACAAAGAAAATATACAACATATACTCCAGGAATGCCATGACAACTATTCATCAGGGAATCTTTCCACAGAAAGAACTTTGGAGAAAGTAAAACAAACTTCTTGGTGGATAGACTGGAAAGAAATCACTATAAAATATGTTACTAGCTGTGAAACCTGCCAAAAATCTAATAAAACTACTGGAAAAAGGTTTGGACTCTTACAGAAAATTTCTGAACCTACAGCCAGATGGGAAATCATTAATATGGATTTTGTCACCGGCCTCCCCCCTGAAGGTACTCATTCATATAACTCTGTCCTAGTTATAGTTGAAAGATATTCTAAAAAGGCAAAATTCTTACCTAACCACAAAGAAGATAGTGCTATGGATGTAGCTTTACTATTCTGAAACAGGATCATAGCTGGTGTGGGTATACCCAAGATTATGATCAGTGACAGAGAACCCAAATTCACCTCTGAGTTTTGGAGGAATCTACAAGATATACTGGGTACTACTCTAGCATTTTCTACAGCATACCATCCCCAAACTGATGGATTAGCTGAGAGAATGATATAGGCCCTAGAAGATATGTTAAGAAGGTTCTGTAGCTTTGGTCTAGAATACAAAAACTCAGATGGTTATTGCCATGATTGGGTAAGCCTACTCCCAGCCCTAGAAATGGCTTATAACAGCAGTAAACATTCTACTACCAAAGAAGCTCCTTACATACTAGAAAGAGGATGGATTCCAAAACTCTCTAGGAATAACTTAAACTATAACTTAGCCACTATTCATCCAACATCTCTTGACTTTAAGAAGATGATAGATCTGGCAAATAATCATGCTCAAAAATGTGTAGAAGAAGCAATAGAATACAACAAACAAAGATGGGACAAATCACATAAAGAACCTGACTTTAAAATAGGAGATCAGATCTTGATATCTACACCCAATTTCAACAATCTAGCAGGCAACAGAAAGCTGAAACCAGCCTTTGTTTGACCATTTTTTATCAAGAAGATGCATGGCAAAAATGCTGTGGAAGTAATCTTGAGTGAAGAATTATTAAGGAAACATCCAGTATTTCCTGGTTGCCTAGTAAAACACTTTCAACCAAGAGAAGGTAGCAACATCCCTCCAGCAATAATCCCAATAGAACATGACCCTGTGAAAGAAAAAGGGAAATTCAGCAGGATATTGAGAGAAAAGAAAGAGAGAGTACAAGGAAAAGATTTTAGACTATACTTAGTAAGATACAAAGGAGAATCTGCAGCCAAAGATGAATGGTTACCAGAAAATAACATACCTGATGGACCAATACATCTCAGAAACTACAGGGCCAGCAAAAGGAACTGAAACAAACATTAATTTAATTTTCTCCCAACATCCTCCAGATTTTTTTTCAGATATGGCCATATCCTGGAGTGGGGGAATGTCAGCTTGCTACTATTGCAAAGCAAGCTGCAAAAGTGAAAAAAAAAACATAAAAATAATAATAATAAAATTAACCTAAGAAGCAGTAGGAAAACCATCAATATTATTACAGAAATGAATTTTCCACCCAAAAGTAGGTAGGGTAACTAACTGACCCCACCCTTGAAATCCAACTCCTTATATTTTTAAATAATTAAGGAAAGAAAGACCAAAATACTACGGCTCAACTATTGAGCTTTTGGTCAATTAAATATTTCAGAAATATTGTCACGTATAGGTTTCACACCTAAAATTCAGTCAGAATTGAGGTGTTGTGTATATTTTAGGAGTTACGGACAGAAATGTGTTTTTTCACAATTCCCGCACGCAGCCGCGGCAGCCAATGCACCCACGCGCGGCTGAGATACAGCCCTGTCACTCCGTCAAGGCTGTGTAAGCAACCCCGGGCCTCTGACAAGTACGCGTCCGCGGGACTACGGGTTGACAGAGTGACAGGCGGCCTGAGAGGCTTAGGTACCATGTAAACATGCTAAAACCCACACAAGAACATTCTAAATATGTAATAAATGTTCCCGTGAATAGTAGATAGTCTAAAAGTAAATAATATTATATAAAAATACTTAAATAACCCTTATACGTATTTTTTATTAAATATAATTCAAAGTACCAAGAATTTCGAAAATAAGACAATGACAACTTCTAAGAATATATTAAAATACTTTGATATACTTTTATGAGAGTTTGTAGACATCAATATCCTTGTGACATACTGAGAAAACTAATGACGTACAAATATTACATGAATTCCCATGACTTATATTTTTAAGTAATTATCTTAGGAAATCAACTGGAACTCGAAAATAAGGAGTAAAATCAATATCATGACTTTTACTCCAGTTATATAATACATAATGAGAACTCACCTGACATCAGGATGTCCGTAGAAATGTCTATTTATATAATTATTAAATTACTGGGAACATTTACTAAGGATAATTAATTAAATAATACATAAATGGGACAGATTAGTGTTATTCACACGTCCTAATATCTATTATAAAGTAGGATAATTCCCATACCCTGTGCAATTAGATGCTACCCGTTCTATACCACCGAGAACACGTGACAGGCTACCCCTGGTTACCCTGCTAGCCTTAGTGTCCGTCCCTCTGAGCCCCTGTACCCCTCAGAAGGACAATATTAGGAATCCAAAAGCTATAAATAAAGAGCTCTTTTGAGGATATTGATGGACAGAGACCCAGTTATATTTATATCCAGACACCGTTCCAAGGTAATCAAGTACTTATAAGAGATAAGTAAGTGATTTATGGCTAATTCTGATCAATAATATCCGTCCTCAACCTCTTTTTTATCAATTAAAACTGCTGAACAACCTTATAACCCCAGTATACAGGTTTAACCCATCCGTACACGTCTCAAAAAGATACCCAAAGGATTTAATAACATAAAAGTGAGTTTTATTATCCTTTCTTTGTCATGGCAGCTTGGCTACAAGGCCCTGCCACTCCATCATGTATTTTATATACATATTATCTTTGGGTGAAATATCCTTTAAACTAAAGAGCCCAATGTAACCAGGACTACATGTTTTCATACTGAAATCCCTGAAGAGAGGTGTGAAAGATCCCCAATATAATTTTGGCCCCTCTATAAAAATATTTAATAATCAATTTATTAATATTGATTTAAAACAATAAACCATAACCAAACCACTTAACCTTGCAACAAGCTTAATCGAAATATTTTACGGATTTTTGCTGCATTTATTAAATAATATATTTATTATTTATTCTATCACCTCTGGTAGCTAAAGGATAGAAAGGTTCTTGGCATCCAGGAGGCTGACACAGAAGCTAGGACCATTGATTCTGGAACTTAGGGACAACTAGGGGAGTACCAATCTCTTACTTTCCACAATGCAAAAAATCCAATCTTCCAGATATTTGAAACATTTAAATCAACAAATTTTTATTGAAGATAAATAAATAAAATCAAATGAACCAAGATTTTAACAGGAAATGATTCACTTGCATCTGAATAAGACTTTCCAATCAATAAATTTGCAGGTATTGTCCCAAAAATCACTTATGTTTTATTGTGTATCAAAAATCTATGGTGATTCCTCAACATTCATTGCACCATTTTATCACCTGGAAAATATTTGGAGAGAATGATGGAGGATTAATTTCTATGGTCAGACCTATTATTTTTTCCAAAAAAAAAAACTAATACTTTCTTTCCTACTAGTCTGGTGATTGCTTCTTGATACATTTTCTCAATAATCAAGTTTCAGTTTGAATGCAATGAATACAAAATTTTTCAGAAATAATGACCTTCTTGGAAATTTTTTGCTAGGAATGCCAAATCAACCCCAAAAGCAAATTTTCAAAAGTGAATACCATCCTCTGCCTTCAGGAGAATTTCTTCCCTTTTTCTCTTGATTAATATTAAATTCTAGCCATCATTCCCCATAAATTGAATTTTAAGACATGTGAAAGGATCCATTAGATGTATTTTATTCAAATATTATTCATCCATTTACCAAAATTATAGAAAAACACACTCAAATCATAAAAATCATCAAAAACATTTCAGGAATGATTTTTGAAATACCTTTTTGTATGCATTCTAATTAAAAAAAGGAGGTTATGAATTGGTTAGATAAATCCCAATTAAACTCTTCTCTTTGTTTAAGAGCTTCCAAATAGACTCTTATTTTTTTGGTTTATTTAATTTACTTTGGAAATTCTATGATAAAAATGGGTTATCCAGAGGAAAAATATTCACACAAATAAAAATAACAGAAGCACTTAAAAAATCAATACAACACTTAATTATGAAGCCATTATAGCAATGATTTACTCAGCTAGTCTACTCAAAAGGTCTTGGGGTTAAAATTTCAAACATGATTCATTAATTATTAACCAACTAGTTCATTCTAGAAATCAAAACATAAAATTCAAAATTACCACTTTTTTCAAACCTAATTTTTCTATTCTCCATCCATTTAGATTAACCAGTTATTTCTTTGAAAACTCACACCTCACAAAGCCTTTCCCATAGGCACAAAATAATAAGCACCTTGGTACCTTCATGGGTTACAAGGTTTTGGTTTTCCAATAAGAGTGTTTGGGAAGGATCTTTCATGTATTTTCAGTGTTTTTAATTCACCATCATTCAATTCTACCTCCAGTACTGCATCGATTGAAGTTAAAAAATTGGGTGAATTTACTCTTGGGTATGAAATTCATGAAAAAGATTCACTTATTGTCAAATTGAACTCATAGTTAACTTATGATTTTGATAAACCAAAAATTGAAAAGGATATGCAGTGAAATGATAAACTTGGATGGCTGATTTTAATAAACACATAGAATTGAGGCCTTTGGTGTATGGATGTCACTGAATCCTGTAATCCACCATCTGAAAAAAACCCAATCCTTGGATTTCAGTATGTATTCAAAACCAAGAAAACACAAACCAACTATTTCATAAGAAAAAATCACAACTGATTTCAATAGGCCTCAGCCAAACCCAAGCAGTGAATTTTGAGGATTAACTTGCTTTTAAACCTATGTTCTTTTAAAATTCTATGGCAATCACCATTGAATCTTGTAACCATGGGCTCATTGAATATTTTGATGTCATGAATGCATTCCTAGATAGTAAAATTGACAGAAAGGTATATATCTCACCACCAAGATGATTTAAATTACGGGTGATTATCAATTCACAGCTCAAATGAGCCCTTTGTCATGGCAACATGACTTCATTTGAGCCATGCAGAGCCCCACACAACTTGAGTGTGGTTGGGCTGTACTCCACACCGCACTGGACCGCTGTGTGGGGGCTGAACGACTAAATTCACGCTGTGTAGAGCCCCACACAGCTTGAATGCAGTCCTGTTGCCGTGCCACACGGCCAGCCCAACCACATCCAAGTCACGTGGGGCTCTACATGGCTTAAATGTAGTTGTGTAGCCGTGCCACATGGCTACAAGTCTGGTGTGCCAAAAAAAAAATAAAATAAAATAAATAAAAATACAAGAAAAAAAACAGAAATTAACCAAAAGATCAAAAAAGGTTTATTTTTTGGTTAACAAAACAAAAAAATAAGAAATAAAATAAAAATAAGTAAAAATAAATAAAAAAAAACAAAAACCACTGGAGACAACCAACTGGTTTTCTTCAGATTCAAGTAAAAAATTCAAGTTCAACTCAAATAGCCCTAAGGTAAAAGGGCCAAAAAAACAAGAAGTCTTTTTACCAGCCCTAAAGTAAAAGTGCCAAAACAAATACAAGTCTTTTGACAAGCCCTAAAGTAGAAAAGAAAAAAAGTTCAACTTGTGTTAAGCTGATCCCATCACAAGCTTAACACAAGTTAAGCTTGTGATGTGATCAGCCCGACACGAGTTGAACAGACTTACCATTAAAATCTCATTCAAAACACTCACCATAATGATGTTAACTCAAAAAACTAAACATAATGATGTTCAAAATGTGATAACCCTTTACATTAATAGAATTAAAATATCAGCATGTTAGACCAAACCCAAATGATGAAATTAATCTATAATTTAGAATACAACTCAAGTGGATCTTTGAGGTGATCAACCCAACAAGCTGCTTTTTAAAAATCATGGAACTTGGTTTGGAAACTATGGGCAGGATTGGAATCACATCTACATTAAGTACAAGCTAGACCCAATAGTTATTGTTAAAAAAGAAAATGAACATAGCATCTGATTGTTCTTTTACACCCATTTTCATAGGCCTAAAAGTAAAGCATGAATCCAATGAAATGAAACAAATTGGTCTTCCATAAGTATCAGCTATTATTTAAACCATGTCAAGGTTTGAAAGTCATTTTGAAGAGGGAATCTTTTCATTGATGTCATTAACATCAAGTCTTTGTTCTATCTTTTCAACATCTGTACTGCCGCCAAGGATCTTAGTATAGGAACCCTTATTTTTTCTCAATGTTTCAAGAATTTATTTCCACAATTTAAACCATCCATTTTTGTAATACCCAATTGATTTAGAAATGACTCTAAAACCACAATTTCCATCACCAACTGGGTCCCAAAACTCAGCCAAGACCTTATCTAAGTTCTCAGGTATTTGATTGAGGTAATTTACTTCCTAAAATCAAAAAGTAGTTAGCCAAAATTGTAATCTCATTAAAGGAAACACCACTCACCAAAGATGAGCTTCTGTTTGACTCCTCCATTGCGTCTGCTTCATCCCTTGAAAAGGAATTGGATTCCCATGGCACCAAACCCAATGAACTTTCAGTCTCTTCCACTTAGCTATGAAATTCAGATTGAGAGCCTGACTTGGACTATAAAAATTTCTCAATCAGTTCATTAAACCCAAAAAAATGAACCTTTCACAAAAGAAAAGACTTAAAATCATTTGTATTTTCTTCTTTGGTGCCCTTCTACTTCTCTTTGCCTGCTTAAGTCCCTTTTAAATGTGTTCAAATCAAGAAGGATCTTGCAGGGTATCTGTCAATTTTGGACAGCCTCTACTCAATTTCAAGACTTCAGGTTCAAGTCTTGGCTTTGATCAATATTTGGCCATCTCCTTCATCAAGTGCTTCAACAGCCCACATAAATCTTGTTTGGGATGATTAAAGATAATTTCATTGAGCTTCTCATGTAACTGAGAATTTTCAAGCAGTTCATCACCATTGACCTTTAAAAATTCAAAATTATCAAATATTAGTCAAGTAGGAATCATCATTTTAGTCAAGTAGGAATCATCATTCAAAAAGCATAAATAACAAAGTGATTTGAACAATCCAACTTAAACCAACTTAAAGAACTAGAACTGCAAGCGTAATAATCCAACCTCCACTGAGGATGAACATCTTCAGGCACAACAGAGCCTCTTGACGCTAGTAGGTAACCTATTTGGTGGGAAAAAGGCAAACCCATAGTCATTGAGTATGACTTGGTGCACACTTTCCCATCATGGTTCCACTTTAAACTCTCTAATTGATCCCAAACAAGTTTGATTGCTTGTAAAGACACCTTGTATCCCAATAGTAACAGTTCAGTAGGAAGAAATATTCAAATCTTTCTTTGAGAGTTGTAAAGGGCAGCCTGAACCAATTTAATTTGATTGGAAAATGTGCCCTCTAGGTTTTTCCAGACATCCAACATGTTTCCCAAAAATTTTGCAAGGAATAATTTGAGAGTAGCATGGGCCCCTTCAACCCAAGACATTGTTTTATTTCCAAAGTCTGGTTTTTTGCAATTTCAAGCTGTTACAAATTTCTCTTTGATAAAGAAGATATTATGATCCATATAATTGAGTAAATCCTCACTTTCTGCCAAAAAACACTTTATACAAGTCATGATTAAAGCAACACAAAACTAGGAAGATTAACAGTAGAGGCAGTGATTTGGCACTTGCTCTAAGTTCTGCATCATTGAACTATGCCTCCTCCTTGGTTTTTGAGGCCCCATACTTAGCCCACAGAGACATAGAGCTTTTCCACCCTTCAGCGTCATTATTAAAGTGCACTTTAAAGTTTGCTTGAATGTTTTTAGACAAGTGCCATTGACAGAAATGTCTTGTTGACTCAGGGGATATTTGTTCTAGAGCATGGATCAAAGCTTTTTCATGGTCTGTCACAAAGACTTTGGGAATTCTCTCAGGAGCATAAGCCAGCTCCTTTAGTGCATTTACAGACCAACTGTATAACTCAAACGTTTCTCTTGTTATAAAAACAAGAGCTTTTGTGAAAGTTTTCTGGTTGGAAGTAATTCCTACAATGTGCAATAGGGGGATGTTGTACTTATTTTTCTTATAAGTACAATCCATCAGAGCTATATGATGGAGTTGCATTCAAAGGTTTAATGACTCTGGGTGAGCCAAGAATAGGGCCTCCAAGTGACGCTCTCCACTAAATTTTGCTTGATGAACCCAACCTGAATTACCAAGTTGTTCAAAGATTAACTCCATAACACTTTTTCCCTTTAGTTCTGCTAGCGCTACCTTATGATTATTGTTATAGATTGTTTGGTCATCAAAATATTTTCCACCATTTATTTTTCTCAATTTTCTTTTGATTTGAAGTGTATTGAGTCCATCATTCATGCCTTCATTTAGATTGTCTAAGGCTACCCCAGAGATTCTCCTCAGGTGAGGATGCACTGAGGGGTGTGGAGATGGTTCATGGTTATTTTGATCATTCTTGTAGGAGATTTTCCACAAGGGATCTGCCTTTGTGTGACTAGCATGGATTAAAAACTTTCACCAAAACTTCCTTGGGTGAGTTTGCCTTGACTGTTTGGCAAGAATTTGCCCAGAGTACAAACCATGTCTATCACAGGCAAA
The DNA here is from genome assembly GCA_025617555.3 of Puccinia polysora. Classification (NCBI taxonomy): domain Eukaryota; kingdom Fungi; phylum Basidiomycota; class Pucciniomycetes; order Pucciniales; family Pucciniaceae; genus Puccinia; species Puccinia polysora. The sequence goes on along the minus strand of CM062642.1, from coordinate 25,834,893 downwards.
ATCCACATATTTTTCACACTTTGAGTTGAAATCTGTTGAAGTGTAATCATGCTTCATTGCCCATGTTTGACAATAAATTTGTTCATTGTCCCTAGTAGTAAAAGCTCTCACAGGAGGTGGGGAAAGTGGATCTTTCATATTGACATAGTCATAGTTACATTTTCATGGTTATATTGATAGCATGCACTCCATCAGTTTAAATCAAATTAAATCAGCCAAAGACCAGACTAAAATAAAATGTTACTCACCACCAGAGTTACTGTCCATTTTTGACACATTTTTTTCCTCAATTGTCACCCTTGATGAGGATGCAATTGGGGCTTCCAATGTTTTATTACCCAAATCCTTCTTTTCTGCACCTTTGTTCATTGCACTAATGTATTCCTTGAACACAGCCATTTTGAAAGGAGGGCTTGCGACTGTTCCCATAATTCAAAAAAATGCAAGGCTACTTCAGTATTCAATCCAACTTTCAATTGAAAAACTACCAAGTTTTCTCACTTTCAAGTTGAGAAAGATTAATTTTGTGGGATGTATGTTTGCAGTTTCCCTTTAGTTTCAATCATGTGTTTTAAAGATTCAATTTATTTCACTTTAATTTTACTTTGGTATAACTTTGGGATTGCTAGATTTGGAAAAACAGTCCCACATAGTAAGCGTTGATCACAAATTTGGGTTGATGGAACCCAAATGTGGTCCAGGGGGTCCCAAAAAGTTTTGCAAGACCCCCCAAAACAGCTCAAAAACGCTGTGTACGGGGGATATATGGCCCCCTGGGGGTTTCCTGTGTTTGAGACAACCCCTTGGGCGCGTGTAGAAATGTGTCTTTGCTTCCATGCGCATTCTGGAAGCGTTTATGGGCCCTCACGTGTCCATTGGGCCATGTAGGTCCCTACATGACTCCCACACAACTGGGAGATGTGAATTTAACATAAACCTTAAATTACCCATGGGGGTTATTTTGAAAAATAACACTTCTTATGAGAAAAGAAAAGTTTAAAGTTATGTAAGGAATTAATCTGTTTTATAATTTAGGATAAATAGGATCTCTGGAAACAAGGAGGATCAAAATCTATACCTTTTCAAATAGCAAATTTAATCAATTCCTCTGGAGATAATTTTACAATGGCATAATGAATTCCAAATCAACCTCAAGTCTTGAAACAATCTATCCACCATTGTGGAAATCCAATTCGCTAGTTCAATTCAAGTGCTTATTTCTATGTAAAACAAACAGGACTCATTGGGATATATTTTCCTTCAAAAACCCCATTGAATACCAGCCAATAATTGTCTCATTAAAACTAATACAACATCAAATACCTCCAATAATACCAAAATTGGCTACTTGCATCAAATTGGTAAGTTCATTTACTTGGCTCAGGGAAATTTACCAAAACTATTTATTTCTGTTTTCTGTGAACTTCCTTTTCAATTTCAACTCATGAAACTGTTAAAGTATCATTGAAAAGAACTATTTTCACTGATCAAACTTTCCTGTAAAACTTGAAACTTGAGACTGGTCACTCAAACTTCTCAAACAAACCCTGAATTAGAAATATCTTCCAATTCAAATGAGGGGGAGGTGAAGGCTCAATAATACACACATAGTTTTTTTTATCTACCATTTGAGGTGCACCTATTACACTGGAACTCCCAGAAGACAAAAATTTGAGGCAAGATCAACCTTCAAAACAAAATTTATCACATGGTCTTATGTTACCACCAAGCCCATTGTTGTTGTTCAAAAACTGATTCTTGATCAATGTTAAACTAAAATCATCTCCCATATTGAAGCTGCTACTTGAGCATAAAAAAATTCAATTGATATGAAGTAGACAAATCAAATTGATAGACCATTTCCATTTGTTAAAAATTCCTCTGACTAGGGAACACTGAAACAAAAAGTTTAAGGCCAGCAAAAAAACTTGAAAATTTCATGAAATAGGTAATTGAGATTATTTACCACACCAAATTGTGAAACAATCTCTTGAAACTGAGTTCTACCTAAGTTTATTATATATATATTTTTATTAATTTCTCTCATTTCTTATTTCTTGCTTTTAACACTCCTTTTTTCAGCTTACTGATACCAGGAAACTTGCAGTCCTTTAGCTACAGCAAGTGATATTGGTGTTGGAACAATAATTATTCCAAGAAAGAAACTTAAAATGCTCAGAATTAATAATATGGTAAGAGAAAGTGAAAATTTTGGTATTTTGTGTTAATTTCGAGATTGAATTTCTTAGAACTAAAAACCAGCAAGCTGGAGACAGGAAGTTAGGAATTAAACCAACTGATTCAGACATGACAAGGAAAGACAATGAGATGAATAATGAGGATACCAACAGCTAGGGCTATGATCAGAGTCAAGACAACATGAGCGGCAGAAGAGAAGCGGAGGTGAGACTAGAAGAGGTGCGAGAGTATCTGAAATAAACAGAGGATCAGAGCTTATGAATGGTAAGAACAGTTTGGATGGATCTCTTACCAGGCAAGAAGGACGCAAGATGACGGATCGGGTATTGAGGCGGCGAGTCTTGATTATGAGGAAAAAGAAAGAAAAAAAAAAGAAGAAGAAAAGAAAGAATAAAAGAATAGAACAGAAAAGGAGTTGATCGAGGTGTATTGATGAGATAGTGAGATAGTCGAGTCGTGTTGATGAGATTGTCGTTGCTGCCTCCAGATCAACAGAGAGAGAGATCGAGAAGATCAAGAAGAAGCAGGACCCCCGGGGAGGATCCCCCGGGGATCTGGAGTTGAGTCTCAAGAGTGTCTCCGGGAAGAATTGGAACAGTCCATTTCTCAACACTCCCTGTGACTGGTAAGTAGATCCTCCAATAAATTATTTATTGTCAATAGAGAATAATTTGTTTTGCAGAAGCTGGAGAGAACTGATCAAGGATGCTTTTGAGAGTGAATCGGCGACCATGGACTGGCCGGGAATGAGGTTCAGATTGAACTCTTGATTAGCAAAGTCTTCACGAAGACCCTTAGTTTTGATGTCTATGTGCCGAGATTTTGAGTGGGAACCGAATTTTCTTATCTTGTCATCTAAGCCTTTATTGTCTATGTGTAGTTTGGGTTTGAATTCAAGACCTTGGGAAATTTCATTGATGAGATGTCCGATTCATTTGACTTCTAGATAACAATCAAGTAGGGCATTCAGTTCCGATTCAGTGGAGGAATAGGTGATATTTTGTTGTCAAGTCAAGTTCCAAATAACTGGACTTCCATAGTGGAAGACAATATATCCGGTTTGAGATTTTTGAAAGGTAGGGTCGTCTGCCCAAGTAGAATTGCTAAAGCTTGAGAGGACATCCTGATTTGGGTCATATTTGATGGTCAGCTTGAATTCTTTGGTCGTCTTCAAATAATTCCATACTTTTCTGACTTCCCGCCAGTGGCTCATTCCGGATTTGGAATTGAACCTAGCTAGGCTAGATACAGAGAAGGATATATCTGGGCAAGTGTACTGAGATATGTGATTGAGAAAACCTATTGCAGACTGATAGTTGATATTGAGCTGGCAGAATTCTGCCTGATCATCATCCGAGGCAGGTTTGAGGTTGAGGTTTTGAGTTAGTGGAGACATTGTGTCTTTGCAATACAAGAGACCGAGTTCTTCCAGTCCGCGATCAATGTGATTAGGTTGACTCAAAAGAATTCGATTGTCCCCGATTTCCATGAGCATCCCCAGTATAGTGTTGGGTGGATGACATGATGAGTTTTGAAATCGACTGAGGAAGTTTGATTCAAAGGTGTTGGAGTTTCCCACATGAATTAAGTCGTCCACGTGGAAATATAGCATTTCATTCGTATTCCAGTTGAGATAGAGACAAGGATCACTCGTTGACTCCTTGTATCCTTGAGACTTGATCCATAACGTGAGAGTTTTGTACCAGTTTTTTGGTGATTGTTTTAGGCCATACAAGGATTTCTTTAGTTTAAGATACGGGGATTTTCTGCTTGATCATTATGGTGTCCTTATGATTAAGATTTCTTCCAGAGGAGAATGTAAAAATTCCCCTTTGATGTCAAATTGAGTGATCTTCATCTTTTCTTTCAAGGCGTATACTAAAGCTAAATGTAGAGATACAATTTTTCCAGTTGGGGCCCAAGTTTCATTGTAGTCAACTCCCAATACTTGATTGAATCCTTGGACGCATAAGCGGGCTTTGTATTTGCGTGGTTGGCCATGACAATTTCCTTTCACTTTGAAGACCCACGTTGTATTTAGAATGTTATCTGGATTTTCGTAGTATTCTTCCCAGACATCTTGCAATTCTATACCTTCTAATTCTGTTTCAGTGGCTTCCTTCCATTTGGGCCACTCGGGGCATTTGCGTGCGGCCTTATAAGACGGAGGTTTGTATTAATGGTGGAAGCCATAACATTGAGGCTTCCTAGTTTCGCGTTGGGGTCTTTGGTATAAGGATGGTTCAGGCTGCTCTGCCGGAATAGGGTGAGAAGGAGAACTTGGAGTAGACAAATCTGTGGAATCCTCGCAGTTCTTCTCTTCCCGATCTGACTCTGATTCAGCGGAGTCTTCCGGCGAATCCCAAATAGTGTATTGTTTCTCGGCAGAAGAAAAATCGGAGTCGTCTGATTCCAAACTGGCTTGAGAGAAGAGATCGAGGCCGGGAGACTCAAGGAGCAGGAATTGAAATGAACCGTTCTTGAGAAACTGGACATGTTTGGTTTTGATAACAGCACCGGATGAGCTTAGTACAAGATAGGAGTGGAAAATTGGATTAAACCCAACTAAGATTCCTTCTAGACCTTTTTTGTCAAATTTCTTTCCTCTTTGAAGATGACTTCCTAGGTATATGACTGGTGATCATACGGGTTTCAAATAGTTATTAGGGAGATCCTTCTTGAACATAAGTTCCCAGGGGGATTTGTCATTACCTTCCCTTGGTATCTGATTTAACATAAAACAACAGCTTCTGATAACTATGTGCCAGTAGTTTTTGGGTAGTCTGGACAATGAGAACTTCGCGCGTGCAGATTTGACAATTTTTCAATTGGCCCTTTCTGATTGACCGTTATGTTGAGAATGATACGGTTCCGAGGTGATTAATTTGATATGTTTAGACATAGCCAAATCCTTCAGGGTTTTATTGGTGAACTCCGTACCTTTATTGGAGAAAATCTCCGTTGGGTAGTAATTGATTTGCTTGAATTCTGTTTTGAGGATGTTGATTATGACTTCTGGAGTTTGATCTTTAGACAGTAGAGGAAATACTGAGAGATAGCCGGAAAAGTTGTTGACGAGAGTGAGAATGTAGCGGTGGCCCGCCTTTGACTGGGGTGTAATTGGTCCAATCAGATCAAGATGAATCCTTTCGAGAGGTTTAGAAGATGGAGTTGAAGTTGCTGAGAAAGGGGATTTAGTGATTTTGCTTCTTACACAGTTGTCGCATTGGAAGTTGCTTAGTTCTTCTTTAGAAAACTTATCTTTCAGAATAGGCTTTAGAGTAGAGATTGCTGCGTGGCCATACATCTTATGTAGATCTGATAGGGATGGAGGTTCAATGTTGGTGGGGCCGAAAGATTGATTCATGAGATTAATCAAGAGGTTATCTCCCGCAGCTCAAGGTTTCTCAATTACAAACAAGTTGTCTTGAATTAGTCCTCTTAGAACGATTGCGTTGTTTTGGGTGATAGAGAATTGGTCTCATTCTTGAAGTAGACTACACCCCTTTTTTGCTAGAAGTCCTGGACTGATCAGGTTAACCACTATATCCGGCACGTACATACACTCCTCTAACTTTATAATAGACTCGTTCCATTCGAGTCGAACGGTACCAGTACCTCAAATCTTTAGGTTAGCTTCTAATTTACCCGTCTTAATCTCTTCCGGGTTGTCTTGAAGATTGATTGAAGTGAAGAACTTAAGGTCATTGAATATATGGACATTTGCGCCGGAGTCCAACAGAAGGTTTGGTGTATTGTTGGAATTGATCCAGAGAGTGAGCAGGGCATGGTAATTAATATTTGGATTCTTTTTGATTTTATTTTTCCACTCATTCTGTTGTTTGACCCACCATCCTGGTGCGATTTGAGGATGGAGATGAAAACAAGAACTCTCAGGATGAGGAGCGTTTGGATTTTGATAGCCTTCCCTACACTTGAGTCGCGCCTTCTTATTGTCTCTTTCAGCTCTGCCTTTGGTAGTTAATAGAGTGACATCGGTCATAGACTTGCCTACTTTGAGTTGGGCCTTCTGTTTGTTGTTGTATTGAGTGAGATGATTAAAAACTACTTCCACGGTGATCTGCTTCTCCATATGCATAATTTGCTGTTTAATATTCTCCAGAAGAGGAGGAAATTTGAATAGAATGAGATATGCGAGTATATCTTTCGGTAGTTCTATGCCCACGTCCGCCATTAAAGTAAGAGCTTTCTTGGTATTGGTGATGAAGCTTTCTATTGCATGTTTGTTAAAGGGAGCATGTAGGAACTGATTGAAGACTCGAGCTCTATTTGCAGTTTCAGACGAGGCAAATCAACGGGTAATTTTGGCCCAGAGTAGCTTAGAGGAAGAGATATTTGTTGAGTTGACCACATTGGCGTGGGTGACACTGTCTAACTTAGAAAGGATGATAGCTTGGATTTTGCAATCTTGTTTTATCTTTAGTTGGCCTGAATTCCTGGTTATAACGTCCTTGATTTCCTTGAGATTGAAGAGCATCAGCATCTTGTCTCGCCAAATGGAATAGTTATCTTCATTAAGAGGAGGAATGGCATTGACCGAGGCTTTAAGGGCGACTTGATGAAAATAGTCGTTGACTCCCGCTGGTTCGTTCATTTTTGGTTGATTCGAGTCTCCTTTCAGCTTTTAACCGTGTTAATTTCGAGATTGAATTTCTTAGAACTAAAAACCAGCAAGCTGGAGACAGGAAGTTAGGAATTAAACCAACTGATTCAGACATGACAAGGAAAGACAATGAGATGAATAATGAGGATACCAACAGCTAGGGCTATGATCAGAGTCAAGACAACATGAGCGGCAGAAGAGAAGCGGAGGTGAGACTAGAAGAGGTGCGAGAGTATCTGAAATAAACAGAGGATCAGAGCTTATGAATGGTAAGAACAGTTTGGATGGATCTCTTACCAGGCAAGAAGGACATGAGATGAAGGATTGGGTATTGAGGCGGCGAGTCTTGATTATGAGGAAAAAGAAAGAAAAAAAAAGAAGAAGAAAAGAAAGAATAAAAGAATAGAACAGAAAAGGAGTTGATCGAGGTGTATTGATGAGATAGTGAGATAGTCGATTTGTGTTGATGAGATTGTCGTTGCTGCCTCCAGATGGACAGAGAGAGAGATCAAGAAGATCAAGAAGAAGCAGGACCCCCGGGGAGGATCCCCCAGGGATCTGGAGTTGAGTCTCAAGAGTGTCTCTGGGAAGAATTGGAACAGTCCATTTCTCAACATTTTGTTTTGGTTAATATGTTTTTAAATATATTTTAAAGAGGGGCCACAGCTTATAAAAAGCTGGGAATCTTTATTGAAACAACCTCTCTCCAAGGGGCTACTTTGAACCATGTAAAGACCTTGGGACGATGAGGTCCTAAGTGATTTATCAAAAGGGGTTTCCTCAAGGGTAATGGGTGGACTGGCTGTCTCACAGCATTTAAGTCTTGAGGCAAGGAGGAGACAGCTTACTTTTTTAAGTGATGGCTCCAAGAATTTTGCAGAAATTCATGGTTGACAGGGGTCTCAGGGAAATAATTGGGGTATTTCCTGATTTTCTTCAATGGAATTAACAATGGGTTTAGAATTCATAATTATATTATCAGACTGAGGCCATATATCAATTTTTTATCTTCTTATTAAAAATTGATAATGGATGGCAATGGGTCTGGATTTTTACTAAAAATTACTGATGCTTTAACTATCCAAAAAAGGGCTGTATATATACCTTTTTGGGGTAAGAGGTCCTTCTCAGGGCACGTAGAGAGGGTTGTGCTTGTGAACTAAGGCTAGCAGTCTGGCCAGGGCTAGTTTTGCATGCATTCTTAGTGCTTTCACTCAGCTGAGCCTTTCTGTGTCATTTTTAAATGGGAAATAATTATCAGAATTTGTTTAAATGTTATTTTTTATTTTTTACAGTTCTGACATATTTCCTGATTTTTTATTATTTTCTTTTGAGTGAAATGTTCAAAAGTGGATATTTGTAGACTTTCTGTCATCTTCTGAGAATTTTAGTAATTTTTAATAATTTTTAAGGGAACTTCTTGATTTTTTTTGTGGTTCATAAAGATTTGATAATGTGATTTTTGTGACAACTTTTATTATCATTTTTTAATTTTGCATCTTTATGATTGACTTTTTTCATGATTTTATTCCTTTTCTATAGGTTTCAAACTTTCCCCTATGCATATATCATGTCATTACATGCGCATGAAATATGCATGTAGGTTGGAACATTTACATTCTGTACCTTGTTGACAGGAGTTGTCATTGCTGATTTGACACGCGCGGGCTTGATGACAGCAAGCGGGAATTTGAGATTGGGGGCAGACAGCAGACAGGAACATGAATTTGAAAGCTGCATGTAGGATTTTGGGGGTTGTGCCTGTGAATTCTTCAACCAATTAAGCATGCGCAAAAGTGTTGCAGAAGCACAAAAGCATGGGAATTTTCACGCAAAAGAGCAGGTATCAGCGCGTAAAAGTATGGGAATTGGCACACGGTTTTGTGGGAATTAAAGTTCAAAAGTGCAGGAATTTGTGCTTTGGTGCTCCAAAACCTAACCTATAGACATCAAACTCACTTTTCTAGTATGAGGAAAGATCCAATCATCAAATGGACCTCAAGAATGGATTCTACACCAAAAATAACCCCTAGTCACTCAGCCAAAGTACCCCCCTATCTCTCAAGGATCAGAAGATACAGCTCAAATTAACCCTGGCCTACCCATACCCCTATCAGGTATCACAGACCAGTGAAAGTTCATTTACATACCCTGGAAGCCTTCAAGTACATACCACATACAGTAAAACCATACAGCACCAAAAAAACTGCAGCAGTATACATAATTAATATATGCAAGACCCTGCATGCACTACCAAACAAACCTGCTGCAGTATACATAATTAATATATGCAAGACCCTGCATGCAGCACCAAACAAACCTATTGCAGTAAAAATAATCAATATATGAAAGAACCTGCATGCAGCACCAAAAAAACCTGCAGCATCATACAGAAGAAATATATTCAAGGCACTGCATGCAGAACCAAAAAAAACAGCTGTATACAGAAGAAATATATGCAAGGCACTGCATGAAGGACCAAACAAATGACCAACCACCACCATAAAGAAGTAATCTATGCAGGGGGAACCTGCATTAGTGTAGTACAGCAATGCATGCAAGGGTGTACATGCATGTAGATCCTGAACAGACTCCTCCTCTTTCCAGCCAAAATGCCTCATCAACTGTATTCACTGTACTAGGGATACCCTCAGGGGCAGCTCTGAGGGAAGTATTTTCTACAAATAGAGGGCCTCTTTCCCCCATCCAGGTCCCATCAGATCCCACCATCCTCCCCTCCAGGGATCACCATGCCTCCTAGGAACCCTTAACCCATACTTTGAGCATACTCAACCAATTATCCCATAAACCATACTGTGACCATCACCAATCCCATATCCCATACCATCACCATCACCATCACCATCACCATCACCATCACCATCAATCATCACCATCCACCATCCAACATCACCCTTACCCTTCACCATCCATCATCATTACCCCATAATTTTTGACCATGAACCAACCCAATAACCCATACTTTTGACCATCACCCATCACCTCCATTATTTACCCAATACCCCATACCTTTGAACATCACCATCATGTCCCCATAACTTGAACATCATCATCACCATCCATCATCATCACCATCATCAATCATCATCATCAAAATCCATCATCATCATCATCATCATCATCATCATCCATCATCAGCATCATCACCTACCTTGACCATCATCAATCATCACCATCATCATCCATCATCATCATCATCACCAACCTTGACCAGCATCAATCATCATCATCCACCCTCATCCATACTATCACCATCACCCATCCATACTTTCATCACCAACCACTCATGCTATCATCTTCCACCTCCATCACCATCAGTATCAGCTTGCTACTATGTACAGAACAACCTGTCAAAGTAAAAGAAATATAAAATAAAAACAAGTAAAACAAGGATATTGAATTTAACTTAAGAAGGAGTAGGAAATCCATACATATTATTGCAGAAATGGATTTCCCACCCAAAATTAGGTAGGGTCACTCACTGACCCCACCCTTGAAATCCAACTCCTTATAATTTTTAATAATTAAAGAAAGAAAAGACCAAAACACCACGGCACCACTATGGGACTTTTTGGCCAATTTAATATTTCACACACTTTTTCACATATAGGTTTCACACCTAAAATTCAGTCAGAATTGAGGTGTTGTGTACATTTTAGGAGTTATATGCGGAAATGTGTTCTGTCAGAATTCCCGCGCGCAGTCCCGCATCCTTACATAACCCTTACATACCAGTAAAAATCAAACTCCCGCATACTGAAGTCCCGCGCGCAGACAATTCTTTCACAAACGCAGCTGATCCTACCCGGCGCGCATCTGAATGGACTGATTCCCGTGCCAGGATCAGTCGTGACTAATCTGGCAAACAGGTACCGCTCATTGGAGCTACAAACTAGTTAGGATTATCTTGTATATTTGATTAAGTTACATATGCATTACTAATAATCTAAAAACTTTAAAAATTAAATAAAATTAATAGAAAACTAATTTCAAAGTATTTCAAATAATAAATCAAATATTGAGGATTACCACATAAACCCCTGATCCTGATCTTTGAAGACCACAAAACACTACAAGGAGTGGCTTTAAAAATTGCTAAAAATTATCTGCGTAATCAGCAGATGATTGAAAATCAATAAACATTCACATCTTTCTACTTTAAACCAATATCATCAATAAAAAAAGAGGATAAGTGCAGAATGATCAAATGAAGCCATTAACAGATTAACAGATCCTGTGGCTAAAATAGTGCATAAAACAAGAAGATCTGAGTACAGCTGATTGAAAGCAACAAGTGGACGTGCTGAACCTTCCCTGAATGACTTGCTAGCCCAGCACACAAGCAGAACCCTCTCTATGTGCCCTGAGAAGCTCATAATAAGCCAAAAGGATATTTATAAAGACTTCTTTGGATCCATTATTCATCATCAGTTTACCAGGAATTATTATTATCAATCAGAAACCGTGTCATTTTTATTCAAGTGCTTATAAAGAGATAAGCAAGTGATTAATGAACTAGTCTGTAGTAGAATTATTTATTTCTCAAAAAACCAATCAACCCATTAAAGTTAGTCAAGCAAATCCGCCCCATCTGCTCTGAAATTCTTCCTATCCTTGCAGGATTTTCGTGGAGAAGTGCTCTGAGTAAGTGTTTCCCTTCCTTCCTTGGCCATGGTGCTTTTTTTCACGGCCATATCAGTGGATGAGTCATTATAAGGCACCCATCATTTATTCCAAGGTTCTTAAACTGCCTAGGGAGGACCCTTGAAGAGATGTTGTCTGTCTATAAAGATCCAAAGTAGTATAATACTGTGGCCCCTCTTTTTATTAAAAATTGAAAACCCTTTTAACCAAACCAACTAAAACTTTCAACAGCTCTTAAAATCTTTATTATGTGAGCTTTTTAAGTGTTTATCATTGGAATACTATTATTATTATTATTCCAGTATCTTCTATCACTCTCTGTAGCTAAAGGACTGCAAGGTTCCTGGTATGAGAAAGCTGAAAATCAATTATCAACCATAGGCTCAACCATTTCAACCTTTATTGAATCATCACCTGTATCATCAAAGGAGCATGAATAAGTAATAAGTAAAAATAAATAAATGAAATATATAAAGGATAAGACTAGATAAAGGATCAGAATAGATGAAGGATCAGACTAGATAGGGGATCAGACTAGATAAAGGATTCATCCCTTACTCAGCTTCATTCCTCCAAGTCCCCTATCTTTTCCACCATTTCTTCCTTATCAAGCTTAAAACATTTGATCCTTGGTCTGACAGAGACTACTATAGTAGAAACTCTATCTGAAAATTAGCCACCAATATCTTTTGTTTTATTGTTTTGAGACTACTATAGTACTTAGAGGGGCAGGAAATTCAAAACCACCCTTAGTATTCCTCTGTCTTATCATTAGTTTTAGTACTAAATTCCCCCCTCAAGTGACTTCCAGAAAGCTATTTGCTAAACTTGACCCTTTCCCAAAGGAGTGAGTCTCCACAGTGCACTTTTTGTGCAGAAATTTGCACATGGTTTTTGTGGGATTTTGCACATGGTTTGTGCAGGAATTCACAGGCGGTTTGTGTGGGAATTTTTTTGCCCAGTTTGTGGGGCAGTTTGTGCGTGGTTTGTGGAGGAATTCTTGCGCTGAAGTATGGGAATTTAAAATGTGGTAATATTGTTGGGATTCCCATTCCTTCTAAGGTTTTATGATTTTATTCTTGTTTTGGTACTTTTGACAGGTTGCTCTGTAAATAGTAGCAAGCTGAAACCTTTTTTTTTTCTTCTTCTTCTTCTTCTTCTTCTTCTTCTTCTTCTTCTTCTTCTTCTTCTTCTTCTTCTTTCTTCTTCTTCTTCTTCTTCTTCTTCTTCTTCTTCTTCTTCTTCTTCTTCTTCTTCTTCTTCTTCTTCTTCTTCTTCTTCTTCTTCTTCTTCTTCTTCTTCTTCTTCTTCTTCTTCTTCTTCTTCTTCTTCTTCTTCTTCTTCTTCTTCTTCTTCTTCTTCTTGCCCAACCTCTCATTACATTTTGATTATCTTTTTAAAAGGAAAAAAAAATGATTGTGGGTGGAAGGGGTGGAGGGGTATGTTAGGAATACAGATTAGGGATATAAGTAAATCAGAGAAAATACTAGAACTATGGATGAAGATACCAGAATTACAATAGATCTTAGATGCATGATTTTCTAAAGTATTCTTTTTAATAGGATATATAAACTATCATGTTCTCCAATGATTGCATATTTCATCTTAGGGAAGTAAATACTATCATCTCTTGAACCTTTATTTTGATTAAATCATGCACACCAATTCAAGGCGCATACAATATATGTTTGCTTCAGAATCCAATGATTCAAGTTGATGGATAATCCCCGGAGAGCTCTGTTGAAAAAAACAACATAGCTGCAAGGTTCCAGAGGGGATAATGAGACAGATTCAGGGAGCCAGGGTCACACTTTAAGGCCTGAGGACTGATGGTTATTATAAGAGACCATCATCTTGACATTCATCCTTGGTTTACTTCAAAAGTTTTTTTTTTGACTTGAAAGTATGATAAAAAATACTAATTACGGAGTACATCTGTTAGAATTATGGCCAGCAATTAGCTTTGGCAAATGAGCAGTATTTAAAGCAAAAGAAATGCTGGACACTGGGTGTCAATATTGTCTAATGGGGCTCTCACAATGGGGCAATATCTTGGATGAATTTGATTGGAATGATGAATGAATGGATGGAAAACAGCAGGGATAAGAGCTCCTTAAGTACAAAAGGTTGGCCTCTTGTGAGCCCATGATACAACAAGCCAAAAGGCAAATTTTCCGCCCCAAAAGAGCTCTACAGGCTCTGATGGCCTTGTTACTTCGTTTGGACTACATCAGCCCACATGGCATCAGTCCCTGTACCCTTAAAACCAGCCTATTCTGGTTATTTCTGGTGTTTGCACCTCAATGGGGCTGAACAAGCCCCTTAACTGTTCAATCCCCTTGGCTGGTTGTCCTTTACAACCAGCCATGATGACCTTTATTGCCTTGTTTACGGGCTGGTTGCCTCATGCAACCAGCCCCTGGCCCCTCAAATGGGCCAGGTGGGACCCCGGGCACACCTGGGTCTGGTCTCAGACTCACATGGGGGGGGGTGTGACCAGCGGACATGCTGTCCCCCCCCTCTTTCTCTCAAATCCCTGGTGGGGGCGGTCAAATCCCCTCACCAGGGGCCCTGGGGGTTGATACCCCCAGGGCGTCATCAAGTAAGTTGGCCTGGGAGGGGATCAGGTCCTCCCAGGCCCATCCCTCCTCCCCCTTGGTAAAGGGGGGGGGGGGGGGGAGAGCGCCCCTAATTGGTCCCTTCAACCACTCAATGGTGGAGGGGTGATGAACTCCCCCCCACCTGCCGGTCGCTCAGCTTGCGGCCGGCGCCGCCACCTCCTTGGGCAAGGGGGTGGTCAGGTCCTCCCTGCCCTGACTGACTGCGCTGTTGCGGTTGGTTGCTGGCTGGTTCAACCCAGCCAGCTTGCCCCCATCCCCCTTGCGACGGCAAGCGAGGGGAGGGGGAGCGAGCTGGGGCTGCAAGCCCTGGCTCCGTGGTGCTGGTCGCCTAGCGCAACCAGCCGGGCCCGCGCAACAGCCCCGCAGCAGGCCGTTGGGCCCCGCGTGGGACGCTGTAAGACTCCAAACGGTGCTAGGCCGTGGCAGTTCTGTGGAGGGGAAAGGTGCTGTTTAGGCTGCCCTCCTGAGTGTTACAAAAATATTTAGATGTAACCAAGATCAAGGTCCAGAACCTGGTAAATGAGGAATCAAGGAGTAGAGGATAAAGATGATAATTGTTTGGTAGTGATGGAACAGCACTATCTGAGACAAGATTATGCAGGGAAAAACTTGAACAAAAGAAGTTAAAGTCTGCTTAGAGTTCAAAGAACAAAAGCTGTTGTATGTAAACAACACCCACAAGCTAATAACTCTGTTTGTCAGCAGAAGATTGGGGATGATCAACTCAAACCCATCCAACATTCAGGTTCTCAATGAACCTGCCCAACTCTCCGCAATCAAGCGCTTGAAGGGTACCAGATAACTGAGGGTGGCTGTAAAAGACAAAGCACAATGTTTAAGAAGCTCTAAAAGCAAACAGTAACTGATTTGAAGCAAGGATAACCTCAACACTTCTCAAGGGACCCAAGAGTATGCTGGCAGAATGCAACTCCAAAGCAAATAAAGGGAGGTATAACACTCCAGTTCTTAAGCTTAATAAGAACTCTTCAATCAATTGTGATTGGCTCCAGAAAGATGATCAGGGATCAGGACCAGTATGGTCAGAGAAAGGGATCAAGGAGTGGTATGACACACTCAAAAATTCCAACAGATAGAATTTTCTTCAACCAGCAAGGCTATTGTTTGGTTATAAGGATCAGGCCACAGAGGGGCAAAGACTAAGGGTCAAAAATGGATCAGGAGGTAATCAGAGATATACCCAGGATAAGGATCAGGATCTGATTTCACAATAATGGGGGGACATAAGCACACACTCCCATGGATGCGGGACAAAAGGCTGGGGAGAGCCCTTACTTTTATGGGCAGGAGGCCCTATTAGACTATGTAGATTCTAAAAATAGCGCAGAAAAAGAAAGAAAATAAAGTTATCACTCGCGTCCGTCCGTGGACGGGCACGCGCAACAATACCGGAATCACACCCATCCCTCGTCTGAAGGCGGACGGGGTGGGAAAGGAAAATGAACCGGACCGCCGCAGATGTCCGCGGGCAGTAGTCAACACTCTCCACCCCTTGTCCAAAGGTGGAAGCGGATGGGAGAGTCCCAGGAAAGGTGACAGATGAAGTTCATGAGAGCGCGGATGGGCAGATAGGAGATTGGCTCGAGGCGGTTGAGTAAATCCTGACGGGCTTGAGATTGGCAACTGATAGATCAAGTGAGGTGGGAGATTGATGGTTTTGAGGATTGGAAAAATGCTTGGAAGTGCAGTTGGGATGGATTTGGTAACTCATGGATGATTTGGGATGCGCAATGAGTGGATAGGAGATTGGGACGCGCAACAAGCGGATAGGAGATTGGGACGTGCAACGACAAAGATGAGGACGCGCAACGACAAAGATGAGGACGCGGGACGCGCGATGATGATGATGCCCGGATGAGGGACGCGCAACAAGCAAGGATGAGGATGGGCGGCGCGCGACGCGCAAGGAAAATTTTTGCATTCTTTTCTCACGGTGTCCCAAATGGTTCACCACACCGCACCAAGGAAAACTGGCGGCCCCAAACGGGCCGCGACGCAGGCAGAAGCCCCGAGCGGGCCGCGACAGGGGCAGCGGCCCCTAGCGGGCCGCGACAGGGGCGGCGGCCCCAATGGGCCTCCCCAAGCCCAAATTGTGAGAATTACATACTTTGGCCGGCCAGCCCGTCTGGCCAAGTATGTCCATAATGAAGCTTGGGCCCTCTTATGCCCAAATAAGCCCATCTGGCTTGGGTGTCCCATCCACCCTGGCGGGCCCGTGAGGGCCCATGTCCCAAAAGACCATAAAAACGTGTTTTGGCGCCCAAATTCCCAAAACCGATAACACCCACATAGGCCCACATGGCCCACGTGATGTACAATGGGCCGTGGAGGCCCATTTTCGCATCCCATTTGGATTACACACTCCTATGCACATTACCTGAGTGCATCCGCATTTTAACAACATCCACTCATCATCCAAAGTGGTTCACTCTGAAACCATTCAATCTAGATTTTAAACTTGACCTGGCATGAATCTCTCTGTCTCCCTCTCTCTAGCCAATCTGAGATGGAGTTTGATTTGGAAAGCTGCTTCAAACAATCATCCTGAATGTTAATCTTCCTCTGCACTTGATGGGTTTTGATCACTTGAGATTTGCTTACACATGATCAGATTCAAAATTAAACTGACCCTGATCTCATCTGATGAGACCACCTACCTTTCATCCCACCAATAAGTATCTTCATTCTCAAAATCATTGTCATCATCATCACCATTGTTTTTTTTTGGAGTCTCATCAGTGATTCATTGGGTCTACATCATCATGACTTTGATTCTCTCAATCTCACATCATTCATTCCTTACCCTCCTCAGATCTCTCCTAACAAACTCACAAACTCCCTTAGAAGTGACATCCATCCACCACCCAGTCTTCCCTACCATTTATCATCCACTTCTCTCCTTCACTGCTGGCAGACTCTTCTCAGATCATACATACTCTTTGAACCAAGAGAGAAGGGGTCCTCTTTTGACCTTATAAAGCATGATGCTTCTCCCCCCTCCCCATCTCATGTTTTAATAGTTTCCTCAGTTAGTTTACTTCATACATACAATTATTACATCCATGTATAACATTGGAGTTGTGTCTGAAAGAAAATTAGAGAGATTAAAAACCTGGACCTAGCTGTCATTTCACAAGAAGTCAAACAACACATGAGAACCATTGTAGAGGAGTACTTAATAGGATAAAAGCAAAAGTAAAGAATGAGAATCCTTAGAAATACAAACAGGCAAATGTAAGTCTACAGGCTGGGTTATGGCCTCTAAAAAGACTAAGTAGAGTTACATGCACAAGCAGCTAAAGAGCTGTCTGACAAAATCTAAACAATTTCACTGATTGACACAACCAACGTTCATCAATGCTGATGATGAGTTGATTATCTTGCAAATACCTAAGTTTGTATTAATCAGATTATTGTTGCCTTCAGTTGTGTTGAAACGTCTTCATAGGTGAGGTTCAAAAGAGATCATACTACGTCTTGACTGACTCAGATGGTAGAATGACAGAGTTGATCTTGGAGTTATGTAGAGGGATCTGTAGTTCTTTTACCAGTTGTGTGTTGCAATCCGTGACGGTTGAGTAACAGCAACACAAGTTGAGAAGATAGAAGAACCAGAAGAATATAGAAACTATGGCAACTATGAGGTAACCCAGTAGAGGTAGAAGAAAGTGAATTAGAGAAAGATACATAACAAATAAGAAACCTTGGAGAACAATCAATGAAAATAATCAACACACCGGCTCAACTCAATATCAGCAGTCTTAGTTAAGAGCTGACATATCTAGTCAGTTTGGAGACTGACATAGAACTTGCTGCCTTGGTTAACGGATCAGCTAACATGTCTTGGGACAAGATAAGTTCAATTTGAATCAGCTTGCTGTGCCAGTCATTCCGTAAACTCTTCATCTTGATATTGATATACTTAGCATGAGATTTGGTTCCAAATTTTTTTATTTTGTCATTTAATCCTTTATTATCAATTAGATGTAAGGGAGGATCAAAGGTAGTTTGCCATACTTCTGAGATAATATGATTTAACCATCTGCCTTCAAGATGACTGGTGGAGAGAGCATTGCACTCTGATTTGGTGGAAGAATGAGCTATGCTTCTCTGAAGCCGGCTTGTCCAGTAAAGAGGGATTCCTTTGAATAAGGTAATTAAACTGGTTTGAAAGAGACAAGTGTTGGGGTTGCCTCCACAAGTTGCATCACTGTAAATGATCAGGTGGTTTGATTCACACTTAGATTTCAAGGTTAGTTTGTAGTCTATCATTTTGAGGAAGTACCACCAAACTCAAATTACTTCCTTCCAATGTGGACGCCAGGGTTGTCCAAAAACATTTCCAAGTTTGAAACAGCATAGCTGATATCAGGACGAGCTAGAGTGGCTATAAAGTTCAGATAACCTATCAATAGTTGACATTTAGTTGCTTGAATTGTTCTTTCTCAATTTCTGTTGCTGGTACTAGATGATATCCGGTTTGGCACGGATTTGAAAGCGGCATCCATTAGATTCAGCTCCTCAAGGCCCTTGAGAATGTGGTTTGGTAAGGATAGGCTGATAGAGTTCTCATCCTTCTCAAATTGCATCCCCAGTAGGTTGTCCACCTTGTGAGCTGACAAATCTTTGAACTTATTCAGAAAGAGAGTTTTGAACTGATTTACCTCCCCCACCACAACTAAATTGTTGAAATGAAAGAAAAGGAAGTGACCCCATCTTCATGATGATACAGACACGGGTCACAATCACTCTCCTTAAATCCAATGCTCTTTATCCACTTTCTGGGAGTCTTGTACCAATTAAGCGGGGCTTATTTCAGACCGTAAAGAGACTTGATAAGTTTAAGGTACTTTGCCTGTCTTGTTGAACCAATGGGAGTTTTAATGTAAACATTTTCTTCCAGTGGCGCATGTAGGAAGGTGTCAGCTGGCTACTATGTACAGAGCAACCTGTCAATAGCAACACAAAACTATGAAAAACAAGAATATCTCAATTAACAAAATAAGGAGTGAGAAATACATAAATATAATTAAAGAAATGGATTCACACCCAAAATTAGGTAGGGTCACTCACTGACCCCACCCTTGAATTCCAAGTCCTTACATTTTTAAAATAATTAAAAAGAAAATTACTAAAAATTACAAAACCAGTATGGCACTTTTTGGCCATTCTAGTATTTCAAAAGTGTTGTCACGTATAGGGTTTACACCAAAAATTCACTCAGAATTGAGGTGTTGTGTATATTTTAGGAGTTACACGCGGAAATGTGTTATGTCACAATTCCCGCGCGCAGCCCCGCATCATAACATATCCCTACGTACTCGTAGTAGCAGATTCCTGCATACTAGAGACCCGCGCGCAACTAACTCTGCCATGCACACAGCGGATCCTACCCCGCGCGCATCTGTACTAACTGATCCCTGCGTCTGGATCAGCCATGACTAATCTGACAGCCAGGTACTGCTCAGAAGAGCTACAACCTAGTTGGAGTTGCCTAGTATATGTAACAAACTGACATATGCATTAATAATGATCTAAAAAGATAAAAACTTAAATAAAATTAATGAAAATTAAGTATAAAACATTTTTTAATAATAAATCAAAGATCAAGGATTACCACTTAAATCACTGACCCTGATCTTTGAGGACCACAAAACACTACAAGGAGTGTTCATAAAAATTATTAAAAATTATCTTTGTAATTGGCAAATGATTACAAATCAGTAAACATCCACATATGCCCACTTCAAAGCAATACCAATAGTAAAAATGAAGGATGAGTACAGAATGATCAAATTAACACCATAACAGATTAACAGATCCTGTGGCTAAAATAGTACAGAAATCCAGAAGATCTAAGGTCAGCTGATTGACAGCACCAAGTGGAGGTGCCAATCTTTCCCTGACTGGCTTGCCAGTCTCAGCCCACAAGAAGAACCCTCTCTACGTGCCCTGAGAAGCTCAAAAATCACCCCAAAAAGGTATTTATACAGACCTCTTTGGATCCATTATTCCAGATGAGTTAATCAGTTTACCAGGAATTATTATTATCAATCAGACACCGTGTCATTGTTGATCAAGTGCTTATATGAAGATAAGCAAGTGATTTATGACTTAGTCTGTAGTAGTATTATTTATTCTTATTAACCAATCAACCCTTGAATTTTACTCAAGCAATCCACCCCATCTGCTCTGAAACCCTTCCAATTATTTCATGATTCTCGTGGTAAAGTGCTCAGAGTGAGTGTTTCCCTTCCTGTCTTGGCCATTTGTGCTTTTAAGCCCGGCCCTTAGTGGAATAAGTCCTTTCTAAGGCACCCATCTTTATTCCAAGGTTCTTGAACTGCCTAAGGAGGCCCCTTGAAGAGAGGTTTCTAGTCTGTAAAGATCCCCAGTAGTATAATACTGTGGCCCCTCTTTTATATTATATTGAAAACCATTTGTTACCAAACAAATGAAACCTTGCAACTGCTCTTATTATATCATTTATTTGAGCTTCTAAGTGTTCATTATTGGAATAATAATTATCATTATTATTCCAGTATTTTTATCACTCTCTGTAGCTAAAGGAATGCAAGGTTCCTGGTATCAGAGAGCTGACAACTGGGGGTCTGGCTGGGAAATATCCTTAAATAATTTATTTTTAATTATTTATTCCTTGGACCAGTCTATTTATTTTTTTTTAAAATAAGTAAACATACTTATAACATATATTTTTGATCATTTGTTTCTCTAGTGGATCTTAAGACCAACGGAGAATTGATCAACTATAATTTGAACCTTCTTAAAAAGAAAAAATAAGAAAAACTCTGTAACTTTGTCCCTGTTATTATAACTCCTGAGCAACAACAGGAGAAATTGCTTCATTATAAACAGCAAGTTATAAAAGACAAAGAACTTGAGCTTGAAAGAAGTATCAATTTTAATTCTTTATCAAGGCAACATAAAGAGTGGAAAATTTATCAAAGGAAGCTTTATATTTATAAACTAAATAATCTTGAAGATAAAGAAAAATCCAACATTAATAAAAGTGATTATTTTTTTCTAAAAATATCATTTTAAAACGTAAAAATACAAAAAAATATTAAACTTATATTTTTTTGTTTTTATCCATCTGAGTGGATTTTGTTTTTGGTGATCTCATTGAACAAGACCTCCTAGAGGATGTCCCAGAAAGTGTACCCTTGGACTTACCCTTGGATTTATCCCAGGATTTGATTGGAACTCACTCAGACCCCATTGGAATACCCCCCAAGGACAGTTGAGATCCCAACCAAGTGTTGGTACCCTTGAATTTAACTTTAAGTAATTTAAAATATATATAAAAAAATTAAAAATATAAAACACACAAAAAATATTATTTTTATATTTTTAAATTCTTTTTTCAAAAGTTTCAACAAAAGACTTACTCTTTTTTTTCGGTGCTATGTATCAAAATAGGGGGAACACCCGCACAAGAGGTAGAGCCCCGTCGTATGGATCTCTGCCTGGAGGAACCCGTGCGCGCAAGGACTCCAGTTGCAAGCGCGATGAAGGGACTCAAACCCGTGACCATAGCGTCACATGGGACAACAACGGCAACAACCACGGCCGCCAACTCAACCAACAGTCTGTTGGAGAACCACCCGTTGCCCAACAGGTTATCCCAGGAGGTTACAGGTCCTCCTATGCCACCCCAGCTGGAATCAACCAAGGAGGAAAGAGTCAAGGTATTAGTGAAAAAACACGTGAGCTATTGGGAACAATTCAAATTGGCTCAGACCCAGGAGGATCAACCAGGTCTGAGAAAAGCTATTTCTCTGTCAAAGATATCTCAGATTCCTCTGCAAAGCTTGATCCCAAAGAAAGAAGCAGAAGGCTACGTGCAGAACTGGAATCCTTGGGATCAGTTAGCTTCCTTAAAGGGAAAGGACCCCAAAAAGAAGAGGTCCTCAGCCCATCAGAAGTTAAGGAACCCAAAGGATTGGGACAGCATAATATTCCTAGCACAGAAGTGGAAACAGGTGTACCACAATTAGATGTAGAAGCTCTTAATAGCTTTTCTGTAAATGTGTCTCATAATTTTACTATTATTAGCAAATGCTTTGACAAATTTTATTAACAATTGGACAAATTGAGTTTGAGTATTTTCAGAGTGATTGATACCCAGTCTCAGATTATGAGAATTGATGAGTTGGAAATACAACAAATCAAGGATAGTATTATAGCTAGTAAGTTAAACCTGATGAAACATATTGATGATAACCAATCAATTCTTCAGAAATATATTCTTGCAACCATGGACCAGCTTAAGGAAGAGGTTAAGAAAACTAGTCCTACTCCTTCATCTCATCTGATTAACAAAATTGACTTATTAAGCAATAAACTTGATTTGGAGTTAGGTATGATTAAGAATGATCTCAGAGATCTTAAGGTCAATTCTACTAACTCTCCAGTAATTGACCTAGAAGAAACTAGACCTGCCAGGTTCACCAGTACTCCTAGTGTTCCTCCCAGAACCAGGATAACTAGGAATGAGTCTTTCAGACCAAGGCCTACTCCTGAAATGAAGCAGGCTTTGAAGTTACTTTGTCCTATTACTGAATGGCCTAAATTCTCTGGAGAAGGAGAATACAACAATGTCAGTTTCATTAAATTTATTTACTATACTCTTTCTTCTTATGAGCTCCCTGATGCAATATCTGTGGTAAGATTGCCCAGAATATTTGAAGGAGTAGGTCTTGATTGGTTTATCAATAAAAGAGAAGAAGTTGGATCTTTATCCTGGAGTTCTTGGAAAGAATTGATCAAAGTAAAATTTGGTACTAGGATTTGGAAAAGAAAGATGATGAAAACCTTTGAAACCTCCCAGTTTGATCCATCCAAGGACAAACCTCATAAGTGGTGCTTAGACCAGAAAAAGGAGGTTAGACTGTTTCTATCCGGATGCTGATAAAGAAGAAGTCAATGAAAGACTGTTCAACTTATGTCCTGGAAAAATCAACCACAGTGTAAGGTGCAGGATGCCTATGGATTCAGATCTTTCTACCTTAATAGGTGTGTTGGAAGAGACTGTTGATATGAATGGTCTTGATAAAAGAGTAAATAGACTCCCCAGGGAACAACATACTAGGAATAGGGAAGAATATACTGCCAAAACTAAGGAATCCCCTGATACTAATCCACCTAACTTGGAAGTCAAGAAGACCCCAGAATCAAAGGAAAAAGTATTTTGGAACTGTAACCAAACAGGACACGTAAAACCTGATTGTCCTCTACCTAGGAAAATGATTAATCTTATTGAAGGAGAAGAGTATGACAATCCTGACCCTCACCTTGATGACACTGATGTATCACTCTCTGATTGTGATTTAATGATCACTAACCCCATCAATGTTATTGAAGGTAGTAGTGAGTCTTCTCTGGACATAAATTCCATCAATGAGGATTCTAACTTACCTCAAAATTGGAATCCCAACATGAAGATTAACCAAATCTCTGAGGCTAAGGCCTTGACTCTAAAACCTTCTGCCGGTAAAATTTACACTTCAGGCAAAACATGCTATGCTACTGGTTTAATCCAAGGTCCCCCTGTTAAGTTACTTCTAGACAGTGGAGCCTTCTTCTCGTGTGTTGGTTCAACTTATCTGGAGAAGCAAGACCCAAACTGGAAACTGAACTTACTACCAGTACCTCAAGCTAAGTTCAGCAGCTGTAATTCTGCTCTCAATGCTGTTGGAGTATGGTCTTCTGGTATCATACTCCCTCACTCTAAAGGATCACTCAAACTGAACATTGAATTTTTAGTGCTCCACAACGGAGTATGTGACTATTTTATCCTTGGGAATGATTCTCTTTGCTTATATGGTATAGATGTATTCCAAAGCAAGGGTAGATACTTCACTATAGGTGGAGACTGGAATAAGAAGTTCCAAATATGCCATGTCAATGCTCAAACTTCTGATTCAACTTATGAAAAACACTTAGAGAGTTTCAATCAGGAATACTTCTCTCAAGCTGCTTTGAATTCCCTGCTCAATGAAGAACAGAAACGGGATATCCTAAAAGTATGCTTTGAAAATCAGAATGCTTTCTGTACCAAAGATCACCCCATTGGTAACATCAAAGGACATGATATGATCCTAACTCTAACTATTAAGCCTCCTTACCCACCTAATCTCAGGAGACCTGCTTACCCTTCTAGTCCAACATCTAGAGCTGCTCTGGAAACTCATATTCAAGGGTTAGTTGACTTACAAGTATTAAGGAAAGTAGGACACAATGAACAAGTGGATATCACTGCCCCAGTAATTATAGCTTGGGATAATGATAAGTCAAGAATGGTTGGAGATTTCAGAATGCTGAACAACTACACCCAAGCTGATTATTATCCAATTCCAAGGATTGACCATGCTCTGCATAATCTGTCCAAAGCTAAGTACATCACTACCATGGACATGCCAAGAGGTTTTCACCAAATACCTATCAGCCCTGATAGCCGGAAATTCATGAGAATTATCTGTCATTTGGGAATTTATGAGTATCTTAGGATGCCTTTTGGTATAAAAAATGCTCCTTCTCATTTTTGGAGGATGATGGATATTGTCCTAGGATTATTCATCAGACAGGGATGGATGATGGTATACATTGATGATGTTATCATTTACTCTGATCATTGGGATACTCACATGGAGAAATTAGGATATTCCTCAAAACCATCTCTTCCATGGGATTAAAAGTATCAATGAAAAATTGTAACTTTGGCTACGGGGAACTTAAGGCCTTAGGACACATTGTCTCTGGACTAACCTAAGCTGCTGACCAAAACAAGATAGCAGCAGTAATGAATAGGCCTATTCCTCAGAATAAAACTGAACTCCTATCCTTTATCAGCTTCTGCAGCTACTATAGGAAGTACTTACCAAAGTTTGCTCTTCTAACCAAATGCCTGTATGAGATCTACAACAACACCACTGTGTTTGAATTGACTCATGACAGAGTCAAGAACTATGAGGAACTGAACATGGCAATGACCTCAGCTCCAGTACTGATTCAGCCAGATTATTCTAAACCTTTCAAACTCTACATAGATGCCAGCATGGAAGGGCTAGGAGCTGCTTTACACCAAGAAGTCATAGAGGATGACAAACCAGTGGAAAAACCTATACTCTTCATATCTGGACAAATTAAAGACACTGAGAAAAGGTACAGTGCAAGTCAAATGGAATTTCTTGCTTTAGTATGGGCTCTAGAGAAACTCCATTATTACCTGGAAGGCATCAATTTCACGGCAATTACTTACTGCAATGCTGTCAGGACATTGATGAAAATGAAGACCCCCAGTAGGCACATGTTAATATGGTAGATATCCATACAGCAATACATAGGTCAGATGACCATAGTTCATCAAGCTGGGACTAAACACCAGAATGCTGATAGTTTGAGCAGGAATGCTTTACCCAATAACGCAAGTAACCCTGCTTATGATCCAGAGGATAATGATATCTTCCCTATCCTTAAAATTAACAGGTTGAACATTGAAGCTCCTATAATGGGAATCCACATTTGTGAACTGAATGAATCATTGTTCAACTCAATCAAAGAATCTTACAGTTCTGGCATGAAAACTCTGATCACTATTGTGGAAAATACTTCTTTACCTTCTGAATTGATCAATAGCCTACCTGAACCTCTCTTGAAACCATAAAAAGCCGCAAGGTTCACCATATGGGATCGTCTGGTATATTATAGGCATCAACATTCAAGTGTCATAGTCTTAACTAAGGATGACCATATCAAGCATGTCTTGGATGAGTGCCATGATAACTGCTCATCTGGTCATTTATCTGCTGATAGAACCTTAGATAAGTTTAAACAAACTGCTTGGTGTGTTAATTGGGGAGACTCCACTATACAGTATGTTACAAGTTTTGAAACTTGCCAGAATTCCAACAGGACCACTGGGAAACGGTTTGGTCTACTGCAAAAGATTGCTGAACTCAAGAAAAGATGGGAGATAATCAACCTGGACTTTGTAACTGGACTACCACCAGGAGGAGCCTATTCCTACAACTCAGTATTAGTCATTGGGGATAGGTTCTCCAAGAAAGCAAAGTTTCTACCTAATCACCAGGAAGACACTTCTATGGAAGCTGCCCTGTTATTTTGGAACAGACTCATTGCTGATGTTGGAGTTACCAAGATTATTATCAGTGACAGAGATCCTAAATTCACCTCTGAGTTCTGGAGAAATCTTCATGATATGCTTGGAACCACCTTAGCTTTCTCTACACCTTATCACCCTCAGACAGATGGCTTCGCTGAAAGAATGATTCAGACCGTGGAAGACATGCTCAGGAGATTCTGTGGCTTTGGACTAGAATACCACAATTCTGACGGTTATTGCCAAAATTGGGTTAGCCTTTTACCTGCACTGGAGATGGCCTACAACAGTAGCAAGCACTCTACTACTAAGGAAGCACCCTACATACTGGAAAGAGGATGGATTCCTAGATTACCCAAGGATAACCTTAACCACCAGCTAAAAAATATTCACCCTACATCACTTGATTTCAAAAACATGATAGATGTAGCTAACAAACATGCTGTTAAGTTTGTCCAGGATGCGGTGGAGTATAACCAGCAAAGGTGGGATAAAACCCATAAGGAACCCAATTTTAAGATGGGTGATCAAGTCTTGATCTCTACGACAAACTTTACCAACTTAGCTGGAAAGAGAAATCTTAGACCAGATTTTGTTGGACCTTTCACCATTAATAAAATTCATGGTAAAATTGCTGTGGAAGTAATCCTTAGTGATGAGCTTTCCAGAAAACATCCAGTCTTCCCAGTAAGTCTCATCAAACACTACCACCCAAGGAATGGAGAACATACCCCTTCACTTGAAATACCTTTCACAGAAGAGCCTGAAAAGGACAAAGGAAAAGTTAGCAAGATACTTAAAGATAAAAAAGATAGGATCAATGGAAAAGACGTCAGACTCTACCTAGTTAGATACAAGGGAGAATCAGCTGATAAAGATGAATGGTTGCTTGAACATAATATCCCTGACGGACCCATACACCTAAGGAATTACAGAGCCAACAGAAGGCATTGACCCAAAATTTTTTCAGATATAGACATATCTTGGAGTGGGGGAATGTCAGCTTGCTACTATGTACAGAGCAACCTGTCAATAGCAACACAAAACTATGAAAATAATAATATCTCAATTAAAAGAATAAGGAGTGAGAAATCCATAAATATTATTAAAGAAATGGATTCCTAAACCTAAATTAGGTAGGGTCACTCACTGACCCCACCCTTGAATTCAAGTCCTTACATTCTTAAAATATATAAAAAGAAAAGTACTAAAAATTACGACACCAGTATGGCACTTTTTGGCCATTCTAATATTTCACACGTGTTGTCACGTATAGGGTTTACACCTAAAATTCACTCAGAATTGAGGTGTTGTGAATATTTTAGGAGTTACACCCGGAAATGTGTTATGTCACAATTCCCGCGTGCAGCCCTGCATGATTACATATCCCTACGTACTTGTAGTAGCAGATTACCACATACTAGAGACCCGCGCCCAGTTAAATCTGCTACGCACGCAGCGGATCCTACCCCACGCGCAGCTGTACTAACTGATCCCCGCGTCTAGATCAGTCGTGACTAATCTGACAAACAGGTACCACTTAGAAGAGCTACCACCTAGTTAGAGTTGCCTAGTATATGTAACAAACTGAAATATGCATCACTAATGATCTAAGAAGATCAAAAATTAAATAAAATTAATGAAAATTAATTTTAAAACATTTTTTGATAATAAATCAAAGATCAAGGATTACCACATAAATCACTGACCCTTATCTTTGCAAACCACAAAACACTACAAGGAGTGTTCATAAAAATTATTAAAAATTATCTACGTAATCAGCAGATGATGAAAAATCAGTTAAAATCCACATCTTTCCGCTTTAAAGCAATACCAATAGTAAAATGAAGGATGAGTACAGAATGATCAAATTTAGGCCATAACAGATTAACAGATCCTGTGGCTAAAATATTACAGAAATCCAGAGATCTAAGGTCAGCTGATTGACAGCACCAATTGGACGTGCCAATCTTTCCCTGACTGGCTTGCCAGCCTCAGCCCACGAGCAAAACCCTCTCTACGTGCCCTGAGAATCTCAAAAATCACCCCAAAAAGGTATTTATACAGACCTCTTTGGATCCATTACTCCAGATGAGTTAATCAGTTTACCAGGAATTATTATTATCAATCCAAAACCGTGTCATTTTTGAAAAAGTTCTTATAAGAAGATAAGCAAGTTATTCATGACTTAGTCTGTAGTAGTATTATTTATTCTTATTAACCAATCAACCCTTGAAGTTTAGTGAAGCGATCCACCTCATCTGCTCTGAAACCCTTCCAATTATTTCAGGATTCTCATTTTAAAGTTCTCAGAGTGAGTGTTTCCCTTCCTGTCTTGGCCATTTGTGCTGTTAGGCCCGGCCATTAGTGGAATAAGTCCTTTCTAAGGCACCCATCTTCATTCCAAGGTTCTTAAACTTCCTAAGGAGGCCCCTTCAAGAGAGGTTGCTAGTATGTAAAGATCCCCAGTAGTATAAAACTGTGGCCCCTCTTTTATATTATATTGAAAACCATTTATTACAAAACCAATTAAACCTTGCAAGTGCTCTTATTATATCATTTATTTGAGCTTCTAAGTGTTTATTATTGGAATAATTATTATTATTGTTATTCCAGTATTTTTATCACTCTCTGTAGCTAAAGGACTGCAAGGTTCCTGGTATCAGAGAGCTGACAGAAGGCCCCTTTTACATCAAATTGAAGAATTGGAAGCTTATTATCAACAGAGTAGATGAGAAGAGCTCGGAGCAAAGCTATTTTACCAGTTGGAGCAGAAGTCTCTAGATAATCAACTCCATAACGTTGGTTAAACCCTTGTACACATACCCAAGATTTAAGTGAATTCAAACCCAAGTGAAGATCTTGTTTAAGGCGGAATGCCCTAGTGGTATTCAAGGGGTTGGTCACCTTGGATTCTTCAGCATCTTTCCACACTCCCAATTCTTCCGCCGTTGCTACCTCTTTTTCAACTGGTGCAATCCATTCTGGAATTTTTAGCACCTCCTGAATAGTTTTGGGTAGATTGCTGTGATGATAGCAATATTGTGCTGGTGGTTTTAGATTGTCTTGGTTGCGCAGTTTTGGGAGGAGTCTTTCCTCAATTGATGAACTGGAGCTTTCTTCCAATTCAGAGGGAATTAAGTTCTCCTCAACAGGGAAGTCTGGCTTCTCATCGCTCAAAGATTCAGACTCTAGCTTGAGGTCCGCCAATACCAGTTCCCTCTTTTTTGATGTAGCCAGGTTAATTTTGACATTGTCTTCAAATTCATTGTTGAGAATAGCGTTTTTAGGCCCTGGAGATTTGAGAAAGAGAATGTGCTTGGAATTCAGGATTTTTCCTGATCTTGAAATACCTTTGTAGGAAAGCAAACGTGGATTGAATCCTAACAGAATACCTTCCTCACCTTTCTCACTCAGCTTTGAGACAATTTTGGTGTTGTTCAGCAAGTAGATGCAGGCAGTACCAACAGGCTTCAAGTAGTCTTCCGGCAAGGTAGTACCATGCATCATTTCCCAAGGCGTTTTCATTCCAGCTTCTTGGGGGATTTGATTCAGTGCTAGACAGCAACTTTGGATGACCACATTCCAATAACTTTTGGGAATGGGGGATGAACTAAAAACCAATCTTAATGATTCCATAATATTTTGATTTGCCCGTTTGGTCTTTCCATTATGCTGAGAGTGATAAGGTTTGCTAACTAGGTGATGAATTGTGTTTGAATTGAAAAACGTGGCAAGAGTTTCATTTAAAAATTCCCCGCCTCCATCTGAAACAACTTCAATGGGAAATCTTTTCTTTTTCTTTGCTTCATTCTCAATTACAAAGATGATTGTTTTGGCAGCCGCATCCTTGCTTGGTAAGGGAAAAGCAGAGAGATACCCAGATTTATTGTTGACTATGGTGAGCGCATATCTCATGCCACCTTTGCTTTGTGGATTGAGCGGGCCCATTAAGTCCAAATGCAAAGAATCAAAGACTTACTCAGCTGGTTGTTGTTTGTGTTTGAAGGAAGACTTAGTGATTTTTCCTTTCTTACATGCTAAGCATTCAAAGGCAGTCTGGATTTCCTTTTTGATACCATGTCCAAGATGTTTTTTCATTCTTTCCAGGCTAGCATGGCCAAGGGTTTGATGCAGTTCTTGAAGCTCTTCAAGATTCATGAAACATTCTTGTCACCCGGACAGAGAGGAAGGATTGATGATCAGGAGATTGTTTTTGATGATTCCTCCTAGAATTTTTACTTTCTTTTTATTTAGAAAGAAAGTAGGTGGGTCAGACTTGCTATTAACTCTCAGAGAGTATCCTTATTTGAGCAGGGCACCCATTGAAATTAGATTTACAGTTTCATCAGGAACCCAGGCCAAATTTTCTAACTTTAATTTAGTTTTTCCTAAATCTAAGTTTACGGAACCGAGTCCTCTAATTGGTATTCCATTGCCTTTCTTTCCAGTTTTGATTAGTTCATCTCCTGATTGATCAATTATTGAAGAAAATAAGGAGCAATCCTTTATCATGCAAATGGAACATCCACTATCAAGGATGTACCCATCATTGCTTGTCTTGTTCTGCTGATTCAATCCACAAAAGAAGGAATAGTAGTTCAACTCTTGTGTCTTTTTCTTGCCTCCACAATTCCATTTGTTAGGTGGTTTTTTGGGTTTTATATCCAGAAATTCTTCCCAGCAGTTGGCAGCAGGATGGGTTTTGATGGCAGGGTTATGTTTACAATTTTGGCAGCAAGGGTACTTTGAATCTAGTCAACTGTGAGTGAACAGGGCCAAATTGGTTTCCAATGCTTCCTTAGATTTGGATTGAACTTCATTCTTATGTTGAACTAGATGATTCAAGACATAGGCTACAGTCAGATTGATACCAGAGTGCATAATTTGAGATTGCGTTCCTTTCAGAGAATTGAGTAGTTTGAATAGAATTAAGTAGCTTAGGATATTGCTGGGGAGATCAATTCTGACTTCATCAAGTTTCCCAAGATGTAGTTTAACTGAGGTAACAAAAGAATCAATGTTGTTTTTGTCAAATCCCAGGTATAGGAAGTTAAAAAACATTTTGGCTTGATTTGCGGCTTGATTGGAGGAAAAATGTTCCTTTGCAGCAAGCCAAATGAGTTTAGGAGAGTCCTTGTTGTTGGCCATTATTATGTTGGTGTGAGTGGAAGGATCCAGTTTGGACACAATGTAAGCAGCCATTTCATCTGCTTCAGGAATCTCCTCAAGTTGATTATTCAAATTCATAAGAGATAAGATACCACACATTTTGAAAAGTCTTTCCATTTTTTTTTCCAAATTGAATAATTAGTTTTGGTTAGGAGTGGAGTTGATTCCATCAGTGATTTAAGTGCCAGCGCCTTAAAGTTGCTGTTGCCTCCAGGTCCAGGGGAGATAGTTTGTTGGTCCATTTGGCTAGCTGGATGAGATTGACTTTTGGCTTTTAACCGTGAAAGAAAATTAGAGAGATTAAAAACCTGGACCTAGCTGTCATTTCACAAGAAGTCAAAAAACACATGAGAACCATTGTAGAGGAGTACTTAATAGGAGAAAAGCAAAAGTAAAGAATGAGAATCCTTAGAAATACCAACAGGCAAACGTAAGTCTACAGGCTGGGTTATGGCCTCTAAAAAGACTAAGTAGAGTTACGTGCACAAGCAGCTAAAGAGCTGTCTGACAAAATCCACACAATTGCACTGATTGACACAACCAACATTTGTCAATGCTGATGATGAGTTGATGATCTTGCAAATACCTAAGTTTGTATTAATCAGATTATCGTTGCCTTCAGTTGTGTTGAAACATCTTCATAGGTGAGGTTCAAAAGAGATCCTACTACGTCTTGACTGGCTCAGATGGTAGAATGACAGAGTTGATCTCGGAGTTATGTAGAGGGATCTGTAGTTCTTTTACCGGTTGTGTGTTGTGATCCGTGACAGTTGAGTAACAGC
The DNA here is from genome assembly GCA_025617555.3 of Puccinia polysora. Taxonomy (NCBI): domain Eukaryota; kingdom Fungi; phylum Basidiomycota; class Pucciniomycetes; order Pucciniales; family Pucciniaceae; genus Puccinia; species Puccinia polysora. The sequence goes on along the minus strand of CM062642.1, from coordinate 25,802,670 downwards.
AACACAAGTTGAGAAGATAAAAGAACCAGAAGAATATAGAAACTACGGCAACTGTGAGGTAACCCAGTAGAGGTAGAAGAAAGTGAATTAGAGAAAGAGACAGATAACAAATAAGAAACCTTGGAGAACAATCAATGAAAATAATCAACAGTGTCAGGGTTTCCTTTTCCAGCAGGACAACCTGCCTTCCAACCTTGCACATCTATTCTCAATTTTCCTACTTTGAATTTTTTTTTGAACTACTTACTCCAAACCCCCAAGATATTACATAGTTGTGTGCTCGTTACTTCCTTGTGTCACGTCCATCTACGTACTTAATAATGTTCCTTATTCACATAAGTACTTACATGCGGTGGGTAGGGTGACAGCATGCTGGTGGGAGCCTCAGTGTTTATCAATACACTTCGCTCCCTGTGACCTCCTGCCCTAACCTATACACATACCACCTCACAAATCCTACGCAGCAGGATCATCATCACCTTGGGTTCATAGAGCCCTTGTTCCTACACTCAATCAAACGAACAGTCACACGACGTTGTGGGCGATGGAGTATCTAACACCTCCTGGGCTAGATGAAGCACAAGACCTATCTATCATAATAGTACATACGGCGTCGGAAGTTGATCGATATTCGAATATCTAGACCGTTCTGATTTATATGGATTCTGTACCGTTAACAGTCGATACAAGACTGGTCCCCATGCATCGCCTTGACCAGAGTAGTTCTGACTGGAGATCAGACAACGAGCGTCATCAGATCAAAGCTCAGAGCAGGTTTGGTTAGATGAGGTGACAAAGAACAGGTTGAAACGAGCCAAGTGCCTTATCTAGGATCTGGTCAGATCGGACGATGGAGAAACTACCCAGTCAAGTTTTCGATCAACGCACCAAAGCATCAGACTATGGGCGGAGGGGATGATGATATGTACCAGGTCCCGATCGCCGATCAGACGAGATGCAATATTGAATCAAGCAAAACTATTAAATCGATCCACAAAAAAATATGCAGGCATATACATATATAAGGTTGGAATGCAAAAGAATAGGAGAGACCAGAATCATGGAGGGAGAGGGCTGGTGCTCAAGTCAATCCGAGGAGTTCCTTGACTTGAGACAGAGTACGATTGGCAACACCCGAGGCTCTCTGAGCTCCCTTAGAGTAAATCTTCTCGACCTCATCTTGGAATCCCAAGAGTCTAGCGTACTCGGTTTGAAATGGTCGGAAATGATCGACCAGGAGATCGATCAGTTCGAGCTTGAGATCGGAGATCGATCGATGACGAAACCGATCGAGGACTTGATTGAGTTCTTGGTTCGAGATCGATCGATAGATGTCTATCAGGTTACTGATCCCCGGCCGATTCTCGGGATCGTACTCCAGTCCAGCCATTGAGTCTGTGATGGCCGATTTGATCTTCTTACTGATCTCCTTGGGCTTATCAGTCAGTAAGATTTTCGACAAGTCGCTTGGATTCGACTTGGACATTTTTACCGTTGGATTTCGAAGGTTAAGGATTTTACTCTGACTGGCTTTTATGATAATCGTTCGCCAAGGTAATCCGAAAGACAAGAACGAGGATGGGTCAGTAACACTTTGGCTTCACACTCTAAGGGGCTCGATGAGAGGTTTGGTTAGGATTCCGTACAGTAGATTCCTTGAGGTAAGCGGAAGATTTGCGTCTTAGTTTGATTATTCAACGCTTTTGCTAAGACCTTGGTGAGCTCGAGGTGCTGCACCTGATCTTCCCCGACGGTGACGTGAGTAGTTTTGTAAAGTAAGATATCGGCAGCTTGCAAGACGGGATAGGCCAAGAGACCGAGGTGTAACATGCTCTCGTCGACCTCTTCTATTGAGTTAGAGTTTTTGGAACTAGCAATTTGCGACTGTGTAGTTAATATCATCACAAGTTGATCAGGATCAGCACTTGATTTGATCTTGTGAAAGAACAATCTTCCGCTCATCTTCATACATACATCGACGAGCTAGGTGATGGTCAAGTTTTTTTTTTTTTTTAAGATACCACTAACTTTCCAGGTAGTCATTCGACTCAATCGACCAACTGGGGCGATGCAATTCAGGATCCAAGCCATTTCACTGTGTGCAGGTACCTGATCGAAAACATGCCGTTAAGGATGATTGAAGCAAAGAGGATGAGTAGACGAGAGATTGATATCCTTCGAACTGACTAGGTGTAAGGTTTTGGGAGAGGAAGGAATCATGGCGAAAGCGACCGACCTGTTCTTGATTGAATAGGCAGGAGTGATCGGGATCGAGCCCGAGGGCTAAGAGGACGCACATCATCTCGAACCTGTCCCTTCTCAATCGACTCGGATTCCTCGGAAGTGTGATGGCATGCAATCCGACGATCGAATAGTAGAGCTCGATCGGTCTACCGTCCTTGTGGCTCTTCTTGAGTTCTTGAAACTTGACCCAGTTCTGTAAGGCTCCGATATAATTGCCGATCTAGCTTTGAAGCATCCAAGCAAAACGAAAGGATAAGTTCGACGGACAAAAGTGTAAAAAAAAACTCTCGAGAGCGGAAGAAAATACTGGGTGGAGATGATCCCGTCCTAAGGAGCAAACAAGCAGAGACTGACATGAGGCACACCCGAGGGTTGAATACCGGAGAACATCACTCGATGGCCATCGTCTGATTTCTGGTCAGCAGGTGCAAGGCCACCACTACCCGCACCACTCATGCTATTGAATCGTCGACATTGATGGGCAGGGCGGGCATGAGCCGATGGGTAAGATCGATTTGACCGAAGGCGGGAGGGCTTGAAGGGTTGCCTAGGTCCAAGTAGGGAGACGGGCAACGAACGAATGATTGGAATCATTGGGCTCTTCTCCAACATGCCAGCTAGCTGGTGGTGATCTTGATCGGTCGTCCTGGTTCCTAGATAGCTTGGATTAGATACTCATGAGAGTAAATAACGATGTACCATGATGTCGGCTTGGTTCATCCTGGAGATCTGAAGCCATCCTCCCATTCTCTTGGAGGGTGTTTTATTAGACCAGCCGGATGTCACGAAGCCAGATGGCCGGGGGGTGTGAAACCCATGTGTTTCCGATGGGATATGTGGTTTATGTTGTGACCTTTCCCAGGAACACTGGCCCGCTCGCGTCAAGTTTGTGGGGGTGCTTTTTTTTTTTTGAGAGAGAGCATCCATTCAGCTCAATCCTTGAAGAACGCGGCTGGCTAGCCAGAAAATAAAGTAAGAACATCCACAATTGTCTTGGTAAACCCGCTCTTTGGCTAAGTTTTGCTGCAAGCACAACCCGAATTTGTGTCCTAAATAGGGCATTGTTGCAAGGCAACCTCCACAAGTCACATCAAAGATTGACAAAGTTATGAAAACTTATGGAGGTTGCTAATGTCAGGATTTTCTATACCCTCCATAAGTTCACCATATCATCAAGTCATCTATTGTTGTCCATCCATCATAGTCATCCATCCACCATCATCTTAGTCATCCTCCGGCCCCCCCTCATATCCCTTGATCCTATCCTCTCCCCTCAATGACCTGTGTCCCACCCTCTCCCCTGTATCCATTCATGAACAGCTCTCTTCATATCACTCCATCATGATAAATCTGACCATCCTAGCCCTCTCCATCCATCCATCAGAAGGATCTGCTTCCATACCATCACTTCACCTTCAAACCCCCAAAACCCCCGCTCCACAATTTTACTCTTTTTTTGTCAAACATATCAGGAAACTGGTCCTCCTTTTCCTCTCTCTCTCCTAAGCCGTGGCCTCCCTATGCCCCCTGACCCTCCTCAAATGGAGGGAATAACAAACAAAAAATCAATTTCTGGTTTAGCTGGCCTCAACACTCCCCCAAAAATTGGTCATCCAAGTGGACTGGCCATACCCTTCACATGTTTGATTGCTGATAAAGGGAAATTCATGGCAAATGGAAAATTAATTATCAACCAGACAACAGTAGAGCTGATACGGATCCTTATACGTTTGGAGCAAGAACACTTGGAGACTGATAAAAGACGTGACATCCGGACACAAGCAATGGAAAACCAGATGCAATTAATGGCAGACCAGATCAGCAACCAAACCCAATGAAAAATGGTGTGGTGGTTATTTATAGACACGGAGGCAAGTAGGCTCAGCACTGGAAATTTGACTTGGAGAGGCTCAGCAGTGGTTGGAAGTCCGCAGTACAATAGGCACAGAGAAGTGCGTTGGCAGACTGTCTATTCTGGAGTACATTAGCTGAGGGCTTGGCATTGGTGCAGCGTGTGCTTTTCATGGGCACAATGACAAGAATGGGCCAGAGTTTTTGCGTTTTGCAGACATTGGGTGTGGTTGAACATAACTTTCCCTGTGCGGCTGTGGGTTTGCTAATGAAGAAGCAAGTGATTGAAGCTAAGTAGTATGGATTAGGCTGATTATGGGATATGCACTGAGGTTGCAGAACTGTGGGGAAATGAACGCTAAAGTTGAGGAGGCAGCATGCGGGTTGTTGGGGATTTGTAGTTATGCCGCATGCAAGATTGGGAGTGATCCACTAGGGAAGATCAACAAGGATCTGTTGTTATTTATGCATTGGCGCGACTCAAATGTTAAGGGAAATTGACAACAGTGTCAGCTTGCTACTATATACAGAGCAAAACTGTCAAATAGTAACACAACATATGAAAAATAAGAATACCTCAATTAACAAAGCAAGGAGTGAGAAATCCATAAATATTATTACAGGAATGGATTCCTCACCCAAAATTAGGTAGGGTCACTCACTGACCCCACCCTTGAATTCCAAGTGCTTAAATTTTTGAAAATAATTAAAAAGAAAAGTACTGGAAATTACAACACCTGTATGGCACTTTTTGGCCATTTTAATATTTCACACGTGTTGTCACGTATAGGGTTTACACCTAGAATTCACTCAGAATAGAGGTGTTGTGTATATTTTAGGAGTTACATGCGGAAATGTGTTATGTCACAATTCCCGCGCGCAGCCCCGCATCATTACATAACCCTATGTACTAGCAGCAGCAGGATCCCGCGTACTAGAGACCCGCGCGCCGCTGATTCTGCCACGCACGCAGCGGATCCTACCCCGCGCGCATCTGTACTACTGATCCCCGCGCCTGGATCAGTTGTGACTAATCTGACAACTAGGTACCGCTCAGAAGAGCTACAACCTAGTTAGGGCTGCCTAGTATATGTAACAAACGGACATATGCATTAATAATGATCTAAAAAGATCAAAACTTCAATAAAATTAATGAAAATTAAGTTTTAAACATTTTTTAATAATAAATCAAAGATCAAGGACTACCACATAAACCACGGATGTTGATCTTGGAAGACCACAAAACACTACAAGAAGTGTTCATAAAAATTATTAGAAATTATCTAAATGTTCAGCAGATGACAGAAAATCATTAAAAATCCACATCTGCACGCTTTAAAGCAATATCAATAGTACAAATAAAGGATGAGTACAGAATGATCAAATTTACGCCATAACTAATTAACAGATCACATGGCTAAAATAGTACAGAAATCCAGCAGATCTAAGGACAGCTGATTGACAGCACCAAGTAGACGTGCTAATCTTGCCCTGACTAGCTTGCCAGCCTCAGCCCACGAGCAGAACCCTCTCTACGTGCCCTGAGAAGACCAAAATCACCCCAAAAAGGTATTTATACAGACCTCTTTGGATCCATTATTCAATCAGAGTTTACCAGGAATTATTTATTATCAATCAGACACCGTGTCATTGTTAATCAAGTGCTTATATGAAGATAAGCAAGTGATTTATGAATTAGTCTGCAGTAGTATTATTTTACCTTGATAAACAATCAACCATTGAAGTTTCGTCAAGCAATCTACCCCATCTGCTCTGAAAACCTTCCAATTATTCCAGGATTTTCGTGGTAAAGTGCTCAGAGTGAGTGTTACCCTTCCTGTCTAGGCCGCTTGTGCTGTTAAGCCCGGCCATCAGTGGAATAAGTCCTTTCTGAGGCACCCATATTTATTCCAAGGTTCTTAAAAACTGCCTAAGGAGGCCCCTTGAAGAGAGGTTGCTAGTCTGTAAAGATCACCAGTATTATAATACTGTGGCCCCTCTTTTATATTATATTAGAAACCATTTACTACCAAACCAATTAAACCTTGCAATGGCTCTTATTTGATCTTCTAAGCGTTTATTATTGGAATAATAATTATTATTATCATTCCAGCATTTTTATCACTCTCTGTAGCTAAAGGACTGCAAGGTTCCTGGTATCATAGAGCTGACAAACAGGATCATCAAATCTACTGCAAATCATCCAATTGGGTAAAGGTCAGACTATTAGTAAGGAGGATCAGTGTGGAACGCACGGAGGCGGTGGGAAAAGGAGTCTTTCACTAGCAGTTTATGTTCCTTATTGGAGTAGCCAAGGAGGGTCAGTGTGCAATGCACGGAGACAATAGGGGTCTTTCATTTGTGGTTTGCATTCTTTTGTTATTTGTTGTATATATAAGGAAGCTCTTCTTTTATTGGAGAAGAGGGAGATTATCAGATCATTGGATTATTGGAGTATAGGAAAAGGGGAAAAAACATTTCATGGCAAATTATAGTTAGATTTGTTTCTTCTGTTACTTTGGAGTGTAATTACCAGCAAGAGTTCTTGGAGGTCATATTTAGGGAAATAGTTCAAGTGCAGAGCTTGTTTGGGGGTCTGTCTTGTTTATTTACTATTATTTCATTGAAAGTTAGCTTTAGTGGTTTCCAGCTTGAGTGCAGAAGTGGAGTTTAATTAGGAATTACAGAGGTAAAGGAGTGTGACTCAAGAGCTAGTGGGCTTTCTGGAACTTGGAGTGAGATTGTTGCGGAGAATTTTACCAAAAAAACAATCTCTTTCCACAATGGTCACCCTTTACCAGCTAAATTTGAGCTTAATGATACCAGGAAATTAGCTGTCCTTTAGCTACAGCAAGTGATATTGGTGTTGGAAAAATAATAATTCCAAGAAAACACGTAAAATTCTCAAAAATATTGATATAATAAGAGCAAGTGCAAAGTTTGGAGTTTGTTTTGGTTAAAGTGGTTTAAATATATTTTTAAATAGGTTTCAAGGCTTATAAAAGACTTGGGTTCTTTATTGAAACAAACTCTCTCCAAGGGGCTCTTTTGAACCATGTAAAGACCTTGGGACAATGACGTCCTAAGTGATTACTCAAAAGGGGTTTACTCAAGGGCAATGGGTGAACTGACTGTCTCACTGCACTTATGCATGGAGGCAAGGAGGAGATAACTTACTACTTTAAGCAGGCACTCCAAGATTCTTTCATAAATTCATGGTTTGAAAGGGTCTCAGGACAATTGTTTGGGTTTTTGCTGATATTCTTCAATGAATCAATCATGGGGTTTAGAATTCATGATTATACCATCAGAATGAGTCCATAAATCACTTTTTTATCTCTCATAAACACTTGATAATGGATGGCAATGGTTCTGGATTGATTTCTTAAAAATTAATGGTATTTAAATCATCCAAAAAGGGATGTATATATACCTTTATGCAGTAAGAGGACCTTCTCAGGGCATGTAGAGAGGGTTCTGCTTGTGGTAAAAGGCTAGCAGACTTTCCAGGGATATTTTTGCATGTAATCTTAGTGCTTTCAGTTAGCTGGACCTTTCTGTTTCATATTTATGGGTGAAATAATTATCAGAATCTGTTTAAATTTCAATTGGTTATTTTTACAGTTCTGCCATATTTCCTAATTTTTCATTAGTTTATTTTGAGTTACATAGTCAGATATGGGTACTTGTAGATTTAAAACCATCTTCTGAACATGGTGGTAATTTTTAATCATTTTTAGGGGAACTCCTTGATATGTTTTGTGGTTCCTAAAGATTTGGCAATGACATTTACATGACAACCTTTATTATTATTTTCCCCACTTGTCTGTCTTTTATTTTGAATTTTATACTTTTTTTTCAATATTCAGAGGTTTCAGAAATCCCTCTATCCATCAGTCAGTTTGTTAAATATACATGATGTATGCATGCAGGTTCTAGCCTGTTCCTGCTGTACCTGGCTGTCAGGAGTAGTCCAATTATTTTTGACGCGCGCATACTTGACAGCTGGGTGCAGGAATCCAGAATCCGTGGCCAGAAGCATATTGCATGCGGGTTTCTTGACAGGCGCCTACATATTGAGTGTTGGGCATGTGTACCCTTGCTGTATGGACGCAGAGCTGCACGCGGGAATAGTGACAGAACACAAATCCGGCTGTAACTCCTAAAATATATGCAAAAACTGAATTCAGAGTGAATTTTTGGTGTGAAAACTATACATGAAATGACATGTGAAATATTATAATGGACAAAAAGTGCCTTTGTGATGCCATGGCTTTTTGTTCATTTCTTTCTTTAATTATTTGAAAATGTAAGGAGTTGGAATCCAAGGGTAGGGTCAGTGAGTAACCCTACCTTATTTTAAAGGAGAAATTCAATTCTGTGATAAAATTCCAGGATTTCACACTATTTTTCTTTTTATGATTTATTTTTATTTTTATTCTACTTTGACAGGTTGATCTGTACAAGTAGCAAGCTCACAATAAAGAAGTAAATCATCCAACATACGCACAGAAAACCAAATAAAAGCTACCAGATAACGGTTTCAAGCCCATGGTAAAACCACCAACAAAGGATGGAATGCGCCTATATTGCCCAGGGAGAGCGGTCATTCACTCCAATCCATTAAACAATCAGATCAATAAAGTTCCCAAAGCCCTCTTTTTCCAAAAAAGCCAAAAAAAGCCTCTCAAAAATGAACACACAAGTCCAGGATGAAATGGTAACAGTCACCAGAGCCCACGTGATGAACTTGGGTGATGTGGTCTTCTACACAAAAAAAAAATTCCACCAAAAATGGCTAATGGACCACAAGCACCTGTGGTCAAAAGAAGTACACCCGGATCTGGAAGCAACACCAAGCACCTGGTTGGTCCTTGCCCATGGCCTTCCCAAATATTTTGATCCAACATCTGAATACAGTAAGACAAAATTGTACATGACCAATGGCTTCAAAAAAGAGCAACTGATCCAGATACAATGGCTCTCAGATAATATGAACACTGCAAAACAAGTAGGATCAATTGTCTTATCATTTGCTAGTAAAGAGTTAGCTGACCAAGTTTCCTACACAGGAATATTTCTAGATGACAATTATCACCAAGTCAAAACTTTTAAATCATACCCAGCACAATTTTAAAATTGCCTCAAGATGGGCCATTTTGGCAAATGGTGCCATGAAAATGCCAGATGTGGCAGATGCAATGGTGAACATGTTACAAGGGAATGTCCATACTTCCCAGAGAACAATACCAAGATTGCAGGATGCATCAAGTGCAAAGAAGGATTAAAAACAAAGTCAAAGGCATTGAAGACTCCCACCACTCTGGTTTTAGCATCTTGTACCCCCACAAGAGGGCATGGCTACAGGCTAAGACTTCATGCTCAAAAACTTTTTCATATTAAGAAACACCTTTACTGACCAAAATATTGATACAATTGTTTCCTCTCCACAGATTAAAAACAGGAAAAATCTCAACAGCAACCAAATAAATTATGGGATGGCGCACAGCCTCAACCCAAATTTTTTCTCCTTCTTATAATTGAATTTCCACATCTCTAAAGAAATCACATTGAAACTTCTTCACCACCCACCACATGATTCCATCCTCTTGCTGCAAGAGCCTTGGGTAAACAACTACACTCTACTTCCCCCAACCCATCCCAAATGGCACATGCTAACAAGTTATGATCACACCCCCACCAATTGGAGGGACAGACACAAATGCTGTGTATATACCCACAAATCTGTCCCCTCTGAAGCAATATTGCATCTCTTAGGTGGTTCAAAAAAATTGATAAGTGTTACAATACAAGGAGCCAACAACAAGAACTTCATGCTGGTGAATGTATAGAAACCAACTAGCAACAATGCTGGTCTGAAGGACCTGGAGCAACGGTTACCAGCTTTTCAAAACAGAAAGGGCCCAATTGGCATTTTCATGGAGTTCTCCACCACAGGATGTGGAACCCCATTGAATACAACTCAAAACACAAAGAACCAGCAATCCTAATAGCCTTATAGGGTAAACATGGTTTTTGATTAGCATCTCTGTGACATACCCCAACCTTCTACACAACCAAAGGCAAGGGCACCACAATTGACTTAATATTGGAAAATCTTCAGGCCACATGACTCATATCCAATGTCCATGTCTCAGAGAGAAATTTTGGCTCCAATCACCAAGCCCTAAAGGGAGGTATAATTATGGTTAAATTCATCCTGGCGCAACAATGGGAAAAGCCAGATTGGGGAAAGCTCAAAAAAAGCACAGTCTGCAATCTTTTCAAAAATAAGCTGAAAGACTACTCTCTGGGCCAGGATGTGAAAAAAGAAGCAATAAATCTTTCCATGTCTCTGCAGACTACCCAACTCAAACTTTGATGCGTTGTAAACTGTAAGAAATCACAAAAAAATTGTGGTGGGACCCTGCAAAGCGTAAAAATATTCTCAAAACAGGAAAACGGGCCCAAAAATGGATGCTTTTATCAAAGTTGGAGGAAGAGTTTCATTTTGATAAAGAATGGAAAAATTATTTCAAAATATTAATCAAATAATCAAAGCAAACCCACTAGAGGAAAAAACTTGAAAAGGCCAACAATAACTCTGTATTTAAAGCCCTACAACATATAAAACCAATGTTATCAGGTAAAGTTCTACTTCTAAAGCAATATGACAGATCCTTTGCTTTAGGGAAGGCCAAGGAAGAATTGATATTATTTGAAGGAACTTCACTTATCAAGAATCAGATTGACCTATCTGATATACAGGTAGGTGAGGAGTGCCGGCTGGCCATCTTTGACCAGGTGACCAGAGAAATTAATAAACTAGCTGTATGTAAAGCCCTGGGCCCTAATCAAGTTCAAAATGAGATTCTAAAGCTAAACTGCCCAGAGGTCTGCTTCCAAATGGCCCAGCTATACATCCAGGTTGCCAGTCAGGGTAAATATCCCCACTGCTGGAAAAGCACAACCACTGCTATCATATGTAAAGCAAACAAACCAAGTTAAACCAACCCAGGGGCCTATTGCCCAATAGCATCACTCAACACTGGGGAAAGCCCTGGAGCTAATCCTAACAAAAAAATGGAAGAATGGGCTACAACATCTAGTTTCCTGCCCACCTGGAATTATGGAGCAAGAAAGGGGGTGGGCACAGAGGACACCTTAGGGTATCTTGACACCTGGGTAAGGGATTGTTGGGCAGAAAAGAAGATTGGTTTTGCACTCTTATTAGATTTTCAGTCAGCATATCCAACTGTACACCCTGATAGACTGATACATATCTTTGTAACTAGAGGCTTCCCCACCTATCTGTGGATTATCTTAAGTTATTTTCTGAGGGACAGATGCACAACACTTTGTTTGGAAGATTATATATCAACCCCAGAGAAGCTTCACCTAGGTCTTTTGCAGGGCTCACTTCTTTTGGTCATTTTATATATTATCTACAATTCAGAACTCCTTTGGCTTTCTGACATGCCTCCTAAAAAGTCCACCTCAATTGGGTACATAGAAAAGGTAGTACATCTCAAATCCAGCAAAGACCTGCAAGAGGCCTTGGAGGCAATGGAATCACTCGCCAAGGAATTGCTTAGATGGTCCATTCAACATACTTCCATCTTTGAAAAGCAAAATTCCCAACTGATGATCCTATCCAACTCCAAAAATCCACCAAGTCCCCTTTCCCTGTTTATCTTTGGCAACACCCCTGTCAAATATTCTCAGTCAGCAATGTGGTTGGGTTTAACTCTGGAAAGACAACTGACCTACCATCAGCATCTGGGTAATTTTTTAAACAGAGGGAAATCCATAATCTATAATTTTGCACGTCTTGAAAGCCCAAGATGGGGCTTATCAGAAAACCATTTCTTGAGAATCATCAAAATCTGTCTTCCTATCTAGGAACACCTATGAAGCTCAACTATGAGAAAAAAAGAAAAACACAACCCAAATCTTAGCCATGGCCTCCAACCTGGACAGACTATGTGCCGTCTGGACCAAAGGTATCTTCAAAACTACCAGCTCAACCTGGATTGAACAACACATTACCCACAGGCCTCTTGATGAAGCAGTAAAAAAGACAGCATTCCTGTTTTAAACCAGAAAAATAACACAGACCACATTTCCATTAAGTATCAGGGACAAACTCATCCACAGGCTGAACAGCGTGATCAAAATGGATACATCAGCAATCAAAACCACTATGCTTAGAAAAATGCTGACAACATTCCTTGATTTAAATGTTGAAACAATCACCTTTAAATCAAATGCCAAAGTCTATCCTATGTGGAGAAACACAAAATATCAGAACATAACTTTACAAAGACAGGAAGCAATCCCTGCCACAAAAAATTTAATCAGATAGGCAACAAAGAGAGATGCCCTGATATTCACAGATGGATTGTTTGAGAAGGAGAAAGGGGGTGGAGCAGTGGCTGTAATAATAAATACTAATGAACAAATCTTATTCTTTACAGGTACAGAAGTGGTCCACTAAAATCATGAATGTGAGATCCTAGGCGTAATAGCTGCACTAATACTAATAAAAAAAAATAAACGTGAAGGCCTTTGACCACTTCCTAGTCTTCACCAACAACAGAGGAGTCCTCCAGAGGATAATGTGCCCCATGAATGAGAAACCCAGCCAATATCTTCTTGATGAATTAAGAAAAACGGCTTTATTAACTGACCCAAAAATGGACATGTCTTTTGTATGGTGCCCAGGCCACAAGGGGATTGTAGGCAACAAGCAAGCCAATGCAAAAGCAAAAAAAGCGGTGAACTCCGGAGACAAGCCACCATTCCCCCTTTAAAGTAACTTAAAAAAAGTCAAAAGAAAAATACTAGCTGGACAGGTCATGATGGACAGGACCTTAACTAGACAGATTCCAAATGTAGAAATACAAATATTGGCTTTTATAAACCAGCTTGCGTCTGGTAGCTGTAGACTGAATGGATACCTATTCAAAAGAAGGAAATTTCTTTACCCATTATGTCCTAACTGCAGATATGTGAGGGAGACAGTAAAAAATCTCTTAAACTTCTTCCTGGCATAAAAAACCCTGCTGTGAACTTCTGGGGGAATGAGGAAGTCACAAACAAACTTTGAACCAAAAAACCTGTGCTCAATGTTGAAGAACCTAAAAGTGTGGCCAGCCCTTGGGAGTTTCATTCAAGCAACACACCATTTCCAATTTCTCTCAGCCAGCCTGGAACCTGAGATCCCGGTGGTCCCTCCAGAAAATGTTCCTTAGTCTTTAAGAAAATCATACAGAAAATCCCCCACCCAATCAACAAACATCAAACATCTCACTCCTCATCATCTCTATTTCATTTTCATCATGTTCCCCTTTTCCTCCCTTCTTTCTTCCAGTTTTTTCCCTTCCTGTTCTACTTTCCTTGGCCATATCTGAATTAAGTGCAAATAGGGGGCCAATGTGAGGCCCTTCAGTCATTTTGTAAATAAATTAAGTCTTTTTGAATATTCAAAGTGGTCTGTGCGCAATGCAAAATCCACTATATAAAAAAAATCCATCCATCAGATGTCCACCCCAAATACTGAGAGGGACAACAATGAGGTGGATGTGGTTCAAATAGGAGAAATATGAAAGTTAGTAAGGCTACAATTTAAATTTCAAATTGATGTTCCAAGTCAAGTGCAAGGTAGAAGGGAAATGTTTTGATAAGGAAACTGAGTCAAAGCTTGATGTAAATACTTGTTATCAGCAAGATTCAAGAAAGTATGAAATGAACTTACTTAGGAAACAATCTTCAGGCAGAAAAATTTGCCTTTTAAGTTAATCTGCATAATAACCAACCAAGACGCAAGTCCTTACCAAAAGGCTATGAAACTGGCTAAAAGACCAGTTCATTTTGCAGCTATTATGGTTTCAAATATCACCATATGACAATAAGTTCCACTGAAAGAATTTAGAGAAAGAACAGATGATGAATTCAGTTGGAAAGAAATGTGATTAAATATTCTAGGTAAAATAAGGGCAGAAAAGAATCATAATGAATAATGAATTAGATATGGACATCACTAAGCTATTTCCAGGAAAAGAGAGTATTAATTTATTTTAAAATGAGGGAAATCTAGGTTTGACTCAAGCATTGGGCACCTAAAAAATTAAAACCAAAGTTAGCCCAGGCTCACAATTTCAAACATTGATAGAGGCCCTTAAGAACTAAATTGGGGTATATTTTTGAGGAAAATCAATAATAGGGTGTATCAAAGTTAACCAAAACTGCCATTTTTTCAATGGGGGGTTTCAACCTAAATCCACCATTTCAAACCCACCATTAAAAATCAAAAAAACCCACTTATTTCATATCAGAAGTGTCAAAGTTAACATGAAACAAGTGGGTTTTTCAAGTAAAGTATATAAAGGTAATCACAGAATCAACCACACCCTGAACCACACCATCCATCCCTTGCTTCCCAATTTGATCCAACTCCAAACTTCCTTCCAACTCCAACCTCCTTGGACATCTCATCCTTGCTTCCCACTTCCATCCAACTAGAAAATACTTGGAAATCCCATCCTTGATTCCGACTTCAACCCAACTCCAACCTCCTTGGACATCTTACCTTGCTTCCCACTTCCATCCAACTCCAAAATACTTGGAAATCTCATCCTTACTTCCCACTTCCATCCAAATCCAACCTACTTGAACATCTCATCCTTGCTTCCCACTTCCATCCAACTCTAACCTCCTTGGAAATCTCATCATGATCCTCGCTGCTCATCACACTATCCTCTGAAACCTCACCCTAACAAAATGGCCCCTCAGCAATCCAAAACCAAAAACTAACTACCCAAACAAACATCCCCAAGAAATTCAAAAACAAGCAATCCTCCTCCCTCAGCTTCCAAATCATCTGGCCAACTCAAGCAAACAGATCACCTAATCCTGGTCAACTGGCTCAAAGTTGCATCAAACTATGCTGCTTGCTTTGGGTCCAACAAAGAAACAAGATTTGGTCAACCCCCATCTTCAAAGTTAAATGGTTATCTCCTGATGGCCAATGAGCTCAATAAAAAAACAAAAGGTAGGCTAGAATTTTCTTCAAAGCAAATGCGGGAGCAATTTAAGAACTACCAGGCCAAGTACATAAAATCTCACTACATTTCAATCTCAACTGGGTTTGGCATAAATGATGCCAATAAAGCCAAGGGGATAAAAATCTGTGCTTTAGAAATCGGATTCAATCTACCCTTTCTACAACCACATGGATGAAATATTTTGTAAAAAAATCAAATATCACCCCTCTGGCTGATTTCAATGCTTAATCAGAAGAGTCAAATGATATGGAGCCACTTCCTAATGATACTCAGCCTAGTGAACCCAATAATGAGGAAAAATATGATTGGTCACCATCAGAGCTAGCATCAGCCACCAAGAATGATGTTACTGAAATTATAGCTCAATCATCCCCAATCCAGTCCACAAGCATCTCAATCACTTTCCTGGATCCATCACTTCCTAGCATGAATGAACTCAACAATACCACCAACCTGGGGGAAAGACTGTGTTGAGCATGTGAAAATCAAGATGTGTCTGGTGGGAGTCAAAGCCACAAACTCAGATAGACTGAGACACATAATAGATTTCTGCCTTTACCAACTAGGCTACAGACACTTGTGGCTGCCAGGGTTGTTTGGTACTAATGGTCTAGGTTCAACTGCACAGCCTCCATACTGTGGTGATAAATCATTTTAGCAGGTTTAAACTCAACAGACTATCCCAATTCACAATCCAAACATACCTCACCTCAAGTAAGTATGGTTTTTCTTTTCTTGAATAGTGAATTTTAACTGATTTTGTATGAAAAGCCTCATCCTTTTCTTGAAAATAACAGAAAGCTTAAGCCAATGGGGCCTCATAGATAATCTTCAAATCTGAGTGAAGACATTCACCTTCCATCAAACTCAACCAAGGGAAAGGGAAAGGCCTCCAATTCAATGAAAATCAACCCAAAAAGTCATCAAAAGAGGAGACACACTTCTAGATTTGGAGGCTTTAAAGAAATAATTGAAAAGGAAGATTCAAGTAAGGAACATAAATTGGACTTATAAATATTCCCAAAAATGCAAATCAAATTGATTTATTGACTTTGAAAGCAGTGAAAAATTTTGTTGAAAGCAAGGAACTTGACTTTGAGAGGGAGAAGTGGGAGAATAATTTGGAAGTTTGAGAGAACAAATGTAGATCAGAGCTTATAGATCAGGAGAAACAAATAGAGGAAGAGGCAGAAAACCAACAGAAGAAGATTGATGCTGAAAGGAATATGAAAAAAGATGAGTTGGATTTTCAGAAAGAGTAAAAGGACAAAGATTGTGCTAAATCAGAGAAAAAGGACAGGTCATTGGCAATTGCCTGTGTAAGTAGTGGTTGACCAATGGAAAAGATTCAAAAGATTGCTCAGCTTTTTGGCTTGTAAATATGTTTGAATATATTGCTATGAATTCACTAAAAAATCCAAATTAAATTATTTAAAAGCATATTTCACCTGTTCTTAATATCCACCAATGTTTGAGAATATTGAATTTCCATCAAGATATTTCTGGAATTCTAGTGCCATTTTTTGGATACTTTACAAGAGAATCCTCTTTCTGTATACTTTGTGTATGGTGATAATCCTCCACAAGTTTGAGGAGTCAAATATTTGGATTTGAAAACAGCTAATGTAACCCCCAAAATTTAGCCAAATCAAGATATACCTGATAATCCCTAAATTCAAACTGCCCTCCAATCATATCAAAATCATCACAGCCCAAATATCAGTGAAAATTTCATTGGGTATAATCTTGGGATTTAAGATGGCAATCCATCCTACCAAATTCCAGTCATTAACATCAGAATATTGATGGGGGAGGCTTTGAAAATAATAAAGCATACAGGTTAAGAAGGAAGAAAAATCAGAAATACTGTGTTCTTCATCATACTCCATATGGTTCATGGAAGGAATTTTATTTTTAATGAATTCCCTCAGACACTCCTCAAAAATTGCTGGAGAAACTTTTCTGAGTTTTTTCAAAAGCCAATCTCCAGCGCAAATTATTTTGCCTTTTTCTGCCTGAGGCTGGAATACAATCATTCTCATAGCCTTGTGGAGTTTTGTGGCTGAACCATATTGTACAAAAGCTTCTTATTTGCTTGATTGTTTATCCATCAGCCCAAATAACTCCAGAAACTAGGGCCTTGTTTGTTTTCACAGGTTGAAGGTGTGTAGTTTGGTGGAGTAGATGGCAATAAAACCTTTCACATCCAAGTTTATCCTCAGAAGAAATTTCAGAGAAAGGGAACCACTCAGGAAGACAGAAATCAGGTCTTTTGATTGGGTGAATGATGGCTCATCCCATTTTGACCTTTCTTTACAACTTCAGGGTGGATTCAGTGATGTGAATCTCTGTTGGGTTTGGATCAACTTGCCTACTTGCTGCAATGCAGAAAAAATTAAGGGATTGGTTACTGCTGTGCCCCAGAACATTGAAATGCCTCCTATTCTTCATTTGCCTCTTTAATCTCATTTTCTTCTGCTTAAACCAATAGTAAATGATTCAAAAATGAGCCCAAAAGAATTGCATAAATAAGGCATAAATAAGGCAGGATGGAAAATCCAAGGATTGGAATGAATCACTCCCCCAATGGCTATGATCCTGGTTGTATAATCAAGTTGACAGACACCATAAGGAAGATGAAGCACGGGAAAATCCAAGGGTTGTACTGGATTAATACCCCAATGGCCAAAATCCTGATTGTATAATCAATTCAAGAGACACCATAGGGAAGATGAAGCAGGGGGGGAATCCAAGGAATAAATGGGGGTAATTTTACTCAATGTTTTTTGGTTGAAGGCTTCACCACATCACTAATAGGCCTTGAGGATGATGGTAGCAATGAAAGTGGAAAGGATGGTGGTGATGGGAGTGGGGAGGATGGTCCCATTGCTTTGGCAAAGGAAGAATGGGGGAGGGGGGGCTAGGTTTCTCAGTCAAGGAGCAAGGGGGGGGTGGTTGATTGGTTGTTTTTTTGGGGGGGGGGCTGGCCAGTCAGTTGGTTTATTGGCCGTCAATGTTTGTTCAAAGGGGGGGGGGGCTGGTTGATTGGCCAGCAAAGGGGGGAGAGCTGGCCATTCCGTTGTTAAAAGGGAGGGGGAAGGTGGATTGGCCAGCAAGGTTTGGTCAAAGGGGGGGGCAGTTGATTGGCCTGTCAATAGGTCAAAGGGGAGGGTCCAGTTGATTGGCCCGTTGATCAGTCAAAGGGGGGCGGTCCATTCAATTGGCCCATTGATTGGTCAAAGGGGGGGGGGTCAATTGGCCCATTGATTTTTCAAAGGGGGGCGGGGCGGTGTGGTGGCATTTTATAGACATGGATTGTGAACTGGTGGCAGACTGTGCGCTCAGCAATGAGAGAAATCAGGCTCAGAATTTGGGCAGTGCAAGATGGCTCAGCATGTGGGCAGCGCTGCAGGCTCAGCAGCAGCTGCCGCATGCGCAGTTGGATCAGCATTGGGGGTTGGGGAACAGAACATGGCTATGGGAACCTGCGTTGGATGGTTACGGACAAGCGCGCGGGGCTCCAATTAGGGCGCACGCGCGCCATGAGAAGGAAAAACCAGGTAGAATTGAAGGTGCAAGGGTTGGGGAGGATTTGGGTGGCCACAGGCAGGCATGGGGGCTCTGAGTAGGGTATGGCGCATGCCATGAGAAGGACAAACTGGATGAATGCAGTGGGGCAAGTGTTGGGGGAGGAGGATAGCGTTGAGTTAGGGTTTCTGTCTCTTATTGTTATTTCCATTTGTTTTTGGATTGTATTTGTGCTTGTAATTAGGTTAGGATGCAGGGGAAGGGTACAATACCTTGCCCCCACCTCCATGCTAGGGGGAAGGGAATCTCATACCATACCACCATCAAAGGAAGGAAGGAAGGAATATACTTTCTATTACTCTCTATCTCTCTTTCTCTCTCTCTCTCTCTCTCTCTCTCTCTCTCTCTCTCTCTCTCTCTCTCTCTCTCTCTCTCTCTCTCTCTCTCTCTAGGGGTGCATCCTAATCCTTAAAGATGCTAGGACCAATAACTTCTGAGCTTGGGGAAAAATTTTGGGGATTATCTCTCTCTAGTTTCCACACCGGTTTATTGGCCCATCAATTGGTCAAAGGGGATCAGTCAATCAGCCCACCAATTAGTCAAAGGGGGGTGGGCCAGTCAATTGGTTAAAGGGGGGGCAGTCAATCAGCCCATCAATTGGTCAAAGGGGGGGGGGCAGCGGTCCATTGGTTGAAGGAGGGGGAGGCTGGTCAATTGGTTGAAGGGGGGGCAGCAGTGTAAGACTTCAAATGGTGCTGAGTGGCAGGAAGTTCTGTGGAGGGGAAAAGGTTCTGTTTAGGCTGCCCTCCTGAGTGTTACAAAAATATTTAAATTTAACAGGAATCAAGATCCAGAACCTTGTAAATAAGGAATCAATGAAAAGGATGAATTTTGATAGTAGTTGGTAGCAATGGAACAACACTATCTGAGTAAAGATGGTGCAGGAAAAGACTTGAAAAAAAAGTTAAAGTTTGTTCATAGCTCAATAGAACAAGGCAGTTGTAAGTAACAAAGCCCGCAAGCTAATAACTCTGGTTGTCAGCAGAAGATTAGGGAAGATCAAATCAATCCCAACCAACCTCCAGGTTCTCAATGAACCTTCCAAACTCTCTGTAATCAAGCGCTTGAAGGGTACCAGATAACTGTGGGTGGCTTTACAAAACAAAGAAATTTGTTTTATGAAGCTCTGGAAGCAAAGCAGTAAAAAAATTTAAACAAGAAAAACCCAGAACTTCTCAAGGGACTCAAGAATAGCGTGGATGAATTCAAATTTAAAGAAATAAAGGTAGTTTCAAAACTCCAGGTTTCAAGCTTAAAGAAACCTCTTAGTCAAATGTGACTGGTTCCAGAAAGAAAATCAAATGAATGATCAAGACCAAAGTAGTCAGAGAAAGGGATCAAAGGAGTGGTTTAACACACTCAAGAATGCAAACAAATTAATTCTTGTTCAACCAGAAAAGCTATTGGTTGGTGATAAGGAAAAGGGAAACAGGAGGGCATATCAGGAATTTAGGTATGGAGGCTCAAGAATCAGAGGGAAATAATGGATATACCCTGGATAAGATGATGATAAAGGCTCAGATAAAGGGGGGAAGAGCCCACAGATTTATTGCTTGATACCACAATGATGGATGAATGATCTCCTAAAAAAAGAAGGGGAGAGCCACTCCTTCTATGGGCATGAGGCCCTGTAGACTATTTACAAGAGGATAAACAAATGAGAGCCTATTTTTTTTATATAATGATGAGATAAAAACTCAGAATTTTTTTTTAAATTTGGCCCCTTTTCTTGAGGTGTACCAAATTGGTCACCACATCTCTCCCCAACTTACAGACTATCCCTAGTCTGCATCTCAATATTTTGAAGATATTTGAAAAAAAAGAGAAAAGGAGAAAATATAAAGAAAGAAATTGGCCATTTCTTGATCTTGAGAGTGTTTTAAAAGTTGAAAAATATCTTGATCAATCCAAGAGAGCCCTAGAAGCGGCAGGAGCAAAACAAAAAGGCCACCCCAGCTGCTCAAGTATGTGGCATAAAGCAGAGTTTCACAACAAAAAAAATGCAGTAGACAACCCTGGTGGTGCACAATTTGGAGGACTTACTTTGACCCCAAATTTCCCCCACAAAAACTAAACCTCTTGGCTTGATCAGCAGAGAACCTTCTGGCAAACTGAGTACCATCCAGTTCTTCCAAAACATAGGATCCACCTCTGACTTGACAAACCACTTGATAAGGACCATTCCAAAGATTTGAAAAGAAAGTTCCCCACTGAGTCTCCAAGGATTGATTATAAGCAAAAACTACATCACCAGGATTTAAGGGATCCCAGATTCAATTTGCATGCTTATCTTCCCAATACTGAACTGATTTTTCTCTTGATTTCATCATCTTCTGATAAGCTTTGTCAGAAATGTCTTCACTTTGCTCCAGTTGCTTGGATCTGGCAACTAATAGATCAGTGCTTGAGGAAAACTGCTCCCATGAGATACCCAGAAAAGATTCCATTTCAAGATCAAGAGGAAGAACAGCCCTCTGACCAAAAATGATTTTGTAAGGTGAGTATTGTCAGCTTGCTACTATATACAGAGCAAAACTGTCATATAGTAACACAAAATATGAAAAATAAGAATACCTCAATTAACAAAGTAAGAAGTGAGAAATCCATAAATATTATTACAGGAATTGATCTCTCACCCAAAATTAGGTAGGGTCACTCACTGACCCCACCCTTGAATTCCAAGTCCTTACATTTTTAAAATAATTAAAAGGAAAAGTACTAAGAATTACAACACCTGTATGGAACTTTTTGGCCATTCTAATATTTCACACGTATTTTCACGTATAGGGTTTACACCTAAAATTCACTCAGAATTGAGGTGTTGTGTATATTTTAGGAGTTATACGCGGAAATGTGTTATGTCACAATTCCCGCGCGCAGCCCCGCATCATTACATAACCCTACGTACTAGCAGCAGCAGGATCCCACGTACTAGAGACCTGCGCGCAGCTGATTCTGCCACGCACGCAGCGGATCCTACCCTGCGCGCATCTGTACGACTGATCCCCGCGCCTGGATCAGTTGTGACTAATCTGACAACCAGGTACCGCTCAGAAGAGCTACAACCTAGTTAGGGTTGCCTAGTATATGTAGAAAACGGACATATGCATTAATAATGATCTAAAAAGATCAAAAATTAAATAAAATTAATGAAAATTAAGTTTTAAACATTTTTTAATAATAAATCAAAGACCAAGGACTACCACATTAACCACCAATCTTGATCTTTGAAGACCACGAAACACTACAAGAAGTGTTCATAAAAATTATTAAAAACTATCTAAATGATTGGAAGATGATGGAAAATCAGTAAATATCCACATCTGCATGCTTTAAAGCAATATCAATAGTACAAATGAAGGATGATTACAGAATGATCAAATTTACGCCATAACAGATTAACAGATCCTGTGGCTAAAATAGAACAGAAATCCAGCAGATCTAAGGACAGCTGATTGATAGCACCAATAAGACGTGCTAATCTTGCGCTGACTGGCTTGCCAGCCTCAGCCCACGAGCAGAACCCTCTCTACGTGCCCTGAGAAGACCAAAATCACCCCAAAAAGGTCTTTATACAGACCTCTTTGGATCTAATCAGTTAATCAGTTTACCAGGAATTATTTATTATCAATCAGACACCGTTTCATTGTTAATCAAGTGCTTATATGAAGATAAGCAAGTGATTTATGACTTAGTCTGCAGTAGTATTATTTTACCTTTATAACCAATCAACCATTGAAGTTTAGTCAAGCAATCTACCCTATCTGCTCTGAAACACTTCCAATTATTCCAGGATTTTCATGGTAAAGTGCTCAGAGTGAGTGTTACCCTTCCTGTCTAGGCCGCTTGTGCTGTTAAGCCCGGACATTAGTGGAATAAGTCCTTTCTGAGGCACCCATATTTATTCCAAGGTTTTTAAAAACTGCCTAAGGAGGCCCCTTGAAGAGAGGTTGCTAGTCTGTAAAGATCCCCAGTAGTATAATACTGTGGCCCCTCTTTTATATTATATTGAAAACCATTTACTACCAAACCAATTAAGCCTTGCAACTGCTCTTCTTTGAGCTTCTAAGCGTTTATTATTGGAATAATAATTATTATTATCATTCCAGCATTTTTATCACTCTCTGTAGCTCAAAGACTGCAAGTTTCCTGGTATCAGAGAGCTGACAACTGGGGGTCTGGCCAGGAAATATCCTTAAATAATTAATTTTTAATTATTTATTCCTTGGTCCAGTCTATTTATTTTTAAAAATAAGTCAACATACTTATAACATACATTGTTGATCATTTTTTTCTCTAGTGGATCTTAAGACCAATGGAGAATTGATCAATTATTATTTGAACCTTCTTAAAAAGAAAAAAGAAGAAAAACTCCGTAACTTTGTCCCTGTTATTATAACTCCTGAGCAACAACAGGAGAAATTGATTTATTATAAGCAGAAGGTTATAAAAGACAAAGAACTCAAGCTTGAAAGAATTATCAATTTCAATTCTTTATTAAAACAACATAAGGAGTGGCAGATTTATCAAAGGAAGCTTTATATTTATAAACAAAATAACCCTGAAGATAAAGAAAAACCCAAAAATAATAAAAGTGATTATTTTTTTTCTAAAAAATCACCTTATCACGTAAAAATACAAAAAAATATATTAAACTTATATTTTTTTTATCCATCTCAGTGGATTTTGTTTCTGGTGATCTCATTGACCAGGACCTCCTAGAGGACGTCCCAGACAGTGTACCATTGGATTTACCCTTGGATTTATCCCAGGATCTGATTGGAACTCACTCAGACCCCGTTGGAATACCCTCCAAGGATAGTTGTGATCCCAACCAAGTGTTGGTACCGTTGAATTTATCTCTAAGTACGTTAAAATATTTTTAAAAAAATTATAAAAAACATAAAACACACTAACAATATCATTTTTATAATTTTTAAAGTCTTTTTTCAAAGTTTTGACAAAAGACTTACACATTTTTTTTGGTACTATGTATCAAAATAGGCACAACACCCGTGCAACTGGTAGAGCCCTGCCATATGGATCTCTGCCTGGAGGAACCCGTACGCGCAAGGACTCCAGTTGCAAGCGCAATGAGGGGACTTAAACCCGTGACCATAGCGTCACACGGGACAACAACGGCGACAACCAGAGCCGCCAACTCGACCAACAGACCGCTGGAGAGACATCTATTGCCCACCAGGTTATCCCAGGAGGGTACAAGTCCTCCTTTGCCACCCCAGCTGGACTCAACCAAGGAGGAAAGGGTCAAAGTGTTAGTGAAAGAGCACGTGAGCTATTGGGAACAATTCAGGTTGGCTCAGACCCAGGAGGATCAACCAGGTATGAGAAAAGCCATTTCTCAGGCAATGAAATCTCAGATTTCTCTGCAAAGGTTGATCCCAAAGAAAGAAGTAGAAGGCTACATGCAGAACTGGAATCCTTGGGATCAGTTAGCTTCCTTAAAAGGAAAGGACCCCAAAAAGAAGAGGTCCGCAGCCCATCAGAAGTTAAGGAACCCAAAGGATTGGGACAACATAATATCCTTAGCCCAGAAGTGGAAAAAGATGTACCACAATTAGATGTAGAAGCTCTTAATAGCTTTTCTGTAAATGTGTCTCACAATTTCACCATTATTAGCCAATGCTTTGACAAAGTTTATCACCAATTGGACAAATTAAGTTCAAGTATTTTTAGAGTGATTGACACTCAGTCTCAGATTATGAGAATTGATGAGTTGGAAATACAACAAATCAAGGATAGTATAAGAGCTAGTAAGTTTGACCTGATGAAACATATTGATGAAAATCAATCAATTATTCAGGAAGATATTCTTGCAACCATAGACCAGCTTAAGGAAGAAGTTAAGAAAACTAGCCCTACTCCTTCAGCTCATCTGACTAACAAAATTGACTTATTAAGCAACAAACTTGCTTTAGAGTTAGGTAGGATTAAGAATGATCTCAGAGATCTTAAGATCAACTCTACTAACTCTCCGGTCATTGACCTAGAAGAAAATAGACCTGCCAGGTTCACCAGTACTCCTAGTGTTCCTCCCAGGACCAGGATAACTAGGAATGAGTCTTTCAGACCCAGTCCTACTCCTGTGATGGAGCAGGCCTTGAAGCTACTTCCTCCCATCACAGAATGGCCTAAATTCTCCGGAGAAGGAGAATACAACCATGTCAGTTTCATTGAGTTTATTGACTATACTCTTTCTTCCTACAAGCTCCCTGACGCAATAGCTGTGGTAAGATTTCCCAGATTATATGAAGGAGTAGCTCATGATTGGTTTATCAATAAAAGAGAAGAAGTTGAATCTTTATCCTGGAATTATTGGAAAGAATTGATCAAAGTGCAGTTTGGTACCAGGATTTGGAAAAGAAAGATGATGAAAACTTTTGAAACTTCCCAGTTTTATCCATCCAAGGACAAACCTCATAAGTGGTGCTTAGACCAGAAAAAGAGGTTGGACTTTTTTTATCCTGATGCTGATAAAGAAGAAGTCAATTAAAGACCCCTCAATTCATGTCCTGGACAAATCAACCACAGTGTAAAGTTTAGAATGCCTATGGATTCAGATCTTTCCACCTTAATAGGCATATTGGAAGAGACTATTGACATGAATGGTCTTGACAAAAGGGTCAATAGACCTCCAAGGGAAAAAAATACTAAGAACAGGGAAGAATATACCTCCAAAACAAAGGAATCCCCTGCTACTAATCCATCTACTTTGGAAGTCAAGAAGACTCCAGGATCAAAAGAGAAAGTATGTTGAAACTGTAACCAAACAGGACACGTAAAACCTGATTTTCCTCTACCTAGGAAAAGGATCAATCTTATTGAAGGAGAAGAGTACGGCAATCCTGACCCTCACCTTGATGATACTGACGGATCACTCTCTGATTGTGATCTAATAATCACTAACCCTATCAATGTTATTGAAGGTAGTATTGAGTCTTCTCTGGACATAAATTCCATCAATGAGGATTCTAACTTACCTCAAAAATAGAATCCCAACATGAAGATTCACCACATCTCTATGGCTAAGGCTTTGACCCTAAAACCTTCTGCTGGTAAAAGTTACACTTCAGGAAAAACATGCTATGCTACTGGTTTAATCCAAGGTTCACCTGTTAAGTTACTTCTAGACAGTGGAGCCTTTTGCTCGTGTGTTGGTTCAAGTTATCTGGAGAAAAAAGACCCAAACTGGAAACTGAACTTACTACCAGTGCCTCAGACTAAGTTCAGCAGTTGTAATTCTGCTCTCAATGCTGTTGGAGTATGGTCTTCTGGTATCATACTCCCTCACTCTAAAGGATCACTCAAACTGAACATTGAATTTCTAGTGCTCCAAAACGGAGTATGTGATTATTTTATCCTTGAGAATGATTCTCTTTGCCTATATGGTATAGATTTATTCCAAAGCAAAGGTAGATACTTCACCGTAGGAGGAGACTGGAATAAAAAGTTCCAAATATGTCATGTCAATGCTCAAACTTCTGATTCAACTTATGAAAAACACTTAGAGAAGTTCAATCAGGAATACTTTTCACAAGCTTCTTTGAATTCCCTTCTCAATGAAGAACAGAAATGGGATATCCTACAAGTATGCTTTGAAAATCAGAATGCATTCTGTACCAAAGATCACCCCATTGGTAACATCAAAGGAAATGATATGATCCTAACTCTTACTATTAAGCCTCCCTACCCACCTAACCTCAGGAGACCTGCTTACCCTTCTAGTCCAAAATCAAGAGCTGCTCTGGAAACCCATATTCAAGAGTTGGTTGACTTACAAGTCTTAAGGAAAGTAGGCCACAATGAACAAGTGGATATTACTACCCAAGTAATTATAGCTTGGCACAATGATAAGTCAAGAATGCTTGGAGATTTTAGAATGCTTAACAACTACACCCAAGCTGATTATTATCCAATTCCAAGAATTGACAATGCTCTACATAACCTGTCCAAGGCTAAGTACATAACCACCATGGACATGCTGAAAGGTT
Source organism: Puccinia polysora (assembly GCA_025617555.3). NCBI lineage: Eukaryota > Fungi > Basidiomycota > Pucciniomycetes > Pucciniales > Pucciniaceae > Puccinia > Puccinia polysora. The sequence continues at coordinate 25,775,909 of CM062642.1, read as the reverse complement.
TTCACCAAATACCTATCAGCCCTGATAGCCAGAAATTCATGAGAATTATCTGTCATTTGGGAATTTACAAGTATCTTAGGATGCCTTTTGGTATTATAAATGCTCCTTCTCATTTTCAAAGGATGATTGACACAGTCTCAGGATTATTCATCAGACAGGGATGGATGATGGTATACATTGATGATTTTATCATTTAATCTGATCATTGGGATACTCACATGGAAAAATTAAGGCTAGTCCTCAAAACCATCTCTGCCGTAGGATTGAAAGTATCAATGAAAAAGTGTAACTTTGGCTACGGGGAACTCAAAGCCTTAGGACACATTGTCTCTGGACTAAACTTAGTGGCTGACCAAAACAAGATAGCAGCAGTAAAGAATAGGCCTATGCCGCAGAATAAAACTGAAATCCTATCCTTCATCAGCTTCTGCAGCTACTATAGGAAGTATTTACCAAAGTTTGCTCTTCTAACCAAATGTTTGTATGAGATCTGCAACAACACCACCGTGTTTGAAATGACTCATGATAGAGTCAAAAATTATGAGGAACTCAAAATGGCAATGACTTCAGCTCCAGTACTGATCCAGCCAGATTACTCTAAACCTTTCAAACTCTACATAGATGCCAGAATGGAAGGGCTAGGAGCTGCTTTACACCAGGAATTCATAGATGATAAACCCATGGAAAAACCTATACTCTTCATATCAAGACAAATTAAAGACACTGAGAAAAGGTACGGTGCAAGCCAAATGGAATGCCTGGCCTTAGTATGGGCCCTAGAGAAACTCCATTATTACTTAGAAGGCACCAAATTCACTGTTATTACTGACTGAAACGCTTTCAGAGCCTTGATGAACATGAAGACCCCTAGCAGGCATATGTTGAGATGGAAGATAGCTATACAACAGTACAGAGGACAGATGACCATAGTTCATCAAGCTGGGACTACAAATCAGAATGCTGATAGTTTAAGCAGGAATGCGTTACCCAATGACCCAAGTAACCCTGCCTATGATCCAGAGGATAATGACATCTTCCCTATCCTTAATATTAAAAGGTTAAACATTGAAGCTCCTATAATGGGTATCCACGTTTGTGAACTAAATGAATCATTGTTCAACTCTATCAAAGAAGCTTACAGTTCTGGCATTAAGACTCTGATCACTATTATGAAAATTCCTTCTGCACCTCCTGAATTGATCAATAGCCTACCTGAACCTCTTTTGAAACCATACAAAGCAGGAAGGTTCACATATGGGATGGTCTGGTATACTATAGGCATCAAAATTCAAGTGTCATAGTCTTAACTAAGGATGACCATATCAAACATGTTCTGGCTGAGTGCAATGATAACTGCTCATCTGGTCATTTGTCTGCTGATAGAACCTTGGATCAGGTTAAAAAAACTGCTTGATGGTTTAATTGGAGAGACTCCACTATAAAGTATGTTACCAGTTGTGAAACTTGTCAGAAATCCAACAGGACTACTGGGAAACGGTTTGGACTACTGCAAAAGATTGCTGAACCCAAGAAAAGATGGGGGATCATCAATATGGATTTTGTAACTGGACTACCACCAGGAGGAGCCTATTCCTACAACTCAGTCTTGGTCATTGTGGATAGGTTCTCCAAGAAAGCAAAGTTCCTACCAAATCACAAGGAAGACACTGCTATGGAAGTTGCCCTATTATTTTGGAACAGACTCATTGCTGATGTTGGAGTTCCCAAGATTATTATCAGTGACAGAGATCCTAAATTCACCTCTGAGTTCTGGAGGAATCTACATGATATTCTTCGAACCACCTTAGCTTTCTCTACCGCTTATCACCCTCAGACGGATGGATTAGCTGAAAGGATGATTCAGACCCTGGAAGACATGCTCAGGAGATTCTGTGGCTTTGGACTAGAATACAAGAATTCTGACGGTTATTGCCACAATTGGGTTAGCCTTTTACCTGCACTGGAGATGGCCTACAACAGTAGCAAGCACTCTACCACTAAGGAAGCACCGTACATACTGGAAAGAGGATGGATTCCTAGATTACCCAAGGATAACCTTAACCACCAGCTAACCAATATTCACCCTACATCACTGGATTTCAAAAATATGATAGATATAGCAAACAAACATGCTGTGAAGTGTGTCCAGGATGCTGTGGAGTATAACCAGCAAAGATGGGATAAAACCCATAAGGAACCTAATTTCAAGATTGGTGATCAAGTCTTGATCTCTACCACTAACTTTGGTAACTTGGGTGGTAATAGGAAGCTTAGACCAGCTTTTGTTGGACCTTTCACCATTAATAAACTTCATGGTAAAAATGCTGTGGAAGTAATCCTCAGTGATGAGCTTTCTAGGAAACATCCAGTCTTCCCAGTAAGCCTCATCAAACACTACCACCCAAGAAATGGAGAACATACTCCTTCACCTGCAATACCTGTTACAGAAGAACCTGAAAAGGACAAAGGTAAAATTAGCAAGATCCTTAAGGATAAGAAAGATAGGATCAATGGAAAAGACGTCAGACTCTACCTGGTTAGATACAAGGGAGAATCAGCTGATAAAGATGAATGGTTGCCTGAACATAATATCCCTGACAGACCTATACACCTGAGGAACTACAGAGCCAACAGGAGGAATTAGCCCAATTTCTTTTTCAGATATGGCCATATCTTGGAGCGGGGCAATGTCAGCTTGCTACTATATACAGAGCAAAACTGTCATATAGTAACACAAAATATGAAAAATAAGAATACCTCAATTAACAAAGTAAGGAGTGAGAAATCCATAAATATTATTACAGGAATGGATTTATCACCCAAAATTAGGTAGGGTAATTCACTGACCCCACCCTTGAATTCCAAGTCCTTACATTTTTAAAATAATTAAAAGGAAAAGTAATAAGAATTACAACACCTTTATGGCACTTTTTGGCCATTCTAACATTTCACAAGTATTGTCAGGTATAGGGTTTACACCTAAAATTCACTCAGAATTGAGGTGTTGTGTATATTTTAGGAGTTACATGCGGAAATGTGCTATGTCACAATTCCCGCGCGCAGCCCCGCATCATTACATAACTCTACGTACTAGCAGCAGCAGGATCCTGCAAACTAGAGACCCGCGCGCAGCTGATTCTTCCACGCATGCAGCAGATCCTACCCCGCGCGCATCTGTACTAATGATCCCTGCGCCTGGATCAGTCGTGACTAATCTGACAACCAGGTACCGCTCAGAAGAGCTACAACCTAGTTAGGGTTGCCTAGTATATGTAACAAACAAACATATGCATTACTAATGATATAAAAAGATCAAAACTTAAATAAAATTAATGAAAATTAAGTTTTAAACATTTTTTAATAATAAATCAAAGATCAAGGACTACGACGTAAACCACGGATCTTGATCTTTGAAGACCACAAAACACTACAAGAAGTGTTCATAAAAATTATTAAAAATTATCTAAATGATGAGCAGATGAAGGAAAATTAGTAAACATCCGCATCTGCACGCTTGCAAGCAATATCAATAGTACAAATGAAGGATGAGTACAGAATGATCAAATTTACGCCATAACTAATTAACAGATCCTGTGGCAAAAATAGTACAGAAATCCAGCAGATCTAAGGACAGATGATTGACAGCACCAAGTAGAAGTGCTGAGTTTTCCCTGAATGGCTTGCCTGCCTCAGCCCACAAGCAGAACCCTCTCTACGTGCCCTGAGAAGACCAAAATCACCCCAAAAAGGTCTTTATACAGACCTCTTTGGATCTAATCAGTTAATCAGTTTACCAGGAATTATTTATTATCAATCAGACACCGTGTCATTCTTAATGAAGTGCTTATATGAAGATAAGAAAGTGATTTATGACTTAGTCTGCAGTAGTATTATTTTACCTTTATAACCAATCAACCATTGAAATTTAGTCGAGCAATCTACCCCATCTGCTCTGAAACCCTTCCAATTATTCCAGGATTTTTGTGGTAAAGTGCTCAGAGCAAGTTTTACCCTTCCTGTCTAGGCCGCTTGTGTTGTTAAGCCCGGCCATTAGTGGAATAAGTCCTTTCTGAGGCACCCATATTTATTCCAAGGTTCTTAAAAACTTCCTAAGGAGGCCCCTTGAAGAGAGGTTGCTAGTCTGTAAATATCACCAGTAGTATAATAATGTGGCCCCTCTTTTATATTATATTGAAACCATTTACTACCAAACCAATTAAACCTTGCAACTGCGCTTATTTGAGCTTCTAAGTCTTTATTATTGGAATAATAATTATTATTATCATTCCAGCATTTTTATCACTCTCTTTAGCTAAAGGACTGCAAGTTTCCTGGTATCAGAGAGCTGACAAGTATCCAGTGGTCCATTTAGCTGAGATTCAATCAGAGAAGAGAACCAGAGGAAGAAATTTGCAACAATTCTTTCCCCTCTCACCAGCAAGTTTGACAAGAGCAGCCTTCAAAGGAGAATGGCCTTTTTCCACCATGCCTTGGCCTTCTGGCTAATAAGGAGTAGTAACCCAATGTTTTCCAGGAAGTGATTGGATAATTTCAGAAAGTTTGCCACCAAATTCAGAGCCACCATCAGTAGAATAAGATTGAGCCAAGCCATAGTGCATTTTCCAGTTATCATAAAGGAAAGCTGCCACCAATTAAGAGCTGAGATTCTCAATGAGTTCTGCTTCAAACCATCCAGAAAAATCATCTCTAGCCAAAATTAGATACTTAGCACCACCTGCCTTGATATGAACCAAATCCGTAGCAATCCTTCCAAAGACAGTGGAATCCCCAGTAGGATAAAAAATTTCAGCTGGGCGCCTAAGATCATGTTTCTGACAAAATTCACAACTACAGAACCATTGAGAGATGGATTTCATCAGTGATGGCCAACAGAATTGTTTGGATATGCGTTTATAATTTTTTTTTCCCCAAAATGGCCAAGAACCTCATGGAGATTCTCAAGAATTGAATCTTGCTTAGAAGGGATAGTAACAAAAATCAGAGCACAAGCATTTCCTCTTTTCATAATCCTAGAACCTTGGACAAAGAAATTAGAGGACTTTCCTTTAAGGGATAAAAATTCTTTGGAGGAAAGATCAGGGGGTCTTTAGATAGTTGAAAGTTACTTCTCTAATTTAAACCAGAAACCCTGCTGAAATCCATAATAATCTTGAGAGGAGAAAGAGAAGACAGGTTTAATTATAGGTTCCTCCTTGTTGAAATCCAATCCAAAATCCAATTAATTATCTCCCCAACGACTTTGAGATAAACCATCAGGCATGGTGAAAGATTTTACAGGCCTGTGAACAATATCAAAGGAGAAAACTGAATAAAAGCCACCCAACAAGTCATAGGAGCATCTGGAAGGCTGGGAGCTTTGATCATTTCAATGATGGATTGAGTGTCCACTTTCAATTTGAAATGTTGAAACCAGAGGACTGTTTGCATTTCTTCAACATTCAAGCCACGCCACAGAGTTCCATTTTTGGTTGAGAGTATTTGGATTATAAATCTGAAAATAACAAGGATTCATAAAGAGCAGGACGGTCCAAACCATTTTCATCTTCCTGAGTAAGAACAGCCCCAACAGATTGATAACTAGAATTGACAGCAAGCTTGATCTTGCCAGCTCCTGGTCCATAAGAGATCTTCTCCAACACTATGTCTGTTCAAACAATGGTTTTGAGCAACTGAAACAAATGTTCACAAGCTTGGTTCCAAATCCAAGTGATAGGTTTCTGGAAATTGGAGACTTGTAGATATGAAATATCCATGGGACTTTGCCTATGATTGGATATCTTCAACCAGCTCCTCCTTGTTAAAATACGTACGCACTTACGCGGGTGCTACGTATAAGTGTAATCCAAATGGGATGCACAAATGGGCCTCTAAGGCCCATTGGACACACACACGGACCATACGGGCCCATGTGGATGTCACGGATTTGGGGAAACTGGCCTCAAAATGCGTGAAATAGGCCTATTGGTACACGGGCCCCAACGGGCCCGGTGGGGTATATGGGCAGATACAGCCAGATGGGCTTGTATGGGCATAATTGGGCCCAAGGTTTATTTTGGACATACTAGGCCAGACGGACTGGCCCGCCAAAGTATGTTTTTCTCAGTTTTCGGGCTTGGGGCGGCCCATTGGGGCCGCCGCCAGTGTCGCGGCCCACCCGGGGCCGCTGCCCGCGCCGCGACCCGTTCGGGGCCGCCTGTGTTCCTCGGCACGGCCCACGCGGGGCCCGACGGCCCGCGCGGGGCTGTTGCGCGGCCGAGGGACCCCGCGCGGTGCAATGCCGCGCGGGCCCGGCTGGTCGCGCCCGGCGACCAGCGCCGCGGAGCCGGGGCTCGCGGCCCCGGCTCGCTCCCCCTCCCCTCGCTCGCCGTTGCGAGGGGGATGGGGGCGGGCTGGCTGGGTTGAACCAGCCAGCGACCGGCCGCGACATCGCGGTCGGTCAGGGCAGGGGGGACCTGACCACCCCCTTGCCCAGGGAGGTGGCGGCGCCGGCCGCGGTAGTAGCGACCGGCAGGTGGGGGGGGATTTGATCACCCTCCCACCTAGCGAAGCGATGCAGAGGGAGCGAGGGGCGCTCTCCCCCCCCCTTTACCGAGGGGGAGGAGCGTCGGGCTGAGGGGACCTGATCACCCCCAGCCCAGTCCTTTTCCTAATGACGACGCCCTGGGGGTATCGACCCCCAGGGCCCCTGGTGAGGGGATTTGACCGCCCCCACCAGGGATTTGAGAGAAGAAGGGGGGGGGCGGCATGTCCGCCGGTTACACCCCCCCCTAGTGAGGTTGAAACCGGACCCAGGTGAGTCCTGGGTCCCACCTGGCCCATTTGAGGGGCCAGGGGCTGGATGCATGAGGCAACCAGCCCGTAAGTATGACAATGAGGTCATCAGGACCGGTTGTAACAGACAACCGGTCCAGGGGATTGAACAGCAAAGGGGCTGGTTCAGCCCCGTAACGGTGGAAACACCAGAATGGACCGGAATAGGCAGGTCGTAAGGGTTCAGGGACTGATGCCATGTGGGCTGATGTAGTCCAAACCAAGTAACAAGGCTTGTAGAGCCTGTAGAGCTCTTTTGGGGCGGAAAATTTGCCTTTTGGCTTGTTGTATCATGGGTTCACAATAGGCCAATCTTTTGTACTTAAGGAGCTCTTCTCCCTGCTGTTTTCCATCATTCATTCATCATCCAATCGAATTCATCCAACATATTGCCCCATTGTGAGAGCCCCATTAGCCATTATTGACACACAGTGTCCAGCATTTCTTTTGCTTTAAATACTGCTCATTTGCCTAAGCTAATTGCTGGCCATAATTATAACACATTATCAGTACCAACATCATCATTACTTCCAAGCCATCTAGACCTTTGTACCTTACTTTGGAGAACCTCAAAGACCTCAAGTTTTCCAAGAAGATGTCCTATATCCCTGATGTTAGCTCTACCGAAATAATTCTGAATAGTCAGAACTATAATGCTTGGGCTGTCCTTATGGATAGTGAGCTGGATAACATCTGCTGTGGGGAAATTATGGATGCAGATGACACTCTGATCAGTTCAGAAGTGGAGAAGAAGTCTTACCATCTGATCCTTAGGCATCTTGATGAGAATCATGTGACATGGGTTGCTGATACTCTTAGGGAAGATGAGAGGAGGAGGGGCAGCATCCTTTGGAAGCTGCTTAAGTCCAAGTATGCTGGTGATTCTGTTCACCAGAAGGGTATAGCCTTTAATAAACTGTTCAAGTTACAATATTCGAATTGTAAACAGTTTGTGGCAGAGGCTAGGTCTAGTATAGCCAAGTTCAAGTCATCTGGACTTAACATGGATCCAGAGTGTTTGTCACTCTTAATCCTTCAAAAGCTGCCAAAAGAGTTTGATTCCTTAGTCAGAATCATTTCTCAATTGGATCCTCTTCCTGGGGAGGAGGATGTGCTTAAAAGGATTGAAAAGGATGACCTTCAATTCAAGATGAAGGGGGGTTCTGGAACAGCCCTAGTTGGAAAGACTGGAAAATCTTGCAAGAAGGCGAAAAAGGATTTGTCCAAGGTCTTATGTTACAATTGTCAGAATAAGGGTCACTATGCTAAGGACTGCAAGGAGGCCAAGAAAAGGAAGAAGTCCGAAGGGGATGACAAGGAGGTCAATCTCACAACTGAAAACGTTGCAATGGTGGCGTTGGATGCTCCAATTGAAGAGGCTGTTGTGGAAGAAGGTCCCAACAAGAAGGCCAAAATCGATGAGGATCAAGAAATGGACTTGATTGATTATGAAGTGAGTAATCTTAACCTCAAAGATAAGAACTTATCAGTGACTGATAAAGCTTTTTTCCTACTAGGAGGATTGAAGGAGGATGTTCTTGTTTTGATCGATTCTGGTTGTACAGATCACATGTTTTTTGAACCAAATTTATTTTCAAATCTTAGTGATTATGATGGGGTTGTAAATATTGGTCAGAAAGGCAGAACAATTCAGATTAAAGGAATTGGAAAAGTTATTCTTGCAAATCAACTGGGTTTCCAAATTACTTTTGATAAAGTGTTCTATGTACCAGAGTTGCCTTACAACCTTGTGTCTCTTGGGGTGTTATGGAAAAAAGGTTTCCAAATTCGTTATCTTAAAGGAGATAGGTTTGTTATTGATATGAATGGGAGAACTGTTCTTAGTGGACAAGTTCGGAATAAGCTTCTGTGTGCAAGCTTGTTCAAATTCTCAGCTCTGAGCACTGTTTCTCACAATAGAAGTGGCCATAAGGTAAAGGACAGCAACTGTGAGAGTTGTACCTTGGGGGCCAAGACTAGAAATGTGTTCTCTAAGAGTAGAGATCACACAGATGTTCCTAGAGAGGAATTTTCCATTGATTTGGCAGGGCCATTCACTCCAGAGTCCCTTGGTGGGGCAAGATACTTCATCAATTTAGTTGATACTGCAACTAATTATGTTTGGGTTAAACCGATTCGATCTAAGGATCAGACCACAGAGGAGGTTTCTGTAATCTTCAAAGTCTGGAAACAGAATGGTCTGATGAAGGAGATCAAGAGGGTTATTACCGATGGAGGGGGTGAATTCGTGAGTAAAGAATTTGGGAGGCTGTTGAAAGATTATGGTATCATTCATATAGTCACTACTGCAAGTACTCCACAAAATAATGGAATAGTTGAGAGAATGAATAGGACTTTACTGGACAAAGTCAGAACTATTATGTCTCAATCTGGTCTGCCAAAGTTCTTATGGGCTGAGTTGATGTGCACGGTGTGTCTGTTGCACAACATTGTAAGTGTTAATGGGAAGTGTCCCCATTATCAGTTTTGGAAGTTGTACCCCAAAACATCACACCTAAGAACAATTGGTTGCTTGGTGTATTATAGTGTCCACCATAATGAAATGGTCGGAAAATTAGACCCTAGAGCCAGAACAGGGGCACTTGTAGGCTATGATTTAATAAGTAAATCTTATAGGATCTATTGTCCAGGGACAAGAAAGGTTATCCGTAGCAGGGATGTAAAATTCGACGAAAGTACCTTTCCACTCAAAAGGAGTGAAGATGTTGTTGTGATTAAGCCACAACAAGAAATAGAATTAGCACCTATTTCACCAGCAAAAGCTGTGGAACATGTGGTTCCAGAAGATGAAGAGGTGGCAGACGTGCCACAAGAGGGTTCAGTACCCGCTTCAGGTGATTCTGTGGAATCAGAACCTGATGAGCCTCCACCTCCGGTTAGAAGGAGTGGTAGGTTTAGAGTACCGGTTGACAGGTACGGGGAGTGGAGATCCCATTATGCTGCCGCAGGATATGAGGAAGATACATTTCAGGAACAGTGTATGCTCAATGAAGTCCTGGAGTTGAGTTCAGAAATGGGTAACAGGGTTAACCCAAATAGCTTTGGCCAAGCTATGAATTCTGATGAGAGAGCCAACTGGAAGAGTGCTATTTTTGAGGAATTTGATTCTCTAGAGAATAATAGTGTCTTTGAAGTGGTTAAGCGGGATTCTGTTCCAAAAGGAAAGACCATTGTGGGGTCTCGATTGGTGTTAAACAAGAAGTTTGACACAAACGGAGTTTTGAAAAGGTTCAAGGCTAGATGTGTTGCACAGGGCTTCAAGCAGAGAGAGGGTATTGATTACCAAGAAACTTTCTCACCAACTGGAAGGCTGTCCACCTTCAGGTACATCATTGCTCTGGCAGTGGAGTTGGGTGAAGAAATCAGACAAGCTGATTTTGTAACAGCATACTTGAATGCAAAACTTGGAGAGGAGGAGACTGTTTATATGTCGATTCCTGATGGTTTTCGTGAATGGTTAGTAGAGACTAAACCAGAAACCATGAAGAAAATCTGTGTTAGAACTTTTCTTTCGGCAGATAAAGGGGAATATGTCCTCAAGCTGTGTAGATCCCTGTATGGATTGAAGCAAGCAGCTAGGTCATGGTATAACACCATGAGTGAGAAACTGATAGAGATTGGTTTTAAGACGTCTGAGGCCGATCCTTGCCTTTTTGTGAGGAAGGATGCAATTTTGTTTGTATGGGTCGATGACATTATCATTATTGGTGATGGTAAAGAGAGAGTCATGGAGACACTCAAAAAGGAATTCAAGATAAAAGATCTTGGTCTGGCGCAACAGGTGCTTGGAATGAAAGTCAGCAAGAGCAAGAATGGTATTAAGTTAGACCAGAACCATTATGTGGCAGCTCTTCTTAAGCAATACGGCTTAGAGGATGCAAAGGAGTTTGGTACTCCTATGCAGTCAAACATTCGTTTAGAGAAGTCTACAGATGAGGAGTATCTGGAGTTTGTTCAATCAGGGAATGACTACAGGTCAGCTGTTGGATCGCTTAATTATTTGGGGCAGTGTACAAGGCCCGATATTGCGTTTGCAATTGGGGTCTTGTCGCAACACTTAGAGAAGCCAAGCATGAGGCATTGGTCAGCGTTTAAAAGAGTTGTGAGGTATCTTAAAGGAACACACAGTCTGGGACTGTTGTTTACAAAGTCAGCAAACTTTGATTTGGTTGGTTATTCCGATGCAAGTTGGGCAGATGGTAACACTAGGGAATCAACAAGTGGTTTTGTATTCTTTTTAGGTAAGAATCTGGTGTCATGGATGTCCAAGAAGGTGTCGGCAATAAGTCTTTCATCAACAGAGGCTGAGTATAGAGCTTACTTAGCAGCTTCACAGGAAGCAAAATGGTTGAGAAAAGTCTTAGAGGACACACATAAACCACAAGGGTTTGCATTGTTGTATTCCGATAACCAGAGTGCCATTGCGTTGGCGCAAAACCAAGTGTTCCATTCAAGAACAAAACATATTGATGTCCACTATAACTATATTCGCGATGCAGTTAACTGCAAAGAGATTGTGTTGAGGTACATGCCCACTGGAGCAATGATTGCGGATATCTTGACTAAGGCATTAGACAGAAACAAGCATCAAGGCTTTGTGACTAATATGCGGATGTCACCCCTTTTGGATTAAGGGGGTGTGTTAAAATACGTACGCACTTACGCGGGTGCTACGTATAAGTGTAATCCAAATGGGATGCACAAATGGGCCTCTAAGGCCCATTGGACACACACACGGACCATACGGGCCCATGTGGATGTCACGGATTTGGGGAAACTGGCCTCAAAATGCGTGAAATAGGCCTATTGGTACACGGGCCCCAACGGGCCCGGTGGGGTATATGGGCAGATACAGCCAGATGGGCTTGTATGGGCATAATTGGGCCCAAGGTTTATTTTGGACATACTAGGCCAGATGGACTGGCCCGCCAAAGTATGTTTTTCTCAGTTTTCGGGCTTGGGGCGGCCCATTGGGGCCGCCGCCAGTGTCGCGGCCCACCCGGGGCCGCTGCCCGCGCCGGGACCCGTTCGGGGCCGCCTGTGTTCCTCGGCACGGCCCACGCGGGGCCCGACGGCCCGCGCGGGGCTGTTGCGCGGCCGAGGGACCCCGCGCGGTGCGATGCCGCGCGGGCCCGGCTGGTCGCGCCCGGCGACCAGCGCCGCGGAGCCGGGGCTCGCGGCCCCGGCTCGCTCCCCCTCCCCTCGCTCGCCGTTGCGAGGGGGATGGGGGCGGGCTGGCTGGGTTGAACCAGCCAGCGACCGGCCGCGACATCGCGGTCGGTCAGGGCAGGGGGGACCTGACCACCCCCTTGCCCAGGGAGGTGGCGGCGCCGGCCGCGGTAGTAGCGACCGGCAGGTGGGGGGGGATTTGATCACCCTCCCACCTAGCGAAGCGATGCAGAGGGAGCGAGGGGCGCTCTCCCCCCCCCTTTACCGAGGGGGAGGAGCGTCGGGCTGAGGGGACCTGATCACCCCCAGCCCAGTCCTTTTCCTAATGACGACGCCCTGGGGGTATCGACCCCCAGGGCCCCTGGTGAGGGGATTTGACCGCCCCCACCAGGGATTTGAGAGAAGAAGGGGGGGGGCGGCATGTCCGCCGGTTACACCCCCCCCTAGTGAGGTTGAAACCGGACCCAGGTGAGTCCTGGGTCCCACCTGGCCCATTTGAGGGGCCAGGGGCTGGATGCATGAGGCAACCAGCCCGTAAGTATGACAATGAGGTCATCAGGACCGGTTGTAACAGACAACCGGTCCAGGGGATTGAACAGCAAAGGGGCTGGTTCAGCCCCGTAACGGTGGAAACACCAGAATGGACCGGAATAGGCAGGTCGTAAGGGTTCAGGGACTGATGCCATGTGGGCTGATGTAGTCCAAACCAAGTAACAAGGCTTGTAGAGCCTGTAGAGCTCTTTTGGGGCGGAAAATTTGCCTTTTGGCTTGTTGTATCATGGGTTCACAATAGGCCAATCTTTTGTACTTAAGGAGCTCTTCTCCCTGCTGTTTTCCATCATTCATTCATCATCCAATCGAATTCATCCAACATATTGCCCCATTGTGAGAGCCCCATTAGCCATTATTGACACACAGTGTCCAGCATTTCTTTTGCTTTAAATACTGCTCATTTGCCTAAGCTAATTGCTGGCCATAATTATAACACTCCTTTTGATTATATGATAGCTTAGGGGGAGGGGCCAGAGGGGTGGAATCAGGAGTTTGATTAGATGAAGGAGGAGAAAGAGGATTTTAATCACTAGTTTGGTTGGATGAGATGATTGACAATGGGCCTGATGAAACAGTTCTGAAAAGTGGGTGGATTTTTTCTTGAGCCATTTCAAAAAGATATTTTCTTTGTAAGAAATGAAGTGGAGAAAGGAGTTGATAGTTGAGAAATATATTGAGAAGAAATTGATTGAAAAAATGTATTCAGAGAATTGATATAAGAGGGAAAAGGGGTTTTTGAAGGTATCTGAAGTTTTGAGTTGTTTTTGTTGAGGAGTGGTGAAGGATAATGAGCCGTTTGTAGTGTGGAGTGGTGATGAGTGGTGAAAAATAGATGGGAGAAGAAAGGGGGGGTGTTAGCAAGGCAATCAAAAAGGGATTTGAGATAAGGATACTGACCTGAAGATGGAGACAGTGATTGTGGGTTTGTGGGTGTGGTAAGCTTGTTTTTTGAGGGGAGGAGGAGGAAAATGTTGAGTGCTTCAGTCCAATGAGTGGGTGAGTCAAATGAGTGGGTGAGTCCAATGAGTGGGCTATTCCAATGAGTGGGTGAGGAGGAAAAGGGTGAGTGGCGGAGTCCAATGACTGAGAGAGGAGGAGTAAGAGCATGGTGGTAGTGGTGACTGGAAAGATCAAGTCAGTCAGTCTGGCATGAAAAAAAAAACTTGTGTGTTTTTCTCTTTACAAAGTATGAAATTAGAACATCATGATTCAAACTGAGCAAGGGAAAGAGGTAGAATTTGATCTCTCATGGAAAAAGAGTATTGATGAGATAAGACTGGAATGATTTGAGGGGGATCAGGCACATCTTCTTCAAAGATTTTATCCCATTCATCTTTGATGTTGGTCAATAAGTTATGGATAATAAAGCAGCAGACAATCCAGTTGATTAGTACCTTCATGTATTTGGAATTTTTGAACTGGCTTTGAATTTCTCTTAAGCTGGCCCATCTTTTTTTCAGGAATCCTATGGCATGCTCAATCAAAACTTGTGATTGGTAAAGATGATAGTTGAAATCAGTTTTGGCTTGATCATTGGATAAAACATTGCAGTATGCTGGAACCACATATTTACCACTGGAATAAGCAGAGTAAACCAGAAGGTATTGGCATTCATCAAAGTAGCTCTGAGGTTTCTGAGAAATCTGAATTTGGCTGAAGAAATAATAATCATGACAGGAAAATGGAAGGCCAGCATGGAGGGCAATGAAATTTTTGTTTTTTTTGCAAAAAAGTTGAACAGCAATAGAGTATCTATATGAACAAAGGAAGCATGGTTGGGCAGTTTTTTGTAAAAATAATTTGCTATTAAGAGATTGGATTGCCATTTCTTCCAATCAAAGTAGTGGTTTCCATCAAGCTTGGTTTTTAAACTCACAGGGATGGTGGTTCCATCAACAAATCTAATACAACCTTTGAAACCTTCAGTCCCCAGGACCTGTAAGATCTTGATGCACTCTTCCTTTTTTGGCCAGCATAGAAGTGAGAAAAAAAATTCTAGGACAGAATTGATAAAATTTTTGGTGTACAATTTGAATGTTCCATATCCAATAGAGAAAAGATTTTTCAATCAATGAAAAGAAGCACCATTAACATTGGATCCAAACAAACAAAGAGAAACAGAAAGTTGGATAGCAGTGTTTCATTGGGGATTCCAAGATTCATTCTTGAAGACAGGATGGTTCTCAATAATCTCCAAACGTTTTATGAATGATGCTAAAGAAGTTCAAAAGAGTTGATGGAAGCTTAATTCAGGGAGGAGATGAAGCTTCTGCCGTTTGTACATAGAATGGTGAAATTGATGTTTTCAGGGGATTAATTGGCAGTGTTCCAATAGAGAATTCAAGGATAACCAGTTGGAATTGGAGTCTGAATTGAAGTCAAATATTGAAAAGATTTCAGTCAGCTTGATTCAATTTTTGAATAGCTTACTGGAGTTCAGTTTTGACATGCTGAGAAGTGAAGAGTTTGGGGAGGGGTGGATTTTGTGATTAGAAGTGATGAGGAGGTGTGTGACACAATGGAGATGGGATTGGTATGGATTTGCTGAGGTGGAGGTGTGGATAGGTGTTTTTCATGGGAAGGATGGTGGATGGATTTTGGTGCATCATTGGCGGATTGGATTTTGAAATCTTCCATTTCAAAATACACCAGTTAAGTGGTAAGTTTATTTCAGAAACCAGCCATTAAAAATAGGGGTTTACAATGGCATATTTTCTAACTTTGATATGCCCTAATGGATATCACTTCAATTAATTTGAGACATAAAAATACAATAAAGATTTTTTTTTTCAGGGAACTCAAATCTGAGTTCAGATTTGAAGAAGAATTTTCTGCAGTATGAGAAAAATAACAATAAAATGATGAATATTCATTTTATTTAAAAAAATTGAGTTTTTCTTTCAGAGTTGAAATAAATTTGTAAATCATGCCAGAAGTTTTGAATTAAATGAAGAAACTTATATAATCATCTTTTTCTTTGAAGAAGTTGTGAACTAAAAAATTCTAAAAGCACACCTTTCTTTGAAATAGGGTGTGGACTTAGTAATTTTGAAAGCATTATTTTATCCCGGGCCACAGAAATTCTAAAACTGGGCAATTTCAATCAAATTTGCATCATCTTTATTCCTAACATCCTAATTGAGGTTCAAAATCCACCAGTTGGGAGGTTTCAAAAAAACAAAAAAAAATCATTCTTCCGCTAGCATTTTTTGCAAGGGAAGCGGGCTGGCCTGGATTAAACCAGAAAATTAAAAATTAATTATTATTTTTCAGAATTTTTAACAGTAAATTGAACAGTGATCACTTACAAGCAATTAATTACCCATGATTGTATTGAGTCTGGTAATTAAATCTGGACTCATAAATGAAAATGCTCTTCCTTCCTAAATCAGCAACACAATGAAGAACAAACTTTTATTGCTTCTTCTGGGAATCAATTCACTTTGTTTCAATTACAATTCACAAGAAGGACCATTTAAAATTTGATATGCTGTGTAAAGCCCATTTTGGCATCACCTAAAGTTATTCAAGATTTTTTTCAAGTGTGCATTCCATCAATAAAATTCACCTTGACAAGGATGAAAGTGAACTTAATGCCTAGCCAAGGTTGACTTGATGCCTGGAGAACTCAGTCTGGTACCGTTCCAAGTTTATCTTTGCACCAATCAGAGCTGGTTGCATTGACTGGCATAATACATGATCATTTTCTTTTTAGGAAATTGAGGGGTTAAAATTTGCAGGGAGGGAGGATGATTGTTTTGGTGAAACAAGCTTTGATTGAAATCAAGGGGAGCTTGGTTGAGCACAAAGTTTTAACCCCTGAAAGCCCAACCTAATCATGATCCCTGGGTACCAATCCAATTCCTGCTTGGTGCACCACAAGTAAAACTTGGAAAGACATCCACATGTGCTTTATACACAATATGAATGCTTGGAAATAGATCCTGGATTGAGGATATTTATACAGAAGAGTTATATTTTTCTTCTTGATTTGATCAACAATATCCTTCAAGAAATATTCTGGATTATCTTCACAGTGAATAAATATTGATTCAATTTTTTTTTTTGATTTGGGACCTCTGAAGGAATTGAATGAATTTCTGTGACCTTCTTGGGCTCCTATAATGGCTCATGAAACTGAAATATAGGAGATCCTAATTGTCTTGGCCACCTCTACCTTCAAATTAAAATAATTGATCAATTGCTTCTCAACCAGTTTGTTGATTTTTCTGCTGATGGTTTCATTTGGCTTCCAAGCCTGAGTCATTATTTATTTTTGATTTTTATTTTTTTTAAATATTTTTTAATATTTTTTTTTGATTTTTATGGAGGATTTTGAATGCCATTGAGCTTTTTCAATTTGAGAGAGGCTTTCAGTGAGCCTCTTGGATGGCTGTGGAGTGGGCCTTGAATTTTTCTTGGAATATCCTTGCTTTTTGTCATAGTTAGGGGCAGTATTATTGTTTGAAAATTTTAAAATTAGATTTTCCACAGAAACCTGAACAAGAATCAATCTTCCAGTTAAAAAAATTAATTATCAAAAAAAAAAACATGAAAAAGGTTGAATTAGAATGGGAAGGAAAATTTGGAAAACTCACTTGTGTTAATTGCTGTTGAAGTTGAGGGAATTATTTGTTTTTTTGATGGAGGAAAGGGGTTCAGTCTCCTTTTCATTTGTGGAAAACCCCAGACAGAAAACCCATCATGCAAAAATTATGGCACCAATTTTTCACTTGGCCATCTGTCCTTTTCCGTATTCTGTCTTATTTTTTCAGCAATTTTTATTTCCAGAAATGCACAACAAAAATTCTGGAAATTTTTCTTGAAATAGATATTATCTGGAATACTGTTTTCAAAAAGTTTATGGTTTGATATAAAGCCAGAAAATGTGTAGTCCTTCTTGTTTTTTTTCCTAATAATTTCCATTTTTTTCCCTTGCCAGCATCCAGGATAAACTACTTGGCTTAATGTGCAATTTTATAATTTTGTTAGTTATATATTGAGAGTGGGTAATAAAGGGGAAGAAAAACACTCAAAACTATCAAAAAAAATTTTGTTTGTCCCTCCAGTTTGTGGGGGTTTGGTTTAATGAAATAAAACAACGCCAATCAGGATTTGATGGGGGAAGTAGTGTGCATATTGATCCATGGTTCTTATAAGAGTATAATTTCTGTGTTAGATAGAATAGGAAGAAAACTGAGAGTGATATTAAATTCTACATGGCAGTTTATTTGGAAAAATGAAATTTCAAAAGGACTTTTGTTATTCCCCTCAGGGTTTTATGAGGGTATTTTTTAAGTACATCTAGGAATTTTGGGTCTTTTTTCTGTTGGTTCTATATTAGGATATGGCACTCAAAAAAAGTTAAAGTAATTGATCTGTTGTCCAAGTGGGGGTTTAAAAGTTTCTAGAAATATGATTTCTGGGGGAAAATATGGAGAATTTGAGCAGGCTACATCAGAAAATGTGTTTTTTTGGTTGTATCTATCATTTAAAACTTGGGTTTTACTTAGCATGCATCCACCAATATTTGAAGGGGAACATTACACTAAATAATAATTTTTGAGCTCTTCTATCCATTCTTTCATTTTTTCTATTCCCTATTTGAATCCAATGCATTCCTTTATTTTCATTTTTTTTCTGGAAATTCCCTGCTCATGTGTTACTGATACCAATAGCCACACCTTGCTTCCTGGAAAAATCATTTGCCAAGATGTCCCATCCTAAGAGATTTGAACTATTGAACCAGGTAAGCTTTTAAAAGGTTAGTTCTATTGTGATAATAATATCAAAAGAATTATAAGTGAGCTATATGTTCAGCTATATTCCTTTTGCACATTATAAGACTATGAAGCCTGCATTCTTACCAATATTCATATTATTCAATATCCATCTCATGTAACAAGGTCTTTTTTCTTGAAATGGTTTTACATAGCCCATTTAGGTTGATTGAAGGGGCAGGAAGGATCAAAATAATTTTACATTCTGCGCACCAATATTAACCATCCACTAACAATAGTCACACCTTTCTTCCTGGAAACACCATTTGCCAAAATTTTCCATCCTAAGAGATTTTGAATATTGAACTGGGTAAGATTTGAAAAGTTTATTTCTATGGTGATAATAATCTAAAAATAGTTCCAAGTGAGCTATATGCTCAGCTATATTTTTTTTGAACATTATAAGACTATGAAGCCTGTGTTCACTCCGCTATTCATATTATTCAAAAGCCATCTCATGTAACAAGGTCTTTTTTCTCAAAATGGTCTTCCATAGCCTATTTAGCTTTATTGAAGTGGCAGGAAGGATCAAACTCCTTTTGGATTCTATTTTCCAATACTAACCATCCACTCAGGATTGCTTCAGATTGGGATGAACAGGGCTTGAGCAGATATGATTATTTTCCATCAGCTATTTTGGATGAGTACAATTTTTTGTGCAGAAAACTAAATTTATGACTTCATGACATGTGCTGCTTTGACAGCTTCTAGCTCCCCTTAGAACTGTGGTTCAATTGAAAAAAGCGCCTAATTGGCTCTTTTATCTAAAATGTCCTTTGTTAGTTCATTAATATTCAGGTTGTTGAACAAGTTTGACTAGTGTCTGACCACATGTCTGTCAACCACAACCAGAATATATATGCTTTAATGTTGTCACACCCATATGTCTTGTTAGTATAGTGGCTCAGTCCTGGGCTCATCTTCCAGCCTAAAACCAAGGTCACTGGTTCAACCCGCCATAGAGCAAAGAATAAATAATGATAAAGTGTTTTGAAATTGTTTAGAAAATTTGATAATATTTTATGATAATTTGCAAGTATGTTTTTATGAGTATTGATTATGGAATGAAAAACTTGATAATATATATTAAGTTCCCAATATGATCCATTCTTTTGGGGATAAATTATAATAAATATTTAAATCCATAATCACTACTCTTTATAGATAAATTTAGTAAATTTATTATTATTCTTCTTTGGGATATATAGATACTTTAATATGCACAATTGAGCCTTAAGCAAGTCCACCCAGATAGCCCAGAGCTTGTTTTTAAGGCATGAAAATTGTAATATCATTAGAGTATACATACTCTATAGGACATTATATTTTTCACACCCCTGCGCCTTGATTTCACGCAGTTGCAATGTTCCTGCAAGGTCCCCCACCATCCCCATCCCATGTGTTAATCCTTGATTTCATGCAGTTTTCCAGAGTGGTCAAGAAAAAAATTAAAACGGGGGGCTCGAAAGGCATCTAAAAAACCTGTGAAAGAAAGATCAGAAATCTTGGCCTTTTTCAAGGCCTTCAAAATTACACTCAAAAATTTGAAAAAAGAAAACTTTACATCTTTAATTTTCTCACATTTTGAATTGATTTTTTTTTATTATTTTGAAAAATATGAAGGAAAAGAAGGTTTCAAAATATGCCAGGAAATTCAATCATAGTTTTTTTTAGACTTTTAGTACTTCATTTTCCCACCAGAAAATGGAATTAAAATCAAAAATAAGACATTCTTTTCAATTTTTTTTCCTTATCTTTCCAAAGAATTTTAAAAATTTTGAGCTTGCAGTCTTTTAGTGGGAATTGAGAAGGGAAAAAAAATTATGTGAGATTTTTTTGTAGCTTGTCTTTTCCAAAAAAATTAATAATTGAAAACACAAAAGTGCTGTTTTTTGCTTTAAATAAATGAGTAAATAATCAATAGAAAAATAAATTATGAAAAATTGAGAAAAAAAAACAAATAATTCAATCACTATCAATTTTTACTCCTTTATTTCTTGCATTTGAAGACTTTGTAGGAGGAAAAACAATCTTCCAACTAAGTTCACATTTATTACCAAGTTCAAAATTTCAAATCTCTTGGGATGCAAAATTTTGGCAAATGGTGTTTCCAGGAAGCAATGTGTGTAGTATTGGTGCACAGAATGTAAAAGGAGTTTGATCCTAATAAAGCTAAATTGGATATGTAAAACCATTTTAAGAAAAAAGAAGTTGTTACATGAGATGGCTATTGAATAATATGAATATTGGCAAGAATGCAGGCTTCTTAGTCTTATAATGTGCAAAGTAAATATAGCTGAACGTATTGATCAATTATAGTTATTTTTAGATCATGATCACCGTAGAACTAACCTTTTTAATCATGGGGGAATTGAGAGGAAAATAAGTTTTTGGCATCAACTTAGATAAACGCACCAATGGCCTTTTGTATGTATCTGACAGCAGGAAACCATTTCAAGATAATTTCATTCAGTAAGTTTGAGGGGAAGGTTGGGAAGTGTGGTTGAGATGTCTTCTTACTTGGTCTAAATCTTCATCCCAGACTTGATCCATGAAATTTTCATCCTTGAAGAAAGAGTTTGATTTCATTTCTTGATCATTTCCTGACTTATTGAACTCCAATAATCAGATTTATGGCCCAAGTTAACTTCTACTGATCTAAATCCACAGTTCCCATCACCCATCACATCTTGAAAAGGTGAAATTTTTTGTAAGGCTGTATTGGTGAAAATGAAATTATTGTATGGATACTAAAGAAAAAAGATGAGTATTATTTAAGATGAAATGAAAAAAAAATTCATACTTAATTTATCCATAGTCACCACTTGAAAATTATCAGAAGTTGAAAAAGAAAATGTTGTGACCTTGAATATTATCCCCAAAAACAATGAAATTTTAATAAATGAACCATAAATCAAGATTAATTCAGAAATGTATCCACCTTTTCAGTTTCAGAGGCTGTAGCTGTGGGAGAAAAGATTGCATTCCCTGGAGGCCTATAAGAATCTGAATCTCCATCTTCATGTTTTCTTCTCTTCATCCTCTTCAAATTACCAGGACTCAAATAATGGAAAACAATCTGCTTTCTGATGATGGTTCCTGACCTCTGATTGACAAAGAATAATATGAAAATTAATGGAAACTAGAAAAACTAGACTGATCCCCCTCTCAAAAAAAATCTCCAACTTTCTTCATTGTATCCAATTCTTCAATATCTGGGAGTTCTTCTCCACTCAATTCCTCTTCTGTTATGAAGTAATCCTGTTCAGGATGAAATGTTACCCTAATTGAAAAAGAGAAAAAAAACACCTCTTCCTCTGAATCCTGTTTCTCTTTTTCCTTGGAATTTTAATTCTCTTCCTTTCCTTTGTGTTTCCTCAGAATCTGAAATTAGAGATAACCAATTTCCAACCAAATTATGTTCAAATCAATCCAAAAGAAAGAGAGAAAAAACTAGAAAAACTAACCATTGCTTTACCAACTGCATGCTTCCTTGGTCTTCCTCTGCTGTTAGGTACTTCAACATATTCAACCCAGATGTATCCCTCTTAGAGGAGTTCTGAAACATCTTTTCCTTTTATTGGGTGATCCTTTGGGTCTTCCACAAATTTTTCTTTCTTGCTTTGATAGGGGTTCTTGAATGGGAGTCATTTAATACTGTTGGAGTAAACACTTACCTCCATTTCTCCATGTCACTCCTTCTTATCTTTCTCTCTCTTTGTATTCCTACTCTGTCTTTTTTCAGTCTCATACTTCTCTCATTACTCTTTGTCATGCTATGCCTGCGCGCACTTGTCTCACTCTCAGAATTCAATATTCAATATATCTTTCTCGGTTGTCTCAACGTGTGTGACACTTCATTCAGTCTTGTATACCTGAGGGCAGAGCCAGGACAAAGCAGAAGGCCTCTCTTCTCTGATCCTTCTTCTTTTATCTCAACTCTGCGTACCCTCAGGTAAGTCATGTTCTCTTTTATTCAATTTTCCTTTTCCTAAAACAGCTGTCTTCATTTCTTCCTGCTTATGAAATATTATCCTTCTACTTTGATCTCAACTCTGCGTACCCTCAGCCCAACAGGTTATAAGCCCAGAGATGCAACCAAATTGTCTATCAAACTAACCCAGAAGAATTTGGCACTCTAGGTGTTGTTACGCTGTTCAACTATGGATGAAAATAAATTGCATCTGGTGTTAAAAACACCCGCTATTATCCCGCTCAACTCTCCAGGATCTGATTCAAACTACTTGGACTGGGCAATGATACTTTGCATCCACTTCAGAGCGTCCGGAGTTGCATACCTTCTTACTGGCAACTCACAAAAACCAAATCAAGACACATGGTCTAAAGACAATCTGGCAGTGTGTTTGGTCATCTCAAGATCTATCAATCCATCAAATTTCCAATTCATAAGAAAGCAAAAAGAAAGCTCCATTGGAATGTGGAACTCTCTCCGCAAAGCACACCAGGACAGCTCATCGGGTGGTTGAATGTATTGGATCCAAAAGCCTTTTCTCACCAAGCTGAATGACAAAGACATGACCGCAAATCTTTCAGAAATAGTCTCCTATGGAGAAAAATTATCATCCCCATTACTCCTGAAAATACTCTCACGGCGGATGAACTCCAATCAACTGGGATCCTGCTTTCACTTCCAGACAACTGGCTCGCATGCGTATCAAGCATGATGAATGAAGAGTTGGCACCATCCTCAAAGCTTATAAATGCACTCAAGCAGGAAAATCTTCCCCAAAAAACCAGAAACAAAGAAGACTCACTTGTGGAAAACTCAAACAAATCCCAAGCCAATATCAAATTGTCCAATAGACAACAATGGGACAAGTCAAATCCATCGCAAGTCTATTACTGCACCAACTGCAAGATTGAGGGACACACATTTTCCAGATGTCCAGAGGTACACAAGGCTCTCAAAAAATCAAAACAAAACAAGCAAAATTGGAACAGACCTAATCAAAACAAAGCTAACTCTGTGGCAACAAACAAACTTGACGAGGAAGATGACTTCTCCAAATCTGAAGTAGTCATTCATGCCGGATACGCCGCATGCAATTTGACAAAGCTGAAACCAACCACCAATGCAGATTTCAACCTTGATTCTGGATGTACGTTCTCAATGACCCCGTTTCAAGGACAGCTTAGAAACAAATCCCCCTGCCTCACCTCAGTCCAACTGGCAGATGGCTTGACAATTTCATCCAGCATGGAAGGAAAACTTGACCTATCTTTTGGGAATATTAGCGCGTTGGTAGTCCCAAACCTACACAAACCTCTTCTCTCCATCTCAAGTCTGTGTGACACAGGACTCACTGTAATCTTCACCTCCGACCAATGCAAAATCTACAAAAACTCCAGTCTCTCAATCAATGTTCCACCGGTTGCTTCCGGCTATAGAAAATCTAACCTATACTATCTTCCTTTGAAGAAGGTAAGCCAAGAAGAATTGGTTTTCTGGAGCCTCAAGATTCTGTCTGACAACACCCTTTTTGGCTACCACTGCAGATTCTAACATCTCAACCTGAAATCACTCCGCAAGCTCTTGAAGTCTCACAATATCAAACCTAGCCTCAACAAAAAGTATGAGGTACAGCAATGCGCAACATGCATTCAATCAAAAATTTCTTGGACACCCTTTCATTCTTGTCTCAGCTATCGGTCAAATTCACCAGGCCAAATCATTCACTTGGACTTATGCAGCTTTTAAACTGCGTCACAAGAAGGTTTCAAATATATTATTACGTTCATAGAAGACTGCTCCAAAGCACTCTTTGCCTATCCTCTCAAACAAAAATACAATGCTTTCAAATGTGTGAAATCTTTTTTCTCCTATTTTGAAAATCAGTTTAAGTGCTCCATCAGCTGTCTACAAACCAAAAATGGAGGCAAATACATCAACAAGAAGATGAAGGGTTTTTTATTGCTCAAAGGCACTGATCATCAGCCAGGACCCCCATACTCCCCACAGCTGAAAGGTGTAGCCAAGCGATCCAACAGGACCATCTTAAATCTCATTTGATCCGCCCTCATATCCTCCAATCTTCCCAAAATCTACTGGGCTGACGCCCTCCGGCACTCACTCTTTGCCTTCAACTCCTTTCCCTGCAAAAACCCCTAGGGTTTCACCTCCCCCAACTCCATTCTGCACCAGAACAACGTACCTCCCACCTATCTTCACCCATTTGGATGCCTCACCTGGTACAAAGTACCCAAACACAATCTACAAAAGCTCTCATCAAAAGCTGGCCCATCAATTCTACTATCCTATCTCAGTCATGGGAACGGATACATACTTCTGGATCTGTTCGACAGGAGGGTCATTAAATCTAGGGACTGTCTTTTCAACAACACTCTCTTCCCATATGATTTGCCCGTTCAAGATACCAGTATGAATCTTTCTCCCATTGTCACTGAACTCCCCTGGCCTCCTTCCCCCCCCTTCCCCACTCCCCCCCTGCTCCTACCATCCCCAATGTTTCCTCTCTCCCCATTGTCCCTTCCTCCCCCGGTGCTGTATCCCCTGTTTCACCCCCTGCCTCATCCACTCCTTCCGATGGCCCCGGTCTCATCCCTACAACATCCCCCCCGCCTGAACTGGCCCCTGACGCTCCTGCTCCCTCCAGACCATCTCCCAATGCGGCGGCCTCCCTCCTGGTTGATCCAACCAGCTGTCCCCGTCACCGCAGTCCCAGCCCCTGCACCTCCAACGACTTGGTTTTTCCGCCACATCTATCCTTGCCATCTCCCTCTTTTGGATCTGAATCACCCTCTCCCCAACGTCGTCAGCTTGCCTTTCCCCCCCCCCTCTACCCGCCCCCCCCTTCCCCCCCTGCTCTTTGCTCACCAACCCCCCCTTGCTTCCCCTTTGCTCTTCCAGAGTCACTCGCCCTCCGTCTTGCTTTGGGAACTACTCATGATCAGCCAAAGTCAAGGACAATCTCCTCGCGCCTAAGACCTGGAAGCAACTAATGAAGTTGCCTCATTGTCAACGCTGGATCTCATCCGCTCACAAGGAAATCTCCTCTCTCCAAGGTATGAACACCTGGACCCTTGTCCCCCCGCCCACCGGTCGGAAAATAATTTGCTGTAAGTGGGTTTTGAAAGTCAAGCGGCAAGCCAATGGCTGCATCATCAAATTGAAGGCTTGTTTAGTGGCCATGGGCTTCTTGCAAGTTCAAGGCCTTGATTTCTCCAAAGTCTTTGCCCCCACCCTCCATCTCAAAACGTTA
Organism: Puccinia polysora; assembly: GCA_025617555.3. Taxonomy (NCBI): domain Eukaryota; kingdom Fungi; phylum Basidiomycota; class Pucciniomycetes; order Pucciniales; family Pucciniaceae; genus Puccinia; species Puccinia polysora. Next base: position 25,750,315 of record CM062642.1, on the reverse strand, counting down.
CGTCTACTCCTCTCCCTGTTAGGCAACAAAGGATGGGTCAGTTGCCAGGTTGATTTCAGAACCGCTTTCCTGAACGGGCATTTAGACAAGCCCGTTTACATGTCCCAGCCTCCAGGTTTTGAGGATCCTGCTCATCCCGATTGGGTATGTAAGGTGTCCAGGGCAATCTACAGCCTTTGAAAATCTCCCCACCAGTGGAACATCAAACTAAATTCCGCTCTACTGTCCCTTGGTCTTACCCGCTCCTCTTACAACCCCTCTCTCTACTTCAAGCTCTCACTCGGTGTTCTTGTGGGCGCCATCACTGCGCACGTGAACAACTTGGCCGTGGTCGGCTGCCCGGACTTTGTTAAGTCTTTCATCTCGGAAATTGGTAAGCTCTTCTCAATCAGCTTGGATGAGGACCTTGCCTTCTTCCTATCCATCTCCATCCACCGGGACATCCCATTGCGTACAGTCTCCATTGGCAAAAGCCACTATATCTCCTCAGTTGTCTCTGCTTTCCTTCCCTCATCCCGCGCGTCAGCCATCTCTCCAACCGACATCAACTTCAAGTTTCTCTCCAAACGCTCGCCTAACTCTCCTAGGTCCCCTCCCCAATACAACCAACTTATTGGGTCTTTACTCTGGATATCCCAGTGTACCCGCCCCAACATCTCATTTGCAGTCAAAAAACTTTCCCAGTTCTTGTAGGACCCATCTCTTGACCACTGGAACGCGGCAATCCCAATCCTACGTTATCTCAACGCCACCAAGCACCTCTGCCTCACTCTGGGAGTCAAAGACCTCAAATTTGTTGGCTACTCGAACTCCAACTGGGCTGAGGATTGGGATGATTGGCGCTCCATCTTGGGATACACTTTCCCCCTTGGTTCCGGCGCGATATCCTGGAATTCTAAAAAGCAACATACTGTTTTGCTCTCCAGCTCCAAAGCCAAACAAAAAGCTTTATCCGACTCCTGCAAGGAAGGCTATGTGTTGGTTGCCGTGGCTGCATGTAGGAATTGTGACAAATCACATTTCCTCCTGTAACTCCTCCAAATCAAAGAATTCTTGGATGCTGTCAGAAAATTCACTGTGAAACCTATACGTGGGGTTTCATGTGAAATATTGAAATGGCCAAAATTGCAATGCCATGTCTCTTTCCAAATCTTCATAATTTATTTAAAAATATAAGCAGTAGGAATTTGAGTTAGGTGTCAGTGACTGAACCTACCTTAATTTTTATTTAGATTCAGAATTTGAAATAATATTGTTGATATTATTTCTCCTTTAATAATATTTTTATTTATTTGTTTTATTTATGTTATTTTGTTAATTTTGCAGCCTGCTCTGCAATAGTAGCAAGCTGACATCCCCCCACTTCATGATATGGCCATATCTGAAAAAAAAATCTGGAGTTTTTGGGAAAATAATTCCATATGTATTTCAGCTCCTTTAACTGGCTCTGTACTTTCTGAGATGTATTTGTCCATCAGGTATATTACTCTCTGGTAACCATTCATCTCTGTCTGCAGATTCTCCTTTGTATCTTACTAAGTATAGTCTAACATCTTTACCTTGCACTCTCTCTTTCTTGTCTCTTAATATCCTGATCACTTTCCCTTTTTCTTGCATGGGGTCAGGTTCTATTGGGATTATTACTGGAGGGAGGTTGCTACCTTCTCTTGGTTGAAAGTGCTTTACTAAGCTAACAGGGAATACTGGGTGCTTTCTTGATAATTCTTTACTCAAGAATAATTCCACAGCATTCTTGCCATGCATTTTCTTGATAATAAATGGCCCTAAAAAAGCTGGTTTCAGCTTTCTGTTCCCTGCTAAATTGTTGAAGTTGGCAGTAGATATTAATATCTGATCTCCTATATCAAATTCAGGTTCTCTGTGTGATTTTTCCCATCTTTGTTTGTTTTATTCCACTGCTTCTTCTACACATTTTTTAGCATGATTATTTGCCAGGTCTATCATTTTCTTAAAGTCAAGAGATGTGGGGTGTATGGTGGCTAAGTTATAGTTCAGGGTATTCCTGGGGAGTTTTGGAATCCATCCTCTTTCAAGTAAGTAAGGGGCTTCTTTGGTAGTAGAGTGTTTACTGCTATTATAAGCAATATCCAGGGCTGGGAGTAAGCTTACCCAGTCATGGAAATATCCATCTGTGTTATTGTACAATAGACCAAAGCTACAAAAACTTCTTAACATATCTTCCAGGGTCTGTATCATCCTTTCAGCTAATCCATCAGTCTGGAAATGGTATGCTGTATAAAAGGCTAAAGTAGTACCCACTATATCATGTAGATTCCTCCAGAATTCAGAAGTGAATTTGGGGTCTCTGTCACTGATTATAATCTTAGGTATACCTACATCAGCTATAATCCTGTTCCAAAATAACAAGGCCACATCCATAGAATTGTCTTCTTTGTGGTTAGGTAAGAACTTTGCCTTGTTATAATATCTTTCTACTAACTAGGACAGAATTCTATGAGTTTGTACCTCCAGGGGGTAGGCCTGTGACAAAATCTGTATTAATTATTTCCAACCTAGTTTTGGGTTCAGAGATCTTTTGTAGGAGTCCAAACCTTTTTCCATTAGTTTTATTCAATTTCCGGCAAGTCTCACAGCTAGCAACATACTTAATAGTAATATGTTTCCAATCTATCCACCAAGAAGTCTGCTTTACTTTATCAAAGTTCCTTTCAGTTGATAGATTCCCTGATGAACAGTTTTCATGGCATTCCTGAAGGATTTGTTGTATATGATCTTTGTTGCTCAGTATCAACACACTGGAATGTTGTTTTCTATAGTATAGGAGACCATCCCAAAAAGTGAACCTTCCTGCTTTGTATGGTTTGAGTAATGAGGCTGGTAGACTATTTATTAGGGATGCTTCTGGGGATTCACATTGCATAATGGTAATCAGCAGCTTGAAGTCAGAGGAATATTTCTCTCTTACTAGATTAAAGGAAGCAGTATATAATTTACATAGGTGGATCCCCATAATTGGAGCATCTAATTTAAGAAGATTGATGTTTAAGATAGGAAAGATATCCTGATTCTCAGTTTCATATGTTTCAAATAATTGCTCTTTCATTTTTCATTTTATTTCTTTCTTTACTGTTCTGTTCTTTCCTCTTTTGGTTTCTTTCTTTATTCATTCTCACAGTATCATCCGCGCAACTCTAATCTCTGTCACAAGCTATCTTATACATGTCATCTCTCAATCTCATCCGCGCAACCCCCTTCTCTGTCACGGGTTTTCTCACACATTCCTCCTCTCTGACTCAATGATACTTCCTCATTGTCTCGTCATCTCCTTCCTTTTCAGTCTATTCCCCTTGTTCCTCTTCTTTCAACTCGATTCCTCTTCTTTTCTTTTCTTCTTCTCTTCAATCTTTACTTCACTGTTTGAATCTCCTCAAACTCAACTCTCAAGTACTCGTTCTGTCAATTTCTGACTGGTAAGACTTCAGCTTGCAGACTCTTCTTCTTATCATTCAAGTCTAACTCATCTTTTGAATCTATCTCAAAGTCTTTTCATCATTGCCTTCCCGTCTCTTATCAGAACTCAAACCTACCTACAGAAGATCTTGAAAATCACTCAACCCTTGTCCATTGCTTGATGTTTGTTCTTCTCCTTGACTCTTTCTTTGATTCAGTATTCTTTCTTTTCTTTTATTCTTGTGTTTTATTTCCTCTTTACTGATAATGTTTTTGTCTCAGCCCTCTTGATTCTTAATTCATTCAAGCTTTTCCCAATAATACAACAATATGCTGGATTGCTAGGGTCATTAGGTAAATCATTTCTACTTAAACTATCAGCTTTCTGGTGTTTAGCTCCAGCTTTATGTACTATAGTAATCTGGCCGCTATATTGTAATTTGCCACCTGAGCATATTTCTACTGGGAGTCTTCATGTTCATGAGAGTTCTCACAGCATTACAATCCATAATTATTTGGAAAGTGGTGCCTTCTAAGTAATGGTGCAACTTCTCTAGAGCCCATACTAGAGCCAAGAATTAAATCTGACTGGCTTCATATCTTTTCTCAGTTTCTTTGATCTGTCTAGATATAAAAAGTACTGGTTTCTCCACTGGTTTGTTTTCTTCTATTCTTTCTAGGTGTAAGGAAGCTCCTAACCCTTCCATACAGGTGTCAATGTACAGCTTAAAGGGTTTAGATTATTCAGTTTGGATTAGTAGAGGAGTGGAGTTCATAGCTATTTTCATTCTTCATAGTTTTTCAACCTCTCATGTGTCATTTCAAAGAGAGTGTTATTGTTGCATATTTTGTACAGACTTTTAGTTAGCATATCAAAATTTGGGATTTATTGTCTGTAGTAACTGCAAAAATTAATAAATGATAGAAACTATTTTTTATTCTGAGGCATGGGTCTTTTCATTACAGCAGCTATCTTATTCTGGTCAGCAGCTAGAGTTAGACCAGAGACTATATTTCCCAGAGCTTTCAGTTCTCCATATCCAAGGTTACATTTCTTCATGGAAACTTTCCATCCTTCTCTGGAAATAGTTTGGAGGACTAATCTTATTTGATTTATATGAGTATCCCAATCATCAGAATATATGATGAAATCATCTATATAAACCATAATCCATCCTTTTCTGATGTAAGTACCTAGAACTGTATCCATTGTTCTCTGGAAGTGTGATGGGGCATTCTTTATACCAAAAGGCATCCTGAGGTATTCATATATTCCTAAATGGCAGATTATTCTCATAAAATTTCTACTTTCAGGGCTTATAGGTATCTGATGGAACCCTTTAAGCATATCCATAGTAGTGATGTATTTAGCTTTAGACAGGTTATGCAAAGCATGATCAATCTGGGGGATGGTATAATAGTCTGCTTGAGTATAGTTATTCAGCATTCTGAAGTCTCCTACCATTCTTGACCTATCATTATGCAAAGCTATGATTACAGGCATGGCCACATCCACTTGTTCATTATGCCCAACTTTCCTCAATACTTGTAAGTTTATAATTTTTTTGGATGTGTTCCTCAAGAGCTATTCAAGATTTAGGACTAGAGGGATAAGCGGGTCTTCTTAGGTTAGGAGGATAAGGAGGCTTAATAGTCAAGGTCAATATCATGTCATGTCCTCTGATATCACCAATGGGATGATCTCTAGTACAGAAAGCATTTTGATTCTCAAAGCAGACTGTCAATATATCTTCCTTCTGTTCTTCAGAAAGTTTCTCATTCAGTGCAGCTTGAGAGAAGTATTCTTGGTTGAATTCTTCCAAGTGCTTTTGATAAGTAGAAGAGGGAAAGTTAGTTTGGATAGTGCATATCTTGAACTTCTTGTCCCAATTACAGCCCATGGTGAAATACCTTCCTTTGCTTTGGAACACATCTATTCCATATAGACATAAAGCATCATTCCCTATAATTAGATAGTCACGTAATTGGTTGAGCAATACCACAAATTCAACTTGAATCCTTAAAGATCCTTTAGTATGGGGCAGTACTATGGGAGCAGTCAATATGCCAATAGAATTCATAGTGGAGTTTCAAGAGCTAAACTTAGCTTTTGGGATGGGAAGAAGGTGTTCTTTCCAGTTGGGATCCCATTTGTTCAAGAATTCAGTGCAAACACATGAACAGAAAGCCCCACTGTCAAGTAATAACTTTATAGGTCTGTCTTTATACAATCCTGTTGCATAAAAAGTTTGACCAGTATTATAACTCTTACCACTCATAGGTTTAACTGTTAGAGTTTTAACATCAGTGAAATGTCTAGGAATTATGGAAGGGTCCCATTGTTGGGGAAAACTAGAGTCACCATGGATTTTATTGATTTATATAGAAGTCCCTATATCTCCTTCTATTACATTGATAGGGTTAGTCAGGATCAATTCACATTCAGACAGTGATCCTTCAGTATCAGCTGTTTCTTCATAGTTCTGGTTCCCTTCAGTCTCATGTTCTCCTTCCATTACTGCTATCTTCCTATTTGGTAATGGGCAGTCTTGTCTCATATGAACTGTTTTGTTACAGTTCCAACAAGTTCCAGGTATTCTTTCTTTATCCTTGTTCTCATTAGATTTCTTATTGTCAGGGATATTTATCAGAGGAGGTTGTTATCTGGTTTTATTAGTATTGAAGCTATCTTTGGGTCTAGAAGGAGCCTTCTTGTCTAACTCATTCATATCTATTACTTCTTCCAACACATTAATTAGAGTTGGTAGCTCAGCATCCATAGTCATTATGCATCTCACACTATGGTTAAGGTTTCAAGGGCACAGGTTGAGAATTCTTTCATTAAATTCCTCTTTATCAGCATCTGGATAGAAGCAGTCTAGTCTCCTCTTCTGTTCTAAGCACCATTTGTGAGGCTTATCCTTGGAGGGGTCAAATGAGGAATTATCAAAATTTTTCATCATTTTTCTTTTCCACATCTTAGAACCAAATTTTTTTTAATTAAGAGTTTCCAAGAATTCCATGGTAAGGATCCTAATTCTTCTATTTTAATAATAAACCAATCTAATTCTACTCCTTCAAAGAGTCTAGGCAGCCTGACTATGGCTATGGCTTCTGGCAGGTCATAGGAATTTATGGTATAGTCAATAAATTTGATGAAATTTATATGGTTTTATTCTCCTTCACCAGAGAACTTAGGCCATTCAGAGATAGGCGGTAAAGGTTTGAGGGCTTTTTCTATCTCAGGAGTAGGACTAGGCCTGAAAGTATCACTCTTATGCATTCCTAATAGGGGTGGTGCATAAGGGTTAGTTGTTTGTCTGGGAGGTTTTGGTTCCTCTGTGGTACTCGCCAAGGGGTTGTTCAGACAGACTTTTAAGTCTCTAAGATCATTCTTGATCAGATTAAGTTGCAGGTCCACTTTATTATTAAGCAGATTCAATTTTTCACTAAGAGGCAGAATGGATTTTTTAGTGGTATTCATTAATTCTTCTTTGAAATGCTGAAAGGACATAATAAAATCTTCTTGGATACTTGATAAAATATTCTCAATGGTTTGAGAATGACTCATTTTACCTTGGTTTATTGTTTCCAATAATTGTTCAGCATGTTCCTTAATAACTTCTATCCCTACAGCTTGTGATTGGTTACTAATAAATTTGGCCACTACTGAGGTCAATTTATCCAACTGGGTGCAAACACCATCCAAATTGCCACAAAAAATTTTGAAATGATGACGCATATCATTAGAAAAGGAAGTAATTACATCAGAGGTTTTTTTAGACAAAACACTGGGTTAAGAATTAGAAGCAAATTGTGGTACACCTTTCTCCACTTTTGAGCCAATTATATTATCTGATCCCAATCTTTCTTTCACTTTGGCTTTGGATGGGAAGAAGATCTCTTCTTTCCTGATCCTCTACCTTTCAGTTGGACTAATTGATCCTACGGATCCCACTTTTATATGTAGGACTCTACCTCTTTCCTGGGGATCATTTTCTGAAGAGCTATCTGGGTAGCCTTTGCCTGGGATATTATCTTTTTCATAGATAATACATCTTCCTTGGCTTGGGATTCTTTGAATTCTTCCCAATATTTCATGTGCTCTTTGACCAAGTCTTTGATCCTGGAATCCTTGGTTATATTCTGCTGGGGTGGCTGCAGGGAACCTCCTTGTGATGGAGGGGGGCTTGATTCTACTACCTTCTCCCGCTCTAGGTTGGGGGAGGGAAACAGTACTTGGGGCTGTTCCTTGCCCACCAACATTTGATTCATAGGTTCCAGCCCCCTCATGGTTGTCATTATTGGTTTCCTCACGGTTGATGGGGGCTCCTGGCAAAGATCCATAGAAGGGAACTCTTCTGGAGGCCCTTGTTTTACATCTATTCATGTTTGAATAAAATATTTTTAAGTATTTTTGTAAAATAAATTTGTGATAATATGTTTATTAAAACTTTCTGAAGTTGATTTTTAAAGGTACTAAGACTTTATTAGGATTATACTGGTCCTTAATAGGTAATAATAAAGGGTCTTGGTGTGTTCCAATGAGGTCTTCTCCAGTCCAGTCAATATTTTCAGGACATCCAGAGATATCTGGTACTTCTTGATCCAATAGATCTGGTACTTCTTGATCTAATAGATCATCTTCAGTGGTGGTGGTTTCTGGGATAGGAGGGTTCACTGATAGTATGAGATAGATATTTTATTAGTTAATAAAATATATTAATATTATTTTAATAAAAAATGTGGTAATATAATGTTTTTTGCTTACTTTTATATTTTAAAAACAAATTTATTTGGTATTTTTTCCAAGATTTATGTTGTCTTAATAGAGCTTGAAAGTTGAAACACCTTGCAAGATCTTCTTGTTCAGGGAGTTTGTCTAATTGTTCACAGAAAGAACAGATATTAAGTTTTTCAGCTTGAGTTAAAGCTTCCCAACCAGTTGGTTTATAATTTTTAATGTATTCTTCTTTTCTTATTTTTTAAAATATTTAAATAATATATTATTAATTCTGCATTGCTTTTGAAATCCACTTCAAAAGAAATTAATGACAAATCACAGTTTAAATAATTCAGATAATTATCTTTGATTAATTTTTACCTGAAATGTCTGGTCCAAGGTACTAAATATAATATAATGGAATATTTCCCAGCCAGACACCCAATTGTCAGGCTCCTGGATTCCAAGACTCTTTCTATCCTTTAGCTACCAGAGGTGATGGAATAAATAATAAATATATCATTCAATAATTGCAGCAAAAATCTGTAAAATATTTGGATAAAGCTATTACAAGGTTGATTGCTTTGGTTATGGTTTAATACTATAAATAAATATTAATAAATTGATTCTTAAATAGGTTAATAGAGGGGCCAAATTAATATTGGGGATCTTTAACACCTCTTTTCAGGTAATTAACTTTGAAAACACATATACCTGGTTACTTTGGAACCTTTAATTTATATTCTTAAAGGAGATATTTCCCCAAGATAATATATATATATATAATATATGGTGGTGTTACAGGGACTTGTAGCCAAGCTGCAAAAACAGAAAAAGGATAATAAGACTCACTGGTATATTATTAAATCCTTTGGGTACCTGTTTGGGATGTTCACTGATGGGTTAAACCTATTAATGGGGTTAAAAAGGTTGTTCAGCAGTTTAAATTGATATAAAGGGTTGGGGATGGATATTATTAATCACACTAAAGACATAGATAACTTACTTATCTCTTATAAGTATTTGATTACCTTGGCACAGGTTCTTGATGTAAATATAACTGGTTCTCTGGGTATTAATATCCTCAAAAGAGGTCTATATTTATAGCTTTTTGAGTCCCATTTTTTTCCTTCTGAGGGATACAGGGGCTCAAAGGGACGGTTTCTAAGGTTAGAAGGGTAACCAGAGGTAGCATTTCACGTGTTCTTGGTGCTTTAGCACAGGTAAAATCTAATTCCACAGGGTATGGGAATTATTCTTCTTTTTGATTGATGTTTAGATGTGTGAATAACGCTAATCTATCCACATGTTTCTTATTTAATTAATTATCTATATTAAATATTCTTAGGATGTTAATAACTTTCTTAGGAGACATTCCGACGGTTAATCTGATGTCAGGTGGTTTTTCATTATGTATTATTTGATGGGAGTGAAATAATGATATTGATTTTACACTTTATTTTTGAAATTCTGGTGTTTTACTCAAAATAATTAATTAAAAATATAAGTTATTTTTTACATAATCAGTTTCCTTAGCATTTCAGGGAAATGCTGATGTTTTAGAGTTCTCACAATTGTATATTTAAAGTACTTTAAGATATTTTACTAATAGTAGTTATCTTATTTTCAACATATTTTTTTTATTATATTATGTGAAAAATAGGTAGAAAGGTTATTTATGTATTGTAATATGATTTTATGCATTTTTAGATTACCTATTATCCACGGGGACATTTTATTACATATGTAGTATGTCCCCCTCTAGGTTGTAGCACCTTTACGTGGTACCTGGGCTTCTCAAGCCGCCTGTCATTCTGTCAGCCCATAGTCCCGCAGCTGCATACTTGTCAGATGACTGGGGCTGTCTACATGGCTTGTAAGGGTCCACTGACAGGGTGGCAGTTCTGTTTCTCAGCTGTGCACAGATGTGTTGGTTGCCATGGCTGCGTGTGGGAATTGTGACAAATCACATTTCCGCCCGTAACTCCTCCAAATCACAAATTTCTTGGATTCTGTCACAACATTCACTGTGAAACCTACATGTGGAGTTTCATGGAAACATTAAAATGGCCAAAATCCAAATGCTGTGTCTCTTTCCAAATCTTCATAGTTTATTTAAAAATATAAGCAGTAGGAATTTGAGGTAGGTGTCAGTGAGTGCCCCTACTGTTAGAATTATGGCCAGCAATTAGCTTAGGAAAATGAGCAGTATTTAAAGCAAAAGAAATGCTGGACACTGGGTGTCAATATTTTCTAATGGGGCTCTCACAATGGGGCAATATCTTGGATGAATTTGATTGGAATGATAAATGAATGGATGGAAAACAGCAGGGAGAAGGGCTCCTTAATTACAAAAGATTGGCCTCTTGTGAGCCCATGATACAACAAGCCAAAATGCAAATTTTCCGCCCCAAAAGAGCTCTACAGGCTCTACTGGCCTTGTTACTTGGTTTGGACTACATCAGCCCACATGGCATTAGTCCCTGTACCCTAACAACCAGCCTATTCTGGTTATTTCTGGTGTTTCCACCTCAATGGGGCTGAACCAGCCCCTTAACTGTTCAATCCCCTTGGCTTTTTGTCCTTTATAACCAGCCATGATGAACTTTATTTCCTTGTTTATGGGCTGGTTGCCTCATGCAGCCAGCCCCTGGCCCCTCAAATGGGCCAGGTGGGACCCAGGGCACACCTGGGTCCTGTCTCAGACTCACATGGGGGGGGGTGTGACCAGCGGACATGCTGTCCCCCCCCTCTTTCTCTCAAATCCCTGGTGGGGGCGGTCAAATCCCCTCACCAGGGGCCCTGGGGGTCAATAACCCCAGGGATTTGTCAAGTACGTTGGCCTGGGAGGTGTTCAAGTCCCCCCAGGCCCATTGCTCCTCCCCCTTGGTAAAGGGAGGGGGGGAGAGCGCCCCTGCCCTGCTTGGTTGCCTCAAACGATTTATGGGGGGGGTGATGAAATCCCCCCCACCTGCTGGTTGCTACTCTTGCGGCCGGCACCGCCACCTCCTTGGGCAAGGGGGTGGTCAGGTCACCCCTGCCCTGACCAACCGCGCTGTCGCGGTTGGTTGCTGGCTGGTTCAACCCAGCCAGCCTGCCCCCATCTCCTTTGCAATGGCAAGCAAGGGGAGGGGGAGCAAGCCGGGGCCGCAAGCCCCGGCTCCGTGGAGCTGGTCGCCTAGCGCAACCAGCCAGGCCCGCGCGGGATCCCTCGGCCGCGCGACAGCCCCGCGGCGGGCCGTCGGGCCCCGCGTGGGCCGCACCAAGGAACACAGGCGGCCCCGAAAGGGCCGCAATGCGGGCAGCGGCCCTGAGCGGGCCGCAAAACGGGAGGCGGCCCCTAGCTGGCCGTGACAGGGGCAGCGGCCCCAATAGGCGGCCCCAAGCCCAAATTGTGAGAATTACATACTTTGGCGGGCCAGCCCGTCTGGCCAAGTATGTCCATAATAAAGCTTGGGCCCTTTTATGCCCAAATAAGCCCATCTGGCTTGGGTGGCCCATCCACCCTGGCGGGCCCGTGAGGGCCCGTGTCCCAAAAGACCATAAAAACGTGTTTTGGCGCCCAAATGCCCAAAATCAATAACACCCACATAGGCCCACGTGGCCCATGTGATGTCCAATGGGCCGTGGAGGCACATTTTTGCATCCCATTTGGATTACACACTCCTATGCACATTACCTGAGTGAATCCGCATTTTAACACCTACCTTAATTTTTATGTAGATTCAGAATTTGAAATAATATTTCTAATATTATTTCTTTTTTAATAAGATTTTTATTTATTTATTTTTTATGTTATTTTGTTGCTTTTGCAGCTTGCTCTGCAATAGTAGCAAGCTGACAGTCATTTTGTGCAAACGTTCTAAACAACATGCCATCCTGGATAAGAGTATACTGAGTACCATCATAGCAAACATCACCATCATTCTGCTTGAATTTCCAACTGGAGATTATTGTGCCATCATAATTGGGGAATTAAAGCATGTTTGAGATCTGGAGGGGTCCATGCGCCGGAGGGAGGACTGCATCACCAAATTTTGTCATGGGAAACTGATCCATGGATCCAACGGTCAGGCTCATGTTTGTTTCTTCCAGGCTGGCAAATAGACTGACATAATTGGTGATGCTATCTGTGGCTCCAGAATCAATGAGCGCCAAATCTGCGGGGGAGGATGCCTTGTTGATAGAAGCCACATTGCTAGCAGCCCGTTTGGTTGCAAAGGTGGGGTGTACCGCACTTGATTGTTGAATGGCCATACCTGGGTTCATCAGTCTTGGATCCGGAATTGGCTTGAGGCCCGACTTACGCCTGGGACAGTTGGCAGGCCAGTGACCCTATGTGTAGCACCATTTGCATGGATTGCGCATATTGAGGTTGCTTTGGGCCCATTCATGTGGCTTTTCCATGCACAAGTTGCACAAAGTTTCAAGGTAGATGGTTGGCCCACCATGGCTGTTGTTCACAGCTTGTCCTTTGTTGCGTTGGCGGCCAGCGTGGCAAGGTGCAAGGTCATGTTGTGTGCGGTAGCTGAGGAGAGAGCTTGGGGGTATGTCCGTTGTTGATGAGATATGCCGGGAGAGTATCTCTAGTACGTTGTGGTAGGTAACTGTGAACAACTTGCTGATAGCAATACGGCTATCCAGGGGGTTGGTGCTATTGTGCTGGCAGTGGGTGACATTCTGATGCAGCCCAAAGGATAAGACATTGTCAACCAAGAAGCCGCTCACATTTTTCTCAATCTGTTGTAGACTTAGTTTCATGTTGTTGTAGGCCTTATTTGGGTTGGTCATGAGGGTGGGGTTGTTGAAGACTTTTGACCATTGTGTTTCCAAGTACAACCAAGAGACCATCAAAAATCAATTGCGTAGTATGCCAAACGCTTCTTGGCCTGGTCTGGATGACACAAAGGGTGAAAGCAAAGGATCAATGCTGTATTCAACCAGAGTGCCAGTAATGCCAGCTTGTTTGGGATGAATTTTGGGGATGGAAAAGTTGAAGTAGTTGCTCCTGTTGAAGAGTTGCTTCACACGCAGGTTCAGCGCCTGCGACCACTCAAGGAAGTTTTCTCCGTTGCCCTTGAAGTTAGGGCGCAGGCCTTTTCCCACTCATTTGTACTGAAGTTGAGTTTGAGCCTTGGAGTCAAGTGTTGGGGCGGATTGTTGCTTCTGGAGTGCGCTTAGTATGGTTGAAAGATCCGCCAAGGGTACGGAGGGCTCCTGCTTTTGCAATGAGCTGGTGGAGGCAGCCGGGGAGGCCTTTTTGTTCCGCAACATGAACCAAAAAGATTTGCTGGATCATGTATCACCCGCCAGTGTTTGGGTTGAAGGTAAGGTGTTGGACCAATGGGTTTCCGGTGAAGGGTTGGTCTAGATATGTGCTACGGTGTGATGGCACACGGTAGTACTTATAAGAAGGAAATTGGCATGCTGGTAAGCATGCGCAGGCTCATAACCTGTAGAGATGGGTAGGCAATTATGATTATAATTATTAAATTCCCCCAAGGATTTACATTCAGGTGATCCTAATCTTCCCTTTTATACACAGAAGATGAGATATGTTGGGACTGACACACACATGTCACACAAGTATCACACTAAGTCATAAAACCGCAAGTATATAACTTAAGAACCCGTCCTGTAGTGACGGACAATGCCATGAATTATCCTTTTCCAAACATATATGTCATCTAAGCAACCACAGGCTATGAGCCCCTAGAGCACATCAACTTTCAGTTTAGAATAACTTATTCCTTTAAATATCTTTATTCCATTGCTTTGAATCCCTGATTGAGGGTTTGGATTGACCTACAAGGCCGCTTTGCAACCCAACCAAATCTGGACTGCCTTGCAAGCACTACAGGCTGGAACATCCAACCCCAGTCAGGTCCCCATTTCTTTTTCCACCTTCCTAGTTTTCCCAAGCTCTTTCCTTCTATTTTCTTATTCCCTTCCATTCCCTTCCATTCACTTATCCTGTTTTCCTACATCTACAATCTCTTTCTACGTCTAAAACCACCCCGGGCTACCCCACTCTACTTTCTTAGCCCTATCTCTTTCCTTTTCTTCATTTTTTTTCTCCTTTTCTTCATTTGCAATCACGTATCTGGACCACCGCTGTTTGCCCAAACCCACTCAATGTCCCTTGCCCCCTACCAACAGCAAACTTGCTTATTAATGGTCCGCGGAAGGATAACAGAACCAAGAAGGGCTGTTTCTCACCCCAAATCTTGACCTGCCCACACGGCCAACCCCAAGCTACCTGTCAATGATGAACTACAAATTGATGAGGATCCAGAAGAAAACAACAATGTTGTTGAATCTTTGATTCAGTCACTATCTCTCAGTTCCATTATTTCCTGCTCCTCCGTATTATTCATTCTATCCTTTATTTATTTCAAGTTTTTTTTATATTTTATTTTATCTTTATGTGCGGTCATTAGGACTCTATGTGTGTCTCCTCATCTGCGCGCGTCCCTTCTTCACTTGTAAGCACGTACCAGTTCCAATACTCCAGATTTGGATTGCAGCTAAGCTACTACCTGGGTCCTGACTCGCGCACACCTCCTTCCTCTTTCCTCACACAACTACATTGGTTGTGTCATAGGATTGAGGGTGTCTCGAGTCAGGTAAGCTCTAGCCTTAAACTTCCTATCCGGTTCTCAATCTAACTCTCCTTGATTCTTGAGTCAGTTCAATTCTAGTTTACTATGCGATTATCATTTTCAAGTAAAGGTCTTCTGCAGCCTCACTACGTTGAATCCTGGTTTTAGGTTATTATTCCTTTCCATCCTCTCTTGGTTGTTCCTTTCACAGTTTTCCTGTTGCTGTCTCTTGTTTCTCCTCAGTTTCTGACGCAATCAATGGTTTTAGTTGCCTCCAATTTTTACATATTTACAGTCCCAAGGCTCACCAACTTCACCAGGATTGATACTCTTAAATCCCACCATGTCCAATCACAACGAACCCAGTCCTAAACATTTCAACATTCCACTCCTAAGCGAAAACAACTTTGCTTCCTGGGTAATGCAAATGAGAAGCCATCTTTGTCAAAAAGGTCTTCTCGAGTATGTTGAGGAAATGGAATTTGAATCCCTTGTTGCTGCTCCCTCCACTGGTCCACAGAGGAAGAAGAGTTACAAAGCTGAAGACCTTATCATCCAACATCTAGGAGACACCGCTTTTGATGCTGTTATAAACCCACTTAATCACTCAAAACCTTCACTCATCTGGCAAATTATCCTAGACAGGTATGCATCCCAATCCACAAACAACAGAGGACGTATTTGGTTGAACTTCATCCAATACAACTTTGATGGAAATCTACATACCTATCTACAAGAGTGCAGAAAACTTATGAATGAACTGGCCATTGTTAAGCTTGAAGTTTTCCAAGACATTCTTAGCTACACTATCCTTGCTAAACTCACAGCAAACTTTTACCACCTAGTCGACAGCATTCTCCTCAACAACAGCTTACTTCAAAGTCCAACTCTGGTCCTCAACAAGCTGCAAGAAGTGACCCATCTGGAATCTGCCCAAGCACTCCCTAACTTGACCACTCCCACTACAAATCCTCCTGAACAAACTGGATCCATGGCCCTGCTAAAAGCAAAAACACAAAAAGGTCCTAAACATCCATGCTCCAAGGGCCATCACAACCCCCTTGCCAAAAATCCTGAGTCACATTGCTGGCATCTACACCCACATCTTAGACCTGACAAGAACACTGCCCAAGCTCATCACTTCCAACCTATAGAACCAAGCACATCAGCCACCAAAAATCCTGCCAAACCAGCCAATGCCTTCTTCAATGCTCAGCTCTATCAGAAGGCAATCATCCCTGACTCTAAGAAGACAACTGTCCTGCCCCCTGTCCTGGACTATGGGGCTAGCCATCATATTGTGAATGATCCCAAATACCTTCTCACCTCAAAACCAATCAACCTGAAAGTTGGATTGGGCTCTTACTCCTCAGCCCACCAAGCCACGGCTATAGGGACCGCCAAACTTGTCAATCACATGGGCTCCAAAACAGTACTGAAGGATGTCCTATTGATACCGGATCTGAACAGATGCCTGCTTTCACTGGACAGACTTTTAGTGCATAAATCAAATATCTTGCAATTTGGCCAAAGCGGAATCTTGATCAACATAGACAAGTTCCAGCTTGTTGGCTCAACCGTCAACCATCTCTTCGAAATATACAGCACTCGATTTGAGACAATTCCAACCCACTCTTCAATACACCACCTCTTGTCCAACAAGCTTGATTCCAAATGGCATCATTGCCTTGGTCACCCAGGGGCCGCTACCCAGAGACTACTCTTCCCTACTGCTGGCATGACTAGCATTGACTGCAACGTGTGCCAGACCTGCAAGATGACCACCACGCCATTCAATGGCCATTTCAAGGCTGCGAGCCAGCCTTTAGAAATCATGCACATTGACCTTGTTGGTCCAGTCTCAGTAGAATCAGCCGGAGGTTGCAAATATTTCTTAACTATTGTAGACCAATACTCCCGCTTCAAGACAGTTCCTTTCCTGAAGAACAAGAGTGAGGCCCTATCAACTTTGAAGCAATTTTTGTCTGCCTCTGAATGTTGTCTAAATCAAAAATTGATCACCTTAGTCTCAGAAAACGGTGGTGAGTTCACAAGCTCCAATTTTAAAAACTACTGTCAGGAAGCCAGGATTACTCATCACCTCTCACCTCCCTACACCCCCCAACAAAACGGCTTAGTAGAATGAGAAAACAGATCCATCATAGAGAAGGCCAGATGCCTTTTCAACCACAGCAAACTACCTCCTTGCTATTGGGCTGAAACCATCAAGACTGCCACCAATCTTCTCAACCTACTGCCGGTAACATCTAACCAAAAGCGCATTCCCTACGCCATCTGGTTCAACGCCAAGTTCAACTATGACATGCTCAGACCTTTTGGATGCACCTTGTTTGTCCAAATTCCCAAATCAAACCAAGAATTTGAACTGAGTGTCACTGGCTTCACAGGAATCATGCTGTGTTACAGCAATTAATTCTCTTCATACAAGATTCTCAACCCCATTAATGGTAAAGTCCACATCAATGCAAATGCAAGATTCAATGAAACCAAATTTGGAGGAAGCGCTTCAACTCACTCTCCATTTCCATGTTTCTCTGATCTCGCTGCCGACCCAGTTCATCTTCCTAATGATCCGGGACCAGCTGTGACCCTCAATTCTGATCCCTCACTATCCAAATCCATCATCAGAGAGCCTAATATTGATAACATTCACAAAGCCCGCCCCAGCAAAGTCAGCACCAACAACATAGTCACGTACCCCAGGCATGAAGGATCTCAACTATATCTGGCCATAAATTATTCAGATCCAGCCACTCTAGACAAAGCCCTGAACAACAAATTCAAATTAGAATGGATAAAAGCCATGAATCAAGAACTTCTCAACCTGGAATCCTATGACGTGTGGGAAGAGCAAGCCATCAACCCTTACTCTAAAGCAATCAAATGTGTTTGGGTCTTTCGTGCCAAGCGTAATGCCAACAACAAGATAATCAAATTCAAGGCTTGACTTTGTGTACAAGGTTTCAATCAAAGGGAGGGAGTCAATTTTGAAAGTGTTTTTGCCCCCATGGGTGACAAGACCTCTCTCCGACTACTAACCACTTACGCAGCTCAGAACGACTTACTGTTCCACCAACTTGATGTCAAATCTGCTTTTCTAAATGCCCCACTCAAGGAAAACATCTTCATCATCCCTCCGGCTAATGCCTCTACAGCACCAGGCAAGACTCTCAAGCTCAAGAAAGCTCTGTACGGCTTGAAACAAGCTCCCATGGCATGGTATCAGACACTCAGCTCTTGGTTAATAAGTGTAGTTTTTCATCAAATTGAGGCGGATAACTGTGTCTTCTTCTCCAAAGAAACTTGGCTGTACATCCACGTGGATGACATTGCCATCTTCAGCAAGGACCCTATGAAGTTCAAAAAACTTATTGAGTCTCAATTCAAAATCAAGTATCTGGGCCAAGCTTCAATGCTCCTTGGCATCAATGTTGACGTCACTACAAATTGCTTCAAACTATCCCAGCTGGCCTACATCAACTCCTTGGTCAGCAAATATGACCTACCCAATTACAAAGAACACTCAACTCCCTTCAAACCTCACGGAAAGCTACAAGTGTCCACAACTGAAGAGCATGAGGAATTTCTGAAAACTGGTCATGACTATAGGAAGGTCATTGGTGAATTGCTGTACATTAGCTGCAACACACAACCCGAAATCACCTTTGCAACAAACTACTTGTCACAGTTTCTCACAAAGCCCAACAACACTCACTACAATGCTGCCCTAAAGGTGATCAACTACCTCAAACACACCAGCTCAAAAGGTCTCAACTATCAGAAAGTCGAGTTGCCCAAGGAACTGGTTGCATATGTAGATTTCAATTGGGCAACCTTTCCTCAGACCCGTTGATCAATATCTGGACTCTTGATTACCTGGAAAGGAAAAATAATCACGTTGAAGTCAAAGAAGCAGCCCAGGATTTCTCTTTCAACCACCGAATCTGAATACAAATCAGTAGGGGATGGGCTGAAAGAGGTGCTCTGGCTAACTACCCTTCTGTCCGAGTTCTTTCAGTTCAAGCCGCTCAAGCCTACCCCAATCCTGGAAGACAACAAAGGCTGTATCAAGCTTGCACTTCAGCAAGCCAATCAATCCTCCTTCCAAACCAAGCATATCGACATCCGTCATCACTTTATCAGGGAGGAGCTTAAAAAGGGTACGATCAGTCTGCAAGAGGTATCATCAAAAAATAACCACGCCGATTTCCTGACAAAACCGGTGTCAAGACAGATACTAGAGACTTTTCTGAGTGCTATAAGTGTTTGCTGATCATGAACCTGAGAGATGGGGTGGCTGTTGAATCTTTGATTCAGTC
The DNA here is from genome assembly GCA_025617555.3 of Puccinia polysora. Lineage (NCBI taxonomy): Eukaryota > Fungi > Basidiomycota > Pucciniomycetes > Pucciniales > Pucciniaceae > Puccinia > Puccinia polysora. The sequence goes on along the minus strand of CM062642.1, from coordinate 25,731,218 downwards.
ACTATCTCTCAGTTCCATTATTTCCTGCTCCTCCTTATTATTCATTCTATCCTTTATTTATTTCAAGTTTTTTTTCTATTTTATTTTATCTTTATGTGCGGTCATTAGGACTCTATGTGTGTCTCCTCATCTGCGCGCGTCTCTTCTTCACTTGTAAGCACGTACCAGTGCCAATACTCCAGATTTGGATTGCAGCTAAGCTACTACCTGGGTACTGACTCGCGCACACCTCCTTCCTCTTTCCTCACACAACTACATCGGTTGTGTCATAGGATTGAGGGTGTCTTGAGTCAGGTAAGCGCTAGCCTTAAACTTCCTATCCTGTTCTCAATATAACTCTCCTTGATTCTTGAGTCAGTTCAATTCTAGTTTACTATGCAATTATCATTTTCAAGTAAAGGTCTTCTGCAGCCTCACTACGTTGAATCCTGGTTTTAGGTTATTATTCATTTCCATCCTCTCTTGGTTGTTCCTTTCACAGTTTTCCTGTTTCTGTCTCTTGTTTCTCCTCAGTTTTTGACGCAATCAATGGTTTTAGTTGCCTCCAATTTTTAAAAATGTTCCTGTCAATCCAAACGTGGGGCATGACAATTGAGAGCCACCACACAGTACCCTAAGCCGACGCAACCTAGAAGAGGCTGAATTACAAATGGAAGGTCATGACCTCTGCAGCAGAATAATGCGGAGGGCAATGTCGCGTATCAGGACCAAGTCACTCCTGCTGACCAATGGCTCAAACATTGGCCAATGGTGCAAGGATGTACAAGAACTGGGGCTTGAGCTCCTGAGTGACGCCAACTTCTTTTTCAAACCATGCACAAACTGCATATTTGAGAAGATTGCGCAAGCAATCATTCTAGAAAACTTTTCCTTACCGCTGACTCATGAATTCCAGGACTTCCCAATGGCGCATCAGATGTACAAAGAAGCACATGCCAAATTCAACAATGTCAGCAGAGCGGCTCAGTTAAACATCTGGAGGAAGTTTGTGGAATTCAAGTTGGATCACTCAATGTCAACAGTAGGCATATTGTCCAAACTCAAGGAGTGGTGGTGGGAGTGGTCTAATCAGCATGTTGAGATATCATGGGACACCTTCTTGGCCTTTGTGGTACAGAATGGACTACCGCAAGGCTCATGCCTAAAGGACAAAGTAGAACACCGTTTGGAACACATGCTGATGGAAGACAACCAAAAACAAATATTGCTTGCAGCAGTGTTACATCTTATTGAGTCCTGCCAACAACAAATCAAACACAACAAAGTTGGAAGCCAGGACAGGACGGCATTTGCAACCTCCCTGGCAACGGCGGATGACCCTGGCAGGATGCTAACCTGAGAGCCTCTTCCGGACATATCATACCCAATTGAGACATACCTCAACCAGGTTGACAACAGCAACTGGGAACAAGCCATGGCCTTCTTTGCGGCAAGAGCCGCAAAGTTCTGGCAATGCGGGTCAAACAATCACATTTGACGGAACTGCCCCAGTAAGTAAAAACCTGAAGCACAAGCGCACGGAAACGCGCATACTCTCCAACCAAATATATCCCATTTTTGGGGCAGTATACCCTCCTGTCAACAACACGCCAACACAACCCTTCATAAATCCCGGCACGCAACACGGCCTGGCAATGGCTAAGCCAGGCATGAGGCCAGCGGACTACTATAAACCTGCGCAGCCTAGAGGTTACAATGCAAGGCGGAATGCGGGACAAACCAAAAGTCAACCATCCACCAGTGCAAGGATGATTGAACTTGGGTCCCTGCTGGATGACCTTTTGGAGTTCTCTTTCAACAACTTAGGTGGCCAGGATGACGTGAGTTGCCTGCCAATCATTGACTTGGGTGCATCCCATAGCCTGACAGGCTGTATTTCTCTCTTGCATGATTTCCGACCATTACCAAAACCAATCCTGCTGGCTGTAGCAACAAGGGGAAACCAGGATCATGTCACCGGATTTGGGACACTAAAGATACCAAATCCTGATGGTACAATTGTCTGCCTACAAGGGGTACTATTTAGCACCGCGGCAAGGGCAACGTTGATTTCCCTGGCCAGCTTGAGGCGGGATGGGTGTTTCTTTGCGTATGATGTGGCTAAAGACTCTTTTGAATTACACTCCCCGGATTCCCAGATAAAACACCAACTAAATGAGTTGAAGAAGCGCTTGTAAGAGATGCCGCTTTGAGGGAACACACCTGATAAAACACCAACTAAGTGAGTTGAAGAAGCGCTCGTAAGAGATGCCGCTTTGAGGGAACACACCTGGAGGACAGAGGAGTGAGATGGAACGCGCAGTGAGAATCAAAGGAAGAAGAATAGTTTGAATGAAGAAAAATTTGGAAGTCCGACCTGATAAAACACCAACTAAGTGAGTTGAAGAAGCGCTTGTAAGATATGCCGCTTTGAGGGAACACACCTGGGTGTATGGCAGACAACAAGAGTCGAGGAAAACAAAGTTGAAGAAAAGAGCAATGTAATGAGCGATGAAAACATGTAAGATGCGAGTGAGTTTGAGAAGAGAGAGTGGACATACCTGGAGGACAGAGGAGTGAGATGGAACGCGCAGTGAGAATCAAAGGAAGAAGAATAGTTTGAATGAAGAAAAAGTTGGAAGTCTCTGTCCTCCAGGAGTCGAGTGAGTGAATCTTGATTGTGGAGCTAGATTAGGTTTACAACTTTAATTATCATTACTATTCCCTGCAGTCCGGAGCGCGCTGGCATGCGTGGAGTCTCTCTCATCTCAATATTCCCGTCACCTTCTGTCATGCCCATTTGATGAGTTAAATTGCTGGTGGACTATTGACCACACCCTGTTGAGGTTTAAAGTGAAAGACAATTTTTCTTTCCCGAATCCTACGGCCAAATGCAATGAAGCTGGTGGCGATGCACCTATAACTGTGCAACAAACCATCTCTTCCAATGATGACAATATCTTAATTGCTCCAGTGGGTGATCACACGCCTTACCAATGGGATGGCAATGACCTTTATGCGAGCAAGCGCAAGCTACTCATGTGGCTTAGAATATTAGGCCACATAGGGCTTAGGCAACTGAGACGCTTGATCAAGGCCGGTTTGGGTTTTGGCCTGTCTGATAAGATCCCCCCGGGATCTATACACTGCACGGTGTGCGCAGTGAGCAGGAGCACCAAGCTCAACCAACTGGCGTCTTCCCAGAGGCAGCCAACCAAACTTGAGATAGTGGCGGTGGACTTGATCGGGCCCTTTAGCGTAGAGAATTACCTTGGGGGCCGCTTCCTCCTGACCCTGCGAGACGTGTGGTCAGGATTTTTGTTTGTTAAGGTGCTGACCAAAAAGTCCAAAGCCACAAAGGTGGTAATAGATATGATAACACAACTAGAATTGGCAACAGGAGAACAGGTGAAAATCCTACGTAGTGAAAATGGTGGAGAATTTGCTAACAAAGTTTTGAGTGACTTCCTAGTCTCAAAGGGTATTCTAGGGGAACGTTTGCTCCCCTACCACCATTATCAGAATGGTATGATTGAGAGGTTTAATCAAACGGTCGGCAACATGGCACGGACTATTCTGAATGACAGCAGGTTGCCAAAGACCTTCTGGGGTTTTGCTTTCACCTGGGCCACTTACACTTTGAACAGAATCACATGCAAAGCAAGCAGATCAGAAACACCTCACAAGGTGATGTTTGGCGTCAAACCACAGCTAGACCGGTTGCGTATATTTGGAGGCACCGCATATATACATGTTCCTGAAGAACAACACGGAAAACTGGACGATTGAGCGATTGAAGGTTGGGTTGTTGCCTATCTTGAGGAATCCAAGGTTTGGCTATTCTGGGTACTGTCAGAGCGCCGTTTCATCAAGTCTGCCATGACGCCTTTTGTGGATGGTACTCCAAAGATTCTGACAGTGTAGAGACTCCTGTGGGATTATATAAATAAAAGTAGCAAATAGCTTGCTGGCATTCCTTGAAGGGTAATTTAGTATTACTTCTACTTCTTTGGAGTATTAGTATATACTAAGAGTGGTTTTGAATTGCCTGCCCTTCTAGTACTATAGTAAGTCTGTACAATAATTTATTTAAATTAATGGCTGGTTTCTGTGAGACCTAATATGGGTCTCAGATCAGACCTAGATTAGTTATTAACTGTGGTATTGGTAGGATTTGTTGAAGAATAGAACAGATGTATTGGGTTATTGGTTATTTATTGATCAGATATATTTGATCTTAACCAATATCCCAATATTGAAGGGTTCAAGGGTTTATCAAAGTGATGGTTCAGGAGAGGACCCAAGGATGGGTTTAACCACAGGGGGCTGGGAAGAGGGAAGGTTGGTAGTTTCTTTTTGTTGTGCTCTCTTTCTTTGTAAGGGTTATTTATTAACTAATGAGTGTGGTTTCTTTAATATGGCGCTAAATATTTAGCTCACAGAAGAACCTGTTAAATTGAAGAATGGATTGAACACAAAACTGGAAAATTCAGCAAAGTGAGGTGAGGTTGATAGGAGTGGATAGGCGCTGAGTGTTTGGGGATATGGATGGACAAGTGAGGTTGAGTGGACTAATGATGAAACATAATGAAGAAAATTGAGAGGAACTGAAGAAGTCAGAAATTATGGAACCGTAGGAGGATGGACACAATATCTCACCAGGCACAGGGACAGGGCAAGTTGTTGAGAAAGATTTGGTGAGAAGGATTGAGTCAAGCAAGGAAAGAAAAGAGATATGAAAGAGAATGAAACCAGTCAAAGGAGAATGTTGAGCAGATGAATATTGAGGGGATAAGTTGAAGTTTAGATGAGAGCTGGGTCTGTGTCAGCTTGCTACTATATACAGAGCAAAACTGTCAAATAGTAACACAAAATATGAAAAATAAGAATACCTCAATTAAAAAAGCAAGGAGTGAGAAATCCATAAATATTATTACAGGAATGGATTGTTGGAGTCAAATCTGCTCTTATGCAGACTGCCACCCAAGGGTTCTAAGTCTTGGTACTGAAAGCCTGAACAGCATTGTCAAACGACACATCAGGTCTTTACAGCTAAATCCAAGCAAACCCTTGTTCAGTGGACAGGCACAATGGCTCATCTGGCAATGGCGCACTTAGCTTAGTGGTTAAAGCATCACTCATGAATGTTGAGGTCATGGGTTCAAATCCCATAGTGCACAACTACATTTTGGATTCTAAAATGGTAGCAAGAGTCTTCAGCCAAACGGCGCACCCTAACAGGTGGAAAAAGACAAGATGACCAGAACCAACTTGAGTTGTGAATAGCTGTATGCACCCTGCACAGAGCAAGGGGGAGTGTTGGAGTCAAATCTGCTCTTATGCAGACTGCCACCCAAGGGTTCTAAGTCTTGGTACTGAAAGCCTGAACAGCATTGTCAAACAACACATCAGGTCTTTACAGCTAAATCCAAGCAAACCCTTGTTGAGTGGACAGGCACAATGGCCCATCCAGCAATGGCGCACTTAGCTTAGTGGTTAAAGCATCACTCATGAATGTTGTGGTCATGCGTTCAAATCCCATAGTGCAAAACTACATTTTGGATTCTAACATGGATTTCTCACCCAAAATTAGGTAGGGTCACTCACTGACCCCACCCTTGAATTCCAAGTCCTTATATTTTTAAAATAATTAAAAAGAAAAGTACTGGAAATTACAACACCTGTATGGCACTTTTTGGCCATTCTAACATTTCACAGGTATTGTCACGTATAGGGTTTACACCTAAAATTCACTCAGAATTGAGGTGTTGTGTGTATTTTAGGAGTTACACGCAGAAATGTGTTATGTCACAATTCCCGCGCGCAGCCCCGCATCATTAAATAACCCTAAGTACTAGCAGCAGCAGGATCTCGCGTACTAGAGACCCGCGCGCAGCTGATTCTTCCACGCACGCAGCGGATCCTACCCCGCGCGCATCTGTACTACTGATCCCCGCGCCTGGATTAGTCGTGACTAATCTGACAACTAGGTACTGCTCAGAAGAGCTAAAACCTAGCTAGGGTTGCCTAGTGTATGTAACAATTGGACATATGCATTAATAATGATCTAAAAAAATCAAAAATGAAATAAAATTAATGAAAATTAAGTTTTAAACATTTTTTAATAATAAATCAAAGATCAAGGACTACCACGTAAACCACAGATCTTGATCTTTGAAGACCACAAAACACTACAAGAAGTGTTCATAAAAATTATTAAAAATTATCTAAATAATCAGCAGATGACAGAAAATCAGTAAACATTCACATCTGCACGCTTTAAAGCAATATCAGTAGTACAAATAAAGGATGAGTACAGAATGATCAAATTTGCGCCATAACTAATTAACAGATCCTGTGGCTAAAATAGTCCAGAAATCCAGCAGATCTATGGACAGCTGATTGACAGCACCAAGTAGACGTGCCAATTGTGCCCTGACTAGCTTGCCAGCCTCAGCCCACGAGCAGAACCCTCTCTAAGTGCACTGAGAAGACCAAAATCACCCCAAAAAGGTATTTATACAGACCTCTTTGGATCCATTATTCGATTAGAGTTTACCAGGAATTTATTTATTATCAATCAGAAACCGTGTAATTGTCAATCAACTGCTTATATGAAGATAATCAAGTGATTTATGACTTAGTCTTCCGTAGTATTATTTACCTATATTAACCAATCAACATTGAAGTTTAGTCAAGCTATCTACCCCATCTGCTCTGAAACCCTTCCAATTATTCCAGGATTTTCGTGGTAAAGTGCTCAGATTGAGTGTTACCCTTCCTGTCTAGGCCGCTTTTTCTGTTAAGCCTGGCCACCAGTGGAATAAGTCCTTTCTAAGACACCCATATTTATTCCAAGGTTCTTAAACTGCCTAAGGAGGCCCCTTGAAGAGAGGTTGCTAGTCTGTAAAGATCCCCAGTAGAATAATATTGTGGCCCCTCTTTTATATTGTATTGAAAACCATTTACTACCAAACCAATTAAACCTTGCAACTGCTCTTATTTGAGCTTCTAAGCATTTATTATTGGAATAATAATTATTATTATCATTCCAGCATTTTTATCACTCTCTGTAGCTAAAGGACTGCAAGGTTCCTGGTATCAGAGAGCTGATAGTCTGGATGATTGATGCCCGTGCCTCCCCTCAACATGAAAGAGATAGAAAAGAAAGAAACCAGGTGCACTTCAATTTTAGGAGTGAAGTGTCTTCACCCGTGAAGTGACATTGAGCGCGGCAGTAAGTACAAATGAGGACAGAACTTGACACAGAACTTAACACCCCTCCATGCCAGATGAGATATTGGGGAGATTGTGAGAAGAATCAAGAAAATGGAATAATAAAAATATGCTTTGAATGGAAGAAGCCTTATTTAGTGAGTCAGCTTTCATTTCTGTAGACCTTACTAGCTTAATTTCAATTCTCTTATGTTTTAATTCATCTCTCATCCCCTTAGCCTTTAAGTCCACATGTCTTGTTTTTGGGTTTGAGCCAAATTTTCTAATTTTATCATCCAGGCCACTGATGTCAATATGAAGAGGTATAGATTCAGGAGACGTTGCAAATATTTCATCCATCAAGGATTTGATGCATGTTGCTTCATGATATGAGTCAACCAGCGCGTTCAGTTCTGCATCCGTGGAAGACCACGTTATATTCTTCTGCTTACAACTATTCCAAGAAACCAGACTACCAAAGGTCACACAAAGATATCCCGTTTGAGACTTTTGAGTGTTTGGATCATCCGCCCATGAAGCATCTGAGAATACTTCCAGAGCATTCAATTGAGGGAAATACTTGAGCTCAATTTGGTAATGTTGCGTGTATTTGTGATACTTCCATTTTTTCTTTAATTTTTTCCAGTCTGTGATACTGGGTTTAGGCTTGAATCAAGCTTAACTTAAGATGGTGTGGTGAACCATTTGGGACACCTTGGGAAAAGAATTCAAAAATTCAAAACAAAAAAAAATTGAACTTAGAAAAAATTTGGATACTTCACTCCAACCCTTCCTGTCCTCATTGCATTGCTCCTCCTCATCCTCATTGCGTTGCTCCTCCTCATCCTCATTGCATTGCTCATCCTCATCCTCATTGCGTCGCTCCTCCTCATCCTCATCGCGTTGCTCATCCTCATCCTCATTGCGTTGCTCATCCTCATCCTCATTGCCTTGCTCATCCTCATCCTCATTGCATTGCTCATCCTCATCCTCATCGCGTCGCTCCTCCTCATCCTCATTGCATCACTCATCCTCATCCTCATTGCGTCGCTCCTCCTCATCCTCTGAGCCTCATCATTTTGAAAAAAAAATCTGCTTTCATTTGTGTTATCCAATTGTAAATAGTTACAGGGCTCTCTAGCCTATAAAAGGAGGGGCTCTCCCCTGCTTTTTTCCATCATCAATTCTTCCCACTAATAAGAATTATGAGCTTCTGATCCAAGAGCTCCTTCCTTTGTGAAATTGATCACTTATCCGGATATATCTTTGGATTATCCCTTGATCCTTATCCCTTACCCTTGACTTTTTTTTTTAAAGTCCAAAACTCTGATCCGCCCTTCTGTGGCCCTGTTCCTTATCACCAACCATAGCCTTTCTGGTTGAAGAAGAATTCATTAAGTTGAATTATTGAGTGTGTTATACCACTCTTGATCCCTTTTTCTGACCATTATTTGGTCTTGATCATTCATTTGATTGTCTTTCTGGACCAGTCACGTTTGACTAAGAGGTTTTATTAAGTTTAAACCTGGAGTGTTAAACCTCCCTTTAATTATTCAAGTTGCATTCTGCCACACTATTCTTGAATCCTTGAGAAGTGTTGGGTTACTCTTAGTCCGAAATAGTTACTGTTTGTTTCAGTGATCCATAAACATATTGCGTTGTCTTGTGCAGCCACCCACCATTATCTGGTACCCTTCAAGCGGTTGATTTCAGAGAGTTGGGAAGGTTCATTGAGAACCTGGAGGTTGATTGGGTTTGAGTTGATTTCTCCCAAGCACCTGCTGACAACCAGAGCTATTAGCGTGTGGGCGCCGTTACTTAAAACTGCTTTGTTCTATTGGTCTCTGAGCAAACTTTAACCTATTTTGTTCAAATTCTTTCTCCTCATCATCTTGGTTCAGTTAGTGCTTCTTCCCCCTCAGCTATTGTTGCTATTGACTTATCCCTATCCCATTTGATTCCTCATTAACAAAGGTTACTGGACCTTGATCCTGGTTACATTAAAATATTTTTGTAAAACTCAGGAGGGCAGCCTAAAAAAGCACCTATCCCCTCCACAGAACTGCCAAGGCCCTGCGCCGTTTGGAGTCTTACAACAGCAAAGCTGACGTTGGGTCTTGTGAATCAGGCTATATGGTTGAGCAGCCCTATAATGGATCTGTAGTTTATATTCAGAGCCTTGAATTGTTTGTGTTCCTCATCTGAGGCCGGGATAAGTTGCAAGTTGCAAGTAAGAGGAGTGGACAAGCCTTTGCAGTCTGTCAGCCCCAATTCTTCAATCCCATGCTGAATGTGATTCCCTTGGCTGAGAAGGATCCAATCTGTTTTGACATCAATTTTCATTCCAAGTATAGTGTTTGGGTCTTGACTTGAGGATCCCTTGAATTTTTCCAGGAATTTATTTTCAAAGTTCTGCCCGTCACCTACCAAAATTAAATTGTTGACATGGAAGAACAGCCTGGGTTTTCCGTTTTTTGATAAATAAAGACAGGGATTTCAGGCGGATTTGTAAAAGTCAATTTCCTTGAACCACAACGTTAATGTCTCTTACAAATTTTTGGGGGATTTCTTTAATCCATAGAGAGACTTTTTTAATTTGAGAAACTTTTACTTTTGCTTTGAGCCTTTTGGACTTTTAATGAAGACTTCTTTGTCTATTTGAGAATGCAAAAACGCACTTTTCACGTTGAATTGGCAGAATTTCTGAGAGGATTTCAGCGCGTTCACAAGTAGAAGTTGGAGAGTTGAAGGTTTACCGTGGGGGCAAAAGTTTTGAAGTAATCTAAACCCTTGATTTGACTACATCCTTGCATGCAGATGCGTGCCTTGTACTTGACCGGGTCACCATGGCAGTTTTCTTTCAGCCTGTAGATCCAAGTAGTTTGAAGCGGTTTTGCGGGATCAGGTCTGTTGTATTCTTCCCAGACATCAAATGACTCAATGGACAATAGCTCAGTGTCCATGGCGTTGATCCACTTTAGGTTTTCTTCACACGTGACAGCATCATTGTAACTTTTGGGTTTGTAATAATGGAAGAAACCCTAATGTTGAGGTGGTTTGATCAAGGATTGATCTTGGAGGTGTCTGAGTGGTTGAGTGGGAGGTTCAGGATCTGACTGCTTTTGTTGCAACGTTGGACGGCTTGCAATAGGCTTGTGGACAGAGTCTTCTTGAAAATCCCCTGAATCTTCCAACTCTGGATCTTGCAGAGATTTGCCGCAATCCAATGCTGAATCAGAGACTTTGGTTGGTACCAATCTGAACTTTGTGAAGGCAGGATTATTTGTGCATTCCAACTGTGGATCTCCCGGACTTTCAGGTTCATTGATGCAACCCTTGCTCTCCACGTCGTTCAATGTGATTGAAAGATTCAAGTTTTGAGGGTTAGAAATTTTTAGAAACTTGACGTGCTTTGTAGAAATAACAGGGTTAGATTTAGTTAGGATTTGATAAGAATGGAAGATTGGATTGAAGCCTACTAGAATTCCTTCCTCTCCCTTCTCCTTAAACTTATATTCTTTATCTCTTCTTGTGAGTAGGTAAACACATGGACATCCTATGGGTTTCAGATATGAAGCTGGCAAGGAATGCCCATGCACTTGGAACCAGGGGGATTTGGAGTTTGCCTCTCTGGGAATCTGATTTAGCATGAAGACGCTCAATTTGATGAACTCATGCCATTGATTAGATGAGATTTGACTTTCCTTTACAATGTTTCTTGCATACTCTGAGATGATTCTGTTTGCTTGTTCTGCTTTTCCATTATGCTTGGGATGATACAGTTCAGATAACACTTGCCAAATGTGATTTTCATCGTAGAAAGTTTGTAGTTTTTGGTTCACAAATTCAGATCCTCCGTCCAAACATACCTCAAAAGGATAATAACCGCGTTTCAATTCTCTTTTTTGATTAGGTCAATGATAACTTTAGGGGTTTCTTCCTTAGATCCTAGAGGAAATGCCCCAATATATCCCGTAGCGCTATTGACAAGAGTGAGAATATACCAATGTCCCCCCTTTGATTGAGGCTTGAGCAGTCCCATAAGGTCTAAGTGAATCCGCTCAAAAACTTTCTTTGCCTTGGCAGAAGTTTCCTTGAACAATGATTTGGTTATTTTGCTTTTGACGCGGAAGATGCATTCAAACTTTCTTTTGACTTTGGGAAAAATTTGTTTTGTGAATTGTTTGAGTCTTGACAGCAAAGCGTGCCGATAGTTTTGATGAATATCCATGAGCTTGTCCTCCTGAGTAACAGACAGATTTGCTGAGTGGGATTGGATCAGACTTCAATCAAAGTTGGGCGTTTCTAGGGAGTAAAGATTGTTTAAAATTGTCCCATTGAATACTCTTATGCCATCCTTGGACACCTCAAATCCATTCCTGCTAGCTTTCAGTGAGCACTGGCTTGATTGAGTGCACCGGCGCTAATCAGATTGATAGTCAAGTTTGGAACGTAGAAAACGTTTGAAAGTTCAAGCGTGAAATTTGCCCAGACCAGTATTTCCGTTCCTTTGCCTTTTATCTTGAGTTCTGCTCCTTTCTTTCCAGTTTTGATGGTTTGATCTTCACAGGAGGATAATTCCTTGAAATATCTACTGTTGTTAATCATATGTATCAACGCGCTGCTATCTAGGATAAATTTTGTGTTGGAGTTTCCATTATTGATCCACATTGATAGAAGAGTAAGGTAGTGAGCTACAGGGTAATTTTTCATTTGCTTCTTGCAAGATTTCCACTTTGCTTGGTCTTCTTTCCACAAATTGGGCGCAACCTCTGGATGGAGATGCCAGCAGCTGTTGGCCAAATGATGTTTATCTTGTTTAGGATTGTGGTATCCCTCAGTGCATCTCTTTCTTTTGCCCTGTTTCTCAGAGTTGGTCGTTCCACCAGGTTTGAAGTTGGTAAGAGCCACTTCCGTCCTTGCAAGTTGAATTTTTTGAGAATTTTGCGCTCAAGATTCATTGTTTAATTGATTAAGATGATTCAATACGTATTCCACTGTGAGTTCCTTGTCCGTGTGCATAATTTGGTGTTTGAAGTCCTTCATAGATTTGGGAAATTTAAAAAGCAGGTGATATGCCAGAATATTGTTAGGAAGAATAATACCAACTTCCAAAGATTTCTCAAGGCTCACTTTTGCCTTAGTGATAAAATCTCCGATCTTGTCTGGCATAAATTTCAAGTACAGGAAATCATTAAAAACTCTTGCCCTGTTTGAAGCCTGAGATGATGCGTATTTGTTGATAATTGCCTTCCAGAGTAGTTTGGCCAAGTTCTTATTAGTAGGTGTGACAATTTTATCATGAGTAGCCGCCTCAAGCCTGGAGATTATAAGGAGCTTGATTTCATTTTTAGCGTTGTTTTCTAGCGTTGAAAAATTGTTGTTAATAGATCTGGAGCATCCACAAATGTCCAGGATAGCGTCGATCTTGTCCTTCCACACGCCATAGTTATCATTGCTCAGTCTAGGGATTGTATCAAGAGCTGACTTCAGCATAGCTTGCCTTAATCCTTCTGACATGGCTGACTTCTTCCATTTTTGTCGTAGAGGTTTGAAATTTGAGGTTGAGTCAAGACCATTCGGCTTTTAACCGTATTAAATTGAAGAATGGATTGAACACAAAACTGGAAAATTCAGCAAAGTGAGGTGAGGTTGATAGGAGTGGACAGGCGCTGAGTGTTTGGGGATATGGACGGAAAAGTGAGGTTGAGTGGACTAATGATCAAACAGAATGAAGAAAATTGAGACGAATTGAAGAATTCAGAAATAATGGAACTGTAGGAGGATGGACACAATATCTCACCAGGCACACGGACAGGGAAAGTTGTTGAGAAAGATTTAGTGAGAAAGATTGAGTTGAGCAAGGAAAGAAAAGAGAGATGAAAGAGAATGAAACCAGTCAAAGGAGAATGTTGAGCAGATGAATATTGAGGGGATCAGGTGAAGTTTAGATGAGAGCTGGGTCTGGATGATTGATGCCTGTGCCTCCCCTCAAAATGACAGAGATAGGAAAGAAAGAAACCGGGTGCACTTCAATTTTAGGAGTGAAGTGTCTTCACCCCTGAAGTGACTTTGAGCGCGGCAGTAAGTACAAATGAGGACAGAACTTGACACAGAACTTAACAGAACCCTTATTCAAGCACCTGGTGGGTGGTTTAATTGGTTAAATATGGGTAATAACTTGGTTTCTGATTTCTTGTTTTCCTTTTATAACTGATTCACTACTAATATTCTATCTGGGTAGGTACCACAGATAGATGGGTTGATGGGGTGAGTAGGGATGATTGATAACTAGGCCAGATGGCATAATGATACAACTTGGATACGGCAGAGAGGCCCTCCTTAAATAGAAAATCCTGCCCCCAGGGGTGCTCAAGGCTGCCCCTGAGGGCTCTCCCTGTTCTGGTGAGGAACAGTGAGCTACAAATACATGAGACATTTTAGCTGGTTGGAAAAGGCTTGTATGGTTACATGAGGCATTTCTGCTGGTTGGAAAAAGCTGGTACAGGGGTTTCATGCATGCACAGCCCTGCATAAACTGCTGTGAATTGCAGATACAATGTATTCCTGTGCAGTACTGATGGTTGGTCTGGTGCTACTTGATTCTCCCTACATGTGCTGCTGTTCATTAACTGGTGATTTTGTTTGGTGCTGCATGGTCTTGACTGCCTGCATATATTGCTGTGTAGTGCTGTGGGTTGTTGTTACTGGTGGTTTGTTTGGAATCACATGCTTCTGACTACATAAATTGCTGTGTGGTGCTGTGGTTTTTTGGTACTGCATGGTTCTGGTAGTTTGTTTGGTATCACATGCTTCTGTCTGCATAAATTTCTGTGTGGTGCTGAGGTTGTTTGGTACTGAATGGTTCTGGTAGTTTGTTTGGTATCAAATTCTTCTGACTACATAAATTTCTGTGTGGTGCTGAGGTTGTTTGGTACTGCATGGTTCTGGTAGTTTTTTTGGTATCACTTCCTCCTGCATATATTTCTCCTGTATACTTCTGCACAGCCTTCTGTATGTATGTTTGCTTATTTGTTTGGTCCTGGTTGAGACTGGTTCCAATTCCCCCTGCCTTTACTGTTCCTGTACACTTCTGCAAAGCCTCCTGTATGTATATTTGCTTGCTTTCTGGGTGAGGTGATAGGAGCTGAACTAGCTGTACTGCCTCCTGTATCTGTATTGCTGTATTCTGGTTGGGGTGACAGGGTTGGTGTATGGTCCTGTTCTTGAGGATAAGCTGCCACTGGTATGTACTTGAGGGTTTACTAGGTATGCCTTATGTCTTCAACAGAGATGTGACACCTTTTTGGGTATGAGTTTGCCACAGTTGAAGGTTTCTTGGGCTGTATCTTCTAATCCATGAGAGATAGAGGGGTACTTTGACTGAGTTACTATGGGTTATTTGTGATTTAGAATCCATTTCTGAGGTTATCTTGATGGTTTGAGCTGTTTTTACACTATAAAAGTGAGTCTGATGGCTATAGGACAGGTTTGGACTACCACAATGGATGAGGAGCAAACGCCGGCATCCAGCCTGGTGCATGCCTTCTTCAACAAAATTACCCTTGGGAATTTTGAGAAGGAAAAACTGTTTGCGTCACAAAAGGTTATCATTGACCAGATACTGGCAACCTGCACCGCATATGACATATTGGTTCCAAGTACCTTCCACCAAGCAATGAAATCGACGGAGTGGGAGAAGGGGCAGAAGGCAATTGCGAAGGAACTGGAGTCGCTAGATGCAATGGGGGTTTGGGAAGCTCTTCCCATGCCAGAGGGAGTGGTGGCACTCAATTGCCGATGGGTCTTTGCCATCAAGAAGGCATTTGGCTCCAATGAGGACATCTATAAGGTTTTTTGCGTAGCAAAGGGTTTCAAACAGCTTAAAGGGATTGATTTTGAAGAAACTTTTGCCCCAACATCAATGTTTGTTTCACTGCAAATGCTCCTGACGATTGCAGCCAATCAAAAGTGGCCGGTATACAGCTTTGACTTCATAACGGCCTACCTCCACTCCAAGATTGACAAGGAGGTCTGGGTGAAGCCACCACAGGGCATGAACTTGCCGGCGGGGCATGGGTTACAATTGAAGAATTCGCTTTACAGGAAAAGACAAGCAGCTTGCTGCTGGTGGCACCACTTACGAGGAGTGCTTGGCTCCCTGGGATACAAACCATCACAATATGATACATCACTCTACATCCTCAAAAACGACTCAACTGGAGGAATCATAGGAATACACGTGGACAATGGGATTGTAACTGGTTTGTCAGACAAAGTCTTACAGAAGTTGGAGACCAAACTCAAAGATAAGCTGAAGATCAAATGGTCCAAGTCAATCTTGTGCATCATTGGCATGGATGTCAGGAGGGACAAGCAAGGTTTTGTGCTACACCAGCCAAGACTGATTGAGGGTATACTGAATCAGTTCTGGTGCGGGGGAGGGACTTCTCCCACACCTCTCCCACCTGGTTTCAACGCGGTTAGCAACATAACGGACCCAATTGACTCAGGTAAGTTTCTATCTGTTATGGGTTGCCTAAGTTACCTGGCAGTGGGCACCAGACCCGACATAGCTTTTGCCGTGAACTACTTATCATGTTTTGCTTCCTGCCTGACCCACAAACACTGGAAGGGCGTTAGGCACCTGCTTGGGTATTTGGCTGGCACCCGCAATCTCACACTGAACCTCTATCCCAAGCAAAGCCTGCAGGCCCTGAAGTGCTACTTTTACTCTTCGTGGTGTGGTGAGTTCTCTCGTGCGGCCTATGGAGTCTTCATCTCTTATCTGTCTTTCCCGATATTATGGGTGGCGCGCCGGCAACAAACAGTTGCGGCATCCACCTGCCATGCCAAATACATGGCGCTGGGCGTTGGAACCAGGAACTGCCTGTGTGTTATCAACCTATTAGAAGACTTCCTGCGTTTTCGCGAGATAGGGAACATGATGTGCAACAACAATTCTGCCATCAAGGTCTCAACTGACAACTTATCAAACAAACGGACCCAACACTCTGATTGTGAGTTCTTCATCACTAATGACGCTCTGCGTGAGGGTAAAACCCGCATCCACTGGGTTCCTTCCGTGGAGCAGGTAGCAGATATATTCACAAAACCCCTGAGTAGAGAGATCTTTGCCAAAATGAGAGAGACCGTCATGGCACAGTGAGGTGACGTTTGTTGGTGTATGACTGAGGAGGGGGTTGTTGGGACTGACACACACATGTCACACAAGTATCACACTAAGTCATAACAACGCAAGTATATAACTTAAGAACCCATCCTGGAGTGACAGACAATGCAATGAATTATCCTTTTCCAAACATATATGTCATCTAAGCAACCACAAGATACACGTGTTGGTTGTTAGGAGGAAAAACCAGGAAATTCCCTTACTTCATTTCATAGTGTCAATCCGTCACATATATATACTGTTCTGTATGTATGTAAATGATCCTTGTGTAATAATCTAGAATATTCCCATGCAAGGTTTGTCTTACCTAAATCCATAGTCAATATTTCTAGAAAGTTCCAATCCCCCCCTCAAACCTTGCATCATAACAAACCAAGGAGAAGTGATCAACAAAAATGAAAAGTCAGGAACAGGTAGTAGAGGAAAATAACAGGGAATCCAAGAGAAAATAAAATAAAATAAAAAAGAGAGAAGAGAAAAGATTGAGAGAATTAATTGACATCCAGAGTGCTCAATTGTTTTTTACAACAAGTTCAGAAGATTTTTTGCCCAATGTTGCTTGATTGGTGCCAAACGCTTAGTCATGACATCAGCCAACTGATCCACTGTGCTCACCCAGCATAACTTGAAACCGTTCCGTCTAATAGTATTGTTTACGTAGAAAAAAGTTCTCTCAATGTGCTTAAGTGGACCTTGCAAGGAATTGTCTTCCATCACCAGTATTGCAGTCTTATTGTCACAGAAGATGGTCACCGGAATCTTTTTGTAGCATTGATTAACCAATTTGTGTAGGAAGACAAGAAATTCCGTTCCAGCGCCAATTGCAATGTATTCTGCGGCGCACGTCGACATTGCCACCAGTTTCTGCCTCCTTGAGCTCCATGCCACAGTTGCCCCTGCAAAACAAACCACAAAGCCACTGGTTGATTGCTGAAACTCCCCACCCCAACCATCATCAGCCCAGAGTTCAAGGTTGTCATCAGTTGGATTGATCTTCAGTGTACGTTCCTTAGTCACCTTGATATAGCCAAGTAGATGCCTCAGGGATCTCCACTGCTCATCACCAGGGTGGGAGGAGTACCTTGCAAGGAAGTTCACAGCATAAGAGATATCTGGCCTTGTCCCAATTTCTAAGTAGTTCAAGGATGCAATGAACAACTTGAAGTCACCAGCAGCAATTCCACCCTTGGTGTTTGTCTATAGTGAGTTTTCCGGAAGAGTTGACAACATTGGCATCAGGGAGCGTTGAAAATTTTGTTCCGCATGGTCTATAAGCTGACATGGCAAGTGCCTCTGAGACAGGGTGATTCCATCCAAATGATTGATTGTGATCCCTACAATCTGCAACAACTTCTCTTGCCACTTGATTTTCAAAAAATTCTCCAAACCTTGTCTAATCTGATCACGTAGCAGCAAGATGCTAGAAATTACCACTCCATCATCCACATGCATCCAGACCAGCACAACATCATCACCCTTACAACACCAATAGAGTGAAAGCTCCACTTCTTCAAATTCAAACCCAATCTTCAGCATAATTCCCCTAAAATGTTTCCACCAGCACCGCGGTGCTTGCTTTGTCCCATAAAGTGCTTTGTGTAAGCGCAGCACCTTCCCACGCAGGTTGGGGCGCAAATCCACAGGTGGCCTTGCATACAGAGTTTCGTCAATTTTACTGTGCAGGTATGCACTCAAAACGTCAAACGAGTTGATAATCAACTTGTTCTTCACAGAAATAGCCAGTTAGAGTTGGAGGGATGATAGAGAGGCCATGGGAGAAAATTTTTCAAAAAAATCAATTCCCAATTGTTGAGTATAACCTTTCACAACCAGTTGTGCCTTGAAATGAGTCACCAGATTTTGATCATCACGTTTCAGGGAAAACAAAAATCTTTTGCCTAGTACCCTCATCCCCGGAATCTCATCCACAACATCCCACACTCCAAATGCCTTGCATGACTCAATTTCCTTGTTGCCCACTGTGGAAAGAATAAGGTTTTTCCCCCCTATAATTGCCCCAAGGTTTGGAAGTTAAAGGTTCCCTGCGTCTGAAAGGAGAGGAGGATGCCCAAAGTTGTACTTAAATGAGAAATAGAAATAAGGAGATAAGGAGATAAAGAAAAGTAGAGAGAGAGTGAAATTGCCAATCCTTCAATCCTAAGAACTTTCCACCTGGATGTGTATCCGGTATGAGTTCCTTTAATCTCTTGGTGAGATGATTGATCCAATCCAATGGTATGATGGTCTGATTCCATCCCCCCTCCTCCCCCCCTTTTTTGGAGTTGAGAGTGAGGATAAGTCCTCCCTCTCAACCCTAACCTAAGTACATGGGCAAATAACAGTATGCCAAAGAAACAGAAAACAATCCCAAAACAGAAACCCTAGCCTCCTCTCCCCACCTCCGTACCAAACTCCCCCCAATGTCTGTACACCGTTCCGTGCATCCGGTTTGTCCTTCTCATGACGCCGTCCTTGCACCGCGCCCTACTTGGAGCCCCCCGTGCCTGTCTGTATCCATTTGTCCGTGCCCGTCTTGGATGTCTGGTATTATCTGGCGTGATCTGCGCGCTTGCACGCGCGCTCCGTCTGTTCCTTTATAGCCCGCGGATTGCTCCTCCCCTACGTATCCAAACCAGCGCGCCCGCAAACCTAGTCGAGCGCACTACCTTCCAAATCCAATCTTGGGGGCGGATCGCCTCCCACGCCACATTTGATGCTGAGCCCAACCCGTCCACTAAGTGGGGAGCCAAACAGCGGCTGATGCTGATCCAGCAGCTGCCGCTGCTGACCACCCCGCATACCCTAATGCTGAGCCCGCTTGCCTCCAATGCTGAGTGCGCTGTGGAGACTCCTTTGGGATTGGGTAAAGTTTGCAAATAGCTTGCTGGCAGTCACTTGAGGGGGAATTTAGTATTGCAACTACAAATAAGATAGAGGAATACTAAGGGTGGTTTTGAATTGCCTGCCCCTCTGAGTACTATAGTAGTCTCACAACAATAAAAGAACAGAGAATTGTTGGCTGATTTTCAAATAGAGTTGCTACTATAGTAGTCTCTATCAGACCTAGGATCAATGTATTCAAGCTTGATAAGGAAGAAATGATGGAACAGATAGGTGACCTGGTGGATAGAAGCTGAGTAAGGGAAGATTCCTTTCTCCAGTCTTTTCCTTTATATATTTTTATATTTATTTTATTGGTTACTGATTGATACTCCTTTGGTGATACAGGTGATTATTTGAATAAAGCTTGAAATGGTTGGGCCTATAGTTGATGACTGATGATGATGTTGGATGATGATGATGATTGATGAAGTAGGTGATGATGATGAATGATGATGGATGAGGTAGGCGATGCTGATGACTGATGATGGTCAAGGTAGGTGATGATTATGGATGATGATGATGACTGATGATGATGATGGTGAGTGATGATGATGATGGATGATGGTCAAATTAAATGATTTTGATGATGGATGGTGATGATGATGATGACCAATGGTGATGATGGTAGGTGATGATGATAACTGATGATGATGATGGTAGGTGATGATGATGACTGATGATGATGATGATGGTAGGTGATGATGTTCAGGTTATGGGCACATGGTGGTGATGTTCACAGTTATGGGTTATGGAGTGAATAATGGTGGTGGTGGATGGTCAAAAGTATGGGTTATTGGATTGGGTCATGGTCAAAAGTATGTGTTGATGATGGTGATGGTGATGGTGATGGTTGATGGTGATGATGATGGTGATGGTGATGGTGATGATATGGGATATGGTATTGGTGATGATGATAGTATGGTTTATGGGATAATGGTTGAGGGTAGTAAAGTATGGGTTAAGGGTTCCTAAGAGGCATGGTGGTCCCTTGGAGGGAAGGATGGGGGGAACTGATGATGGGAGCTGAATGGGGAAGAGAGGCCCTCTATTTATAGAAAATCCTGCCCTCAGGGCTGCCCCTGAGGGTCTCCCTGATACAGTGAATACAGTTCATGAGGCATTTTTGCTGTTCAGAGGAGGAGGCTGTGCAGGATCTAAATGCATGTACACCCTTGCATGCATTGCTGTGCTGCATAGATACAGGTGCCCCCTGCATAAATTACTTCTGTATAGTGTCCTGTATGATGCTGTACAGCCTCTGCATGCAGTTTCTTGCATATATTTCTGTGTTTACAGGTGATTTGTTTGGTTCTACATGCAGTGCCTTGCATATATTGCTTCTGTATTATGTCCTGTATGCTGCTGTACAGCCTCTGCATGCAGTGTCTTGCATATATTGCTGTGTATACAGGTGATTTGTTTGGTTCTTCATGCAGTGCCTTGCATATATTAATTATGTATGCTGTTGAAGGTTTGTTTGGTGCTATATGGTTTTAGTTTATGGGGTATGTACTTGAAGGCATCCAGGGTATGTCCATGAACCTTCACTGGTCTGTGACACCTGGTAGGGGTATGGGTAGGCCACGGTTGATTTGAGCTGTATCTTCTAAACCAGGGGAGCTAGAGGGGTACTTTGGCTGAGTGAATAGGGGTTATCTTTGGTTTAGAATCCATTTTTGAGGTCTGTTTGATGATTGGAGCTTTCCTTATACTAGAAAAGTGAGTCTGATGGCTATAGGTTAGGTTTTGGAGCACCACAGCGCAGCCACAAAGCAGTTCCCAATCTGCGTCTATAAATTGACACCACACCAACCCGTCCACTAGGTGCGGAGCCAAAAAGCGGCTGCTGCTGATCCAGCAGCTGCCGCTGCTGAGCACTCCGCAAACCCTAATTCTGAGCCCGCTTGCCTCCAATGCTGAGTGCGCAGCCGCGAAGCAGTTTCCAATCCGTGTCTATAAATTCAAACCACAACACCCTTTCCCATTTTGGCCAGAGCAACAATTTCTTGGACTTTGCAAGTTATCAAGGAACCTCTAGGTCTGAAATCTGGGGAATACAGTCTATCATCATGTCCTGTGAGTCACAGATATTGTTGGTTGTTGTGTCACCAAGCTTGAGCTGAACAGTATTCAGAATATGGTCAAGACCACCCTTGTTGTCATACTTGGGAAGGGCAGAATTTGCATTAAAATACACAAATTCAACCGAATCAGACAAAATCAATTCATTACTCTGGCCATACCAAAAGTACCAGCCCCAGCCATCTTCCAGGTAGCCCAACAGGAAGCATAGCTTGGACCAATCATCAAGTTTTTTTGCTTCTCCTTTGGGATGTGAACATAAGCCTTTGCACCAAATGGATAGATGTTTTGTGCCTGAGGTTCAATCCCCGTCCATAGTTCCAGAGGTGTCTTTCCATTTGTGTGTTTTTTTGGAAGCCGGTTATGTAGGAAAGTTTCAGATTTGTATGCAAATGTCCAGAAGGATTGAGGGAGACCAGACTGCTTGAGCATTTCTCTGGCCATATCACCAAGTGTCCAATTGAGACATTCTGCTTCACTTTTCTGTTCAGGTGTGTAAGCCGAGGTCAGAGCCATTGTGGTGCCAATAGATGAAATAAATGATTGAAACAAATTTTTTTTATACTCCTTAGCATTGTCACAACGGAGATAGTTTGGGGCTTTTAGCTGGTTTTTAATAATTGTAAGAGCATGAGTCAACTTATTTTCCACATCCGACCGTGCATTCACTTGAAAACAATAGGAGAAAGTAGTTGCATGATCCCGCAGAGTAAGGATATATTTATTCCCCAGGATGTCCGGTGGATCAACTGGTCCTAACACGTCAGTGCAAACCAAGTCAAGCAGTTCATTGGTTTTAACCTCATTTCCCAGATTTGCCCGTCGCTGTTCACTTTTAGTGATTGCACAAGTCTCACAGAAAAACGGGACCCACTCCCTCTGGTCAAACTGAGGGACAAACTGTCTTAAGAATTGAAGAACCACCTTGTCTGACACATGGCCAAGGCAACAGTGCCATTCAAGGGATTTGGACACATCCCGTGAGATTTTCATTGCACATGGAGAGGGCACAGAGATTACAGAATTATCATTTCATCCTCCTGGTGCAGCCCAAAGTGTCCACGTTTGGTTGGTTAGAGAGGTATCAAAAAACAAATTCCCAGTTGCATCCTCCACTGTCAGCGTAGATCCAGAAAACCAAGGACAATACCCCTCTTCCACAAGCTGGCCTAGAGAGATGAGGGTCCCAGAGATGTTGGGGGAGTATAACACCTTCTCAATGTTGATCATTGAGTGTTTCCAGGGGATCCTGATAGTCCCCACATGGGAGGCATACGCACAGGTAGAACCAGAGGCCAATTTCAGTGGTAATTTCTGTTCAAGCTGTATAAGAGATACAAAGAGATCACGGCAGCCACTAACATGATGGGTCGCGCCGGTGTCAACAATACCTTCCCCTTCTATCTGAGGGACCGCAAGACATATTGCCGGCGCATTGGAGACTTCAGGGTTCTTCTGCCCACTGGATCCACCACCAGTGTGCCCCTGCTTCAAAGCACATCCAACCTTGTAGTGACCTCGTTGCTTGCAGTAGTTGCAGATCTTTTTGGGGCCAACATTACCAATGGGAATGTATAGAAGACCCGGTGGAAAGTTTAGCAAGTAACTACCACCCTTGTGCATTGGAGCAGCCAGGTTCTGACGCAGCGGCCCACCATGGTTGACATTCTGCCCTTGCAAGAATCCACGACAAGGACCAGCCAAGACCCAGTTAAGTTGGAATGGCTTGGAAGCCGTCCCATCCCCACCAGTGCTGTCAGCACTTAGACTGTTAAAAATTGCTTGAACATTGCGTGGCCCAAATGAATCAGTTTTCTTCAACTCAGCAAGAATGAGATTGTTCATGGCAGACTTGGTTGTCCCCACTGGTGGTGGCGTAATTTGATTGGAGCATGAGTGACTGGAATTCCATTGGTATCAAGATTCCCAAGCCTTCCAATTCTGATATTGTTCAAAAGAACAGGTTGAAGTGAGCCGTGTAGTTGTCAGTAGGTTTCCACCTCATCAATACCTCCGTCAGATTGAGCTGTTGCGACTGGTGTGGTGCTCTTTTATGGACGCGAGTCGGGAAAGGGCTGCGGGCGGCACGCTCAGCAATGGGCAGGGCCTCGCCGCAGCTAGCCGCGCTGTGGGCTCAGCAGCAGTCAGGTAGGCCCAGCAGCTGTCGGGTCGGGCTCAGCACCTGGAGACAGGAGAAGACAGATTACGCGGACCGGAAAGCTTGTGCGGATTGGAAGGCTTGCGCGGATTGGAAATCTTGCGCGGATCGGAAGGCTTGCGCGGATCGGAAAGCTTGCGCAGATTGGAAAGCTTGCGCGGATCGGACGGCTTGCGCGGATCGGACGGCTCGCGCAGACCAAGAGGACCGCGCATTGCAAGACGCGCGGATTGGGTCACGCGGGTACACCCTGGATACCTGGAACGGGTTGTCAGGCGGACGCGCGCGGGCGGGCAAGCCGGGCGTATGTTGATATTGAGGGGCATGGGTTATGGGGCAAGGGATGGAGGGGTAGGGTTGGGCTAGGGTTCTGTGCTTAGGGGTTGTATTTCATCATTCTTGCTTACTTGTGGTTGTACTTAGGTTAGGGTTGAGAGGGAGGGCTTAAATACTTCACTCTCAACTCAGGGTTGTAGGAGGAGGAATCACTGATCATCACTTCACTTCAGGACATTGGATTATCATTATCATCACTTCACTGGATCATCGGACTATCACTTTTTGCATGGCATTGGATGGGATTGGATTGGAAAGGGGGGAATTCATTTTATTATTGCTCTATCACTCTCTCCCTCTCACTCTCTCTCTCTTGACCGGCTGCATCCAATCTCCTTACAGACGCTTTGATCAATAACTTCCGGAACTCAAGGACAACTTCAGGGGTATTCCCTCTAAAGTTTCCACACCGGGTTGCCCTTTCAAAGTTTTTCCGGATAACTTGAATGACTTCAACAGACGTATCAGCATCTTCAACAAGGGGTTGCAGATCCATATCAATTTTATTGATCAATAGATTTCTCACCACTCTATCAACCATTGGCAGTAACACCCGCAGGTTATCGTTGTTGGCCAGAAATTGCGGTACAGCCAGAACTACATGGAGCGTTTGGTTGATGGAGGATATCCACAGATTGATGTTGGTACCGTCAGACTTCAGTTTTGGGTTGATGTACTGAGCATAGGACTGAGGCATAGAGATAAACTTTTGAGGAATTGTCCCTTTATCAATGACAATACCAGGTCTAGAGCTCTCCTGAGGTTCAGATTTTTTCTTTGGAGGCATTGTTTTGGTTTTGGTAAGAGTATTGGCATCAAACGTGTCAGTTGATCCAGAAGATGTAGCTATTGGTCAGTCAGTAGATTCGCCAGAAGCAGAAATATATGAGTGTTCAGAACTGGACATCAGACCTCCACCCCCGCATTCAGGAATAAGAGATTAACAAGCTAGCTCAGAGTAGTCAGAGTTTTCTCAACTCTTAATCTGTTAGGAGGAAAAACCAGGAAATTCCCTTACTTCATTTCATAGTGTCAATCCGTCACATATATATACTGTTCTGTATGTATGTACATGATCCTTGTGTAATAATCTAGAATATTCCCATGCAAGGTTTGTCTTACCTAAATCCATAGTCAATATTTCTAGAAAGTTCCAATATTGGTGTGGAGTTGTGGTATGGATTATATAATATCTATATACATATATCATGCATATTTATATAGTACACCCAAGTGCATAATACATATTCCTTACACGGAGGGCACGGAGTCTCACTTTCCAGGGATTTCAAGCGGCCTTCGTTTACCTAATTGACTTTCACAAGATCCTTCATCTGGTCAAGTAAGGCCTGGGTTTGTGTATCCCTTCTGCTATCCAACTCGGCGCGTTCTTGTTCCGCCCGCATGAATGCCTGGAGAAGTTCTAGATATTTCTTTTCAATCAGCAAATTACCATTTGGATTATAGTTCTTGGGGTTGGATAGAACTTGAGCCATGAAGATTGCCAATCCACTGTTGCCGGTTTATACTGCACCAGCATTCGGGGGGTTAGTCCCAGTATCTAAAACCGCATCGTTTTCACATTCCATTGCGATATTCAAGTTACCTATCCGTGAAGTTAAGTTGGGGGGCGGATGGGGGCCATACGGACAAGCAAGAGAGGTTGGGGAAGGGCCAAATTTCGTGTTTGTTAGACGAAAAAGGAGGAAAGGCTGGTTTCGGGGGTTTCGGGGGTGGGTGGTGATCTGGTGTGGTACGGACAATGATCCCCATATGTAGCGTGTTTTGATTTAAGTCTGTAGTTAAGTTTTAAGCCTCATGCATTCTGGCAGAGGCCTCATTCCACTTTTTTCAATTAACCCACATCGCGATTCCACTGTGTACTTATCACCAACGTCATTTGAGTTTCTTGGAATAGTTGGGTGTGTAACCCCCGCGGTGGCGCAGCTCTGCAGTTTCGTGTCGACGAACTTGAACTAGACTTGCTGGATACGCGGACAGGTTTCAAGCCCAGCCAACGCGTACTTCTTCAGACATCTTGAAACTCGATACCATCTACTTACTCGTCAAATGTGATGCTGTGTGCAGCGGCACCACATTGAAACGCGAGTTTTGGCTGGCCCACAGCCTGGGAGTTCCCGGTACAATCTTGATATGTTGCCGTGAGCTAGCTAGAATGTCAGGTTAGCCGGGAGGTGTGGTCCGACTTTATTAGCCGTGCTTCAGACGAACGGTCTCAGGGTAACTGTTGTGCCTTTTCCAAGTTCGCTCATGCCTTGTACCTTTTCTACGCTCATTTCTGCAGCGCGACACCACCACGGTCGTATTGTCTTTACTACACTTGTCTGAAATCACAATATTTTATCCTACACCATTTGATCATGGCATACTTTCCGAAAAAGCAAGCCGGAAAATTCTCCTGCGCCGTCCGTTTAGTCCTACCTATCCTTCTGATTTCAAGTATTCTTTCTACGGCGCGTCCCCTGAAGCTTCACGAAGGATCAGGGTTATCCCTTCATAAACGGGCTTTCGCGACGTTAGCGGATGTTGGTAAAGCAACCAACTCGGCCGATAAAGCAGCGGCCCAGGCTATCGATCATGTTCCCTTGAAATCTGGAACTAAAGGAAACCGTAAGGATCAAAAGTACTTGCTACAAAACCACCACATCACAAATGACGGATAACCGAATAATTTCTTTTCGCTTTGACCCGCCGAATAGTTTCCGATCAACCCAAACCAATGAACGTGAATGACGGTGCGCCTGTCTAACCACACTTCTTTAAATATTCGATTTTTCATATTTACTTCCCTTCCTGCCGACAACATTCCGCCGAATGCGCTCGCAGAGTTCAATTTCTAAACATTATCTACTACTATATTGTTTTATGAGACCAGTGGTCGGGCCCTTGCCCCAATTATTGTCGATAGAATCGCACCATGTTTGAGAAAAAATATTCAAGCAGATCATTGATGCATGTCATATAACTTTGCTCATGACAGAAATGCACTCATTTTTGGGAACGAGCAAGCAGGACAACAAGCCATCGGCAAATCCCAAGCCGGACAAACCCACAGGCAAGCATTTTCGTTTTCAGAGAGTAACGTAGAGACTAAACTACAACAAGCTAACTTGGCTGTCTTGCCCTCGGCTATCGCGTCGAACTTCCCGAGCTTCTCTTTATAGATCAAAAAACTAGCCTTCAAGAATTCAATCCTTCGAATCGGGCTAACAGACTGGTGGAAAAGAGCGTGGATCATTCCGGTAAATCATTTTATTCTACATTGAGTTCGGAATGACTTTTGGAACTCAGAATTTTTCGTATGTGAATCAAAAAACTTAATAGGAGCACATGTGCGCTCGACCGTCATCGGGGAAAAAAATCCGTCCCAACTGGGCGGTTGAAACGTTGGAGACTGATCTGCGACACTCTCAAGATCATTCATGTAGTAAAATAACAGATCTACCAGCAGCACTAAAGAAACTCATCACTCCAATTCGTTTTCGAGTCCGGGAATCGGCCATTCATAGTACTATTTATGATTTGGGTTTTGGTTTGTCTGAAAGATGGAAAGGTCATAGATTCCGCCGAAGCCTTCACCAACGTGATTGGATTGGATATGTGACCTCTAATCGCATGGATCAGTGCGCAAAAAAAGAAAGTTTTCATACCCGTAAAGACTGCGTGTTTATATTTTGAATCCAATTTGACACACCTTGTTTGAAGCAAAAACTGCAAAAGATTTGATATAAATTCGAAAAAATCAAAAATTAAAATTGAATGAATTAATGAAATATAGAAGCTTTTAAAAGAAGAGAAAACAACTTGTATCAAAAACTTTCCACTTGGGACTCATACTGTGACCCTAAAAAAGATTAGAGCTGAAAAGAAAGCATTTTTCAGCTATTAGGACGTGGAATAAAGAATTCCCATGGTTTGATTGAGTGTCACTCAGATTCATAAAGAATTACAAAATTGGAATTGAAAAAAAAATACAAAAGATGTGGATTAGACTCGAAGTCTACATTGAAGAAGTTTAGTTTTGGAGAGGTGGGATGAAACAGATCATTTCCAAACCAATGAGAAAATGCATGAAATTGATTGCATTAAAGTTGAGGGGCCAGGAAAAATAGTATCAAACCTGCAATACCCCATGTTAGCTAGCTGCCACTAGTCAAAATTGCAAGGTGATTATTTTAAGATAACTTGGTCTGGCTTAATGAAGTCAGAAATGTTGTGAAAGGATAAGTGAATTGGTTATTGGAGATGAATGAAAATAGATGATAGAAGAAAATAAAGCACAATAATGAGATAGAAAATAAAACACATCTTCCAAAAAAATATCCTTAGATTGCTTTGATCTACCCACAAAACAATATCAGCTTGAAAAATAAAAAAAACATTCAAGCAAGAATATTTCAGATAAGTTTCAAAAATGATCCTCTTTTTTTTTTATTTTAAGTTTTTTTAAGTTTTTTTATTTTTATTTTTATTTTTATCTTATTTCTTCCATTTATTTCTTTTATTTTTTTGGAAATATTTAGCTTTTTTTAATTTTGTTTGATTTTTTCCCTTTTTATTTTTTTTCTCATTCTGTTTTGATTTTTTTATTTTTTTTATTTTTTAATGTTCTTTCCTTTTTTCTTTTCTGCTTATTTGTTTTCCTTTTTTTCACTTTGTTTTTTTTTCTTTTTTCCATTTTCTCCCTCTTTGCTACCATTTTTCCCCCCTTGTTTCCCCCTTCTTTCACTCTTTGATATTTTTTTTTTAATTTTTTTACTTTTTTTACTTTTTTTCTTTTTTTCAAATTTTCTTTAATTTCTTGCTTTCTTTTATCATTCTTCATAACATATTTGGAATTTTCACCTCATTTTAAGTAGTGTTGCTCACTAGACCTTTACCTTCATTTGAAATCCTCACCTGACTTCCCTTTTGAGAGAGGTGCAAAATCTCAAAATGGCCAGTAACACATTTCACACATACACCATATTTATTTAAAATGGAAGAAATGATGTCAAAAACTAAGTTTTATTCATATTTGAGGAATTATTGAAAAATTGTTTTGTTTTATTGAGAATTGCTGCAGGCATCTGTCTCAAATTTCTTCCATAGAGCACTGCTTACCACATAAAAATCTTTCCACAGCCTACAACTAGTGATACAGCTGTTTGCAGGCCTTGAAATGTGCACAGAAAATTTTAAGAAAAGCCTTGAGAAAGGTTTGAAACAAAAATTATTTACCTGAAATGGTACCACAAAATATATTTAATTTGTATTCCAGTCTCTCAGGAGTTTGACAAAAATAAAAAAAATTGCTTGAAAGTAGCAAAAGAAAGGTGAAAACACCTCAAAACTTTATTGGAAAAAATCAATAAAATCACAAGATAATGAAATATCCACTTTTGCAAGAAATTTTGGAAATTAATATTGACTACTGCACCTTAAAAATGACAAAAATATCTGAAAAAGAATGTGAGTGATTTCAAATGAACCAATTGATCAAATATCCACACATATTAATGCCCATTATTCAAGCAATTGTATTTCCAAAGTACCAATTTTTTCAGCCTACTATATTCCAAGGACCTAGCTCCTTCTAGGTACTAGAGGTGATGATAAGTTTAGAGTAAAAATGTCAGAAAATGCCAGAGATATTTTTTGGCTAAAAGGGTTAAATTTATTTATATATCTATAAAATAAATTTAAATGGAGGGGAAAAGACCTTAATGGGGTTGTTGAACCCTCCAGAACACAGGTATATGTCTTTTAAGGAAAATATAGGTGCAATTTTGGTGCCTGTGGGGTTTACAAGGACTCCTTTCAAGAAGGGTGTGTGTAATTTCCTTGGGGTTTGGGTTATGCAGAACCTATAAAAAGAGTATAAGTCAGCAGGATCACTTGCTAGGTCTAGATCCAGACTTATGCGTGATGGATGGACCAATATGCAGGGATTCAGGGTACTGGAAGCTGGTGCTGAGGCAGGCTGAATGGTTGGATATTGATATTGGCCAAAAAGTAAGGATTCAAGAGTTTTGTCTATAATTTTATCAGAAAGTGGTACAAGATCACACAATTATTTATTATAAGGGTTTGATGTCTCGAGGAAGAAAATATCTGAAGCAATAATGACTATATGACTGGATGAATGAGTTAGAAATGGCTGTGAGAGGAGCCTTTATTTATATTGTTTGGGTCCCTTCATGGTACAGTCTTTTTACTAGCCAAAGGAGGGTGACGCATGCTAGTTCTGAGGCCAAGGATCCATCAGTGTGTTTTTTTAGACCCGCTCTGGTCACTACAGAGATACAGGAAGCCCTATGTCCTCATGCTTGGGGCTTGATACATGTTTCTGTACCCTTAATGAAATCATTGTATCTATCAAAGAAGTAGTATTCAATCAATATTTTTTAATATAATTCATGGCTTCCTAAAGCAAGGGGCTTGAAGGCATGCTCTGGGGACCCCGTTCTGCAAGACTATTTTGAGTCTGAGGATGTTTTGTCCATATTGAGGTGTTTTACAGTCACTTAATTGGACATTACACTCCTAGTAATGTTTAGTTATGTACAGTTTTAATTACCAGGGACACAAGGGGGGTGTTGTATGGGTTTTTGGTACCTTGTGAGCCATCTAGCACGAAGCTAGGCCTCTTTTTATCCTTAGTACACACTCTCAGGGTGTTACAGTAACTAATCATGTACCCTTTTGGGTCCAAACCTACTGTACAGGCCCTTTTACAGGGTCCCTGACAAACTTTGATATAGTTTTAAAAAGGGTTCAGGGCCCATTTTTCCGGATTCTTTGTTGGTTTATCTGTTTTCATACTTTTCCCCACCACATGGTGGCGCTCTTTAGCCCCCATGTGGTGTGGAACAGGGCTGTAGGGTGTATAGGTGGTACCCTACAGCCCATTTCCGTTTTGGGAGAGGGGGGGCTGTCCAGTGAGCCAGCTGGTTGCTTTGCGCAATGGTCCGGCCCGTTTCTAGGAGCCTGCGCAAGGTAGTTGGTTGATCACCTGCGGGGCTGGCGACAGGTAGCAACCGCTGCGCGCGGTAGTTGCTGACTAGCAACTACTCCAGGCTTGGGCTTGACTGCTTGTGGAGCCAGCGCATACCGTATCTTCTTCATGCAGTTGCGGAGGGTATGCAGCTGGCTGCGCTTGACTTTTTGTGGGGCCAGCGCATGCTGTAGCTTCTTTGCACAGTTGCAGAGGGTATGCAACTGGCCGGTGCGTGCTGAAGCTTCTTTGCCCGGTTGCAAAGTGTATGTGGCTGCGCGCAGGGCTATGATTGAAAGTGTGCCTTGGCTTCTTTGCAAAGTTGAGGAGGGTATGCGGCTGGCCGGTGCGTGCCATAGCTTCTTTGCGCAGTTGTGGAGGGTACACAGGTGAACCATGGCTCTACCTGAAGGAGTAACTTTTTGGGGGTTGTGCCATTGGGTGACCCTACCTGAATTGGCACCACAAATCCATTTCTTTAATAATATTTTTAGATTTATTACAGGTTAAGTTTTTATCTCTCAATTTTAACATTAATTTTCATTTGATTATTTCCCTATTTTATTTTTTGGGGGCTTTAGTCAGTTGGTTCTGAATAGTAGCCAGCTGAAATTCCCCCCTTTCAATATTGGTGTACCCAAAAGAAATTTGCGGAGGGGAAAAAGGTAAAAGAGGTTCTTGGTTGAGAATTTTAATCTTTCCTTTTTGCAGCTCTGAAAATCCTCAGAAGGATGGGGCCATCTGGTATGTTACTTTCTGGTAGCCACTCATCCTTGTCTGCCAATTCTTCTCTGTATCTGACAAGGTACATCCTGACATCCTTTCCATTGACTCTTTCCTTCTTTTCTTTAAGGATCTTGCTTACTTTTCTCTTGCTCCCTTCCTGTGGGATTTCTAAGGGAATATTTTGGGCAGGTGGGTATTCCGCTTCCCTAGTGTTATAGTGCTTAATCAGACTAACTGGAAAAACTGGGTGTTTCTTGGACAATTCCTCACTGAGGATAGCTTCAACCGCATTCTTTCCACGGAGCATTTTTATGAAGAAAGCGCCTACAAAGGCTGATTTCAGTTTCTTATTACCTCCTATATTGTTGAAGTTCACCATGGACAGTAAGACCTTTTCCCCTCCTTTAAAGTCAGGTTCCTTGTGGCTTTTGTTCCACCTAGTCTTATTATACTCAAAAGCTCTCTGAAAAAATTCTTGGGCATGATGATTAGCTTTTGCAAAATTTTCTTGAAGTCCAGGGCTGTTGGGTGGACATTGAAAATTTTTTGGTTGACACTTTCCTAAGGCATTTTAGGTACCCATCCTCTCTCTAGAATGTAAGGAACTTCTTGAGTAGTCAAGTGCATACTGCTGTTGTAAGCTATTTCTAGGGATGGCAGGAGACTTACCCAGTCATGCATGTACCCATCATGGTTTTTAAACTCTAAACCAAAAGAGAAAAAACTTCTTAGCATGTCTTCCAAAGTTTGAATCATGCCCTCAGCTAACCCATCAGTTTGGGGATGATAAGCTGTGGAGAAAGCTAATTTTGTTCCCAAAAAAATTAGCTTTCTCCAGAATTCAGAAGTAAAATTTGGGTCTCTGTTGCTGATTATAATTTTTGGGATACCTATGTCAGCCATGACTCTGTTCCAGAACAGCAGAGCTACTTACATGGCTGTGTCATCTTTGTGATTAGGTATAAACTTTGATCTCTTGGAGAATCTGTCTACAATCAATACCACAGAGTTATAGAAGTATGGTCCCCCTGGCGGTAAACCAGTGACAAAGTCCATTTTTATTATTTCCCATCTATTGGTGGGTTCTGATATCTTTTGGAGAAGACCAAATCTATTTCCTGTTTGTCTGTTAGTTCTATGACAGTTTTTTCAGGACTTGAAGTAGTCAGCGGTTTTCTCTCTCCAGTTGATTCACCAGGCTGTCTGCTTGAACTTTTCAATAGTCCAATCTAATGAGAAGTGAACTGAGGTGCAGTTATCATGGTATTCATGCAGTATAGTTTTAATTTGGGTTTCTGAGTTGAGGAATATCACACTTGAGTTGTCAGCTCTCTGGTACCAGGAAACTTGCAGTCCTTTAGCTACAGAGAGTGATAAAAGAACTTGGAGCAATAATATTCCAAAGAATAAACACTTTAAGGCTCCAATAATGGTATGGTAAGAGCAAGTGCAAGGTTTATTTGGTTTGGTTATAAATATTTTAAATATAATATAAAAAGAGGGGCCACAGTATTATACTACTGGGGATCTTTACAGACTAGCAACCTCTCTTCAAGGGGCCTCCTTAGGCAGTTTAAGAACCTTGGAATAAATATGGGTGCCTTAGAAAGGACTTATTCCACTAATGGCCGGGCTTAACAGCACAAGTGGCCTAGACAGGAAGGGAAACACTCACTCTGAGCACTTGACCACGAAAATCCTGGAATAATTGGAAGGGTTTCAGAGCAGATGGGGTAGATTGCTTGACTAAACTTCAATGGTTGATTGGTTAATAAAGGTAAATAATACTACTACAGACTAAGTCATAAATCACTTGCTTATCTTCATATAAGCACTTGATTAACAATTACACTGTGTCTGATTGATAATAAATAATTCCTGATAACTGATAACTTATTCAAAACAGAAGGGCAAAAAGAGCCTGTTTAAATATTCTTTTTTGGGTGCTTGAGGGCCTCTAGAAGGGGTACTAGCCATGGGCTAAGGCTAGGGGGGCAATCAGGGCAAGATTGGCACGTCCTCAAGGTGCTGTTAGCCTGCTGGCCTTAGATCTGTCAAGGAACAGCTCCTTTTTAGCTGCAGGATCTGTTAATCAATAGATTAGTCATTTTGCTGATCCTGCACTGATCCTCAATTTGTACAGTAAGTACTGGTCCAAAGTGAGCAGAAGTGGATGTTTATTGATTCTCCATCCTCTGCTGATCCTGTATGTAATTTTTAATAATTTTTATGACCACTCCTTATGTAGTTTCGTGGTCTTTAAAGGTTCTGATCAACTTATTTCGTGGTAAGTCTGGATCTTTATTTAAGTAATAAAAAATACTAAAAATTGGTTAATAACTAATTTTAATTGATTTTTAAGGTTTTTGAACTATAATCCATGCTTGTGTGGTAGCTTTACATATGTAGTGTAGATCCTACTATATTGTAGCTCCTCTGAGCGGTACCTGGATGTCAAACTGATCACGGCAGGAGGCGCGGGGATCAGTCCATTCAAATGCGCGCGGGACTGATCCGCTGCTCAGATGCGCGCGGGGGACTGTACCGCTGCGCGCGTGACTAGGTCACGGGATTACCTGCGCGGGAATTTGGTTGCGTGGGAGTCCAGCGCTGTAGGGACGCGGGGCTGCATGCAGGAGTTGGCGTACGCGGGAGTCCAACGCTGTAGGGACGCGGGGCTGCGTGCTGGAGTTTGCGTACGCGGGAGACAAGCGCTGTAGGGACGCGGGGCTGCGTGCGGGAGTTGGCGTACGCGGGATTCCAACGCTGTAGGGACGCGGGGCTGCGTGCGGGAATTGTGACAAAACACAATTTCCCGTGTAACTCCTAAACTACACACAACACCTGGATTTTGACTGAAATTTAGGTGTGAAACCTATACATGAAATGTCATGTGAAATATTTAAAATGGCCAAAAGGTGCCATACTGGTTCCGTGGTCATTTATCATTTTATATTAAATTAATTAAAAAAATATAAGGAGTAAGAATTCAAGGGTGGGGTCAGTGAGTGACCCTACCTTATTTTGGGTGGGGAATCCATTTCTGCAATAATATTTATGGATTTCCTACTCCTTCATTTCATTTATCTTTGTTCCTTTTAATTTTGTTAATATTATTATTGTTGTTGCTTTGTCAGGTTGCTCTGTGCTAAGTAGCAGGCTGACATGAGTGTTTATGAGGGAAGTATAACAAACCACCTAAGCTTGAGAATACCCCTTCTTTATAAGGAATGGAGATTTCCTTTTGTAGACTCTGGATTAAATCATTAGAGGGATTCTTGATTTTCATTATCTCTAGTAACTTGAGATGCTCCAGGTCATAGCTCTCTTGGGTTGAATCAAAGAAAGCTAGATCTAGATCACAGACATGGATCCCTAATATTGGGAAGATTTCATTCTAATCTGGGTCATATGCAGGGTTACTAGGGTCATTAGGGAGAGCCCATCTACTGAGTGAATCTACATTCTGGTGTTTGGTTCCATGTTTGTGCATGATTTTCATCTTTCCTCTATACTTCTGGATAGCTATTTTCCATCTAAGCATGTGGCGGTTAGGGTTTTTCATGTTCATGAGCGTCCTTACTGCTGTGCAGTTGTTTATTACTTCAAAGGTACTTCATTCTAGGTAATAGTGAAGTTTCTCTAAGGACAAGACCAATGCTAGGCATTCCATCTGGCTTGCTCCATACCTTTTCTCCATATCTTTAATCTGTCTAGATATGAATAGGATAGGTTTTTCCACAGGGAAATCATTCTCTACTTTTTATTGGTGAAGAGAAGCTACTATTCCATCAAGAAAATCATCAATATATAATCTGAAAGACTTAGAGTAGTCAGGTTGAGTTAGGACAAGGGCAGTAGTCATGGCTTTCTTCAAAGTTTCATAGCTCTGTACTCTCCCATGATTCATTTCAAATATAGAAGTCTTGTTACATATCTCATACAAGTTTTTAGCTATGGTAGCAAAGTTGGGTATGAACTGCCAATAGTAACTACAGAAACAGACAAATTAGAGTAATATAGTCTTATTTTGAGGCATTGGCGTATTGATTACAGCAGAAAACTTATTCCGATCTACTGCTAAAGATAGTCCTGAGACTATGTGTCCCAAGCTTTTAGTTCAGCATAACCTAAGTTGGATTTCTTCATAGATATCTTTAGTCAAACATCTGCTACAGTTTTCAGTACAAGACCTATCT
The DNA here is from genome assembly GCA_025617555.3 of Puccinia polysora. NCBI lineage: Eukaryota > Fungi > Basidiomycota > Pucciniomycetes > Pucciniales > Pucciniaceae > Puccinia > Puccinia polysora. The sequence goes on along the minus strand of CM062642.1, from coordinate 25,695,450 downwards.
TCTCTAGGTGATTTTCCCAATCATTTGAGTAAATGATAATTTTGTCAATTTAAACCATCATCCAACCTTCCCAGATGAAAGTTCCAAAGACTTTTTCCATCATCTTCTGAAAATGAGATGGAGCATTCTTTATCCCAAAAGGCATTCTTAGGTACTCATAGATGCCTAAGTGACAGATAATCCTCATATACTTCCTGCTGTCAGCTTCATTTGTTATCTGATGGAAGCCTTTCAACATATCCATTGTTTTATGTACTTTGCTTTGGAAATATTATGGAGAGAGTGGTCTATCCTAGGGATGGGATAGTAATCTGCTTTAGTATAGTTGTTAAACATTTGGAAATCTCCAACCACCCTTGACTTGTTGTTATGCCAGGCTATGATGACAGGAGTGGTGATTTATACTTGCTCATTATCTCCTACTTTCCTCAGGACTCCCAACTCCATGAGCTCAGTTATGTGTTCCTCCAGTGCTGCTTGGTATTTAGGGCTTGCTTGGTAAGCAGTTCTATTAAAAATGGGGGGAAAGGAGGTTTGATAGTCAGAGTTAATACAAAGTTTTGTCCCTTGATATTACCTATGGATGATGTTTGGTGAAAAAAGAACCCATGTTTTCAAAACATAAGTTGACTAGGTCATCTTTTTGATCAGACATAAGTTGATCATTGAGAGAGGCTTGCAAAAAAAATTCATTTTTGAAGGACTCTAGAAGTTTTTTCTCCATGGAGGTTGATATATGACAGATCTGGAATTTCTTCTTCCATTCTCCTCCAATGGTGAAGTATCTGTCTTTGCTCTGGATGACATCTATCCCATACAAGCAGAAGGCATCATTACCTAGTATCAAGTAGTCACATAAGCTATTTTTCAAGACTAAAAATTCAAGTTGAAGCCTTATGGATCCTTTACTGTGAGGGAAAACAATAGGCATAGTTACAACCCCTGAGGTATCCATGACTGAGTTGCAACTGCTGAACCTGGCTTTGGGCACAGGGAGTAAGTTTTCCTTCCACTTGGGGTAGTGGTTATTGAGAAAATTAATACTAGTGCATGAGCAGAAGGCTCCACTGTCAAGCAGAACTCTGACTGGTTTCCTTTCAAACAGACCTGTGGCAAAGCAGTTTTTACCTAAAGTATAGCTCCTGACAGTGACTGGTTTCACTGTCAAAGTTTTGGCATCAGAGATGTGATATAAATTCATGGATTTGTCCCACTCCTGAGGTAGTTGGGACTCTCCTTTGAAATGGTTAATCTCCCCGTTAGAACCTATATCTCCTGAGATGACAATGACCGGACATGAGTCTGGTTCTTCCTCATGTTTTTGGATGACCAGGTCTAAGCAATTGCCTTCCTCTTCACTATTGGATTCAGCTTTGATATTATTTATCTCTCTCCTAGGATGAGGACAGTCAGGTTGTCTTTGCCCCTTCTCTCCACAGCTCCAACATTCAAGAGAGGGGTTGGCTTTGACAACAGCATTCCCTTGGGGAGCAGCTAACACCAATTCTTTAACAACCTCTTTTGTCTCTTTAGGTTGGGTCTGGATCTCTCTAGGTCTGTCTCTGGTCTTTTTATTTAGTTCCATCATGTCAATTTTTTCTTCCATGACTCCTATAGGAGAGGTAAGGTCAGCTTCAATGGTTATTCTGCACCGGACATTATGTTCTTGGTGTACTTTGTATTTTCCTAGCAATCTCTCATTAATCTCCTCTACAGACGCCTGTGGGTAGACACAGTCAATCCTCTTCTTCTGGTTCAAGCACCATTGGTGAGGGTGATCTCCAACTGGATAAAAGAAATCTTGCTCAAAGGTTTTGAGAATTTTCTTCTTCAAAAATCAAGTACCAAATTGTTCTCTGATGAGTTCTTTCCATTTGTGCCATGGGAAATCTCCTACTTTTTCTCTTTTGGCGATAGACCAATCCTATGCAACCCCTTCAAATAGTCTGGGTAACCTAATCAGGAATTGGTCTCTGGTAATCCTGAAGAAAGAATATGATGATCTATGTATTTCATGAAACTTATGTGATCATATTCTCCTTCTCCAGAAAACTTAGGCCAATCTGTGATAGGAGGAAGCAGCTTAATATATTGTTCCATTTCAGGAGAATAGTTCCTGTGCACGGGGTCAAGATTAAACCTAGGATTGGGGAACCTAGGAGGAGGCATGTGACAATCAGAATGGAAGAGGTCTGTATAAATACCTTTTGGGGTTTTTATGAGCTTCTCAGGGCATATAGAGAGGGTTCTGCTCATGGGCTGAGGCTAGCAAGTTATTCAGGAAGTTTCAGCACGTCCAGTTGGTGCTGTCAATCAGCTGTCCTCAGATATACTGGTTTTATGCACTATTTTAGCCACAGGATCTTTTAATCTGTTAGATTTATCCCTAATTTGTATAGATGATATTGGTTTAAAGTAGACAGATGTGGATGTTTGTTGACTTTTCATCATCTGCTGATCAAGTAGATAATTTTTAATAATTTTTCCAGCCACTCCTTGTAGTGTTTTGTGGTCTTCAAAGATCATGACCAGGGGTTTATATGGTAATCCTCAATAATTGATTTATTATTGAAAATAATTCAAAATCAGTTTTCTATTAGTTTTATTTAAGTTTTGAAGTTTTTATATTATTAGTAATGTATATGTAAATTTACTAAATTTACCAGAAAATCCTGATTAGGTTGTAGCTCTAATGAGCCGTACCTGTTTACCATATTAGTCACAACTGATCCTGACGTGGGGATCAGTCCATTCTGATGCGCGCCGGGTAGGATCAGCTGTGTTCATGGAGGAATTGTCTACGTGCAGGACTTCAGTACGCAGGAGTTTGATGTTACTGGTATGTAAAGGTTATGTAAGGATGCAGGACTGCACACGGGAATTGTGACAGAACACATTTCCGTGTGTAAATCCTAAAAAATACATAAAACCTTAATTCTGACTGAATTTTAGGTGTGAAACCTATACATGAAAATGTGTGTGAAATATTAAATTTGCCAAAAATTCCCATAGTGATGCCATGGTGTTTTGGTCTTTTCTTTCTTTAATTATTAAAAAAAATATAAGGAGTTGGATTTTGAGGGTGGGGTCAATGAGTGACCCTACCTAGTTTTGGGTGTGAAATCCATTTTTGCAATAATATTTCTGGATTTCCTACTCCTTCTTAAGTCAAATGTAATATCCTTGTTTACTTGTTTTTTTATTTTATATTTCTGTTACTTTGAAAGGTTTCTCTGTACATAGTAGCAAGCTGACATTCCCCCACTCCAAGATATGGCTATATCTGAAACAAATTTGGGTCCAATGTCTTCTGCTGGCTCTGTAATTCCTCAGGTTTATGGGTCCATCCGGGATATTGTGTTCAGGCAACCATTTGTCCTTATCAGCTGACTCTCCTTTGTACCTGACTAGGTAGAGTCTAACATCCTTTCCATTGATCCTTTCTTTCTTGTCTTTAAGGATCTTGCAAATCTTTCCTCTGTAATTCTCAGGATTGTCTTAAAGAGGTATTTCTGGTGAATTAGGTTGTTCCCCCTCCCTAGGATGGTAATGTTTGATGAGACTCACTGGGAAGAAGGGGTGTTTCCTGGAAAGTTCATCACTAAGGATAACTTCTAAGGCATTCTTACAATGAAGATTTTTAATAAAAAAAGGACCAACAAAGGTAGGTCTATGCTTTCTTTTACCAGCTAAGTTAGAAAATTTGGTGGTAGAAACTAGGACTTGATCACCAATTTTGAAATCAAGTTCTCTATGGGTTTTGTCCCATCTTTGTTTTTTATACTCAAAAGCCTCCTGAAAAAACTTAAAAGAAAGTTTTTTAGCCACATCTATCATGTTCTTGAAATCAAGTGATTTTGGATGAAATATATTTGTGAGGAGTTGATTGAGATTATCTTTGGGTAACTTAGGGATCCAAACTCTTTCTAAGATGTAGGGTGCTTCTTTAGTGGTGAAATTTTTGCTACTATTGTAAGCCATTTCCAGTGCTGGTAGAAGGCTAACCCAATCATTGCAGTAACCATCAGAATTCTTGTATTTTAGACCAAAACAGCAGAACCTACTTAGCATATCTTCTAAGGTCTTAATCATCCTTTCAGCTAACCCATCTTTCTGGGGGTGATAGGCAGTGGAAAATGCTAATGTGGTGCCTAACATGTCATGGAGGTTCTGCCAAAATTCAGAGTTGAACTTGAGGTCTCTATCACTGATAATGATTTTAGGAACTCCTACATCAGCTATAAGTCTATTCCAAAATAGCAATGCCACTTTCATAGCAGTATCCTATTTATGGTTGGGTAGAAACTTTGTTTTCTTGGGAAACCTATCTACTATCACTAGGACTGAGTTTTAGGAATAGGCTCCTCCTGGGGGTAATCCAGTCACAAAATCCATATTAATTATTTCCCATCTTTTCTTTGATTCAGTGATCTTCTGAAGTAGACCAAACCTCTTACCAGTGGTTCTATTTGACTTCTGGCAAGTCTCACAACTAGAGACATACTGGATTTTGGAGTCTCTCCAATTGATCCACCAAGTAGTTTTTTTTAACCTTATCTAGGGTTCTATCAGTAGATAAATGAAAAGATGAACAGTTGTCATGACACTCAGCTAGGATGTGTTGGATATGTTCATTTTGGTTAGGACTATGAAGCTTGAATTTTGATGTCTGTAATATACTAGAACATCCCATATGGTGAACCTTCCTGCTTTGTAAGGCTTCAGAAGAGGTTCAGGTGAACTATAAATTATTTCAGACAGTGGTGAAGAGCTTTCCATAATGGTAATTAGAGTCTTAATTTCAGAGCTGTAAGCCTCTTTGATGAAGTTGAACAAGGACTCATCCAGTTCAAAAATATGGATTCCTAGGATAGGTACTTCAATATGAAGCATGATGATAATTAGTGTATGAAATATATCATTGTCCTCTGGATCATAAGCAAGATTACTTGGATAATTAAGTAGAGAATTCCTGCTTAAGCTATCAGTGTTTGGGTGTTTGGCTCCAGCCTGGTGAACAATATTCATTTGGCCTCTATAATGCTGTATGGCTATCTACCACCTTAACATGCGCCTGCTTGGAGCTTTCATATTCATCAGAGTTTTGAAAGAATTTCATTCAGTAAGTATTGTAAACTTAGTTCCTTCTAAGTTATATGGAGTTTCTGAAAAGCCCAAACTAGAGCAAGAAATTCCATTTGCCTTGCGCCGTACCTTTTCTCAGTATCTGTCAGCTTGCTACTATGTACAGAGCAACCTGTGATAGCAACACAAGTCCTTACATTTTTAAAATAATTAAAAAGAAAAGTAATAAAAATTACAACACCAGTATGGCACCTTTTTGCCATTTTAACATTTCACACTTTTGTCACGTATAGGGTTTACACGTAAAATTCACTAAGAATTGAGGTGTTGTGTATATTTTAGGAGTTACACACGGAAATGTGTTATGTCACAATTCCCGCGCCCAGCCCCGCATCATTACATACCCCTACGTACTCATAGCAGCAGTTTCCCGCGTACTAAAGACCTGCGCGCAGCTAATTCTGCCATGCACGCAGCGGATCACACCGCGCGCACATATGAACTGACTGATCCCCGCATCTAGATCCGTCGTGACTAATATGACAACCAGGTACCGCTCAGAAGAGCTACAACCTAATTAGGGTTTCCTGGCATATGTAACAAGTTGACATATGCATTATTAAAAAATCTAAAAAGATCAAAACTTAATCAAAATTAAGTTTAGAATATTTTTTAATCATAAATTAAATATCAAGGATTACCACGTAAATCATTGACTCTGATCTTTGAAGACCACAAAACACTACAAGGAGTGTTCTTAAAAATTATTGAAAATTTACTACGTGATCAGCAGATAATGGAAAATTAGTAAACGTCCACATCTGTTCACTTTAAAGCAATAAAAATAGTACAAATGAAGGATGAGTGAAGAATGATCAAATTTAAGGCATAATAGATTAACAGATCCTGTGGCTAAAATAGTACAGAAATCCAGCAGATCTAAGGTCAGCTGATTAACAGCACCAAGTGGACGTGCTAATTTTGCTCTGACTGGATTTGCAGCCTCATCCCATGAGCAGAACCCTCTCTACGTGCCCTGAGAAGCTCCAAATCACCCCAAAAAGGTATTTATACAGACCTCTTTGGATCCATTATTCCATCATCAGTTTACCTGGAATTATTATTATCAATAAGACACCATGTCATTGTTAGTCAAGTGCTTATAAAGAATCTAAGCAAGTGATTTATGACCAAGTCTGTAGTATTATTATTCATTTCTTAAAATCAATGAAACCTTAAATTTTAGTCAGGCAATCCACCTCATCTGCTCTGAAACCCTTCCTATTATTGCAGGATTTTCGTGGTAAATTTCTCAGAGTGAGTGTTTCCCTTTCTGTCTAGGCCATTGTGCTGTTATGCCCAGCCATTAGTAGAATAAGCCCTTTCTAAAGGCACCCATCATCATTCCAAGGTTCTTAAACTGCCTAAGGAGGCCCCTTGAAGAGAGGTTGCTTTGTCTGTAAAGACCCCCAGTAGTATAATGCTGTGACCCCTCTTTTATATACATATTGAAAAAATTTTATTACCAAACCAATTAAACCTTGCAACTGCTGTTATTATATTATTTATTTGAGCCTCTAAGCGTTTACTTTTGGAATAATAATAATAATTATTATTCAAGTATTTTTATCACTCTCTGTAGCTAAAGGACTGCAAGGTTCCTGGTATCAGAGAGCTGACAACTGCGGGTCTGGCCGGGAAATATCCTTAAATAATTAATCTTTGATTATTTATTCCTTGGAACAGTCTATTTTTTTTAAAAAATAAGTTAAAATACTTATAAAATATATTTTTGATCCTTTGTTTCTCTAGTGGATCTTAAGACCAACAGAGAATTGATCAACTATTATTTGAACCTTCTTAAAAAGGAAAAAGAAGAAAAACTCCATAACCTTGTACCTGTAAGTATAACTCCTGAGCAACAACAAGAGAAATTGCTTTATCATAAACAGAAGGTTATAAAGGACAAAGAACGTGAGCTTGAAAGAATTATCAATTTCAATTCTTTATTAATGCAACATAAGGAGTGGAAAACTTATCAAAGGAAGCTTTATATTTATAAACTAAAAAATCCTGAAGATAAAGGAAAATCCAAAACTAATAAAAGTGAGTATTTTTCTAAAAACATCATCTTGCCACATAAAAATACAAAAAAACATTAAACTTATATTTTTTTTTATCCATCTCAGTCGATTTTGTTTTTGGTGATCTCATTGACCAGGACCTCCTAGAGGACGTCCCAGACAGTGTACCCTTGGAATTACCCTTGGATTTATCCCAGGATCTGATTGGAACTCACTCAGACCCTGTTGGAATACCCCCCAAGGACAGTTGTGATCCCAACCAAGTGTTGGTACCCTTGAATTTAAATTATTTTTTATATTTTTAAGTCTTTTCTCAAAGTTTTTGAAAAAAGACTTACTCATTTTTTTGGCGCTATGTACCAAAACAGGCACAACACCCATGCAACAGGTAGAGCCCCATTGTATGGATCTCTGCCTGGAGGAACCTGCATGCACAAGGACTCCAGTCGCAAGCGCAATGAGGGGGCTTGAACCCTTGACCATAGCGTCACGCAGGTCAACGACCGCAACCACGGCGGCCACCAACTCGACCAACAGACCGTTGGAGAAGAACCCTCTGCCCAATGTGTTATCCAAGGAGGATACCAGTCCTGCTATGCCACCCAAGCTGGAATCAACCAAGGAGGAAAGAGTCAAGGTATTAGTGAAAGAACACGTGAGATATTAGGAACAATTCAAACTGGCTCAGACCCAGGAGGATCAGCCAGGTATGAGAAGAGCTATTTCTCTTGCAAATAAATTTCAGATTTCTCTGCAAAAGTTGATCCCAAAGAAAGAGGTAGAAGGCTACATGAAGAACTGGAATCCTTGGGATCAGTTAGCTTCCTTAGAAGGAAAGGACCCCAAAAAGAAGAGGTCCTCAGCCCATCAGAAGTTAAGGAACCCAAAGGATTGGGACAGCATAATATCCCTAGACCATAATTGGAAAAAGGTGTACCAAAGTTAGATGTAGAAGCTCTTAATAGCTTTTCTGTAAATGTGTCTCACAATTTTACGGTTATCAGCCAGTGTTTTGAAAAAGTTTATAAAAAATTGGAAAAATTGATTTTGAGTATTTTCATAGTGATTGATACCCAGTCTCAGACTATGAGAATTGATGAGTTAGAAATACAACAAATCAAGGATAGTATAAAATATAGTAAGTTGGAACTGATGAAACATATTGATGATAACCAATCAATTTTTCAGGAAGATATTCTTGCAACCATGAACCAGCTTAAGAAAGAAGTTAAGAAAACTAGTCTTACTCCTTCAGCTCACCCAATAAACAAAATGATTTACTAAACAACAAACTTGATTTGGAGTTAGGTATGATTAAGCAGAGATCTTAAAGTCAATTCTACTAACTCCCCAGTCATTGACCTGGAAGAAACTAGACCTACTAGGTTCACCAGTACTCCTAGTGTTCCTGCCAGAACTAGGAAAACTAGGGATGAATCTTTTAGGCCCATTCCTACTCCTGAAATAGAAAAGGCTTTGAAGTTACTTCCTCCCATTACTGAATGGCCTAAATTCTCCAGATAAGGAGAATACAACCATTTCAGTTTCATTAAATTTCTTGATTATGCCCTTGCTTCTTATGAACTCCCTGATACAATAGTTGTGGTAAGATTTCCTAGACTATTTGAAGAAGTGTTGCTTGATTGGTTTATCAATAAAAGGGAAGAAGTTGGATCTTTATCCTGGCGTTCTTGGAAAGAATTAATCAAAGTACAATTTGGTACTAGGATTTGGAAAAGAAAGATGATGAAAACTTTTGAAACCTCCCAGTTTGATCCATCCAAGGACAAACCTCATAAGTGGTGCTTAGACCAGAAAAGGAGGTTAGACTGTTTTTATCCAGGTGCTGATAAAGAAGAAGTCAATGAAAGAATTCTCAACTTATGTCCGGGACAAATCAACCACAGTGTAAGGTGTAGGATGTCAGCTCTCTGATACCAGGAACCTTGCAGTCCTTTAGCTACAGAGAGTGATAAAAATGCTGGAATGATAATAATAATTATTATTTCAATAGTAAACGCTTAGAAGCTCAACTAAGAGCAGTTGCAAGGTTTGATTGGTTTGGTAGTAAATGTTTTTCAATATAATATAAATGAGGGACCACAGTATCATACTACTGGGGGTCTTTACAGACTAGCAACATCTCTTCAAGGGGCCTCCTTGGCAGTTTTTAAGAACCTTGGAATAAATTTGGGTGCCTCAGAAATGACTTATTCCACTGATGGCCGGGCTTGATAGCACAAGCGTCCTAGACAGGAAGGGTAACACTCAATCTGAGCACTTTACCAAAAAAATCCTGGAATAGTTGGAAGGGTTTCAGAGCAGATGGTGTTGATTGCTCGACTAAACTTCAATGGTTGATTGGTTATAAAGGTAAAATAATACTACTGCAGACTAAGTCATAAATCACTTGCTTATCTTCATATAAGCACTTGATTAAAAATAATATGGTGTCTGATTGATAATAAATAATTCCTCGTAAAACTGATTAACTGATTGGATCCAAAGAGGTCTGCATAAATACCTTTTTGGGGTGATTTTGGTCTTCTCTGGGCACGTAGAGAGGGTTCTGCTTGTGGGCTGAGGCTGGCAAGCCAGTCAGGGCAAGATTAGCACTTCTACTTGGTGCTGTCAATCAGCTTTCCTTAGATCTGCTGGATTTCTGTACTATTTTAGCCACAGGATCTGTTAATCTGTTATGGCGTAAATTTGATCATTCTGTACTCATCCTTCATTTTTACTATTGATATTGCTTTGAAGCGTGCAAATGTGGATTTTTACTGATTGTTCATTTTCTGCTGATCATTTAGATAATTTTTAATAATTTTTATGAACACTTCTTGTAGTCTTTTGTGGTCTTCAAAGATCAAGATCCGTGGTTTACGTGGTAGTCCTTGATCTTTGATTTATTATTAAAAAATGTTTGAAAATTAATTTTCATTAATTTTATTTAAGTTTTGATCTTTTTAGATCATTAGTAATGCATATGTTCTTTTTTACATATACTAGGAAACCCTAACTAGGTTGTAGCTCTTCTGAGCAGTACCTGGTTGTCAGATTAGTCACAACTGATCCAGGCGCGGGGATCAGTAGTACAGATGCGCGCAGGGTAGGATCCGCTGCGTGCGTGGCAGAATCAGCTGCGCGCGGGTCTGTAGTACGCGGGATCCTGCTGCTGCTAGTACGTAGGGTTATGTAATGATGCGGGGCTGCGCGCGGGAATTCTGACATAACACATTTCGGCATGTAACTCCTAAAATATACACAAAACCTCAATTCTGAGTGAATTTTAGGTGTAAAACCTATACGTGACAATACGTGTGAAATGTTAGAATGGCCAAAAAGTGCCATACAGGTGTTGTAATTTGTAGTACTTTTCCTTTTAATTATTTTAAAAATATAAGGACTTGGAATTCCAGGGTGGGGTCAGTGGGTGTCCCTACCTAATTTTGGGTGAGAAATCCATTCCTGTAATAAAATGTATGTAATTCTCACGCCTTGTCTTGTTAATTGAGGTATTCTTATTTTGTGTTACTATTTGAAAGTTTTGATCTGTATATAGTAGCAAGCTGACATAGGATGCCTATGGATCTGATCTTTCTACCTTGATAGGTGTGTTGGAAGAGACTATTGGTATGAATGGTCTAGATAAGAGAGTCAAAAGAGTCCCCAGGGAACAAAATACTAAGAACAGGGAAGAGTATACTGCCAAAACTAAGGAATCCCCTGCCAATAATCCAACTACCTTGGAGGTCCAGAAGACTCCAGAGTCAAAGGAAAAAGTATGTTGGAACTGTAACCAAACAGGAAATGTGAAAACTGATTGCGCTCTACCTAGTAAAAGGATTAATCCTATTGAAGGAGAAGAGTATGATAATCCTGACCCTCACCTAGATAATACTGATGGATCACTTTCTGAGTGTGATTTGATGATCACTAACCCCATCAATGTCATTGAAGGAAGTATTGAGTCTTCTCTAGACATAAATTCTGTTAATGAGGATTCTAACTTACCTCAAAAATGGAATCCCAACATGAAGATTCATCACATCTCTGAGGCTAAGGCCCTTACTTTAAAACCTTCTGCCAGTAAAAGTTACACTTCAGGCAAAACATGCTATGCTACTGGTTTAATTCAAGTTTCCCCTGTTAAGTTACTTCTAGACAGTGGAGCCTTTTGATCTTGTGTTGGTTCAACTTATTTGGAGAAAAAGACTCAAAATGGAAACTTAACTTATTACCAGTACCTCAGGCTAAGTTCAGCAGTTGTAATTCTTCTCTCAATGATGTTGAAGTATAGTCCTATGATATCATACTCCCTCACTCTAAAGGATCACTCAAACTGAACATTGAATTTGTATTGCTCAAATATGGAGTATGTGATTAATTTATCCTTGGTAATGATTCTCTTTGCCTATATGGTATAGATGTATTCCAAAGCAAGGGTAGATACTTCACCATAGGAGGAGACTGGAACAAAAAGTTTAAAATATGCCATTTCAATGCTGAAACTTCTGATTCAACTTATGAAAAACACTTAGAGAGTTTCAATCAGGAATACTTCTCTCAAGCAGCTTTGAATCCCCTGCTCAATGAAGAACAAAGACGGGAAATCCTAAAAGTATGCTTTGAAAATCAGAATGCTTTCTGTACCAAGGATCACCCCATTGGTAACATCAAAGGACATGATATGATTCTGACTCTAACCATTAAGCCTCCTTACCCACTTAACCTCAGGAGACCTGCTTACCCTTTTAGTCCAAAATCTAGAGCTGCTCTGGAAACTCATATTCAAGAGTTGGTTGACCTACAAGTCTTAAGGAAAGTAGGACACAATGAACAAGTAGACATCACTACTCCAGTAATTATAGCTTGGCATAATGATAAGTCAAGGATGGTTGGAGATTTCAGAATGCTGAACAACTACACCAAAGCTGATTATTATCCAATTCCAAGGATTGACCATGCTCTGCATAACCTTTCAAAAGCTAAGTACATCACTACCATGGACATGCTGAAAGGTTTTCACCAAATACCTATCAGACCTGATAGCCGGATATTCATGAGAATTATCTGTCATTTGGGAATTTATGAGTATCTTAGGATGCCTTTTGGTATAAAAATGCTCCTTCTCATTCTCAAAGGATGATGGACACAGTTCTAGGATTGTTCATCAGACAAGTATGGATGATGGTTTACATTGACAATGTTATCATTTACTCTGATGATTGGGATAACCACCTAGCTAAAGTAAGATTAGTCCTCAAAACTATCTCTGCTGTGGGAGTAAAATTATCAATGAAAAAGTTTAACTTTAATTATGGAGAACTGAATGCCTTAGGACACATTTTCTTTGGACTAACCTTAGCTGCTAACCAAAACAAGATAGCTGCAGCAATGAATAGGCCAATGCCTCCGAATAAAACTGAACTACTATCTTTTATCAGCTTCTGCAGCTACTATATGAAGTACTTACAAAAGTTTGCTCTTCTAACCAAGTGTCTGTATGAAATCTGCAACAACACCACCTTGTTTGAAATGACTCATGAAAGAGTTAAGAATTACGAGGAACTCAAGACAGCCATGGCTTTGGCTCCAGTACTGATTCAGCCAGACTATTCTAAACCCTTCAAGCTCTATATAAATGCTAGTATGGACGGGCTAGGAGCTGAATTACACCAGGAAGTCATAGAGGATGACAAAACTGTGGAAAAATCTGTACTCTTCATATCCAGACAATTTAAGGATACTGAGAAAAGGTATGGTGCAAGCCAAATGGAATGCCTTGATTTAGAATGGACTCTGGAGAAACTTCATTACTACTTGGAAGGCACCAAGTTCACAGTAATTACTGAATGCAATGCTTTCAGGACTTTGATGAACATGAAGATCCCTAGTAGGCACATGTTAAGATGGCAGATAGCCATACAACTGTACAGAGGTCAGATGAACATAGTTCACCAAGCTGGTGCTAAACACCAGAATGCTGATAGTTTGAGCAGGAATGCTTTACCCAATTTCCCAAGTAACCCTGCTTATGATCCAGAGGATAATGATATCTTCACTATCCTTAACATTAACATGTTGAACATTGAAGCTCCTATAATTGGAATCCACATTTGTGAATTGGATGAATCCTTGTTCAACTCAATCAAAGAATCTTACAATTCTGGAATGAAGAATCTGATCACCATTATGGAAATTACTTCTCAAAAATCTGAATTGATCATTAGCCTACCTGAAACCTTCTTGAAACCATAAAAAGCCGGAAGGTTAACCATATGGGATGGTCTAGTATACTACAGGCATCAACATTTAAGTGTTATAGTCTTAACTAAGGATGACCATATCAAACACATCCTGGCTGAATGCCATGATAACTGCTCATCTGGTCATTAATCTGTTGATAGAACCTTAGATAAGGTTAAAAAAACTGCTTGGTGGATCAATTGGAGAGACTCCACTATCCAGTATGTTACTAGTTTTGAAACTTGTCAGAAGTCCAACAGGAACACTGGGAAAAGGTTTGGTCTACTGCAAAGGATTGCTGAACCCAAGAAAAGATGGTAGATCATCAACATGGCCTTTGTTACTGGACTACCACCAGGAGGAGCCTATTCCTACAACTCAGTCCTAGTCATTGTGGATAGGTTCTCCAAAAAAGCAAAGCTTCTACCTGATCACAAGGAAGACACTGCTATGGAAGTTGCTCTATTATTTTGGAACAGACTCATTGCTGATTTTGGAGTTCCCAAGATCATAATCAGTGACAGAGATCCTAAATTCACCTCTGAGTTCTGGAGAAATCTTCATACCATGCTGGGAACCACCTTAGCTTTCTCTACAGCTTATCACCCTCAAACAGATGGCTTAGCCAAAAGAATGATTCAGACCCTGGAAGACATGCTCAGGAGATTCTGTGGCTTTGGTCTAGAATACAAGAATTCTGATGGTTATTGCCACAATTGGGTTAGCTTTTTACCTTCACTAGAGATGGTCTACAACAGTAGCAAGCACTCTACCACTAAGGAAGCTCCCTGCATACTGGAAAGAGGATGGATTCCTAAATTACCCAAGGATACCTTAATCACCAGCTAACAAATATTCACCCTAAATCACTTGATTTTGAAAAAATGATAGATGTAGCCAATAAACATGCTGTTAAGTGTGTCCAGGATGCTGTGGAGTATAACCAACAAAGGTGGGATAAAACCCATAAGGAGCCTGATTTCAAGATTGGTGATCAAGTCTTGATCTCTACCACCAACTTCACCAACTTAGCTGGAAATAGAAAGCTTAGACCAGCTTTTGTTGGACCCTTCACCATTAATAAACTTCATGGTAAGAATGCTGTGGAAGTAATTCTTATTGATGAGCTTTCTAGAAAACACCCAGTCTTCCCAGTAAGTCTCATAAAACACTACCACCCAAGGAATGGGGAATATACTCCTTCACCTGAAATACCTGTTGCAGAAGAACCTGAAAAAGACAGAGGAAACATTAGCAAGATCCTTAAAGATAAAAAAGAAAGGATCAATGGAAAAGATGTCAGACTCTACGTAGTTAGATACAAGGGAGAATCAGCTGATAAGGATGAATGGTTACCTGAAAACAATATCCCTGATGGACCATACACCTAAGGAACTACAGAGCCAGCAGAAGGCATTGACCCAGATTTTTTTTTCAGATATAGAGATATCTTGCAGTGGGGGAATGTCAGCTTGCTACTATGTACAGAGCAACCTGTCATAGCAACAAAAAACTATAAAAAATAAGAATATCTAAATTAACAAAAGAAGGAGTGAGAAATCCATAAATATTATTGAAGAAATGGATCCTTCACCCAAAATTAGGTAGGGTCACTTGCTGACCCCACCCTTGAAATCCAAGTCCTTACATTTTTAAAATAATTAAAAAGAAAAGTACTAAAAATTACAAAACCAGTATGGCACCTTTTTGCCATTTTAACATTTCACACTTTTGTCAAGTATAGGGTTTACACCTAAAATTCACTCAGAATTGAGGTGTTGTGTATATTTTAGGAGTTACACGCGGAAATGTGTTATGTCACAATTCCCGCGCGCAGCCCTGCATCATTACATACCCCTACGTACTCATAGCAGCAGTTTCCCGCCTACTAAAGACCCGCGCGCAGCTAATTCTGCCACGCACGCAGCAGATCCCACCCCGCTTGCATCTGAACTGACTGATACCCACGTCTAGATCCGTCATGACTAATCTGACAACCAGCTACCGCTCAGAAGGGCTACAACCTAATTGGGGTTGCCTGGCATATTTAACAAGTTAAAATATGCATTAGTAATAATCTAAAAAGATCAAAACTTAATTAAAATTAATAAAAATTAAGTTTACAACATTTTTTAATAATAAATTAAAGATCAAGGATTACCACGTAAATCATTGACTCTGATCTTTGAAGACCACAAAACACTACAAGGAGTGTTCATAAAAATTATTAAAAATTTACAACGTGATCAAAAGATAATGGAAATTTAGTAAACGTCCACATCTTTTCACTTAAAAGCAATACTAATAGTACAAATGAAGGATGAGTGCAGAATGATCAAATTTACACCATAATAGATTAACAGATCCTGTGGCTAAAATATTACAGAAATCCAGCAGATCTAAGGTCAGCTGATTAACAGCACCAAGTGGACGTGCTAATCTTGCTCTGACTGGATTTCTGGACTCAGCCCATGAGCAGAAACCTCTCTACGTGCCCTGAGAAGCTCAAAATCACCCCAAAAAGATATTTATACAGACCCCTTTGGATCCATTATTCCATCATCAGTTTAACAGGAATTATTATTATCAATCAGAAACCGTGTCATTGTTAGTCAAGTGCTTATGAAGAATCTAAGCAAGTGATTTATGACAAAGTCTGTAGTATTATCATTTATTTCTTAAAACCAATCAACCCTTGAAGTTTAGTCAGGCAATCCACCCCATCTGCTCTGAAACCCTTCCTATTATTTCAGGATTTTCTTGGTAAAGTGCTCAGAGTGAGTGTTTCCCTTCCTGTCTAGGCCATTGTACTGTTATTCCTGGCCATTAGAGGAATAAGCCCTTTCTCAAGGCACCCATCTTCATTCCAAGGTTCTTAAATTGCCTAAGGAGGCCCCTTGAAGAGAGGTTGCTTTGTCTGTAAAGACCCCCAGTAGTATAATACTGTGACCCCTCTTTTATATACATATTGAAAACCTTTTATTACCAAACCAATTAAACCTTTCAACTTCTCTTATTATATTATTTATTTGAGCCTCTAAGTGTTTATTTTTGGAATAATAATAATTATTATTATTCCAGTATTTTTATCACTCTCTGTATCTAAAGGACTGCAAGGTTCCTGGTATCAGAGAGCTGAAAGTATCTTTAATTTTTCCAGATATAAAGAGTATAGATTTTTCCACTTGGTTTTAATTTTCTATTGACTCTTGGTGTAAAGCAGCTCCTAGTCCTTCCATACTAGCATCTATATAGAGTTTGAAATGTTTAGTATAATCAGGTTGGATTAATACTGGAGCCGTAGTCATAGCTACTTTAAGTTCCTCATAATTTTGAAGCCTTTCATAAGTCATTTAAAAAAAAGTGTTGTTGTGGCACATTTCATACAGACACTTGGTGAGAAGGGAAAATTTGGGTAGGTACTTCCTATAGTAGCTGCAAAAGCTAAAAAAAGATAGAAGTTCAGTTTTATTCTGGGGCATGGGCCTATTCATCACAGCTGCTATCTTGCTTTGGTCAGTTGTCAAGGTTAATCCAGAAAAAATGTGTCCTAAGGCTTTGAGTTCTGCCTCACCAAAGTTGCACTTCTTCATTGATACCTTTAACCCCACAGTTGAGATGGTTTTGAGGACTAGCCTTACTTTATCCATGTGGGTTTCCCAGTCATCAGAGTAAATGATAACATAATCAATGTAAACCATCATCCATCCTTGTTTAATGAATTATCCTAAGATTGCTTCCATCATTCTCTGGAAGTGAGAAGGAGAATTCTTGATACCAAAAGGCATCCTCAGATACTCATAAATTCCTAAATGACAGATAATCCTCATGAATTTCTGGCTATCAGGGCGGATGTGTAAAATGATGGAAACCTTTCAGCATTTCCATTGTAGTGATGAAATTAGCATTTGAAAGGTTGTGTCAAGAATGGTCAATCCTTTGGATAGGATTTTAGTCAGCTTGGGTGTAGTTATTGAGCATTCTGAAGTCTCCAACCATTCTTGACTTATCATTATGCCAAACTATAATCACGGGAGTGATAATATCCACCTGTTCATTGTGCCCTAGTTTATTTAAGACTTGTAAGTCAATTAACTTTTGGATATTCATTTCCAGAGCAGCTCTAGATTTTGGACTGGAAGGGTAAGCAGGTCTCCTTAGATTAGGTGGGTAAAGAGGTTGAATGTTCAAATTTAGAGTCATGTCATGTCCTTTGATATTACAAATGGGGTGGTCTTTGGTACAGAAGGCATTCTGATTTTCAAATAAAACTTGAAGGATGTCCCATCTGTGTTCTTCATTGAACCGGGAATTCAAAGCTGCTTGAGAGAAGTATTCTTTGTTAAAATTCTTCAAGTGTTTCCGGTAGGTTGAATCAGAAGTTAGAGAATTGATATGGCATATTTGGAACTTCTTGTTCCATTCTCCTCCTATAGTAAAGTATCTACACTTACTTTGGAATACATCTATACCATAAAAAAAGAGAGAATCATTTCCCAGGATGAAATGATCACATACTCCATTTTGAAGCACAACAAATTCAATGTTCAGTTTGAGTGATCCTTTAGATTGAGGAAGTATGATATCAGAAGACCATACTCCAATAGCATTGAGGGAAGAGTGACAACTGCTAAACTTAGCCTGAGGTACTGATAACAAATTCTTTCTCCAATTTGGATGTTGTTTTTCCAGATAAGTAGAAATCACACAAGAGCAAAAAGCTGCACTGTCTAAGAGTAACTTCAAAGGGAATTTCTGATTAAACCAGTAGCATAGCATGATTTTCCAGAAGTGTCTTTTAATGGAAGAAGGTTTAAGGTTCAAGGTTTTAGCTTCAGAGATGTGGTAAATATTCATATTGGGATTTAATTTTTTTAGTAAGTTGGAATCTTCATTGACAAATTTTATGTCCATAGAACATGCTATAAGTCCTTCAAAGACATTAGTAGGGTTAGAGATCATTAATTCACACTCAGAGAGAGATCTACCAGTGTCATAAAATTGAGGATCAGGAACATTATCATATTCTTCTCCTTCAATAGGATTAATCCTTTCCCTAGGTTGAGGAAAATTGGATCTTACTTTTCCTATCTGGTTGCAGTTACAGAATACCTTTTCCTTGGTTTCTGAAGTCTCCTGGACTTCCAATTTAGTGGGATTAGGGACAGAGGAATCTTTAATCCTAACAGAATATTCCTCCTTACTCCTTGTATTCTTTTCTTTGATTTTATGAACTTTTCTTTGAAGAAAATTCATATCAATGGTTTATTCTAATACTCCTATCAAGGTAGGAAGGTCAGGGTTCATGGGCCTTCTGCATCTCACACTTTTTTTGAGTTTCCCAGGACATAGATTGAGAATTCTTTCATTAACTTCTTCTTTATCAGCATTGGGGTAAAAACAATCCAACCTCCTCTTCTGATCAAGAAACCATTTGTGAGGTTTGTTTTCTTAATTTCTTCCTTGATGTAATCCATTGACTCAAGAATCTCTTCTTGGAGAAAAGATTGGTTATTTTCAATATGTTTTATTAGATCCAGTTCAATAAGCTTCATACTGTCTCTTATCTGTTGTAATTCCAACTCATTAATCCTAATTATTTTTTATTGGGTTTCAGTTACTCTGTCAATTTTCAGACTTAATTAGTCCAATTTCTTGTATACTTTTTCAAAATATTTGCTAATAATATTGAAATTGTGGGACACATTTATAAAAAAGATGTTAAGAGCTTCTACATCTGATTGTGGTAAAACTTTTTCCATTTCTGGGCTAAGGAGATTATGCTGTCCCAATCTTTTGGATCCCTTAACTTCTGATGAGCTGAGCACCTCTTCTTCTTGGGGTTCTTTCCCTTTAAGGAAGCTAAATGGTCCCAAGGATTCCAACTATGCATGGAAGCTTCTACTTTCCTCCTTGGGATCAGCTTTTGAAGAGAGATCTGGGACCTCTTTGCCAGAGATATGACTTTTCTCATAACTGGCTGATCCTCCTGGGTTTGAGCCAGTTGGAACTGTTCCCAATAACTCATGTGCTCTTTCACTAATATTTTGACCATTTCCTCCTTGATTGAGGCCAGATGGGGTGGCATAGGAGGACCGGTATCCGCCTGAGATAACAGGTTGGGTGAGTGAGGACTCTCCAATGGTGATTCAGGCAAGTTGGCGGCCGTGGTTGTCACCGTTGTTTTCCCTTGTGATGCTATGGTCACAGGTTCAAGTCCCCTCATTGCATTTGCCACTGGAGTCCTTACGCGTGCGGTTTCCTCCAGGCAGAGATCCATATGAAGTTGCTTGGTTGTTGCACCTATTTTGGTACATAGCGCAAAAAAAGTATACATATATAAGTTCTTTGTCAAAACTTTCAAAAAAGAACTCAAAAAAAAATATATAATAATATTTTTGACTAATTTTTATTAAATATATATTTTTTTATAATTTTTAACTTACTTGAAATTAAGTTCAACGGTACCGATGCTTGGTTGGGGTCAAGACTGGCCTTGGGGGGTATTCCAACGGGGTCTGAGTGAGTTCCAATCAGTTCCTGGGATAAATCCAAGCACAAATATAAAGGTACACTGTCTGGGACCTCCTCCAGAAGTTCCTGTTCAATAAAGCCTCCAAATACAAAGTCCACTAAAAAAATAATAATTAAAATAAAAATATGAGTTTAATTTATTTTTGTAATTTTCACGTGACTTGGTGATAAAAAGAAAAATAAAATTTAAAAGTTTACTTTTGTGATTTTTCTTTTTAATTTCAGCTTCTTGATTATATCTTCTATAGATAAAAAACTTTATTTGATATATTTTCCACTTTTTATGTTGACTTTATAAATAATTTAAATTGATAGTTTTTTCCAACTCAATTTCTTTGTTCCTTATAACTTGTTGCTTAGGGTAAAGAAACCTTTACTGTTATTGCTCAGGATTTATAATAAGAGGCACAAAGTTACGGCGTCTTTCTTCTATTTTTTTTTCAAGAAGATTCAATCAATAATTGATCAATTCTCTGTTGTTTTTAAGATCCACTGGAAGAATTACAGAATAAAACGTAGGTTATAAGTATGTTTACTTATCAAAAAATAATTTTTCCTGGTCCAAGAAATAAATAATTAAAAAAATTAAATATATAAAAATATTTCCCAGCCAGAACCCCAGTTTTCAGCTCTCTGATAGCAGGAACCTTGCAGTCTTTTAGCTACAGAGAGTGATAGAAGATACTGGAATAATAATAATAATAGTATTCCAATGATGAACACTCAAAAAGCTCAAATAATAAATATGTTAAGAGCTGGTGAAAGTTTAGTTGGTATGTTGAGAAGGATTTTCAATTTTTTATAAAAAGAGGGGCCACAGCATTATATTACTGGGGATCTTTATAGACAGAAAACATCTCTTCAAGGGGCCTCCTGAGGCAGTTTAAGAAACTTGGAATAAATGATGGGTGCCTTATAAGGACTTATACACTGATATGGCTGATAAAAACAGCACAATGTGCAATTCAGGAAGGGAAATACTTACTCAGAGCACTTCACCACGAAAATCCTGCAAAGATAGGAAGAGTTTCAGAGCAGATGGGGTGGATTTGCTTGACCAAATTCAACGGGTTTGGTGGGTTTTGAGAAATAAATAATACTACTACAGACTAGGTCATAAATCACTTGCCTATCTCTTTATAAGCACTTGATTAAAAATTAAATTGTGTCTGATTGATAATAATAATTCCTGGTAAACTGATGATGAATATTAGATCTAAAGAGGTCTGTATAAATACCTTTTGGGGTGATTATGAGCTTCTCAGGGCACGTAGAGAGGGTTCTGCTCATGGGGTGAGGCCAGCAAGTTATTCAGGGAAGGTTCAGCACTTCCACTTGGTTCTTTCAATCATCTCTCCTCAGTTATACTGTTTTTTTGCACTATTTCAGCCACAGGATCTGTTAATCTGTTAGTGGCGTAATTTGATTATTCTGCACTTATCCCTTATTTGTATAGATGATATTGGTTTAAATTATACAGATGTGGATGTTTTGTGACTTTCCATTATCTGCTGATAACGTAGATAATTTTTCATAATTTTTACAGCCAATCCTTGTAGTATTTTGTGGTCTTCAAAGATCAGGATCAGGGGTTTATGTGGTAATCCTCAATATTTGATTTATTATTAAAAATAATTTGAAATTAGTTTGCTATTAGTTTTATTTAATTTTTAAAGTTTTTAGATTATTAGTAATGCATATGTACCTTTATTTCATATGCAAGATAATCCTGACTAGGTTGTAGCTCTAATGAGCGGTACCTGTTTGACTAGGTTGTAGCTCTAATGAGCGGTACCTGTTTGACTAGGTTGTAGCTCTAATGAGCAGTTAGTCACGACTGATCCTGGCACGGGGATCAGTCCATTCAGATGCATGCGGGGTAGGATCACCTGCGTGCATGGCAGAATTGGCTGCGCGCAGGACTTCAGTATGCGGAAGTTTTATTTTTACTGGTATGTAAGGGTTATGTAAGGATGCGGGACTGCGCGCGGGAATTGTGACAGAACACATTTCCGCATATAAATCCTAAAATATACACAACACCTCAATTCTGACTGAATTTTAGTTGTGAAACCTATACGTGACAATTTGTGTGAAATATTAAATTGGCAAAAAAGTCCCATAGTGATGCCGTGGTGTTTTGGTCTTTTCTTTTTTTAATTATTAAAAATTATAAGGAGTTTGATTTCAAGGGTGGGGTCAGTGAGTGACCATACCTAATTTTGGGTTGTGAATCCATTTCTGTACTAGATTTCCTACTCCTTCTTAAGTTAAATTTAATATCCTTGTTTTACCTGTTCTTATTTTATATTTCTGTTACTTTGACATGTTGCTCTGTACATAGTAGCAAGCTGATACTGATGGTGATGGAGGTGGAAGATGATAGCATGAGTGTCAGATTAGTCCCAGCTGATCCTGACGGGTGGATCAGTCCATTCAGATGCGCGCGGGGTAGGATCATCTGCATGCGTGGCAACGTTGGCTGCGTGCCGGACTTCAGTACGCAGGAGTTTGATGTTACTGGTATGTAAGGGTTATGTAAGGATGCTGGGCTGCGTGTGGGAACTGTGACAGAACACATTTCCGCGTGTAACTCCTAAAATATACACAACACCTCAGTTCTGACTGAATTTTAGGTGTGAAACCTATACGTGAAAATGTGTGTGAAATATCAAATCTGCCAAAACGTCCCATGGTGATACTGTGGTGTTTTGGTATTTTCTTTCTTTAATTATTAAAAAATATAAGGAGTTGGATTTCAAGAGTGGGGTCAGTGAGTGACCCTACCCAATTTTGGGTGGTAAATCCATTTGTTTAATAATATTTATGGATTTCTTACCCCTTCTTAAGCTAAATTCAATATCCTTGTTTACTTGTTTTATTTTATATTTCTGTTACTTTGACAGGTTTCTCTGTAGATAGTAGCAAGTTGACAGCTTTTGTAGGCCCCCTTTAATGCTTGCGCTAGAGCTCTCACTTCTGCCCATTTCTTTGGATTGTTGAAATCCTCCTTTGGTCTCTTCTGGTAAGAGGATCTTACCTTTCCCTTTTTGTTGGGAGGAGGCTGGAGTTTCTTGAGGTGGTCCCAAGGATTCCACCCCTTCATGTACTCCTCTAGCTCCTGCTTGGTTATGAACTTTTTCAAGGCTTTTTGGGAAATCTGGTCCTGCCTACAATTGAAGACCTGCATATTCACATTTGCCTCTTTCTCTGCTGGCATTATCTTTTGCCACAAGGAAATGTGTTCCTTGATTAGCATTTTCAAGGGCTCCTCTTGCTTTCCTTGAGAAGGAGCTTGGGAGGAGGAGCTGGGAAGGGGAGCTGGGGATGGTATCCTCTGGATTTTCTGGATACCCAAGTCTTTCATTCTTTGTAGAGTCAATGGATGGATTATTCCACTTGGCTCTGGAGTGGGTGAGAGAGGTGAAGCATCCATCTTTTCCTCTGAGTCTAGAAATTTTTATTAAAAGCAATCAGTAATTTATATAAATGCTTAAAATAAGTGAGATAATATGGCTTATTATCTGAGTTTGGAGTGGCCAAATATTCTTCTCTGGTTGGGGACCTAGGTTGGATGGGAGCTTCTATGACAGGGTAGTTGGGTACTATCACTGGAGTGGTAACTGGTGGGGCTGCTACTTTGCAGTGGCAGCAGGTAGAGTTGATGAGGCAGTGGGTGGGCAAGACACTGGAAAGTACCAGATATAAAATTTATAATTTATTTTATAATAAAAAAATGTTTGAAGAAATTTTTGGAAAAATCTCACTTTTTAATAACTTGAATCTGACGTGAGCAGAGGGTTGATCATTAGCCAAAACTCTGGGATACTTCAAGATGAGGTTGAAACAAAAACTTCCTTCAAATTCTTTTTCCTCTCTCAGTTTGGAGTGGAGAGCAACCAATTTCTTCTGTTCTAAAGGAGATAGAAGTTCCCAATCAGTTGGTTTCTAGTTTTTGATATACTCTTCTTTCTGGAGTTTTAGGAGTTTAAGATAGTATTCAAAAAGTTCTGAGTTGGTCTCCAAGTCCACTGCAGAGTAAGGAGTCCAGAGAAATATTGGGAAATAATTTTTCAGATCTTTTTTAGCATTTTTTAAGTATTTTAAAGTTTGTTAATTTATAATAATTTTCTTGGAATAAAAAAACCAAAATTGTTTTGGAATCTTTTGGTTAATTTTTGAAAAATTATAAAAAAATTATTTAAAATGGAAAAGGATCAATAATTATATCAATAATTTTCCAGCCAGACACCCAATTGTCAGCCTACTAGATGCCAAGTACCTAGCTCCTTCTAGCTACTAGAGGTGATGATGTCAGCTCTCTGATACCAGGAACCTTTCAGTCCTTTAGCTACAGAGAGTGATAAAAATGCTTGAATGATAATAATGATTATGATTCCAATAATAAATGCTTAGAAGCTCAAATAAATGATTTAATAATAGCAGTTGCAAGGGTTAATTGGTTTGGTGGTAGATGGTTTTCAATGTAATATAAAAGAGGGGCCACAGTATTATACTACTGGGGATCTTTACAGATTAGCAACCTCTCTTCAAGGGGCCTCCTTTGGCAGTTTAAGAACCTTGGAATAAAGATGAATGCCTTAGAAAGGACTTATTCCACTAGTGGCCGTGCTTAAAAGCACAAGCGGCCTAGACAGGAAGGGTAACACTCACTCTGAGCGCTTTACCACGAAAATCCTGGAGGAATTGGAAGGGTTTCAGAGCAGATGGGGTAGATAGCTCGACTAAACTTCAATGGTTGATTGGTTAATATAGGTAAATGATACTATGGCAGACTAAGTCATAAATCACTTTCTTATCTTCATATAAGCACTTGATTAACAATGACAAGGTGTCTGATTGATAATAAATAAATTCTTGGTAAACTGATTGAATAATGGATCCAAAGAGGTCTGTATAAATACCTTTTTGGGGTGATTTTGGTCTTCTCAAGGCGCGTAGGGAGGGTTCTGCTCGTGGTCTGAGGCTAGCAAGGTAGTCAGGGCAAGATTAGCACGTCTACTTGGTTCTGTCAATCAGCTGTCCTTAGATCTGCTGGATTTCTGTACTATTTTAGCCACAGGATCTGTTAATTAGTTATGGCATAAATTTGATCATTCTGTACTCCTCCTTTATTTGTACTATTGATATTGCTTTGAAGCGTGCAGATGTGGATGTTTACTGATTGTCCGTCATCTGCTGATTATTTAGATAATTTTTAATAATTTTTATGAACACTTCTTGTAGTGTTTTGTGGTCTTCAAAGATCAAGATCCGTGGTTTACGTGGTAGTCCTTGATCTTTGATTTATTGTTAAAAAAATGTTTAAAACTTAATTTTCATTAATTTTATTTAAGTTTTGATCTTTTTAGATCATTGTTAATGCATATGTTTGTTTTTTACATATACTAGGCAACCCTAACTAGGTTGTAGCTCTTCTGAGCGCTACCTAGTTGTCAGATTAGCCAAGACTGATCCAGGCGCGGGGATCAGTAGTACAGATGCGCGCGGGGTAGGATCCGCTGCGTGCGTGGCAGAATTAGCTGCGCCCGGGTCCCTAGTACGCGGGATCCTGCTGCTGCTAGTACAAAGGGTTATGTAATGATGCGGGGCTGCGCGCGGGAATTGTGACATAACACATTTCCGCGTGTAACTCCTAAAATGTACACAACACCTCAATTGTGAGTGAATTTTAGCTGTAAACCCTATATGTGGCAACACTTGTGAAATATTAAAATGGCCAAAAAGTGCCATACAGGTGTCGTAATTTCCGGTACTTTTCCTTTTAATTATTTTAAAAATATAAGGACTTGGAATTCAAGGGTGGGGTCAGTGAGTGACCCTACCTAATTTTGGGTGAGGAATCCATTCCTGTAATAAAATCCATGGATTTCCCACTCCTTTTCTTGTTAATTGAGGTATTCTTATTTTTTGTATTTTGTGTTATCATTTGACAGTTTTGCTCTGTATATAGTAGCAAGCTGACATTCCCCCACTCCAAGATATGTCTATATCTGAAAAAAAAATTTTGGGCTAATGGGCTAATGCCTCCTGTTTTTTCTGTAGTTCCTCAAGTGGATAGGTCTGTCAGGGATATTATTTTCAGTCAACCATTCATCTTTATCAGCTGATTCTCCATTGTATCTAGCCAGGTAGAGTCTGACGTCTTTTCCATTGATCCTATCTTTCTTATCCTCAAGGATCTTGCTAATCTTACCTTTTTCCTTTTCAGATTCTTCTGTAACAGGTATTGCAGGTGAAGGAGTATGTTCTCTGTTCCTTGGGTGGTAGTGTTTGATGAGGCTTACTGGGAATACTGGATGTTTCCTAGAAAGCTCATCACTGAGGATTACTTCCACCGCATTTTTACCATGAACTTTGTTAATGGTGAAAGTTCCAACAAAAGCTGGTCTGAGCTTCCTATTTCCACCCATGTTGGTAAATTTAGTGGAAGAGATACAGACTTGATCACCAATCTTGAAATCACGTTCCTTATGGGTTTTATCCTATCTTTGCTGGTTATACTCCACAGCATCCTGGACACATTTCACAGAATGTTTGTTGGTTTCATCTATCATCTTCTTGAAATCAAGTGATGTAGGGTGAATGTTGATTAGCTTGTGGTTAAGGTTATCCTTGGGTAATCTTGAAATCCATCCTCTTTCCAGTATGTAAGGTTCTTCCTTAGTGGTAGAGTGTTTGCTCCTGTTGTAGGCCATCTCCAGCGCAGGTAAAAGGCTAACCCAATCATGGAAATAACCGTCAGATTTCTTTTATTCTAGTCCAAAGCCACAGAATCTCCTGAGCATGTCTTCCAGGGTCTGAATCATCCTCTCAGCTAATCCATCCATCTGAGGGTGATAAGCGGTAGAGAAAGCTAAGGTGGTTCCAAGCATATCATGTAGATTCCTCCAGAACTCAGAGATGAATTTAGGATCTCTGTCACTGATAATAATCTTGGGAACTCCAACATCAGCAATGAGTCTTTTCCAAAATAATAAGGCAACTTCCATAGAAGTGTCTTCCTTGTGATTAGGTAGGAACTTTGCTTTCTTGGAGGACCTATCCACAATGACTAAGACTGAGTTGTAGGAATAGGCTCCTCCTGATGGTAGTCCAGTCACAAAGTCCATATTGATGATTTCCCATCTTTTTGTGGGTTCAGCAATCCTTTGCACTAGTCCAAACTGTTTCCCAGTAGTCCTGTTGGACTTCTGACAAGTTTTAAAACTGGTAAATTACTGTATAGTGGAGTCTCTCCAATTACCCCATCAAGCAGTTTGTTTAACCTTATCTAAGGTTTTATCAGTAGACAAATGACCAGATGAGCAGTTATCATGGCACTCAGCCAGAACATGTTTTATATGGTCATCCTTATTTAAGACAATGACACTTGAATGTCAATGGCTATAGTATACTAGACCATCCCATATGGTGAACCTTCCGGATTTGTATGGTTTCAAGATAGGTTCAGGTAGGCTATTGATCAATTCAGGAGGTGCAGCGGTACTTTCCATTATAGTGATCAGAGTCTTTATGCCAGAGCTGTAAGCTTCTTTGATAGAGTTGAACAATGATTCATTTAGTTCACAAACGTGGATACCCATTATGTCAGCTGGCTACTATTCAGAACCAACTGACTAAAGCCTAAAAACAAATAAAATATAAATTAATAATAAACAAATACAGAAATAATAAAATAAAATAAAAATAAGGAATAAAGCCTTAATTTGTAAGAAATCCAAAAATATTATTAAAAAAATGGATTTGAGGTGCCAATTCAGGTAGGGTCACCCACTGGCACCACCCCCAAAATCCCACTCCTTCAGGTAGAACCATGGTTCACCTGTGCACCCTCCCATCACATCCGCAGGTATAGGTTTCTGACCAAAAATTTGGTCAGAAACCCATAATTGTGTTTAATTTAGGAGTTATGGACGAAGACTGGTTTTGTCCAGAACCCCGCGCGCAGCCGCGGGTCATAAGCAGCCAGGCGCGCAGCTCTTAGGAGCCACGGCACAACCGGCCCCACAAGTAGTCAAGCAACTACCTCGCGCAAGACCAAAGATGGCCCCGCGAGTAGTCGTCCGACTACCTCGCGCAGGGCCAAATATGGCCCCACAAGTAGTCACCCAACTACCTTGCACAGGCTCTAGGCAGCAGTTACCAACCAGCCTTGCAGGTAGTTGAGCGACCAGCCTTGCGGGTAGTTGAGCGACTACCACATGAGGCAGTCGCCACTTACCAGCCCGCGGGTAGCCAAGCGACCACCTCGCGCGGCTGCCGCTACCTATTGCCGGCCCCGCAAGTAGTTGACCAACTACCCTGCGCGGGCCCCTAGCAACCAACCAAGCCACCGCGTGAAGTGACTGGCCGGTTCACTGGCCAGCCCTCCCCTCTCCCAAAACGGAAACCGGGCTGTGGGGTACCTCCAATACACCCCATAGCCCTGTTCCACATCACATGGGGGCCAGAGAGCGCCACCATGTGGTGGTGAATAGTATGAAAGTGGATAAAAAACACAAAAATCCGGAAAAATGGGCCCTGCACCCTTTTTGGAACTGTACCAAAGGGTTGTCAGGGCCTCTGTAAAAGGGCCTGTATGGAAGATTTGTACCTAAAAAGGTATCTGTGAGTTACTGTAACACCCTGAGAGTGTGTAATGAGCATAAAAAGGGGCCTAGCTTTGTGCTAGATGGATCACAAGACACCAGGAATACATACAACACTCTCCTTACCCCTTATAATTAAAACTGTATGTAACTAGTCACAACTAGGGGTGTAATGTAAAATTAAGGAACTGTAAGACACCCCAATATGAGAAGAAGAGCCTCAGATTCAAAATTTCCTTGCAGCATGAGGTCCTCATAGCCTTTTTTCAAGCCCCTGGCCTCAGGAATCCATGGCTTATATTTATAAATATTAATTGAATACAACCTCTTTGGTCAATACAGTGAGGTCATTAAGGGCACAGAAACATGTATCAAGCCCAAAGCATGATGAAATAGGGCTTCCTGTACCTCTGTAGTGACTAGAGAAGGTCCAAACGAACACACTGATGGCTCCGTGTCCTCAGCACTAGCCTGGGCCACCCTCCTTTGGCTGGTAAAAGGACTGTACCAAGAGGGCACCCAAACGATATAAATAGAGGCCCTTCCCCCAGCCATTTCTAACAGATTCATCCAGTTATATAGTCATTACTGCTTCAGATATTTTTTTCCTCAAGGCATCAAACCCTTATAAGAAATAAGTGTGTGATCCTGGACCACTTTCTGATAAAAGCTTAGACCATAATTCCTGAATCCCTGTTTTTGGCCAAAATCAACAACCAACCATTCAGCCTGTCCCAGTACCAACTTCCAGCACCCTGAATCCTTGAATATTGGCCCATTCATCAAGAATAAGTCCGGATCTAGACCTAGTAAGTGATCCTGCTGACTTAAACCATTTTTTGTAGGTTTTGCATAACCTATACCCCAAGGAAATTACACACACCCTTCTTGAAAGGAATCCTTGTCAACCCCACAGGCACCACAATTGCTCATATATTTTCATTAAAAGAAATATACCTGTGTTCCGGAGGGCTCAACAACCCCATTAAGGTCTTTGCCCCTCCATTTAAATTTATTTTATAAATATATAAATAAAATTAACCCTTTTAGCCAAATCATATACCTGGCATTTTATCTTATTTTTGATCCAAACTTTCTATCACCTCTAGCAGTTAGAAGGAGTGAGGTTCTTGGCATCTATTAGGCTGACAATTGGGGGTCTGGCCAAAAATAATTGATATAATTATTGATCCTGTGCCATTTTTAATAATTTTTTAATAATTTTTCAAAAATTAACCAAAAATTCCGAAAAAATCATTATAAATTACCAAACTTCAAAAATACTTAAAAAATACAAAAAAAATCTGAAAAATTATTTTCTGATAATTTTCCGGACTCCTTGCTCTGTAGTGGACTTAAAGATCAACGCAGAACTTATTAAATACTATCTTAAACTCCTTAAACTCCGAAAAGAAGAGTATATCAAAAATTACAAACCAACTGATTGGGAACTTCTATCTCCTTTAGAACAGAAGAAATTGATTGATCTCCACTCAAAACTCATAAAGGAACAAGAATTTGAAGAAAGGTTTCGTGTCAACCTCATCTTGAAGTATCAAAGAGATTGGGCTAAGACTCAACCCCCTGCTCATATAAGATTCAAGCTATTAAAAAGTGAGATTTTTCCGAAAATCTTTTCAAAATTTTTTAATTATAAACTAACTTATAAATCTTATATCTGGTACTTTCTAGTGTCTAGACCGCCCACTGCCCCATCAAATCCAACTGCTGCCACTACAGAGGTAGCAGCTCCACCAGTCACCACTCCAGTAATAGTTTCCAACTACCCTGTTGTAGAAGCTCCTATCCAACCTAGGTCACCAACTAGAGAGGAATCTATGGCCACTCCCAACTCAGAGGGTAAGCCACATTATCTCACTTGTTTTAAGCATCTATATAATTTACTGATTGCTTTTAATAAAATATGTCTAGACTCAGAGGACCAGATGGACGCTTCGCCTCTCTCACCCACTCCAGAGCCAAGCGGAATAATCCATCTGTTGACTCTACAAAGAATCAAAGACTGGGGGTTTCCAGCCAATCCAGAGGATCCCATCCCCAGCTCCTCTTGCCAGCTCCTCCTCCCAAGCTTTTTCTCAAGGACTGCAAGAGGAGTCCTGGAAAATGCTGATCAAGGAACACATGTCCTTGTGGCAAAAGGTAGTACAAGTGGAGAAAGAGGCCAACGTGAAGATCCAGGTCTTCTATTGCAGGCAGGCCCAGATCTCTCAAAAGGCTCTGCAAAAGTTTATAACCAAGCAAGAGCTAGAGGAGTATTTGAAGGGGTGGAATCCATGGGATCACCTCAAGAAGATCCAACCTCCTCCCAACAAAAAGGGAAAGCAAAGGTCCTCCAATCACAGGAAACCAAAGGAGGATTTCAACAATCCAAAAATTTGGGCAGAAGTGAAAGCTCTAGCTCAAGCTTTAAAGGGGGCCTACAAGAGCTAGTTGTAGATAGTTCTTTTGCAAATAGTCTTAGGAATAACTTTAGTGCTTTAGACAATAACATTTGTTTGTGCCTCCAAAAGATCCACCAATTGGAAGAGAAATTGATCAGTCCTGAGTATCTCCTTGAGTTGAACATGGTAGTAACCACTGCCCTTATCAAAAATGGAGTTTCTTCTGATCTAGAAGAAATTAAGAACCTGATTAAAAAGCCCAGAGACAGGCCCAGAGAGCTTCAAACCCAACCCAGAGAGATAAAAGAGGTCAATAAGGAACTAGTGCTAGCTGCTCCCCAAGGGAATGCTGTTGTTAAAGCCAACCCCTCTCTTGAATGCTGGAACTGCGGAGAGAAGGGGCATAGACGACATTACTGTCCTCATCCTAGAAAAAAGATAAATAATATCACTGGCAACTCTGATAGTGAGGAAGAAGGTGACGACTTAGACCTAGTCATCCAACAACACAAAGAAGAACCAGACTTGCGCCCTGTCAATGTCATCTCAGGAGATATAGGTTCTAGCATGGAAATTAATCATGTTAAAGGAGAGTCTCAACTACCACAGAAGTGGGATGAATCCATGAACTTAGACCACATCTCTGACGCCAAAACTTTGACAGTAAAACCAGTCACTGGCAGGAGATACACTCTGGGTAAAAACTGCTTTGCCACTGGTTTGTTTGAAAAGAAACCGGTCAGAATTTTGCTTGATAGTGGAGCTTTTTGCTCATGCACCCGCACTGATTTCTTAGATTGCCACTACCCTATGTGGAAAGAACACTTACTTCCTGTGCGCAAAGCCAAGTTCAGTAGTTGCAATTCAGCTATGGATACCTTAGGAGTCATAACTATGCCTATTGTTTTCCCACACAGTAAAGGATCCATAAGGCTTCAACTCGAATTTGTAGTCTTGAAAAATAGCCTATGTGATTACTTAATACTAGGTTATGACGCTTTCGGTTTATATGGGATAGATATGATCCAGAGCAAGGACCAATACTTCACCGTTGGAGGAGAATGGAAAAGGAAATTCCAGATCTGTCACATATCAACCTCCATAGAAAACAAACCTCTAGAGTATTTTAAAAGTGAATATTTTTCTCAAGCCTCTCTTAATGATCAACTTACCTCTGATCAGCAAGACAACCTAGTCAACTTATGTTTTGAAAATATGGGTGCCTTTTGCACCAAAGATCACCCCATAGGTAATATCAAGGGACATGACTTGGTACTAACCCTGACCATAGAACCTCCTTTTCCCCCAATCTTGAGGAGACCTGCTTACCCAGCAAGCCCTAAGTCCCGAGCAACATTGGAAGAACACATAACTGAGCTCATGGATTTTGGAGTCCTCCAGAAAGTAGGGCATAATGAGCAAGTGGAAATCACCACTCCCGTCATCATAGCCTGGCATAACGACAAGTCCAGGATGGTTGGAGATTAACAAATGTTTAAAAACTACACTAAAGCAGATTACTACCCTATCCCTAGGATAGATCATTCCCTCCATAGTCTTTCCAAAGCCAAGTACATTACTACAATGGATATGCTGAAAGGATTCCACCAGATACCCATTGAAGCTAAAATCCAAAAGTATATGAGGATTATCTGCCACTTAGGCATCTATGAGTACCTGAGGATTCCTTTTGGGATAAAGAAGGCCCCTTCCCATTTTCAAAGAATGATGGACACAGTCTTTGCAACTTTTATCCGGAAAGGGTGGATGATGGTGTACATTGATGATATTATCATCTACTCTGATGATTGGGAAACTCACTTAGAGAATATAGGCCTGGTTCTGAAAACCGTATCAGATGTTGGACTAAAGATATCTATGAATAAATGCAACTTTGGTTATGCTGAACTAAAAGACTTAGGACATATAGTCTCAGGATTGTCCCTAGCAGTAGACCAGAAAAAAGTTGCTGCTGTAATCAATAGGCCAATGCCTCAAAATAAGACTGATTTACTCTTATTTGTCTGTTTCTGTAGTTATTATCAGCAGTTCATACCCAACTTTGCTACCATAGCCAAAAACTTGCATGAGATATGTAACAAGACTTCTATATTCAAAATGACTCATGAAAGAGTACAGAGCTATGAAACCTTGAAAAAAGCCATGACCACTGCCCCCGTCCTAACTCAACCTGACTACTCTAAACTTTTCCGCTTATATATTGATGCCTGTTTTGATGGACTTGAAAATGCTCTTCACCAATCCAAAGTAGAGAATGATGTACCTGTGGAAAAACCTATACTATTCATATCTAGACAGATTAAAGATACGGAGAAAAGGTTTGGAGCAAGCCAAATGGAATGCCTAGCGTTGGTCTGGTACTTAGAGAAACTTCACTATTACCTGGAAGGAAGTATCTTTGAAGTAATAACAGACTGAACGGCGGTAAGGACACTCATGAACATGAAAACCCCTAACCGCCACATGCTTAGATGGCAAATAGCCATCCGTCAGTATAAAGGACAGATGAAAATCATGCACAAACCTGGAACCAAACATCAGAATGCAGATGGACTCAGTAGATGGGCTCTCCCTAATGACCCTAGTAACCCTGAATATGATCCAGATGAGAATGACATCTTTCCAATCTTGGGCATCCATGTTTGTGATCTAGATTTGGTGTTCTTTGATTCTGTCCAAGAGAGTTATGACCCGGAGCATCTTAAGTTGCTTGAGATTATGAAAAGGGAAAACCCTTCTAATGAGTTAATACAAAGTTTAGACAAGGAACTCTCTATTCCCTATAAAGAAGGAAGGTTTACAAGCTTAGATGGTCTGTTATACTTCCTTCATAAACACTCTAGTGTGATAGTCCTCAACTCAGAACCCCACATTAAAACTATACTGCACGAGTGCCATGATAACTGCACTTCAGGGCACTTCTCATTAGAAAGGACTATTTAAAAGGTCAAGCAGACAGCTTGGTGGATTGAATGGAGAGAGCAAACCACTGACTATGTCAAGTCCTGTGACAACTGTCAGAGAGCTAACAAACAAACAGGAAAGAGATTTGGTCTTCTCCAAAAGATATCAGAACCCACCAATAGATGGGAGATAATAAACATGGACTTTGTCACCGGTCTACCGCCAGGGGGACCATACTCTTATAACTCTGTGATAGTGATTGTAGACAGATTCTCCAAGAGAGCAAAATTTATACCTAATCACAAAGACGACACAGCTATGGAAGTAGCTCTGTTGTTCTGGAACAGAGTCATGCCTGACGTTGGTATCCCCAAAATAATAATCAGCAACAGAGACCCAAAGTTTACTTCTGAATTCTGGAGGAACCTCCATGATATGCTAGGAAAAAAATTGGCTTTCTCCGCAGCTTATCATCCCTAAACTGATGGTCTAGCTGAGCGCATGATGCAAACTTTGGAAGAAATGCTAAGAAGGTTTTTCTCTTTTGTTTTAGAGTTTAAAAACCATGATGGGTACACTCACAATTGGGTAAGCCTGCTTCCAGCCCTAGAAATAGCGTACAACAGCAGTATGCACTCTACCACTCAAGAAGTTCCTTATATTCTAGAGAGGGGATGGATACCTAGGATGCCCAAAGAGATTGTTAACCAAAACCTTGTCAATGTCCACCCAAAAGCCCTGGACTTCAAGAAAATGTTAGAAAAAGCTAATTGTCATGCCCAAGAATGTGTACAGCAAGCTGTTGAGTATAATAAAAATAGATGGGACAAAAGCCACAAGGAACCTGACTTTAAAGTAGGGGACAAGTTCTTACTGTCCACGGTGAACTTCAACAACCTAGGGGGAAATAAGAAACTGAAACCAGCCTTCATAGGCCCTTTCTGCATTAAAATGCTCCATGGAAAGAATGCAGTTGAATTTATCCTCAGCAAGGAATTGTCCAAGAAACACCCAGTCTTTCCAGTTGGTCTGATTAAGCACTATAGCCCTAGGGAATCTGAAGACCCACCTCCCCAGAATATTCCCTTAGAAATCCCCCAAGAAGGGAGCAAGAACAAGGTAAGCAAAATCCTCAAAGAAAAGAAGGAAAGAGTGAATGCAAAGGATGTCAGGTTGTACCTTGTCAGATACAGAGGATAATCAGCAGACAAAGATGAGTGGCTACCAGAAAATAACATACCAGACGGCCCCATCCTTCTGAGGAATTTCAGAGCTGAAAAGAGGAAAGAATAAAATTCTCCACCCCAAAAAACCTTTTTGCGGGTACACCAATCTTGGAAGTGGGGAATGTCAGCTGGCTACTATTCAGAACCAACTGACTAAAGCCTAAAAACAAATAAAATATAAATTAATAATAAACAAATACGGAAATAATAAAATAAAATAAAAATAAGGAATAAAGCCTTAATTTGTAAGAAATCCAAAAATATTATTAAAAAAATGGATTTGAGGTGCCAATTCAGGTAGGGTCACCCACTGGCACCACCCCCAAAATCCCACTCCTTCAGGTAGAACCATGGTTCACCTGTGCACCCTCCCATCACATCCGCAGGTATAGGTTTCTGACCCAAAATTCGGTCAGAAACCCATAATTGTGTTTAATTTAGGAGTTATGGACGAAAACTGGTTTCTTCCATAACCCCGCGCGCAGCCGCGGGTCATAAGCAGCCAGGCGCGCAGCTCTTAGGAGCCATGGCACAACCGGCCCTGCGAGTAGTCAAGCGACTACCTTGCACAAGACCAAAGATGGCCCCGCAAGTACTCGCCCGACTACCTTGCGCAGGACCAAAGATGGCCCCGCAAGTAGTTTCCCGACTACCTTGCACAGGCTCTAGGCGGCAGTTACTGACCAGCCTTGTGGGTAGTTGAGCGACCAGCCTTGCCGGTAGTTGAGCGACTACCATGCAAGGCAGTCGCCACTTCCCAGCCCGCGGGTAGCCAAGCGACCACCTGGCGCGGCTGCCGCTACCTATCGCCGGCTCCGCAAGTAGTCCACTGACTACCCTGCGCGGGCCCCTAGCAACCAACCAAGCCACCGCACAAAGTGACTGGCCGGCTCACTGGCCAGCCCTCCCCTCTCCCAAAACGGAAACCGGGCTGTGGGGTACCTCCAATACACCCCATAACCCTGTTCCACATCACATGGGGGCCAGAGAGCGCCACCATGTGGTGGGGAATAGTATGAAAGGGGATAAAAAACCCAAAAATCCGGAAAAATGGGCCCTGCACCCTTTTTGGAACTGTACCAAAGGGTTGTCAGGGCCTCTGTAAAAGGGCCTGTATGGAAGATTTGTACCTAAAAAGGTATCTGTGAGTTACTGTAACACCCTGAGAGTGTGTACTGAGCATAAAAAGGGGCCTAGATTCGTGCTAGATGGATCACAAGACACCAGGAATACATACAACACTCTCCTTACCCCTTATAATTTAAACTGTACGTAACTAGTCACAACTAGGGGTGTACTGTCCAATTAAGGAACTATAAGACACCCCAATATGAGAAGAAGAGCCTCAGACTCAGACTTTCCTTGCAGCATAAGGTCCCCATAGCCTGTGTTCAAGCCCCTGGCCTCAGGAAGCCATGGCTTATATTTATAAATATTAATTGAATACAACCTCTTTGGTCAATACAGTGAGGTCATTAAGGGCACAGAAACGTGTATCAAGCCCAAAGCATGATGACATAGGGCTTCCTGTACCTCTGTAGTGACTAGAGCAGGTTCAAACTAACACACTGAAGGCTCCCTGGCCTCAGCACTAGCCTGGGTCACCCTCCTTTGGCTGGTAAAAGGACTGTACCAAGAGGGGACCCAAACAATATAAATAGAGGCCCTTCCCCCAGCCATTTCTAACAGATTCATCCAGTTATATATTCATTATTGCTTCAAATATTGTCGTCCTCAAGCCATCAAACCCTTATAAGAAATAAGTCTGTGATCCTGGACCACTTTCTGATAAAAGCTTAGACCATAATTCCTGAATCCCTGTTTTTGGCCAAAATCAACAACCAACCATTCAGCCTGTCCCAGTACCAACTTCCAGCACCCTGAATCCTTGAATATTGGCCCATTCATCAAGAATAAGTCCGGATCTAGACCTAGTAAGTGATCCTGCTGACTTATACCCTTTTTTGTATGTTTTGCATAACCTATGCCCCAAGGAAATTACACACACCCTTCTTGAAAGGAATCCTTTTCAACCCCACAGGCACCACAATTGCTCCTATATTTTCCATAAAAGACATATACCTGTGTTCCAGAGGGCTCAACAACCCCATTAAGGTCTTTGCCCCTCCATTTAAATTAATTTTATAAATATATAAAGAAATTTAACCCTTTTAGCCAAATCATATACCTGGCATTTTATCTTATTTTTGATCCAAACTTTCTATCACCTCTAGTAGCTAGAAGGAGTGAGGTCCTTGGAATCTAGTAGGCTGACACATTATAGGAGCTTCAATGTTAACCTGTTAATATTAAGGATAGGGAAGATGTCATTATCCTCTGGATCATAGGAAGGGTTACTTGGCTCATTTGGTAAGGCATTCCTGCTTAAACTATCAGCATTCTGATGTTTAGTTCCAGCTTGATGAACTATGATCATCTGTCCTCTGTACTGTTGTATAGCTATCTGCCATCTCAACATACGCCTGATAGGGGTCTTCATGTTCATCAAGCTTCTGACAGCGTTGCAGTCAGTAATAACAGTGAAGTTGGTGCCTTCTAAGTAATAATGGAGTTTCTCTAGGGCCCATACTAAGGCCAGGCATTCCATTTGGCTTGCACCGTACCTTTTCTCAGTGTCTTTAATTTGTCTAGATATGAAGAGTATAGGTTTTTCCACGGGTTTATCATCTTCTATGACTTCCTGGTGTAAAGCAGCTCCAAGACCTTCCATGCTGGCATCTATGTAGAGCTTGAAAGGTTTAGAGTAATCTGGCTGGATCAGTACTGGAGCTGAAGTCATTGCCATTTTGAGTTCCTCATAATTTTTGACTCTATCATGAGTCATTTCAAACACGGTGGTGTTGTTGCAGATCTTATACAAACATTTGGTTAGGAGGGCAAACTTTGGTAAATACTTCCTATAGTAGCTGCAGAAGCTGATGAAGGATAGGAGTTCAGTTTTATTCTGAGGCATGGGCCTATTCATTACTACTGCTATCTTGTTTTGGTCAGCAGCTAAGGTCAGTCCAGAGACAATGTGTCCCAAGGCTTTGAGTTCCCCCTAGCCAAAGTTACATTTTTTCATCAATACTTTCAATCCTACAGCAGAGATGGTTTTGAGGACTAGCCTGAATTCCTCCATGTGAGTATCCCAATGATCAGAGTAGATTATAACGTCATCAATGTATACCATCATCCATCCCTTTCTGATGAATAATCCTAGGACTGTTTCCATCTTCCTTTGAAAATGAGAAGGAGCATTTTTAATACCAAAAGGCATCCTAAGATACTCACAGATTCCCAAATGACAGATAATTCTCAAGAATTTCCGGCTATCAGGGCTGATAGGTATTTGGTGGAAACCTTTCAGCATATCCATGGTGGTATGTACTTAGCCTTGGACAGGTTATGTAGAGCGTGGTCAATTCTTGGAATTGGATAATAATCAGCTTGGGTGTAGTTGTTAAGCATTCTAAAACCTCCAACCATTCTTGACTTATCATTGTGCCAAGCTATAATTACTGGGGTAGTAATGTCCACTTGTTCATTGTGGCCTACTTTCCTTAAGACTTGTAAGTCAACCAACTCTTGAATGTGGGTTTCCAGAGCGGCTCTAGATTTTGGACTCAAAGGGTATGCAGGTCTCCTGAGGTTGGGTGGGTAAGAAGGCTTAATAGTTAGAGTTAGGATCATGTCATGTCCTTTGATGTTACCAATAGGGTGATCTTTGGTACAGAAAGCATTCTGATTTTCAAAGCATACTTGTAAGTTATCCCGTTTCTGTGCTTCATTGAGAAGGGAATTTAAAGAAGCTTGGGAAAAATATTCCTGATTGAACTTTTATAAGTGTTTTTCATAAGTTGAATCAGAAGTTTGAGCATTGACATGACATATTTGGAACTTCTTATTCCAGTCTCCCCCTATGGTGAAGTATCTACCTTTGCTTTGGAATACATCTATACCATATAGGCAAAGAGAATCATTCCCAAGGATAAAGTAGTCACATACTCCATTTTGGAGCACTACAAATTCAATCTTCAATTTGAGTGATCCTTTAGAGTGAGGGAGTATGATATCAGAAGACCATACTCCAACAGCATTGAGAGCAGAATTACAACTTCTGAACTTAGCCTGAGGTACTGCTAGTAATTTCAGTTTCCAGTCTGGGTCTTGCTTTTCTAGATAAGCTGAACCAACACACAAGCAAAAGGCTCCACTTTCTAGAAGTAACTTAACTGGGGAACCTTGTATGAAATCAGTAGCATAGCATGTTTTGCCTGAAGTGTAACTTTTACCGGAAGAAGGTTTTAGAATCATGGCCTTAGTCTCAGACATGTGGTGAATCTTCATGTTGGGATTCCATTTTTGAGGTAAGTTAGAATCCTCATTGACTGAATTTATGTCCAGAGAAGACTCAATACTACCTTCAATAACATTGATAGGGTTAGTGATTATTAGATCACAATCAGAGAGTGATCCGTCAGTATCATCAAGGTAAGGTTCAGGATTGTCACACTCTTCTACCCTCCATAAGATTAATCCTTTTCCTAGGTAGAGGAAAATCAGGTTTTACATGTCCTGTTTGGTTACAGTTCCAACCTACTTTCTCTTTTGATTCTGGAGTCTTCTTGACTTCCAAAGTAGATGAATTAGTAGCAGGGGATTCCTTAGTTTTGGCGGTATATTCTTCCCTGTTCTTAGTATTTTGTTCCCTTGGGGGTCTATTGACCCTTTTGTCAAGACCATTAATATCAATAGTCTCTTCCAATACACCTATTAAGGTGGAAAGATCTGAATCCATAGGCATTCTACACCTTAAACTGTGGTAAATTTGTCCGGTGTGGTAGACCAAACCTGTCCTATAGCCATCAGACTCACTTTTTTAGTGTAAAAACAGCTCAAGCCCTTAAATTAACCTCAGAAATGGATTCTACATCACAAATAACCTATAGTCACTCAGCCAAAGTACCCCCCTATCTCTCATGGATTAGAAGATACAGCTCAAGAAACCTTCAACTGTGGCAAAACCCATACCCAACCAGGTGTCACAGCTCTGTGGAAGACATAAGGCATACCTAGTAAACCCTCAAGTACATACCAGTGGAAGCTTACCCTCAACACCAGGACCATACACCAACCCTTTCACCTCATCCAGAATACAGTAATACAGATACAGGAGGCAGTGCAGCATGTCAGATCCTGTCACCTCATCCAGCATACAACATAAAGATCCAGGAGGCAGTGCAACCAGTCAGATCCTGTCACCTCATCCAGCATACAGCATACAGATCCAGGAGGCAGTGCAACCAGTCAGATCCTGTTACCTCATCCAGCATACAGCATACAGATCCAGGAGGCAGTGCAACCAGTCAGATCCAGTCACCTCATCCAGAATACAGCATAAAGACACAGGAGGCAGTGCAGCATGCCAGATCCAGTCACCTCATCCAGAATACAGTAGTACAGATTCAAGAAGCAGTGCAGCCAGTCCAGATCCAGTCACCTCAGCCAGAATACACAAATACAGATACAGGAGGCAGTGCAGCATGTCAGATCTGGTCACCTGAACCAAACAAGCATGCAAATACACATACAAGAGGCTGTGCAGAAGTATACAGGAGCAATATAGGCAGGAGGAAGTCAAACCAGTCTCAAGCAAGAACCAGACAAACATGCAGCAAATACACATACAAGAGGCTGTGCAGAAGTAATACAGGAACAA
Source organism: Puccinia polysora (assembly GCA_025617555.3). Classification (NCBI taxonomy): domain Eukaryota; kingdom Fungi; phylum Basidiomycota; class Pucciniomycetes; order Pucciniales; family Pucciniaceae; genus Puccinia; species Puccinia polysora. Next base: position 25,654,611 of record CM062642.1, on the reverse strand, counting down.
TATACATAAAGGAGGCTGTGCAGAAGTATACAGGAGCAAAATATGAAGGAGAAAGTGGAACCAGCCTTAACCAGAGCCAAACAAACCAACAGTATTGCACAGCAATATATGTAGGTAGAATCAAGTAGCACTGAATAAACTACCAGTACAGCACAGAAATATACCTTATCTGAACTACACAGCAATCTATGCAAGGCTGTGCATGCATGAAACCCCTGTACAAGCTTTTCCCAACCAGCAGAAATGCCTCATGTAACTGTACAAGCTTTTTCCAACCAGCAAAACTGTCTCATGTAATTGTATCTCACTGTTCCTCACCAGAACAGGGAGAACCCTCAGGGGCAGCCTTGAGCACCCCTGGGGGCAGGATTTGTCTATTTAAGGAGGGCCTCTCTGCCCTATCCAAGTTTTATGACTACTCATACCTCCTCATGCCATCTGGCCTATTACCTCTCATCATCAACCCACCAGCATCCATCTGTGGTACCTACCCAGATAAAATATCAGTGAACCAATTATAAGGAAACAAGAAATCAGAGACCAAGTTATAACCAACCAACAAGTGCTTGAATAAGGGTTCTTCTGTGACCTAAACATTCAGCACCAAATTAAAGAAGCACCACCCTTCAGTCAATAAATAACCCTTACAAAGAAAGAGAGCACAACAAAAGCAACCACCAACCTTTTCCTCTACCCAGCCCCCTGTGGGTAAGCCCATCCTTGGGTCCTCTCCTGAACCACCGCCCCTTTGATAAACCCTTGAACCCTTTAATATTGGGTTATTGGTTAAGATCAAATATATCTGATCAATAAATAACCAATAGTCCAATACATCGGGTCCATTCTTCAACAAACCTACTAATAACAATTGATAACTAATCTAGGTCTGATCTGAGACCTATTTTAAGTCTCTAAGAAACCAGCCATTAATTTAAATAAATTATTTTGCAGACTTACTATAGTACTAGAAGGGCAGGCAATTCAAAACCACTCTTAGTATATACTAAATACTCCAAAGGAGTAGAAGTAATACTAAATTCCCCTTCAAGGACTGCCAGCAAGCTATTTGCTACTTTATTTATATAATCCCACAGGAGTCTCTACACCAGGACATAAGTTGAGGGGTCTTTCATTGAATTCTTCTTTATCAGCATCAGGATAAAAACAGTCCAACCTCTTTTTCTGGTCTAAGCACAACTTATGAGGTTTTTCCTTGGATGGATCAAACTGGGAGGTTTCAAAAGTTTTCATCATCTTTCTTTTCTAAATCCTGGTACCAAACTGCAATTTGATCAATTCTTTCCAAGAATTCCAGGATAAAGATCCAACTTCTTCTCTTTTATTGATAAACCAATCAAGAGCTACTCCTTCAAATAATCTGGGCAATCTTACCACAGCTATTGCATCAGGGAGCTTGTAGGAAGAAAGTGTATATTCAATAAACTTAATGAAACTGACATGGTTGTATTCTCCTTCTCCAGAGAATTTAGGCCATTCAGTGATGGGAGGAAGTAGCTTCAAAGCCTGCTCCATTTCCGGAGTAGGACTGGGTCTGAAAGACTCATTCCTAGTTATCCTGGTCCTGGGAGGAACACTAGGAGTACTGGTGAACCTGGCAGGTCTAGTTTCTTTTAGGTCAATGACCGGAGAGTTAGTAGAGTTGATCTTAAGATCTCTGAGATCATTCTTAATCATACCTAACTCTAAATGAGGTTTGTTGCTTAATAAGTCAATTTTATTTGTCAGATGAGCTGAAGGAATAGGACTAGTTTTCTTAACTTTTTCTTTAAGCTGGTTTATGGTTGCAAGAATATCTTCCTGAAGAATTGATTGATTGTCATCAATATGTTTCATCAGGTCAAACTTACTAGCTCTTATACTATCCTTGATCTGTTGTGTTTCCAACTCATCAATTCTCATAATCTGAGACTGAGTGTCAATCACTCTAAAAATACTTGAACTTAATTTGATCAATTGGTTATAAACTTTGTCAAAGCATTGGCTAATAACGGTAAAATTGTGAGACACATTTACAGAAAAGCTATTACAAGCTTCTACATCTAATTGCAGTACAACTTTTTCCACTTCTGGGCTAAGGATATTATTTTGTCCCAATCCTTTGGGTTCCTTAACTTCTGATGGGCTGAGGATCTCTTCTTTTTGGGGTCCTTTCCCTTTAAGGAAGCTAACTGATCCCAAGGATTCCAGTTCTGCACGTAGCCTTTTACTTCTTTCTTTGGGATCAACCTTTGCAGAGAAATCTGAGATTTCTTTGCCTGAGAAATGGCTTTTCTCATACCTGGTTGATCCTCCTGGGTCGGAGCCAACCTGAATTGTTCCCAATAGCTCACGTGCTCTTTCACTAACGCTTTGACCCTTTCCTCCTTGGTTGAGTCCAGCTGGGGTGGCGTAGGATGACCTGTACCCTCCTGGGATAACCTGGTGGGCCACAGAGGGCTCTCCAACTGTCTGTTGGTCGAGTTGGCCGCCGTGGTTGTCGCTTTCTTTGTCCCGTGTGATGCTATGGTCATGGGTTCGAATCCCCTCATCGCTTTCGCGACTGGAGTCCTTGGCGTACAGGTTCCTCCAGGCAGAGATCCATATGACGGGGCTCTGCCAGTTGCACGGGTGTTGAGCCTATTTTGATACATAATACCAAAAAAATTTGTAAGTCTTTTGTTGAAACTTTTGAAAAAAGACTTAAAATTTATAAAAATAATATTTTTTGTGTGTTTTATATTTTTAATAATTTTTTATAAATATTTTAACTTACTTAGAGTTAAATTCAACGGTACCAACACTTGGTTTGGATCACAACTATCCTTGGAAGGTATTCCAACGGGGTCTGAGTGAGTCCCAATCAGATCCTGGGATAAATCCAATGGTACACTGTCTGGGACATCCTCTAGGAGGTCCTGGTCAATGAGATCACCAAAAACAAAGTCCACTGAGATGGATAAAAAAAATATAAGTTTAATATATTTTTGTATTTTTACGTCATAAGGTGATTTTTAGAAAAAAAATAATCACTTTTATTATTTTTGGGTTTTTCTTTATCTTCAGGATTATTTAATTTATAAATATAAAGCTTCCTTTGATAAATTTTCCACTCCTTATGTTGCCTTAATAAATAATTGAAATTGATAATCCTTTCAAGCTTGAGTTCTTTTTCTTTTATAGCCTGCTGCTTATAATAAAGAAATTTCTCCTGTTGTTGCTCAGGAAATATAACACGGACAGAGTTACGAAGTTTTTCTTATTTTTTCTTTTTAAGAAGGTTCAAATAATCATTGATCAATTCTCCGTTGGTCTTAAGATCCACTAGAGAAACAAATGATCAAAAATAAGTGTTATAAGTATGTTAACTTATTTTTGAAAATAAATAGACTGGTCCAAGGAATAAATAATTAAAAATTAATTATTCAAGGATATTTCCTGGCCAGACCCCCAGTTGTCAGCTCTCTGATACCAGGAACCTTGCAGTCCTTTAGCTACAGAGAGTGATAAAAATGCTGGAATGATAATAATGATTATGATTCCAATAATAAATGCTTAGAAGCTCAAATAAATGATTTAATAAGAGCAGTTGCAAGGGTTAATTGGTTTGGTGGTAGATGGTTTTCAATGTAATATAAAAGAGGGGACAAAGTATTATACTACTGGGGATCTTTACAGACTAGCAACCTCTCTTCAAGGGGCCTCCTTTGGCAGTTTAAGAACCTTGGAATAAAGATGGGTGCCTTAGAAAGGACTTATTCCACTAGTGGCTGGGCTTAACAGCACAAGCGGCCTAGACAGGAAGGGTAACACTCACTCTGAGCGTTTTACCACAAAAATCCTGGAAGAATTGGAAGGTTTTCAGAGCAGATGGGGTAGATAGCTCGACTAAACTTCAATGGTTGATTGGTTAATATAGGTAAATAATACTATGGCAGACTAATTCATAAATCACTTGCTTATCTTCATATAAGCACTTGATTAAAAATGACACGGTTTCTGATTGATAATAAATAAATTCCTGGTAAACTGATTGAATAATGGATCCAAAGAGGTCTGTATAAATACCTTTTTGGGGTGATTTTGGTCTGCTCAGGGCGCGTAGAGAGGGTTCTGCTTGTTGTCTGAGGCTAGCAAGCTACTAAGGGCAGAATTAGCACGTCCACCTCGTGCTGTCAATCAGCTGTCCTTAGATCTGCTGGATTTCTGTACTATTTTAGCCACAGGATCTGTTAATTAGTTATGGCGTAAATTTGATCATTCTGTACTCATCCTTTATTTGTACTATTGATATTGCTTTAAAGCGTGCAGATGTGGATTGTGCAGATTACTGATTTTCCGTGATCTTCTGATCATTTAGATAATTTTTAATAATTTTTATGAACACTTCCTGTAGTGTTTTGTGGTCTTCAAAGATCAAGATCCGTGGTTTACGTGGTAGTCTTTGATCTTTGATCTATTGTTAAAAAAATGTTTAAAACTTAATTTTCATTAATTTATTTAAGTTTTGATCTTTGTAGATCATTTTTAATGCATATTTCCGTTTGTTACATATACTAGGCAACCCTAACTAGGTTTTAGCTCTTCTGAGCACTGCCTAGTTGTCAGATTAGTCATGACTGATCCAGGCGCGGGGATCAGTAGTACAGATGCAGGTGGGGTAGGATCCGCTGCGTGCGTGGCAGAATCAGCTGCGCGCGGGTCTCTAGTACGCGGGATCCTGCTGCTTCTAGTACGTAGGGTTATGTAATGATGTGGGGCTGCGCGCGGGAATTGTGACATAACACATTTCCGCATGTAACTCCTAAAATATACACAACACCTCAATTCTGAGTGAATTTTAGGTGTAAACCCTATACGTGACAACACGTGTGAAATTATAAAATGGCCAAAAAGTGCCATAAAGGTGTTGTAATTTCCAGTACTTTTCCTTTTAATTATTTTAAAAATATAAGGACTTGGAATTCAAGCGTGGGATCAATGAGTAACCCTACCTAATTTTGGGTGAGGAATCCATTCCTGTGATGATATTTATGGATTTCTCACTCCTTGCTTTGTTAATTGAGGTATTCTTATTTTTTTTATTTTGTGTTACTATTTGACAGTTTTGCTCTGTATATAGTAGCAAGCTGACAGATGATAAGTTTAGAGTAAAAATGTTAAAAAATGCCAGAGATATATTTTGGATAAACTGTTAAAATTTATTTATATATTTATAAAAATAAAATTAAAAGGATGGGCCAAGACCTTAATGGGGTTTTTGAACCCTTCTGAACACAGGTATATTTCTGCTAAGGACAATATAGGTGCAATTTTGGTGCCTGTGGGGGGTTATGCAGAACCTACAAAAAGAGTATATTTCAGCAGGATCACTTACTAGTTCTAGATCCCGACTTATGCTTGATGGATGGACCAATATGCAGGAATTCAGGGTACTGGAAGCTGGTGCTGAGGAAGGCTGAATGTTTGGATATTGATTTTTGCCAAAAAGTAAGGATTCAAGAGTTTTGTCTATAAATTTATCAGAAAGTGGTCCAAGATCACACACTTATTTCTTATAAGGGTTTGATGGCTTGAGGAAAAAAATATCTGAAGAAATAATTACTATATGACTGGATGAATGAGTTAGAAATTGCTGGGAGAAGAGCCTTTATTTAAATTTTTTGGGTCCCCTCATGTTGATTTTGGCCAAAAAGAAAGGATTTAAGAGTTCTTTCTATAATTTTATCAGAAAGTGGTTCAAGAGAACACACTTATTTCTTATAAGGCTTTGATTTCTTGAGGACGAAAATATCTGAAGCAATGATGACTATATGACTGAATGAATGAGTTAGAAATGGCCGGGAGAAGAGCCTTTATTTATATTGTTTGGGTCCCTTCATGGTAAAGTCTTTTTACTAGCCAAAGGAGGGTGACCAATGCTAGTTCTGAGGCCAAGGATCCATCAGTGTGTTTTTTTAGACCCGCTCTGGTCACTACAGAGATACAGCAAGCCCTATTTTGTCATTCTTGGGGCTTGATACATGTTTCTGTACCCTTAATGACCTCATTGTATCTATCAAAGAAGTAGTATTCAATTAATATTTTTAAATATGATTCATGGATTCCTAAAGCCAGGGGCTTGAAGAAATGCTCTGAGGACCCCATTCTGCAAGAATATTTCTATTCTGAGGCTCTTTTGTCCATATTGGGGTGTTTTAAAGTCACTTAATTGGACATTACACTCCTAGTAATGTTTAGTTACATACATTTTTAATTACTAAGGACACAAGGGGGGTGTTGTATGGGTTTTTGGTACCTTTTGAGCCATCTAGCACAAAGCTAGGCCTCTTTTTATGCTTAGTACACACTCTCAAGGTGTTACAGTAACTAATCATGTACCCTTTTGGGTCCAAACCTACTTTCAGGCCCTTTTACAGGGGCCCTGAAAACATTTGATATAGTTTTAAAAAGGGTGCAGGGCCCATTTTTCCGGATTCTTTGTTGTTTTATCTGTTTTCATACTGTGCCCCACCACATGGTGGCGCTCTTTGGGCCCCATGTTGTGTGGAACAGAGCTGTAGAGTGTATAGGTGGTACCCTACAGCCTGTTTCCATTTTGGGGGAGGGGGGGCTTTCCAGTGAGCCGGCTGGTTGCCTTGCTCAATGGTCTGGCAGGTTACTAGGATCCCGCCATAGTTAGTTGGTTGACTACCTGCGGGGCTGGCAACAGGTAGACACCGCCGCGCGCGGTAGTTGCTGACTAGTGACTACTCCAGTCTTGTGCTTGACTGCTGGTGGGGCCAGCGCGTACTGTATCTTCTTTGTGCAGTTGCAGAGGGTATGCGGCTTGCTGCGCTTGAATTTTTGTGGGGCCAGCGCGTGCTGTAGCTTCTTTGCGCGGTTGCGGAGGGTATGCAGCTGGCTGGCGCATGCCTTAGCTTCTTTGCGCAGTTGCGGAGGGTATGTGGCTGAGCGTGGGGCTATGGACAAAAGCTTGCTGTGGATTCCTTGTGCGGTTGCGGAGGGCATGCAGCTGGCAAGCGTGTGCTGTAGCTTCTTTGCGCCGTTGCGCAGGGTACACAGGTGAATCATGGTTCTACCTGAAGGAGTAACTTTTTGGGGGTGGTGCCAGTGGGTGACCCTATCTAAATTGGCACCAAAAATCCATTTCTTTCATAATATTTTTAGATTTATTACAGGTTAAGATTTTATTTTGTAATTTTATTTTTATTTTTATTTGATTATTTTTTATTTTTTTTTGGGGGGGGGCTTTAGTCAGTTGGTTCTGAATAGTAGTCAGCTGACAAATTATCATAAAATCATAATGCATTAATTGCAGTAAAAAATAATAATAAATGAAATTGTACAGCCCCATCTTGTTTTTGCTACCAAGAAGAGCCTCTGGGCTGTGCCTGGCTGCAATCATAGGCTAATTTCATATTCCATTTTCCCTAATTTATATGATGATAACAAGAGCAATTCTGGTGAATCAGAAAGTTATGAATACAGTACTCATAAAGAATGTGTTTACCCTGAGATACATTTCTTATTGAAGAAGATAAAGTTTTGATGAAGGAACAAATACCTTCTAGGAGAAAAATTGAGTTATCAATGTCTTTTATCTGATATTTTATTCAAAATTTGCACCCAACCATCCAAGATTCACACCATTGTAATTCCTCTGTAATCAAACCCAGAAAGCTTATACTCTGAGGATTGAATTTTTACAGCAGTTACAACTGCATATTGCTATCTACCAAGTATTAAATTCCTTTCTGATAAGTATAAATTGATGAGTTCAAATAACTGAGGTAGTGTAGAGTGAGAGTGGAAGGATAGGTTCATTTCATATATAGATGAAGAGGAATGAAACTTATGTCACAAAGAGAGAATCTGAAGAAAGAAAGAGAGACACAGACAAACCTGAGGTAGCATAAATTGATCATGGAAGGATGAGGAAATAGATCTATCCACTCTCTTGGAGCTACCTCAGGTATACTAGAAGACTGGGGAAATGTGTGTGAGAAGTGTGTAGCAAAAAAGTTAAGGGTTGATTCAGTGAAACCCAAAACCCCCCCTTGCTGCACGCATGGAGACAGGAAGATTCAATGGAGGAAGGAGAAAAGGAGAGTAAAATAAAAGGTAAAAAATATGTGATGAGATCAACTGGGCCAGCAGAAAGATGCCAACACCCCCCCTTGCCCTATATCATACAAAGAACATGCCGTAAAGTTAGAGAAAGAAGAAGAAAGAAGAAAGAACAAAAAAATTAGGAGACCACCCCAACCATATTCCAATGTTTTTTGAGTAGTACCCTAGTGAGAGGTTTGGTCAGCATATCTGCTAACATATCTTTTGTGGAAACATGGATGAGATTTACGTTTTTCTCCTGGACACACTCCCTAATGAAGTGGTAGCAGGTGTGGATGTGTTTGGTACATGCATGGTGTTCTGGATTTTTGGCAAGAGCGTCCACACCTTTATTATCCACATGAATGGTTATAGCAACATCCTTTTGAAGAGAAAGCTCAGCTAGAAGGCAATTGATCCAGATTCCTTCCTTGCATGCATCCAAAATGGCCTTGTATTCAGCCTTGGTGCTTGAAAGAGATACCCTGGCCTTTTTGCAAGATTTCCAAGTGATAGCACCTTCCCCAGACAATAAACATAGCTGGAAGTTGACCTCCTGTCCTTGCAATCTTCTGCCCAGTTCGAGTCAGAGAATCCTGCAACTTGAAGATCCCCACCAAGCTTGAGTTGCATTTGTTTATTGGATATGAGGTAGTTGAGAACAGGGATGGAAGTAGACCAGTGAGAATCCAAAGGGTTGCAAAGGTGCTGGGATAGGCGGTTGACGGCAAATGAGACATCTGGTCTTGTACAATGAGAGACCCATAGTAGCAATCCTATGAGGTGACTTTATGGACTGGGGGAGGGATGGTCAGTGGGTGTTTGACAAAGAATGGATTTGAAGGAGATATCTGTGGGGGTGGCAACAGGGAAATGTTTGTCTTGAAGAAAACTTTCCTGAATCTTGTCTATGTAATGTGACTGATTTAGGTATACTAGACAAGAGGCTTCATAATGAGAAATTTGGAGGGATATGAAGTGATGGAGTTCTTCATCTGAACCTATCTTGAAGATATTTCCCAGAGAAGAGATGAGAAGAGAAAAAAAAGTTGATTCACCAACAATGGCCAAGTCATCAATGTGGGTTTTCACACAGCCAACTAGCTTTTTTTTCATGAACTTGTAGTAGAGATTTGGGTTGTACTTGGAGTTGGTGAGTCCAAGTTTGATAAGTGAGTAGTGAAGTTTGAAATTCCACTGCTAAGGTGACTGTTTAAGCCCATGAAGCAAAAAACCAAGCTGGCATACCCAGTTGGTATGCTGAGGATTGACATAGCACAGTGGTTGTTTCATAAAGACCTCATTTTCAAGACATCCATTTAGGAAGGCAGTCTTGAAGTCAACCTGACAACCCACCCAGTTTTTTATGCCACAAGACTAAGTATCAGCTGGAGAGTTTTGAGACGTAAGGTTTGCAAGAAAAATTCTTGATATTCAATTAAATGAGTTTGGGAATAACCCATAGCAACAAGTTGAGCTTTGAATTTTTAGATGGTGTTTTCAACCCGCTTCTTAATTTTAAACACCCATTTTGATTTGATTATCTTCCTTTTTTGAGGACAAGAAACTAGCTTCCATGTTTGCATCCCAAGCAGTGACAAAAATTTTTTGTTGGGTGCTTTCAGCCAGAAATTTTTATTTTGAGAATTGAGATGTTTTTTTCATGTTTTTGGGGTGTCCAGTGATTCATCACAAGCGGCTTTTTTAGACCATTGACAGCAGAAATTTGGGGCATGAAAGGGACAATTAGATTGATGAGGTGGTGGTGCTAGAGTGCTTGAGGGAGGTGGATCCGGAAGAGAGATTGGAACAACCTCCTCAACATGTGGAGAGGGCATTGCAAGGCAAGTTTCAGGACCAGATACTTGTGGAGGAGGGATAGTCACACTGTTTTCAGGGCTTGAAAGGTAAGAATCTACAGAGCGGGCAGGATACTGATTGGATGAAAAATTGCCTGAGGGAATTCAAATACAATTTGAGTGTGCATGCATTGGAACTTAAAGACAAAAATCAAAACACCCCCCAAGGGGAATGTTAAGATGACCTGGCAGACTGTCAGGTAAGGCGGGCGAGGAGTGTGACAGAATGGAGTCTGGAGTGATCTCAGAGTGACAGGACTTTATTCGTCATGCAGCCTTGAAACAGAGGGGAGTAGGGTTAGGTGTGAGCTTGGAAGATGATGGGAAGAGAAAGTCATTAAAAATTACATCACAGGTCTTGAAAACTAGCTTCTTTTCCAAATCCTACACCCTGAATCTGTTACTGTCTTGGAGGTAGGATAGTAGGACATCCACTCTTGATTTGTTTTCTAACTTCTTTCAGTTAGCCTCAGGTATCTTATACCATGTGTGGCCTCCAAAGGGGTGGAAGGTAAAGGGTTGCAACGTGGAATTTCCAAGAATTGAGAGTGGGGAACGGAAACCAGGGGTTTTGTGGCATGGATAAGAGTTGTGGAGATGAAAAGAGTGATGGAGGGATTCTTCCCAGAATGATTTTGGGATGGAGGCCTGAAGGAGGAATATACAAATAAGATTGCCAATTCTTTGATTTGAGCTTTCCGCAACACCATTAAGCTGAGGCAAGTGTGGAGGACCAGGTTTGTGTAAAATGGCTTGATTTCAAAGGTTATCAAAGAATGACTTGGAACTGTATTCCCCTCCGTTGTTTCTCCACAGGGAGATTATTTAAAATTTTCCAGTGCATTCAAAAGAAGATTGGAAGAGTTTGAAACAGGGAAAGACTTTGTGTTTAGATTTGATAGGAAAAACTGAGATAAATTTGGAGTAATTGTTGAAAAAGCTCACAAAGTATTTGTGCCCTTCTCTTGATGGAACTTCAAAATAGGAAATGTCTGAATGGATGATTTGACCCGGAAAGGAGGAGTGGCAGGGACTTTGCAAATTAAAAGGGGAATAACTCATTTTTGACTAAAGACATACTGGACATTGTTGTACTTTGACTTGATTGGATGGCAAAGCCTCTAGCTAGTTTTCATGGAAAAAACCATTTTAGCAGCTTAAGGCCTAGGTGGGAGAACCAAAGATGGTATTGAAGCAGAGATGTCTTATAAGTGGGGGGGGAAGACAAGACGTGAGAGGAAAGTGAGCTTACAGGCTCTGAGGGCAGATAATAAAGATTTCCTTGATGTTGACCTTTAACTTCTGGAAATTTCAGGGTTGGGAGAGTGGAGCTTTCATTTATCTTGCATCCTCTCCAGTTGAACACAAAATTCACGCCTAAATTCCATAAGCCCAAAACCAATAAGAGAGGTTTTTGAAGGGAGGGAACTATTAGAGTTTTTACCTTGTGGTGTGGATCAAACGGTAGTTTCCATGAGCCTTGGTCAGATGATTTGACAAGTGAGTGGTCAGATATTCAAACAGGTGGGTTTTCTGGATCAATGTTGGTGATATTTGAAATGTGGGGAGTCATGCAGACAGAAAATCCTGAATCCCAATTTGGAGTCAGCCAAGTCATCCATGCTGCTGTGAATTGACTTACAACAACATGGCTGGATGTCACTTTGACTTCAGAGCTAGAATAGTTCAACTTCTCTTTGTTGTTGTGTTGATCAGGAGCTTGGGAAATGGTTGCTGCAGTTGTCTTACCTGCACGTGCAGGAGGCTTATTGTTTGGATTTTTGGAAGGCTCCTGATCTGCCAACAACTTGTAAGAATCTTTAAGCTTGCTCAGAACTTTTCTGGTGTTTTTGAAACTGTTCAGATCATGGCCAATTTAATTAAAAAAGTAACAGTATCTTGGGGCTTTGTTTTTTGAACTTGAGGGCTTTGACTTGGCTGATGAGACTGAAGCTTCAAATTTGGTTTGAGACTGTCAGCAAGTATGTTAATTTTTAAGTGCGGTAAAAATAGTTTCAGATTTGAAACCATCTTGATTCATCAGAGACAAGATGCAGTTTAAACAGTCTTGATGAATGGAACTGAGGAGTTCCAAAGAATTAAAATTGTTGGTGGTGAGGCAATTATCTTTAAAAATTAAAGAATTGATCCGTTCATTGTATTTTTCCATGGTGTCCAGATGTATTGGAATGTTGTTGCCGTCTGTTTTTGTTAATAGCAGCTTCCTCAACCAGTAAACACATTCTCCAGTTGTTTGGTCCTGATGAGCACTGGTTAAGGCCATCCACATGCCATGAGTGTGTCTTTGGTGTTCCCAAATATAACAAAGGTTTGATGAATCAACAGCTTGGGTGATCAGCGCACACACTATCTTGTTGTCATTGATCCAGGTTTTTGTTGGTGAGTCTGGTCTTAAGTTTTCTATTACGTACTCCAAGCCAGTTGCTTTGAAGTAGGAGGTGACAAAGAATTACCAGTCCAGATAGTTTGATTCTGGGCTGGGTGCCTTGAGAATTGGGTGTTTAGCACTGGAGAGTTTGGATGGTCCAAAAAGGAAAGAGTCAGAGCCAAGGTTAATCATTGGTGGATTTGGTTTGTTGAAAGGAGATGGAGGTGAGGGCATATATCTGTGGGTTGCTTTTTCAAAAAGCATACAGATCCTTGGTATGAGTTTAGACACTGAGCTGTTGTGCTCTGGGCTCATAAACTGATGAGGTCAAATAACTGAGGTAGTGTAGAGTGAGAGTGGAAGGATGAGGAAAGAGATCTATCCACTCTCTTGGAGCTACCCCAGGTATACTACAAGACTGTCAACATGTGTTTGACAAGTGTGTAGCAGACAAGTGATGCGTGGATTCAGTGAAAACCAAAATAAATGCCACAAAGGACCATTAATACCATTTTTTTCTGGGATAATACTTGCTTTCTGTTATAAAAGGTCCCAATTTTCCCAGTTGCATGGGTTATAGAAGTATGATGCCCTGGAGAGAGGTGTCTCGATTAAAATGTGGACCCCCAACTACTTTTTTTCAATTAAAATTTATTTATTATCAATTCAACCTCACCTCAAACAGAAAAATAGCATTGAAATTGTCCATATTATTATGTTTTAATGTTGTTAATTTTGACAATTAATATATTTTCACACACCTATCACCAATAGTGGATCAAAATTAACAAGCAGTTTATCATATGTCTGTATTTTTTTATCCTGGATTATTTTTATTGAATGATGCTTTTTTCTTGCAAAAAATTAATCAGGCCTGGGTTTTGAGCTTGCGCAATATGGAGCAGTAGAGATAAAAATTGAAAAGCAATTGATTTAAGAGGTGGCTTCAAAGGGCCATATAATTTCAGCACCCTCCTTGTCAATTTGGAATTCTGGAGCTCAAAAATGCCTCTCTCAAGCAGCCAGAAAATTAAAGGAATTCAGTTTCTTGATCCTCAGAGAGCCAGGGATCCTCAAATTTAGTCAAAGAGAAGGCCCCAAAGTGGTTTATTTTTTGGGTAATGCTAAATTGACAACTCTTTGAGCCTTGTACACAAATCAAATGGGCCATGTGGCACACTAAACAACTAAAATGGGACGTGTGGCACGCTACACAACTCAAATGGGCCGGGTGCTATGCTACACCACTAAAATGGGCTGTGCGGCATGCTAAAAGACTCAAATGGGCCGTGTGGCATGCTACATGACTCAAATGGGTCGTGTGGCATTCTACACGGCTCAAATGGGTTGTGTAGGTTTTTACATAAATCAAATCTAATTGTTTTCCATGCCGCACAACTAAAAGCATTGCATGCTTAAAAAAATTCAAATAAAATAAAAAAAAACAGAAATAAACCAAAAAATCAAAAAATGTTGATTTTTTGGTTTTTCTTAAAAAAAAAACAAAAATATAACATATAAAATATAAAATATAAAATATAAAATAAAATAAAAATAACTAAATTCTTGAACAAACCTGGGGGGTTTCTACACCCCTGTACAGAGGTCTAAATGGTTGTTTAAAGGGGTAAAAAAATCAAAAATGCCCATTATGGGGGGTACATGCCCCCTCAGGGGTTGCGAGTGTTTGGAAAAACCCTTTGGAGTAGTTTATGGGCCCCCACGCATTGAGGGGCCCTACATGGCTCCCACAGGTTGTGTGGGGCCCTACACAATTCTCACAGGTTGCTGGGGTCCTACACAGCTCCCACAGGTTGTTTGGGGTCCTACACAACTCCCACAGGTTGTTTTGGGCCCTAAACAACTCCCACAGGTTGTGTGGGGCCCTACACAACTCCCACAGGTCGTGTGGGGACCTACACAGCTCCCACATGGCTGGAGTTGTGAATTTATTATTTCCCTTATTTTTTTAATAAATTGACAGATATATCTAAATCAGATGTCTTCTTTGTTGAAAAATTACCGTTGAATAAAAAGGTAAAAATTGATATCTTTATCCCTATACTATTTAGAAAAGATAAAAAAAATCTAATTGCAAATTTGATCTATTTTCTCCTGTGAATGGGTGCATTCTTTTTCAATCCCTCTGTGAAATTTTCTAAGAATACCTTTGCCTATTGAGCTGCTCAAAATTTGGGTTGCTAAATTTTTTAATCAAAAAATCTACAAGGATCAATTTTACCGGGAGTGGGTCAGATTTCTGAGGATTTTAAGCTCATTAGACATCCAGGAGGAGAGAGTCCAGGGATTTCATTGGGAAACTTTGGATCTGATAATCTGAGAAAGGAAAAAATTTTGAGAAAGGAAACAATATCCTGTAAATATGGGTTGAAGAAAATTAAAGTGTACCCAAGAGATCTACAGAGCCTCCAAATAGGCCCTGAAAACAACAAAGCTTTGCCAGGAGGTTTCACATAAAAATAAAGGCACAATAGGTGATAACAATTGGCCAATGAGTGATTATAAAATCAGTCAGCTCCTGTCAGCTTGCTACTATTGCAGAGCAAGCTGCAACAGCAACAGAAATAACATGAAAATAATAATAATAAACTTAACCTAAGAAGGAGTAGGAAAACCATCAATGTTATTACAAAAATGGATTCTCCACCCAAAATTAGGTAGGGTCACTCACTGACCCCACCCTTGAAATCCAACTCCTTATATTTTTAAATAACTAAGGAAAGAAAGACCAAAATACCACGGCACCACTATTGAACTTTTTGGCCAATCAAATATCTTACACATATTGTCACACATTGGTTTCACACCTAAAATTCAGTCAGAATTGAGGTGTTGTGTATATTTTAGGAGTTACGGACGGAAATGTGTTTTGTCACAATTCCCGCACGCAGACGCAGCAGCCAATGCACCCGCGCGCGGCTAAGATACAGTCCTGTCACTCCGTCAAGGTCGTGTACACAGCCCTGGGCCTCTGACAAGTACGCAGCCATGGGACTATAGGTTGACAGAGTGGCAGGCGGCCTGAGAGGCTCAGGTACCGCGTAAACATGCTACAAGCCACACAGGAACATTCTACATATGTAATAAATGTTCCCATGGATATTAGATAGTCTAAAAGTACATAATATTTTATAAAAATACTTAAATAATCCTTATACCTATTTTTTATTTAATATAATTCAAAGTACCACGAATGTCAAACATAAGACAATGACAGCTTCTGAAAATATATTAAAATACTTTAATATACTCTTACAAGAATTTCTAGACATAAATATCATTGTGTCATACTAAGAAAACTAATGATGTAAAAATATTACATGAATTCCCATGACTTATATTTTTAAGTAATTATCTTAGTAAATCAACTGGAACTCGAAAATAAGGAGTAAAATCAATATCATGACTTTTACTCCAGTTATATAATACATAATGAGAACTCACCTGACATCAGGATTTCCGTAGAAATGTCTATTTATATAATTATTAAGTTACTGGGAACATTTACTAAGGATAATTAATTCAATAATACATAAATGGGACTGATTAGTGTTATTCACACGTCCTAATATCTATTATGAAGTAGAATAATTCCCATACCCTGAGGAATTAGATGCTACCCGTGCTATAGCACCAAGAAAACATGACAGTCTACTCCTGGTTACCCTGCTAGCCTTAGTTTCCGTCCCTTTGAGCCCCTGTACCCCTCAGAAGGACAATATTGGGAATCCAAAGGCTATAAATCAAAAGCTCTTTTGAGGATATTGATGGGAAGAGACCCAGTTATATTTATATCCAGACACCGTGCCAAGGTAATCAAGTACTTATTAGAGATAATTAAGTGATTTATGGCTAATTCTGATCAACAATATCCGTCCTCAACCTTTTTTTATCAATTAAAACTGCTGAGCAAACTTATAACCCCAGTATACAGGTTTAAACCATCAGTGCACGTCTCAAACAGATACCCAAAGGATTTAATAATATACCAGTGAGTTTTATTATCCTTTCTCTGTCGTGGAAGCTTTGCTACAAGGCCCTGCCACTCCACCGTGTATTTTATATACATTTTATCTTTGGGTAAAATATCATTTAAACTAAAGAGCCCAAAGTAACCAGGACTACGTGCTTTCATACTGAAATCCCTGAAGAGAGGTGTTAAAGATCCCCAATATAATTGTGGCCCCTCTATAAAAATATTTAATATTCAATTTATTCATATTGATTTAAAACAATAAACCATAACCAAACCACTTAACCTTGCAATAAGCTTAATACAAATATTTTACAGATTTTTGCTGCATTTATTAAATAATATATTTATTATTTAATTTATCACCTTTGGTAGCTAAAGGATAGCAAGGGTCTTGGCATCCAGGAGGCTGAAAGCTCCCCAATACCAGGAAACTTGCAATCCTTTAGCTACAGAGAGTGATAAAAAGACTGGAATAATAATTAATATTCCAAAGATAAAAACTTGAAAAGATCAAATAATGAAAATATTAAGAGCTATTTCAAGGTTTAATTGGTTTGGTTAAAAATTTTTTCAATATGTTATAAAAAGAAGGGCCACAGTAGTATACTACTGGGGATCTTTAAAGACAGACAACCTCTCTTCAAGGGGCCTCCTTGGGCAGTTTGAGAACCTTGGAATGATGATGGGTGCCTTCTAAGGACTTATCCACTAATATGGCCAGGCAAAAATGCACTCAGGCCAAGGCAGGGAGGGAAAAACTCACTCTGAGAAATAATTCACAGAAATCCTGTAAAGATTCAGGTAAAGGGTTTCAGAGCAGTTGGGGTTGATTGCTTAACTATACTTCAATCAATCAGGTTGATTGGTTATGGGAAATAATAATAATACTGCAGACTAAGTCATAACTAACTTTCTTATCTCTTTATAAGCACTTGATTAAAAATTACACGGTGTCTGATTGATAATAATAAATTCTCAGTAAAACTGATGGGGAACAATAGATCCAAAGAGGTCTGTATAAATACCTCTTTTGGGTGAAAAAGAGCTTCTCAGGGCATGTAGAGAGGGTTCTTCTCATGGGATGAGGCTAGCAGGCTAGCCAGGAAATTTTTTGGCACTTAAACTTGGTGCTGTCAATCAGCTGACCTCAGATCTGCCGGATTTCTGTGCTATTTTAGGAACAGGATCTGTTTTTATGTTAATTATGTCATTTTGATCATTCTGCACTTATCCTTGAATTTTAATATTAAGATTGGACTAAAGTGGTCATATTTGGGTATTTAATGATTTTCCATCATCTACTAATCATGTAGGTAATTTTTAATAATGTTTAAGGCCACTCCTTGTTGTATTTTTTGGTCTTCAAAGATTAGGATCTGTCTGTGTTGTGGTAATTTTTGATATTTCACTTTGAATTCAAAATACTTTAAAATTAATTATTGGCCAATGTTAAATTTGCAACCCATCTGAGTTTCAAATGGCCTTTTGCAACCCATCTGAGTTGCAAACAGCTATAATATATATACATATATTTTTTTAACATTTTTTTACCTTTTTTTATCTATTATTTTTTTTTGAAAAATATACATAAATACAATGAAATGAATAAATAAGTAAGTAAGTAAAAAATTAATGAATTAATTAAATTAAATATATATATATATATATATTTGCCATTCACAACCCATTTTTGGGTTGCAAACTGCACCATGCAACCCCTTTTAGGTAGTTAACGGGGGCTGCAAGGTAGTGAATTCAACATTGGTCTTAATTATTTAATAGTTTTATTTGGTTTTTAAGTTTTTTAGACCATTTTTCATTCATATGTTACAATATTAGATATACCAGGTGGATCCTACTAGTTTTTAGCTCTTGTGAGCAGTACCTGTTTTCAGATTTGTCACAACCAATCCGCATGCAGGTATCAGTCCATTGAGATGCACGCAGGGTAGGATCTGCTGCGTGCGTGGCAATATTGGCTGCGCAAATGACTTCTTTACGTGGGAATATGATGCTACAGGTACACAGGGGTTGTGTAGGGACGCGGGAATGCACGCAGGAATTTTGACATAACACATTTCCGCATGTAACTCCTAAAATATACACAACACCTCAATTTTGACTGAATTTTAGGTGTGAAAACTATATGTGACAGTGTGTGTGAAACATTAAACTGGCCAAAAAGTGCAATAATGGTGCCATGACTCTTTGATCAATTTTTATTCAATTATAAAAAATATGAAGGAGTTATAATTCAAGGGTGGGGTCAGTTGGTAACCCTACATAAATTTTGGGTGGGGAATCTATTTTGTTAATAATATTTATGGATTTCCTGCTACTTCTTTGGTTTATATTAATTTTTTTATTTATTTGTTTTATTTTTGTTAATTTGACAGGTTGCTCTGTAGATGGTGGCAAGCTGACATTCCCCCACTCCAAGATATGTGTAAATCTGAAAAACAAAATTTGGGTCTAATGTCTTTTGTTGGCCCTGTAACTTCTCAGGTGTATGGGTCCATCTAGGATGTTGTTTTCAGGAAAACATTCATTCTTATCATGTCAGCCTACTAGATTCCAAGGACCTAGCTCCTTCTAGCTACTAGAGGTGATATAAAATTTAGAGCAAAAATGTCAAAAAATGCCAGAGATATATTTTGGCCCAAAGGGTTAAATTTATATATATATATATATATATATATATATATATATTTAAAAGGAGGGGCCAAGAACTCAATGGGGTTTTTGAGCCCTCAGGAACACAGGTATATTTCTGTTAAGGAAAATATAGATGCAATTTTGGTGCCTGTGGGTTTTACAAGGACTCCTTTCAAGAAGGTTGTGTGTAATTTCCTTGGGGTTTGGGTTATGCAGAACCTAGAAAAACATATATAAGTCAGCAGAATCACTTACTAGGCCTAGATCTGGAATTATTCTTGATTTATGGGCCAAAATGCAGGGATTCAGGGTTCTGGAAGCTGATGCTGGGGCAGGCTGAATGGCTGGATGCTGATTTTGGCCAAAAATAAGGATTCAAGAGTTTTGTCTATAATTTTATCAGAAAGTGGTCCATGATCACAAACTTATTTCTTACAAGGGTTTGATGGCTTGAGGAAGAAAATATCTGAAGCAAGAATGACTATATAACTGGATCCATCAGTCAGAAATGGCTGGGGGAGGAGCCTTTATTTATGTCATTTTGGTTCCCCTTATGTTGCAGTCTTTTTACCAACCAAAAGAGGGTGACCCAGGCTAGTACTGAGGCCAGGGAGCCACCAGTGTGTTATTTTAGACCTACCCTGATCACTACAGAGGTACAGGAAGCCCTATGTCATCATGCTTGGGGCTTGATACATGTTTCTGTACCCCAAATGACCTCACTGTATCAGCCAAAGAAGTAGTTTTCAATTAATAAAATATAGTGAACAAGGCTAATGCTGAGGCTAAGGGACCATCAGTGTGTTTTTTTGGACCTGCTCTAGCCACTAAAGAATTATGGAGAGCCTTATGTCATCATAATTGGGGCTTGGTACAAGTTTCTGTACCCTTAATGATCTCACTGTATCAGCCAAAGAGGTTGTATTCAATTAATATTTTTAAATATAAGCCATGTTCTCCTGAGGCCAGGGGCTTAACCACATGCTCAGAAGACTTTGTTCTGAGGGATGATTTCAAGTATGAGGCTCTTTTTTCCATATTTGCTTAATTGGGGTTTCTTTAATTGAGTAGTGAGCCCCTGGTTGTGACTAGTTACATACATTCTACATTGTACAGGGTACAGGGGAGGTTGTATGGGTGCCTGGTATATTGTTAGCAGGTTAGCAAGAATCTAATCTACTGTTTATACCCATTGCACACTCTCAGGGTGCTACTGTAACTAATATTAGTCTAATTAAATCTACTTAATTGGGTATTAAGCCAGTGGTTGTGACTAGTTATGTACAGTCTTCCTTGTATAGGGTACAGAGGATATTGTATAGATGTCAGGTGTCTTGTGGGCTAGTCAGCACAAATCTAGGCCTCTGTGTATCCTCAGTTTACCCTCTCAGGATGCTACTGTACCTATTGTGTACTCTTTTGGGCCCAAACCTTCTGTATAGGTCCCATTACAGGGGACCCTGACAACCTTTGATACAGCTCTCAAAAGGATGCAGGGCCCAATTTTTCCAAACTTTCTGTTTGTTTGGGCAGTCTCATGCTGTTCGCTACCTTGTGGTGGTGCTCTTTGGGCCCCATGTGGTGTGGAACAAGGCTGTGGAGTGTATGTGAGGTACATTACACAGGGGTGTCACGGTTCTACCTGAAGGAGCAGGAACTGGGGGGTGGTGCCAGTGGGTGACCCTACCTAATTTGGAACCAGGAATCCATTTCTGCAATAATATTCCTACTTTTCTTACTCATTAAGGTTTTTTATCTCATTTTGGTTTCTAAGTTATTATTTCCGTATTTTTGTATTCATTATTATTATTCATTCATTTTTATTTCTGGGTTCTTTAGTCAGTTGGTTCTGAATAGTAGCCAGCTGACATATCAGCTGATTCCCCTTTTTACCTGAACAGGTAAAGTCTAAAATCTTTCCCTTTGATGCTTTCTCTCTTATCTTTAAGGATTTTGCTAAATTTCCCTTTTTCTTTTTCAGGATCATATGAAACTGGTATTTCTGATAAAGGATTATTTTCTCCTTCTCTAGGATGGTAGTGTTTGATAAGACTTACTGGTAAGACTGGCTGTTTCCTAGAAAGTTCATCACTAAAGATTAATTCTACAGAATTCTTTCCATGGAGCTTTTTCATAGTAAAAGTTCCAAAAAAAGCAGTTCTAAGCTTCCTATTTCCATCTTTGTTGGTAAAATTGGTGGTACAAACTAAGACTTGATGACCAATTTTTAAATCAGGTACTTTATTAGTTTTATCCCACCTCTTTTGGTTATATTCAATGGCGTTGTGAACACACTTGGCAGCATGCTTGTTGGCTACATCTATCATGTTCTTTAAATCAAGTTATTTTGGATGAATATTGGTTAACTGCTGGTTGAAGTTATCCTTGGGTAACTGAGGAATCCATCCTCTTTCCATTATATAGGTTGCTTCCTTAGTAGTAGAGTTTTTGCTACTGTTATAAGCCATTTCTAGTGCAGTTAAACGTCTAACCTAATTGTGGCAGTAACAATCAGAATTCTTCTATTCTAGACCAAAGAAACAGAATCTCCTGAGAATATCTTCTAAATTCTGAATCATTCTTTCAGCTAATCCATCTGTCTGGGGGTGATAAGCTGTTGAGAAATCTAAGGTAGTTACCAACATATCATGGAGATTTCTCCAGAAATTGGAGGTAACCTTGGGGTCTCTATCACTGATGATGATCTTGAGGACTCCTACATCAGCAATGGTTCTATTCAAGAATAGCAATTCTACTTCCACAGCAATGTCTTCCTTATGGTTAGGTAGAAACTTTGCTTTCTTGGAAAACCTATCTATTATGACTAGGACTGAGTTGTAGGAATAGGCTCCTCCAGGGGGAAATCAGGTTACAAAGTCCTTGTTGATGACTTCCAATATTTTCCTGGGCTGAGTAATTATTTGAAGAAGGCCAAACCTTTTTTCCTGTAGTCCTATTAGGTTTTTGGAAATTTTCACAACTAGAAACATACTTGATAGCAAAATTTCTCCAATCAATCCACCAAGCAGTTTGTTTGACTTTCTCCAGGGTCCTTTGAGTAGATAAATGACCAGATGAACAGGTGTCATGACACTCAGCTAGGACATGTTTAATATGTTCTTTCTAAGTAAAGATTATGAAACTGGAGTGTTGATGTCTGTAGTATACTATACCATCCCATATTGTGAACCTTCCAGATTTTTAGTGTTTTAGAAGGGGTTCAGGTAAACTGTTGACAATTTCAGATGGAGGGGAATTCCTTTCCATAATGGTGGTCAGAGTTTTCATTTCAGAGCTGTAAAACTCTTTGATTGAGTTGAACAGGGATTTATTCAGTTAAAAAATATGGATTCATAAAATGGGAACTTCAGGGTTAAATGTGTTAATTTTCAGTATAGGAAATACGTCATTTTCCTCTGGATCATGCACAGGATTGCTGGGATCAATGGGTAGAGCATTCCTCTTTAAGATATGAGCATTCTGATTTTTAGCTCCAGCTTGTTGAACTATGTTCATTTGGCCTCTATACTGTTGTATATCTATCTGCCACCATAACATGTGCCTGCTAGGAGTCTTCATATTCATGAGAATCCTGAAAGCATTACAATCAGTAATTACCACAAGAGTGGTACCTTCTAAGTAATAATGGAGTTTCTCCAGAGCCCAGCCTAGAGCAAGACTCCCCATTTGGCTTGCACCATACATTTTCTCAGGATCTTTAACTTTTCTGGATATGAAGATTATAGGTTTCTCTACTGGTTTATAATCCTCTATGCCTTCTTTGTCTAAGGAAGCTCCCAGTACTTCCATACTAGCATCTATGTAAAGCTTGAAAGGTTTAGAGTAATCAGGTTGGATCAATACTGGAGCAGTATTCATAGCTATCTTGGGTTCCTTATAATTCTTAAGCCTTTCATGAGTCATCTCTAAAAAAGTGTTATGGTTTCAAATTTTGTATAAACATTTTTTGATGAGAGAAAAGTTAGGTATGTATTTCCTATAGTAGCTGCAAAAAAATTACCAAGGATATGAGTTCAGTTTTATTCTGGGGTATGGGTCTCTTCATAAAAGCTGCTATCTTGCTTTGATCAGATGTTATTTTTAGTCCAGAGAAAATATTCCCTAAATCTTTGAATTCTCCATACAAACATTTACACTTTTTCTTTGATACTTTTAATCCCACAGCAGAGATAGTTTTAAGGAATAGCCTTACTTTATCCATATGTGTATCCCAGTCATCAGAATAGATGATAACACCATCAATGTATACCATCATCCAACATTTACTGATGAATAATCCTAAGACTGTGTGCATCATCCTCTGGAAGTTATAAGGGCCATTCTTGATACCAAAAGGCATCCTTAAGTACATTTAGATTCCTAAATGACATGATTCTCATGAATTTTCTGGCTTTCAGGGCTGATGGGTCTCTGTTGAAAAAATTTAAGCATATCCATAATAGTGATGAACTTAGCCTTGGAGTGTTAAAATACGTATGCACTTACGCGGGTGCTACGTATAAGTGTAATCCAAATGGGATGCACAAATGGGCCTCTGAGGCCCATTGGACACACACACGGACCATACGGGCCCATGTGGATGTTACATAGTTGGGGAAACTGGCCTCAAAACGCGTGAAATAGACCCATTGGTACACGGGCCCTAACGGGCCCGATGGGGTATATGGGCAAATACGGCCAGATGGGCTTGTATGGGCATAATTGGGCCCAAGGTTTATTTTGGACATACTTGGCCAGACGGGCTGGCCCGCAAAAGTAGTCTTTTCTCACAATTCGGGCTTGGGGCGGCCCATTAGGGCTGCCGCCCGTGTCGCGGCCCGCTTGGGGCCGCTGCTCGCGTCGCGGCCCGTTCGGGGCCGCCTGTGTTCCTCGGCACGGCCCACGCGGGGCCCGACGGCCCGCGCGGGGCTGTTGCGCGGCCAAGGGATCCCGCGCGGGCCCGGCTGGTCGCGACCGGCGACCAGCGCCGCGGAGCCGGGGCTTGCGGCCCCGGCTCGCTCCCCCTCCCCTTGCTCGCCGTCGCGAGGGGGAGGGGGCAGGCTGGCTGGGTTGAACCAGCCAGCAACCGGCCGCAACGAGGCGGTCGGTCAGGGCAGGGGGGACCTGACCACCCCCTTGCCCCAGGAGGTGGCAGCGCCGGCCGCATGGTATGCGACCGGCAGGTGGGGGGGATTTCATCACCCCCCGCCATCGTAGCGAACTAAGCGCAAAGGGGTGCTCTCCCCCCCCCTTTACCGAGGGGGAGGAGCAATGGGCCTGGGGGGACCTGACCACCTCCCAGGCCAACTTTCTGTGACGACGCCCTGGGGGGTATCGACCCCCAGGGCCCCTGGTGAGGGGATTTGACCGCCCCCACCAGGGATTTGTAAGAGATAGAGGGGGGGACAGCATGTCCGCTGGTCACACCCCCCCATGTGAGGTTGAAACCGGACCCAGGTGAGCCCTGGGTCCCACCTGGCCCATTTCAGGGGCCAGGGGCTGGATGCATGAGGCAACCAGCCCGTAACAGGGGTAATGATGCCATCAGGGCCGGTTGTAATAGACAACCAACTAAGGGACTGAACAGCAATGGGCTGGTTCAGCCCCGTAACGGTGGAAACACAAGAATGGACCGGAATAGTCTGGTTGTAAGGGTTCAGGGACTAATGCCATGTGGGCTGATGCAGTCCAAACCAAGTAACAAGGCCTGTAGAGCCTGTAGAGCTCTTTTGGGGCGGAAAATTTGCCCTTTGGCTTGTTGTATCATGGGCTCACAAGAGGCCAATCTTTTGTACTTAAGGAGCTCTTCTCCCTGCTGTTTTCCATCATTCATTCATCATCCAATCGAATTCATCCAACAGATTGCCCCATTGTGAGAGCCCCATTAGCCATTATTGACACACAGTGTCCAGAATTTCTTTTGCTTTAAATACTGCTCATTTGCCTAAGCTAATTGCTGGCCATAATTATAACACATTATCAGTACCAACATCATCATTACTTCCAAGCCAT
The DNA here is from genome assembly GCA_025617555.3 of Puccinia polysora. NCBI lineage: Eukaryota > Fungi > Basidiomycota > Pucciniomycetes > Pucciniales > Pucciniaceae > Puccinia > Puccinia polysora. The sequence continues at coordinate 25,629,590 of CM062642.1, read as the reverse complement.
CTAGACCTTTGTACCTAACTTTGGAGAACCTCAAAGACCTCAAGTTTTCCAAGAAGATGTCCTATATCCCTGATGTTAGCTCTACCAAAATAGTTCTGAATAGTCAGAACTGTAATGCTTGGGCTGTCCTTATGGATAGTGAGCTGGATAACATCTGCTGTGGGGAAATTATGGATGCAGATGACACTCTGATCAGTTCAGAAGTGGAGAAGAAGTCTTACCATCTGATCCTTAGGCATCTTGATGAGAATCATGTGACATGGGTTGCTGATACTCTTAGGGAAGATGAGAGGAGGAGGGGCAGCATCCTTTGGAAGCTGCTTAAGTCCAAGTATGCTGGTGATTCTGTTCACCAGAAGGGTATAGCCTTTAATAAACTGTTCAAGTTAAAATATTTGAATTGTAAACAGTTTGTGGCAGAGGCTAGGTCTAGTATAGCCAAGTTCAAGTCATCTGGACTTAACATGGATCCAGAGTGTTTGTCACTCTTAATCCTTCAAAAGCTGCCAAAAGAGTTTGATTCCTTAGTCAGAATCATTTCTCAATTGGATCCTCTTCCTGGGGAGGAGGATGTGCTTAAAAGGATTGAAAAGGATGACCTTCAATTCAAGATGAAGGGGGGTTCTGGAACAGCCCTAGTTGGAAAGACTGGAAAATCTCGCAAGAAGGCAAAAAAGGATTTGTCCAAGGTCTTATGTTACAATTGTCAGAATAAGGGTCACTATGCTAAGGACTGCAAGGAGGCCAAGAAAAGGAAGAAGTCCGAAGGGAATGACAAGGAGGTCAATCTCACAACTGAAAACGTTGCAATGGTGGCGTTGGATGCTCCAATTGAAGAGGCTGTTGTGGAAGAAGGTCCCAACAAGAAGGCCAAAATCAATGAGGATCAAGAAATGGACTTGATTGATTATGAAGTGAGTAATCTTAACCTCAAAGATAAGAACTTATCAGTGACTGATAAAGCTTCTTTCCTACTAGGAGGATTGAAGGAGGATGTTCTTGTTTTGATCGATTCTGGTTGTACAGATCACATGTTTTTTGAACCAAATTTATTTTCAAATCTTAGTGATTATGATGGGGTTGTAAATATTGGTCAGAAAGGCAGAACAATTCAGATTAAAGGAATTGGAAAAGTTATTCTTGCAAATCAACTGGGTTTCCAAATTACTTTTGATAAAGTGTTCTATGTACCAGAGTTGCCTTACAACCTTGTGTCTCTTGGGGTGTTATGGAAAAAAGGTTTCCAAATTCGTTATCTTAAAGGAGATAGGTTTGTTATTGATATGAATGGGAGAACTGTTCTTAGTGGACAAGTTCGGAATAAGCTTCTGTGTGCAAGCTTGTTCAAATTCTCAGCTCTGAGCACTGTTTCTCACAATAGAAGTGGCCATAAGGTAAAGGACAGCAACTGTGAGAGTTGTACCTTGGGGGCTAAGACTAGAAATGTGTTCTCTAAGAGTAGAGATCACACAGATGTTCCTAGAGAGGAATTTTACATTGATTTGGAAGGGCCATTCACTCCAGAGTCCCTTGGTGGGGCAAGATACTTCATCAATTTAGTTGATACTGCAACTAATTATGTTTGGTTTAAACCAATTTGATCTAAGGATCAGACCACAGAGGAGGTTTCTGTAATCTTCAAAGTCTGGAAACAGAATGGTCTGATGAAGGAGATCAAGAGGGTTATTACCGATGGAGGGGGTGAATTCTTGAGTAAAGATTTTGGGAGGCTGTTGAAAGATTATGGTATCATTCATATAGTCACTACTGCAAGTACTCCACAAAATAATGGAATAGTTGAGAGAATGAATAGGACTTTACTGGACAAAGTCAGAACTAGTATGTCTCAATCTGGTCTGCCAAAGTTCTTATGGGCTGAGTTGATGTGCACGGTGTGTCTGTTGCACAACATTGTAAGTGTTAATGGGAAGTGCCCCCATTATCAGTTTTGGAAGTTGTACCCCAAAACATCACACCTAAGAACAATTGGTTGCTTGGTGTATTATAGTGTCCACCATAATGAAATGGTCGGAAAATTAGACCCTAGAGCCAGAACAGGGGCACTTGTAGGCTATGATTTAATAAGTAAATCTTATAGGATCTGTTGTCCAGGGACAAGAAAGGTTATCCGTAGCAGGGATGTAAAATTTGACAAAAGTACCTTTCCACTCAAAAGGAGTGAAGATGTCGTTGTGATTAAGCCACAACAAGAAATAGAATTAGCACCTATTTCACCAGCAAAAGCTGTGGAACATGTGGTTCCAGAAGATGAAGAGGTGGCAGACGTGCCACAAGAGGGTTCAGTACCCGCTCCAGGTGATTCTGTGGAATCAGAACCTGATGAGCCTCCACCTCCGGTTAGAAGGAGTGGTAGGGTTAGAGTACCGGTTGAAAGGTACGGGGAGTGGAGATCCCATTATGCTGCCGCAGGATATGAGGAAGATACATTTCAGGAACAGTGTATGCTCAATGAAGTCCTGGAGTTGAGTTCAGAAATGGGTAACAGGGTTAACCCAAATAGCTTTGGCAAAGCTATGAATTCTGATGAGAGAGCCAACTGGAAGAGTGCTATTTTTGAGGAATTTGATTCTCTAGAGAATAATAGTGTCTTTGAAGTGGTTAAGCGGGATTCTGTTCCAAAAGGAAAGACCATTGTGGGGTCTCGATTGGTGTTAAACCAGAAGTTTGACACAAATGGAGTTTTGAAAAGGTTCAAGGCTAGATGTGTTGCACAGGGCTTCAAGCAGAGAGAGGGTATTGATTACCAAGAAACTTTCTCACCAACTGGAAGGCTGTCCACCTTCAGGTACATCATTGCTCTGGCAGTGGAGTTGGGTGAAGAAATCAGACAAGCTGATTTTGTAACAGCATACTTGAATGCAAAACTTGGAGAGGAGGAGACTGTTTATATGTCGATTCCTGATGGTTTTCGTGAATGGTTAGTAGAGACTAAACCAGAAACCATGAAGAAAATCTGTGTTAGAACTTTTCTTTTGGCAGATAAAGGGGAATATGTCCTCAAGCTGTGTAGATCCCTGTATGGATTGAAGCAAGCAGCTAGGTCATGGTATAACACCATGAGTGAGAAACTGATAGAGATTGGTTTTAAGACGTCTGAGGCCGATCCTTGCCTTTTTGTGAGAAAGGATGCAATTTTGTTTGTATGGGTCGATGACATTATCATTATTGGTGATGGTAAAGAGAGAGTCATGGAGACACTCAAAAAGGAGTTCAAGATAAAAGATCTTGGTCTGGCACAACAGGTGCTAGGAATGAAAGTTTGTAAGGGCAAGAATGGTATTAAGTTAGACCAAAGCCATTACGTTGAAGCTCTTCTTAAGCAGTATGGCTTAGAGGATGCAAAGGAGTTTGGTACTCCCATGCAGTCAAACATTCGTTTAGAGAAGTCTACAGATGAGGAGTATCTGGAGTTTGTTCAATCAGGGAATGACTACAGGTCAGCTGTCGGATCGCTTAATTATTTAGGGCAGTGTACAAGGCCCAATATTGCGTTTGCAATTGGGGTCTTGTCGCAACACTTAGAGAAGCCAAGCATGAGGCATTGGTCAGCGTTTAAGAGAGTTATGAGGTATCTTAAAGGAACACACAGTCTGGGACTGTTGTTTACAAAGTCAGCAAACTTTGATTTGGTTGGTTATTCCAATGCAAGTTGGGCAGATGGTAACACTAGGGAATCAACAAGTGGTTTTGTATTCTTTTTAGGTAAGAATCTGGTGTCATGGATGTCCAAGAAGGTGTCGGCAATAAGTCTTTCATCAACAGAGGCTGAGTATAGAGCTTACTTAGCAGCTTCACAGGAAGCAAAATGGTTGAGAAAAGTCTTAGAGGATACACATAAACCACAAGGGTTTGCGTTGTTGTATTCCAATAACCAGAGTGCCATTGCGTTGGCACAAAACCAAGTGTTCCATTCAAGAACAAAACATATTGATGTTCACTATAACTATATTCGCGACGCAGTTAACTGCAATGAGATTGTGTTGAGGTACATGCCCACTGGAGCAATGATTGCAGATATCTTGACTAAGGCATTAGACAGAAACAACCATCAAGGCTTTGTGACTAATATGCGGATGTCACCCCTTTTGGATTAAGGGGGTGTGTTAAAATATGTACGCACTTACGCGGGTGCTAAGTATAAGTGTAATCCAAATGGGATGCACAAATGGGCCTCTGAGGCCCATTGGACACACACACGGACCATACGGGCCCATGTGGATGTTACAGAGTTGGGGAAACTGGCCTCAAAACGCGTGAAATAGACCCATTGGTACACGGGCCCTAACGGGCCCAATGGGGTATATGGGCAAATACAGCCAGATGGGCTTGTATGGGCATAATTGGGCCCAAGGTTTATTTTGGACATACTTGGCCAGACGGGCTGGCCCGCAAAAGTAGTCTTTTCTCACAATTCGGGCTTGGGGCGGCCCATTAGGGCTGCCGCCCGTGTCGCGGCCCGCTCGGGGCCACTGCTCGCGTCGCGGCCCGTTCGGGGCCGCCTGTGTTCCTTGGCACGGCCCACGCGGGGCCCGACGGCCCGTGCGGGGCTGTTGCGCGGCCGAGGGATCCCGCGCGGTGCAATGCCGCGCGGGCCCGGCTGGTCGCGACCGGCGACCAGCGCCGCGGAGCCGGGGCTCGCGGCCCCGGCTCGCTCCCCCTCCCCTCGCTCGCCGTCGCGAGGGGGAGGGGGCAGGCTGGCTGGGTTGAACCAGCCAGCGACCGGCCGCAACAAGGCGGTCGGTCAGGGCAGGGGGGACCTGACCACCCCCTTGCCCCAGGAGGTGGTGGCGCCGGCCGCATGGTATGCGACCGGCAGGTGGGGGGGATTTCATCACCCCCCGCCATCGTAGCGAACTAAGCGCGAAGGGGCGCTCTCCCCCCCCCCCTTACCAAGGGGGAGGAGCGATGGGCCTGGGGGGACCTGACCACCTCCCAGGCCAACTTTCTGTGACGACGCCCTGGGGGGTATTGACCCCCAGGGCCCCTGGTGAGGGGATTTGACCGCCCCCACCAGGGATTTGTAAGAGATAGAGGGGGGGACAGCATGTCCGCTGGTCACACCCCCCCATGTGAGGTTGAAACCGGACCCAGGTGAGCCCTGGGTCCCACCTGGCCCATTTCAGGGGCCAGGGGCTGGATGCATGAGGCAACCAGCCCGTAACAGGGGTAATGATGCCATCAGGGCCGGTTGTAATAGACAACCAACTAAGGGACTGAACAGAAATGGGCTGGTTCAGCCCCGTAACGGTGGAAACACAAGAATGGACCGGAATAGTCTGGTTGTAAGGGTTCAGGGACTAATGCCATGTGGGCTGATGCAGTCCAAACCAAGTAACAAGGCCTGTAGAGCCTGTAGAGCTCTTTTGGGGCGGAAAATTTGCCCTTTGGCTTGTTGTATCATGGGCTCACAAGAGGCCAATCTTTTGTACTTAAGGAGCTCTTCTCCCTGCTGTTTTCCATCATTCATTCATCATCCAATCAAATTCATCCAACAGATTGCCCCATTGTGAGAGCCCCATTAGCCATTATTGACACACAGTGTCCAGCATTTCTTTTGCTTTAAATACTGCTCATTTGCCTAAGCTAATTGCTGGCCATAATTATAACATGGAGAGGTTATGTAAAGTGTGTTAAATCCTTGGGATAGGGTAGTAATCAGCTTGGGTTTAGTTTCTAATCATTCTAAAGTCCCCAACCATTCTACACTTATAATTATGGAAAGAAATGATTACTGGTGTAGTAATTTCTACTTGTTGATTGTGTCATAATTTCCTTAAGACCTGTAAGTCAATCAATTCTTGGATGCAATTTTCTAAAGAATCTCTAGAATTTTGAAGGGAGGAGTAGGAAGGTCTCCTGAGGTTAGGAGGGTAAGGAGGTTTAATTTTCAAGGTTAGTATCATTTCATGTCCTTTGGTATTACCAATGGGGTGGTGCTTGGTGCAGAAAGCATTCTGGCTTTCAAAGCAAACTTGGAGGATTTCCCGTTCTTGGTCTTCACTTAGCAGGGAGTCCAAAGCTGCTTGAGAGAAGTATTCTTGTTTAAAGGTTTCCAAGTGTTTCTCATAGGTGGAATCAGAAGTTTGAGCATTGAAATGGCATATTTGGAACTTCTTGTTCCAATCTCCCCCTACAGTAAAGTATCTACCCTTACTCTGGAACACATCTATTCCATACAAACAAAGAGAATCATTTCCTAAAATGAAGTAGTCACATACTCCATTCTGAAGTACTAAAAATTCAATTTTCAGTTTGAGTGACCCTTTAGAATGAGGGAATATGATTTCTGAAGACTACACTCCAATAGAATTGAGGGAAGAGTTACAACTGTCAACCTTAGCCTGAGGTACTGGTAATAAGTTCACCTTCCAATTTGGATTTTTTTTTTTCTAAGTAAGTTGATCCAACACAAGGTCAAAATGCTACACTTTCTAGGAGTAACTTCATAGGGGAACCTTGGAGTTGACAAGTAGCATAGAAAGTTTTTCAAGAAGTATAATTTTTACCAGCAGAGGGCTTGAGGGTCAAGGTTTTAGCTTCAGAGACATGATGAATCTTCATATTGGGACTCCACTGTTGTGGTAAGTTGGAATCTTCATTGAAAGAGTTTGTTTCCAGGGAAGATTGTATACTTCCTTCAATAAAATTGATGGGGTTAGTGATCATTAAATTAGAATCAGAGATTGATCCATCAGTGTTGTCAAGTTTGGGATCAGGGTTATTATCATACTCTTCTCCTTTAATAGGGTTAATCCTTATCATAGGTTGAGGACAGTCATTTCATACATTTCCTGTCTGGTTGCAATTACAGAATACCTTTTCCTTGGTTTCTGAAGTCTTCTTGACCTCTAAGCCGGAAGGATTAGGGTTAGAGGAATCTTTAGTTCTTATGGTATATTCCTCTTTACTCCTCATATCCTGTTCCCTAGGTTTATTAATTTTGTTGTCAAAAAAATTCATATCAATAGTTTCTTCTATTCCTTAAAGGATGGAAAGTTTGGATTTCATGTGCATCCTGCAACTTACAATATGGTTAAGTTTTCCTGAAAAAAAGTTAAGAAGTCTCTCATTGACATCTTCTTTATCAGCATTGGGGTAGAAAAAATCCAATCTTCTTTTCTGATCAAGACACCATTTGTGAAGTTTTTCATTGGATGGATCAAACTGGGAAGTTTCAAAATTTTTAATAATCTTTATTTTAAAAATCCTGGTAGCAAATTGTTCTTTAATTAACTCTTTCCATGAGCTCCAGGGCAAAGCTCCTACTTCTTCCCTTTTATTAACAAACCAATCAAGGGCCACTCCTTTAAATAAACTTGGTAATCTTACCACAGCTATGGTATCAGGCAGTTCATAAGAGGCAAGGTTGTAATCAATAAAATTAATGAAACTGACATGTTTATATTCTCCTTCCCCGGAGAATTTAGGCCATTCAGTGATGGGAGGAAGTCATTTTAAAGCATGTTCCACTTCAGGTGTGGGACTGGCCCTAAAATATTCATTCCTAGTTGCTCTTTATCTAAGGGGAATACTATGATTAATATTGATTGTAGTTGGTCTAGCTTCTTCCAAGTTAATATCTGGAGGGTTAGTAAAATTGATTTTAAGATCTCTAAGATCATTTTTAATCATACCTGATTCCAAAACAATTTTTTTACTTAATAAGTCAATTTTGTTAATTAAATAAGTTGAAGGGGTGTGACTGATTATCTCAACTTCTCCTTAATATAATTAATTGACCTAAGAATTTCTTCTTGGAAAGTAGATTGGGTATTTTCAATATGTTTTATCAGATCTATTTTACTTAAACTTCTACTGTCTTTTATTTTTTTCACTTTGGACTCATTGATCTTAGTTAAGATAGATTGAGACTGCATTACTTCATTAATGCTCAGATTGAATTTAAATAATTGCTCATATAGCTTATCAAGGAATTTTCTACTAATAGTAAAATTGTGAGACACATTCACAGAAAAGATGTTAAGAGCTTCTAAATCTAGTTGTGGTACACTTTATTCCACTTCTGGGCTAATTTTATTATTTTTTCCCAATCTTTTGGGTTCCTCAACTTCTGATGGGCTGAGGATCTCTTCTTTTAGGGGTCCTTTCCCTTTCAGGAAGCTAATTAATCCCAAGGATTCCAACTCTTCACATAACCTTCTACTTCTTTCTTTGGGATCAACTTTTGAAGAGAGATCTGGGAACTCTTTGCCAGAGAAATGGCTTTTCTCATATCTGGCTGATCTTCCTGGGTCTGAGATAGTTTGAATTGTTCCCAATGAATCATTTGCTCTTTCACTAATGCTTTGATTCTTTCCTCCTTGGTTGAGTCCAGCTGGGGTGGCATAGGAGGAGCGGTATCCTCCCAGGATGACACACTGGGTGAGGGACAACTCTCCAACATTGAGTTGGTTGAGTTTGCTGGGGTCATTTCTGTTGTTGTCCTGTGTAATTCTATGGTCATGGGTTTGAGCCCCCTCATTGTGCTTGCAACTGGAGTCCTTGCGCGTGTTGGTTCCTCCAGGCAGAGATCCATATGATGGGGCTCTACTGCTTGTGCAGGTGTTGCGCCTATTTTGGTACATAACACAAAAAAAGTATGAGTGATGTTAAATTATTGGCTCAAATGAGCCGTGTACACGGAAAATTTGAGCTGTGTGGCAAGGCTACACAGCTACACCTGAGCTGTGCAGACCCCAAACAATTTGAGTAAGGTTTGGCTGTACTCCACACGGCACCCTCCACCGTGTGGTGGCGGCACAACTACATTTGGGCTGTTTAGAGCCCCACACGGATCAAATGTAGTTTTTTTTCCGTGCCACATGGCCAGCCTGACGACATTTGAGTCATGTGGGGTTCTACAAGGCTCAAATTTAGTTGGATAGCCGTGCCACATGGCTACAAGTCCACTGGGCAAAAAAAATAAAGGGTATAAAATAAAGCAGAATAAACTAAATAAAAATACAAAAAAATACAAAAAAAGAAAAAACAGAAATCAACCAAAAGATCAACAAAAGTTGATTTTTTGTAAAAAAACAAAAAAATAAGAAATGAAATAAAATAAGTACACATAAATAAATAAAAATAAAAACAATCAACACTGAAGACAGCTAACCAGTTGTCTTCAGATTCAAGTAAAAAATTCAAGTTCAACTTGACTAGCCCTAAAGTAAAAGGGCCAAAAATTGCAATAAGTCTTTTGACCAGCCCTTAAGTAAAAGTCCCAAAAAAAACACCAGTCTTTTCACAAGCCCTGAAGTAAAAACAGCAAAAAAACAAGTTCAACTTGTTTTAAGATGATCCCATCACATGCTTAACACAAGTTGAGCTTGTGATGGGATCAGCCCAACACAAGTGGAACTGACTTACCATTAAAATCTCATTCAAAACACTCATCATAATGATTTTAACTCAAAAAACTCAAAATACACCACAGAGAATTCATGTCACTTGCTAGCAAGAGTGCCATCAAAGGGCTCTTGCCCAATGTATTTCCAAGCTCAGGTCAAGCTTCTACCAAGCTCAGGTCAAGCTCCTATAAAACTCAAGTCAAATAATCAACACTCCAATGCACAGTCACTGTGCACAATGCACAGCAACTGTTCACAATGCACATCACCTGTGAAAATGCACAGCAATCTGCAAAATGCACAGAAAATGTGCACAATGAAAAGCAACTGTGCACAATGGACGGCAACTGTGCACAATGGACAGCAACTGTGCACAATGGACAGAAACTGTGTAAAATGCACAGTAACTGTGAAAAATGCACAGCAGCTGTGCACAATCCACAGCAACTGTGAATATGGCACAGAAACTATAGACATGGCAAAGCAACTGTGCAAAATGGACAGCAACTGTGCACAATGGACAGCAACTGTGTATAATGCACAGTAACTGTGCAAAATGCACAGCAACTGTGCACAATCCAAAGCAACTGTGAACATGGCGCAGCAACTATACACCTGGCAAAGAAACTGTGCAAAATGCACAGCAACTGTGCACAATGCACAGCAACTGTGCAAAATGCACAGCAACTGTGCACAATGTACAGCAACTATGCACAATGCACAGCAACTATGCACAATGCACAGCAACTGTGCACAATGCATAGCAACTGTGCACAATGCACAACAGCTGTGCCCAATGAACAACAACTGTGCACAATGCACAGCAACTGTGCGCAATGCAAGGAAACAGTGCACAATATTTCTCCAAGCTGCAATGCACAATGAAGAGTTACTGTGCATTTTACAGAGTTGTTGTACATTTTGCACAGTTGTTGTGCATTATGCACAGATGTTGTGCATGGTCCAAAGTTGCTGTGCATGGTGCACACTGACTGTTAACCCTTCATAATCCAGAGGGTTAAAGCCCCTCCAGAATGGATGATGGAGGGGCACAGAACCTGTGCACAATGCAAAGCAACTGTGCACAATGCACAGTAACTTTGCAAGATGCAGAGGAACTCCGCAGAATACTCAGAAACTATGCACAATGCACAGAAACTGGACACAATGCACAGCAACTGTGCACAATGCACATCAACTGTGCACAATGCACAGCAACTGTGCACAATGCACAGCAACTGTGCACAATGCACAGAAACTGTGCACAATGCACAGCAACTGTGCACAATGCACAGCAACTGTGCACAATGCACAGCAACTGTGCAAAATGCACAGCAACTGTGCACAATGCACAGCAACTGTTCACAATGCACAGCAACTGTGCATTCTGCACAGAAACTGTGCAGAATGCACAGTGACTGTGCACAATGCACAGCAACTGCGCACAATGAACAGCAACTGCGCACAATGAACAGCAACTGTGCAGAATGCACAGTAACTGTGCAAAATGCACAGCAACGGTGCACAATGCACAGCAACTGTGCACAATATTTATCCAAGCTGCAATGCACAATGCACAGTTACTGTGAATTTGGCAGAGTTATTGTGCATTATGCACAGTTGTTGTGCATGGTCCACAGTTACTGTGCATGGTGCACAGTTACTGTTAACCCCTGTTTATCCAGAGGGTTAAAGCCCCTCCAGAATGGATGATGGAGGGTTAAATCCCCTCCAAAATGGATGATGGAGGGTTAAAACCCCTCCAGGATGGATCATGGAGGGTTAAAACCCCTCCAAAATGGATCATGGAGGGTTAAAACCCCTCCAAAATGGATGATGGAGGGTTAAAACCCCTCCAGGATGGATCATGGAGGGTTAAAACCCCTCCAGAATGGATCATGTAGGGTTAAAACCCCTCCAGAATGGATCATGGAGGGTTAAAACCCCTCCAGAATGGATCATGGAGGGTTAAAACCCCTCCAGAATGGATCATGGAGGGTTAAAACCCCTCCAGAATGGATCATGGAGGGTTAAAACCCCTCCAGAATGGATCATGGAGGGTTAAAACCCCTCCAGAATGGATCATGGAGGGTTCAAACCCCTCCAGGATGGATCATGGAGGGTTAAAACCCCTCCAGAATGGATCATGGAGGGTTAAAACCCCTCCAGAATGGATGATGGAGGGTTAAAACCCCTCCAGAATGGATGATGGGGGGTTAAAACCCCTCCAGAATGGATGATGGGGGGTTAAAACCCCTCCAGGATGGATGGTGGGGGGTTAAAACACCTCCAGAATGGATGAGGGGGGGTTAAAACCCCTCCAGAATCAATGATGGAGGGTTAAAACCCCTCAAGAATGGATGTTGGAGGGTTAACAGTCCCTGTGCACCATGCACAAGGACTGTGCACCATGCACAGAAACTGTGCAGCATTGCAATAACTGTGCACCATGCACAACATCTGTGCACCATGCACAAAAACTATGCACCATGAACAACAACTGTTCACCATGGACAGTAACTGTGCACTGTGCACATCATTGTGCATTTTGCAAAGGTGCTGTGCACTTTGCACAGTTGTTAGGCATTTTGCACAGTTGTTGTGCATTGTGCACAGTTGTTGTGCATTGTGCACTGTTGGTGTGCATTGTGCACAGTTTCTATGCATTTTGCACAGTTGCTGTGGATTGTGCACAGTTGCTGTGCATTGTGCACAGTTGCTGTTCATTGTGCGCAGTTGCTGTGCATTGTGCACAGTTGCTGTGCATTGTGCACAGTTGCTGTGCATTGTGCACAGTTGCTGTGCATTGTGCACAGTTGCTGTGCATTGTGCACAGTTGCTGTGCATTGTGCACAGTTGCTGTGCATTGTGCACAGTTGCTGTGCATTCTGCACAGTTGCTGTGCATATTGCACAGTTGCTGTGCATATTGCACAGTTGCTGTGCATATTGCACAGTTGCTGTGCATATTGCACAGTTGCTGTGCATATTGCACAGTTTCTGTGCATATTGCACAGTTGCTGTGCATTTTGAACAGCTTCTGTGCATTGTGCACAGTTTCACAAGGGCTGCTGACATGCAAGCAGGGCTTGGCACAGAGGGGTCTCTACCCACAGTAGGCTTGGGGGCAAGGTTACTGAAGGAGGCTAACAGGAGCAGAGGAGGATTGGGTTGAATGGTGCTGAATGAAACTTGCTGGGAAAGATCTCCTAGCAAGAAGTAGTAAACTGATTTCTTGGGGGAAGCATCAGGAAGAGGAAAGAGGAGGCTTATTGAATAGACAAGAGGTTGGAAATACAACAGAGGTACAAGTGATTGGGGCTCAGACTACACACATGATGTCATGGGAACAGTCTAAGTAACAGAGAGGGCTGATCAGGGATGCTACTACATTAGGTTAGGCTGCTTCTACATTGGGACAAGGTTCAAGTTCTGAGCTGTCTAAGTTGGGAGAGTACAGTTGAATGATGTACAGTGTACATGGGATTCATGACACTATGTACTAAGTAGAGATAGTATGTAATACAATCTGAAGGAGGATGTACATAAAGATTCCCAAAGGATAAACCACACAGAGGAGGTATGGGTTAGACAGAGAGATAACCCAAAGGGGTATGGGTTAGACAGAGAGGTAACCCAAAGAGGTATGGGTTAGACAGAGAGGTAGAGTAGAGCCTGGGAGATTGAGTATGTGCAATCCTATGGAGTCTATCTGTGTATAGTATGAGGTTAGACTATATGTAGATATGTACTGCATGAAGATCCTGAGGTATATAGTTACTGGAGACATATTGATGTAAGTCTCCTGAGCCCTGAGGTTGAAGTTCCTAAGAAAGTAGATTAGTCCTGAGGTTAAGACTGAGGTTAGACTGAGTTTGGTTTCAGTATGACAGTACCCCCTGGTGAAGAAGAGGGCATCTCCTGATGACCATAAAAGGAGAGGTTGAAGAGGCCATCCAGGTTGTCCTCCAGCCATGTCTAACTTGAGTTTTCCTTCCCCTTAACCACAACCATCACCACCATCCACCCCATTACCACCTTTATCTCCTTACACCAGATCACCTACACCAACCTATCCAATGGAGAAGACCAACAATTATCATCCAGTCCAGCAATACTACCCAAGTTGTGATAGGTGCGTCAAGCTTGGAAGAATCTGCACCACCAGTATCAAGCAAAATTCTGCCAAATGTGAATGTTGTAGGCAGTATGGAAGAATGTGTGATATGGATAAGCAAGGCAGAAAGGCCTTGGGGCCAACCTTATGGGTCCTGGAGAAGAGTCAACCTTTTGAAGTAAAAGAGGCTCCAGATGATGATGCCATGACCTTGGGTTACTCATCCAGACTTGATGAATCTTCAGGTAAGTGCTTCTGGATTTAGTATTTGAGGTGCTGGAGTGCTGATAAAGGTTTGCAATAGTCCGTTTGATGCAGGAGAGATTGAAGAAAACACTAGAAAAGAGGGAGGCACTGCGTCAAACCGGTAATTTGGCCAAAGATGGTACGTCAAGGCATCGGCAGGAGGAGTGCGGTGAGGCATTTATACAATGGAGAACCCCTCACGTAGGTTTGGACGAGGAGGTGGTTGAGGTCTCCCCAAAAAGGGTACAAAACAAAGGTATTTTGGAATCCGTCGAACCCATTGAAGGAAGTCGTTGAAGCGTCAAAGGGGTTGGTCAAAGTGTCAAAGGGATTTGTCAAAGCGTTGAAGGGGTTTGTCGAACCGTCAAAGCAAGTCGTCAAAGCGTTGAAGCGTTGAAAGTCAAAGCGTCAAAGCAAATTGTCAAAGTGTTGAAGCCCACCGTTGAAGCGTTGAACTTTGAAGCGTCAAAGCAATTTGTCAAAGTGTCAAAGCCCACCGTCGAAGCGTCAAAGTGTCGAAGCGGATTGTTGAAGCGGGGATGATGATGAAGACGCCAAAGGGATTTTGGAGATGAAATTAAGTGATTTGGATGAAGATAGAGGAACCACCAAAGAGATCATTAAAGGAAAAGGAAGAGAGATCATCGTTGAAGAAGGGGGAAGATCAGATGACTCTTTGGAGTTAGAAGATTTGAGGAACAAGATGAAGGATTTGGAGGTGAAGATGAAGGTGGTGGAAGACAGAAGGAATAGAAGGAAAGGGATTGAAAGAAGAGGTGAAACTGAGGTCTGGTTGGAGGAATTGGAAAGTGGGGAATGGTTATTGGAAATGATGGAAGGAAGAAGATTCAGAGAAGATTCTGTTTTAAATGAAGATCAAGTTAATCAATCTTTGGAGATTTATAGTAGGAATTCTAGGACTTTAAATTCAAATTTTCAGGAAGGTTTAAAGAAGGGTTGGGGTAGTGAGATAAGAAAAGAGAAGTATGGGTTTTTAGAAGCTAGAAAGAAAAAAGCTTTAGAGATAAAGAAAAGACTAGCTGATATTTTGGCTTTAGCTGGGCATACTTTTGAAGTAGGGACTACTATAAGGGGGCCAAATTCTTATCAAGTTGCCAAGTTAAAATTAGTAAATACTTGGATGTCTAGAGTAAAAGAGTTGGAAGAATTGATGTGTGAAGTATCTAAAAAGTTGTTTATATAAAATTTGTTTTATTTTATTATTATTTTATTTTTTTGTTTTTATTTATATTTTCTTAGAGGGGAGTAATTGATCTTTTCTTTTTTTTTGCTAAGGTTGAAGAAAGGGAAAAAGGAGAAAGAATCTTTATTTTTTTTATCATTTTATTGATATATATATATATATATATATATATATATATATTGAAAAGGAGAGTAAGGTTTGTATTGTTTTTATTTTAAGGATGTCTTTGGTTTTGAAGGATAGAGTGTATGGAAGTCTTGAAGTAAAGTAGGGCAGTTGGTAAGATTAAGTCCATAGAGAGTGAAGGCCAGGGAGAATCTGGAATTGGAAAGGGTTGGAGGAGTCCAAACTTTTTGTGGTGACTGGATTTGTTGCTGCTGCACAGGTAACAAGAAGAAACATAATCTTTGATAAATGAAGTCATATTTTCCCAATGGAAATCTCTTTTGACTAGATCAGATGTTTTGTCTTGTCCAGGGTGGCCAGAGAGGGGAGAGTCATGTCTTTGTTGAAGTATTTCAAGTTGGAGTTGTTCATCCTCCTGGGGGATTGCTATTCTGTTTTGTAAAATAAGGAGTCCAGTGTCTGGGTCTATAAGGTAACTCTTTACTTGTTCCTTTTTATGTAGTTTCTGAATAATCTGCTGGGTTGATTTTTTGGAGATCTGGGACTGAATTAAGGTTTCCAATTGTTTGTCAACCTGTTTTGCAGAGATAAAGAAAATTCTAGAAGGTTCAAAGTCAGTCTGTTTCAAGAGTTGTTTGACATTTGCTGGATTCTTTTCTGCATAGGGAATCCCCCCCTTGGGATAAACTTCGTCTCGACGTGACAAGACATCAGGCACTATCAATTGCTTTCCAGGTCTATAGACTATAGTGAAGTCAAATTCAGACAGAAACTCAGCCCAACGGGCTTGGCGACGAGTCAAGACTTTGGAGTTCATGAAATATTTAAGAGATAAGTGATCAGTGAGAACTTCAAAGGGAGAAGAAAGACTGAGGAGGTAAGCTCTCCAGATCTTGATGGCCCATACAATAACCAGGAGTTCCTTATCGTGGATTTCATAGTTCATTTCAGCACTACCCAATTTCCTGCTGTCAAAAGCAATTGGGTGTTTGGATACATCAAGAGAGACTTGGGTGAGGACAGCCCCTAGGGCATAGTCACTGGCATCAGTCTCCAAAAAGGTTTGTAAGGAAAAATCAAAATGTCTGAGTACAGGAGCTTTAGTAAAGGCTACCTTGAGGTCCTCAAACTGCTGCAGAGCCCCTGGGGATAAAGGAAAGATGGGGTCTGCTCCAGTTAGAGCAGTGAGGAGGTGCACCTTTCTGGAATAGTTAATGATAAACCTGCGATAAAAATTAGAAAAACCCGAAAACTGTTGCAAGGCCTTTTTGTTTGTTGGTGGTGGCCAGTCCAAGATCTTCTGGACCTTGGAGTTGTCCATTTCAATGCCACTTCTGGAAATGACATATCCTAGATATTCCACTGAGGAGGCATGAAATTCACACTTAGAAGCTTTTGCATATAAGTTGTTCTTCTGAAGTCTGTTCAAGACTTCACACACATGAGCTGTATGTTCTGTTAAGTTTTTGGAAAAAATAAAAATTTCATCGAGGTATACCACCACACAGATGGTCAGAAGGTCTGCAAAAATGTCATTAACAAGACATTGGAAAGAGGCAGGGGCATTGGTGAGTCAAAAAGGCATTACCAAATATTCAAAACTCCCAAACTGAGTTCTGAATGCTGTAAGATGTTCATCCCCTTCCTTAATTTGAAGGAGATTATAAGCACCCCTGAGGTCAATTTTGCAAAAAATGGTAGAACCAGAAAAGACTTTTAATAAGTGAGTCATGGGAGGAATGGGATACCGGTTCTTTTGAGTAACAAAGTTGAGTTTGCGATAGTCAACACACAATTGCAAACCACCATCCTTCTTTCTTACAAAGAGGACAGGTGCTCCAGTGCTGGAAGTGCTGGGGCAAATGAAACCTTTCTCTATATTTTCCGCTATATAGGCTTGTAGGGCCTCCTTCTCATTGTGACTAAGGGAATAGATAGGCCCAACTGGAGGCATAGGGCCTTCCAGTTTGATATGATGGTTGTAAGCGCGATGAGGAGGGAGTTTATCAGCTTTGACCTTGGAAAAAACATCTAAAAAGGTATGATAAGCATCAGGAACTCTCTCCATCACAGTTTCAATTTCATCAGTTTCCTCATCTTCATCCAAACCTTCTGCAGTAGCCTGCTTTGGGTCAGAGTCAGAAGTGGAAATAATCATACGTAAAACTTGAACGGATAGATCATTCTCCATATCCTCCAAGAATTTCAGAGAATTTCCAAAGAATATCCTGTTCACAGAAGTAGTTTTTGAACTCAAAGGGAAGTGTTGTGAGTGCATAGATTCTGAAAAGGGGACAGGAGCAGTGACCTGCAGGTTCACTGGCGGAAAGGAAGTAGTGGCCAAGGGGAGTTCAACGGAAGAGGAATGATCCAAAGTTGGTTGGTGTCTTGGGGTGATCAATCCCAGTTTCCAATTTACCTCTGGGTTCCAGAAATGGAGGAAGTCAATACCTAGAATAATGTCTTCTTTGGGGGGAGTATCAACAACCAAGAAATCCCATTCTAAGTTGGGAAAAGAGGGCAAAGAGAAATTGAAGGAAACCTTATGGGTGATTTCCTGGGAAGGTGAGTCAGAAGGACTGAAGGTAAATAGGAAAATAGGAGTGGTCAGGGGTTTGATTGGTAGAGAAAACTTTAAAACCATAGATTTTGAAATAACAGATTGAGTTGCTCCAGAGTCAACAAGTACACTGTAAGCCTGGTTATTGGTCAAGAAAACAAAACGTAAGTCTTTGGAAGGAGGGTTAGCATCTTTTCTTTCCAAAGTTTGTACTCAAATATTAGGAGGGTGATGATCAAGGAGTACCATATTCCCATCACCTAGTCTTTTCCCTGTTTTGGCCTCATAGGATTGGTTTTCTGGCCAGGCTTAAAATCTGGACGTTTCCTGCAGAGGATAATTTTGTGAGTTCCTCCACAGTAGTTACACAAACCCTCTCTTTCTCATCTAGATTTTTCTTCAGCCTTGAGGTGTCCATCCTCTCCTACGTTGGGATTAGGGACATAGGTTGGAGTAGAATTAGTAGGGGTTGGCTTGGTCTTCCCCTTAAAGCTACCTGGTTGGCTGGTCTGTTGAGATTTCTGAGGATTTGGAAGACTGGGTCCAGGTCTTGAGCTCTGAGGGAGAGTGAAGGACTTCTCCCGGATCCTTTCATGGTAAAGAGTGTCATACTTAAGAACAATATCCATTAGGTCTTGCAAGGTTTCTTGAGGTCCATCATAACCAGCTAGTTGGTCCAGTAATCTGGCTGGGAGACCCTTTCTAAAATGAAAGAAAAAGGCTTTATCACCCCACCCAGAGACCTTTGTCATAAGTGTCCTGAATTCAGTGATATAGTTAGTAGCATACCCACTGTCTTTCATCTTAAGGAGGGTTAACTCCTTCTCAGCACGCTGGATTTCTAGACAATCCCCAAAAAGGGTATGAAGCTGTTGAGTGAATAGAAGCCAGGGGTTAAGTATGAAGTCTGGCTCATGATTACCAATGTGAGCAAGATAGGGTTGGATCCATCGACTGGCATTTCCTGAAAGGTAAGAGACTGTAAAAAATACTTTCTTTCTGTCATTAGCAAAAACTCTCTCATCATTTGCAAAAATGAGTTCACAAGCTTGAAGGAAAGGTCTAAGCTTGGTTGGCTTAGTTCCATCAAATTTATCTGTGGCATTGATAGATGGAGATTTAAAGTTAGCAGAGGGTCCATGGTCAGCAGGTTTAGAAAGTTGAGTCATTGCAGTGGTCATTTGCTGAAGAATGGCCAGCAGGGCAGGGTCAGTTGAATGAGCCTGACTGGTGGAAGGAAGGTTGGTGTGTGGGGAAGGTGAAGGGACTGCTGTTGCATTAGAAGTTTGACTAGGATTACCCTCTGGGGATGGTGAACCCAGGCCACTCAAGATTCTGGAATTGAATCCTGAGTCTTCATCCTCTTCATCTTCCTCACCTTCTCCTGGGATTGGGACCATGCTTGCATCATAGTCAGGAGAGTCCAAACCATGGTAACCTGGGCTTGGAAACTGACCTGTGATCCTGTGGAGGCTAGCATTGTCAGAAGAAGGAATAGTAGAAGGGGATACTTGGGGAATAGGTTCCAATAAACCTGTGTCCATAGGAGTGGAAGTGGTAGCCACTGGTGCAACCAGGTTAGAAAAGGTCCTACCTGTTCCACAAGATCTAGGGGTAGAATGGTCAGCAGGTTCAGTGGTACCTCTCCCCCTAGAGCTGCGGGTGACTGCTGGGCTAGAAATGTGAGAAAAAAGAGCACGTTGTGGGGGCATTCTTACTTCTAAGAATAATTAGTTACCCAAAAGTTGTTCTTCACCTTGGAGCAAGAATAAAATGATTAAAAAGGGATTTTTTCTTCCTCTCATTATCTTTATGGGACAGTCAAATACTGGTTACTATACCTTGTCTAATTGTCAAAGTTTCAAAGCTTCAAAGCGTCAAAGTGTTGAAGCGTCAAAGCGTCAAAGCGTCAAAGTGTCAAAGTGTCGAAGTGTCAAAGCGTCAAAGCGTCAAAGTGATACTTAGAGGACAGAGAGCTGGGTCCTTTGTGTAGGTTTGACAGTAAGGTAAGGGGAGCAATGAAAATGGCCACAAATCAAATAGCCAAGTTCAAGGTTTTGACAGAAATAAAGCAAACAAAAATGGCCACAACTCAATAGCAAAATTTGATGCTGTCTAAAAGGATAGGGAGGGTGGTTGGTGAAGAAGGGGTTATTGGGGAAGAAATCAGTTTAATGTCACAAGGGCTGCTGACATGCAAGCAGGGCTTGGCACAGAGGGGTCTCTACCCACAGTAGGCTTGGGGCAAGGTTACTGAAGGAGGCTAACAGGAGCAGAGGAGGATTGGGTTGAATGGTGCTGAATGACACTTGCTGGGAAAGATCTCCTAGTAAGAAGTAGTAAACTGATTGCTTGGGGGAAGCATCAGGAAGAGGAAAGAGGAGGCTTATTAAATAGACAAGAGGTTGGAACTAAAACAGAGGTACAAGTGATTGGGGCTCAGACTACACACATGATGTCATGGGAACAGTCTAAGTAACAGAGAGGGCTGATCAGGGATGCTACTACATTAGGTTAGGCTGCTTCTACATGGGGACAAGGTTCAAGGTCTGAGCTGTCTAAGTTGGGAGAGTACAGTTGAAGGATGTACAGTGTACATGGGATTCATGACACTATGTACTAAGTAGAGAGAGTATGTAATACAATCTGCAGGAGGATGTACATAAAGATTCCCAAAGGATAAACCACACAGAGGAGGTATGGGTTAGACAGAGAGATAACCCAAAGGGGTATGGGTTAGACAGAGAGGTAACCCAAAGAGGTATGGGTTAGACAGAGAGGTAGAGTAGAGCCTGGGAGATTGAGTATGTGCAATCCTATGGAGTCTATCTGTGTATAGTATGAGGTTAGACTATATGTAGATATGTACTGCATGAAGATCCTGAGGTATATAGTTACTGGAGACATATTGATGTAAGTCTCCTGAGCCCTGAGGTTGAAGTTCCTAAGAAAGTAGATTAGTCCTGAGGGTAAGACTGAGGTTAGACTGAGTTTGGTGTCAGTATGACACACAGTTGCTGTGCATTGTGCACAGTTGCTGTGCATTGTGCACAGTTGCTGTGCATTGTGCACAGTTGCTGTGCATTGTGCACAGTTGCTGTGCATTGTGCACAGTTGCTGTGCATTGTGCACAGTTGCTGTGCATTTTGCACAGTTGTTGCGCATTGTGCACAGTTGCTGTCCATTGTGCATAGTTTCTGTGCATTGTTCACAGTTGCTGTGCATTGTGCACAGTTGCCGTGCATTTTGCACAGTTGCTGTCCATTTTGCACAGTTGCTGTGCATTGTGCATTGTGCACAGTTGCTGTGCATTTTGCGCAGTTTCTGTGCATTGTGCACATTTACTGTGCATTTTGCGCAGTTGCTGTGCATTGTGCACAGTTACTTTGCATTTTGGGCAGTTGCTGTGCATTTTGAACTGTTTATGTGCTTTTTGCCCAGTTTCTGTGCATTTTGACAATTGGTGTGCATTGTGCACAGTTGCTTTGCATTGTGCATAGTTGCTATGCATTGTGCACAGTTGCTGTGCATTGTGCACAGTTTCTGTGCATTTTGCACAGTTTCTGTGCATTTTGCACAGTTTCTGTGCATTGTGCACAGTTGCTGTGCATTGCGCACAGTTGCTGTGCATTGTGCACAGTTGCTGTGAATTTTGCACAGTTGCTGTGCATTGTGCACAGTTGCTGTGCATTTTGCACAGTTGCTGTGCATTGTGCACAGTTGCTGTGCATTTTGCACAGTTGCTGTGCATTGTGCACAGTTGCTGTGCATTGTGCACAGTTGCTGTGCATTGTGCACAGTTGCTGTTTATTGCACACAGTTGCTGTCCATTGGGCACAGTCACTGTCCATTGGACACAGTCACTGTCCATTGGGCACATTCACTGTTCATTGTGCTCAGTCACTCTGCATTGTGCACAGTCACTCTGCAATGCAAACATTCACTGTGCATTGTGCACAATCACGGTGCATTGTGCACAGTCACTTTGCATTGTGCACAGTCACTGTGAACCAAAAACATGTTAGAGAATGAAAATACCTTCAACTAGAGATCCATTGGACAGAGCTTCAACCAGAGCTTCCTTGATGGCACTTGCTAACAAGTGCCACTACTTTTTTTGTGGTGATAATGAGATTCAAAATGTGATAAACCTTTTTATTAATAGAATTACAATAACAGTATGTTAGACCCAAACCAAATGATGAAATTAATCTATAAGTTAGAATAAAATTAAAGTTGATCTTTGAGGTGATCAACCCAACAAGCCGCTTTTTTAGAAATCATGGAACATGGTTTGGAAACTATGGGAGGGATATTCAAATCCCTCTCATAGTTTCCAAACCAACGCAATGGTTATTGTTAGCAAAGCAAACATACATATGAACTGATTGTTCTTATACACCCATTTTCATGGGAGAAAAATTACATCATGAATCCAATGAAATGAAACATATTGGTCTCCAAAAAGTATTGGCTATTATTTGACCCATGTCAAGCTTTGAAAGCCATTTTTGAGAGGGAATATTTTCATTGATGTCATTGACATCAAATCTTTGTTCTATCTTTTCAACATCTTGACTGCTGCCAAGGATCTTGGAATAGCACCCCTTCTTTTTCCTCAATGTTTCAAGCATTTCTTTCCAAACTTTAAACCATCCATCCTCAATATACCCAATTTATTTAGCAATGACTCTGAAACCACAATTTCCATCACCAAATGGGTCCCAAACCTCACCCAAGAACTTATGTAAGTTCTCAGGTATTTTAATGAGGTAATTTTGTTCCTAAAATCAAAAAATAGTCAGCCAAAATTCTAATCTCATTAAAGGAATCACCACTCACCAAAGATGCCCTTTTTTTTGACTCCTCCATTGCTTTTGCTTCATCCTTTGAAAAGGAATTGTATTCCAAAGGCACCAAACCCAATGAAATTTCAGTCTCTTCCACTGAGCTATTAAATTCAGATGAAGAGCCTTACTTGGACTATAAATATTTCTCAATCAGTTCATTAAACTAAAAAATGGACCTTTCAAAAAAGAAAAAACTGACAGTCATTTGTCTTTTCTTCTTTTGTGCCCTTCTACTTCTCTTTGGCCTCTTAATTTATGTTTCAATGTGTTCAAATTGAGAAGGATCTTGGCGGTTATCTTTCAATTTTGTAAAAACTCTGCTTGATCCCAAGAATTAAGGTTCAAGTCTTGGCTTTGATTGATAATTGGCCGTCTCCTTCATTAAGTGCTTCAATAGCCCATAATAATATTGATCAGGATGATTCAATATCATTGCATTGAGCTTCTCCTTTAACTGCGAATTGTTGAGCAGTTCATCAACATCAAACTTTAGAAATTCAAAAGGATCAAATATAAGTGAAGTAGGAATCATCATTTTAGTCAAGTAGGAATCATCATTCAAAAATTATTTATCAAAAAGCATTAATCACAAAGTGATCTGAATAATCCAACTTAAACCAACTTACAAAACTAGAACTTCAAGGGTCATAATCTAACCTCTACTGAGGAGAACATCTTCAGGTACAACAGAGCCTCTTGACACTAGTAGGTCCCCTATTTGGTGGTAACAGGGCAAAGCCATAGTCATTGAGTTTGACTTGGTGAACACTTCCCCAACATTTTTTGGCTTTAACCTCTCTAATTGATCCCCAAAAAGTTTGATTTCTTGTAAAGACACCTTTTATCCCAACGGTAACAGTTCAGTAGGAAGAACTATTCCAATCTTTATTTGAGAGTTGTAAAGCGCAGCCTTAACCAATTTAAGTTGATTGGAAACTGTGCCCTCTAGGTTTTTCCAAACTTCAAACATGTTTCCCAACAATTTTGCAAGGAATTGTTTGAGAGTAGCATGGGACCTTCAACACAAGACATTTTTTTATTTCCAAATTCTGGGTTTTTGCGAAACCAAGCCATTAAAAGTTTCTCTTTGATACGGAAGATATTGTGATCCATATACTTGAGTACATTCTCATGGTCTTCCAAAAAACACTTCATACAAGTCATAATGTGAGCAACACAAAACTAGGAAGATTAAAAGTAGAGGCAGTGATTTGGCACTTACTCTAAGTTCCACATAATTGACCTCTGCCTCCTCCTTGATTTTTGAGGCTCCATACTTAGCCCACAGAGACATAAAGCTTTTCCACCCTTCAATGTCATTATTAAAGCGCACTTTACAGTTTTCTTGTATTTTTTTTGACAAGTTCCATTGACAGCACTGTCTTGTTGACTCAGGGAATATTTGTTCTAGAGCATGGATCAAAGCTTTTTCATGGTCCTTCAAAAATATTTTGGGAAGTCTCTCAGGATCATAAGCCAACTTTTTTAGTGCATTTACAGACCAACTGTAGAACTCAAACCTTTCTCTTGTTATAAAAACAAGAGCTTTTGTGAAAGTTTTCTGGTTGGAAGTAATTCCTAAAACATGCAATAGGGGGATGTTTTACTTATTTTTCTTATAAGTACAATCCATCATAGCTATATGATGGAATTTCTTGCAAAGCTTTAATGAATCTGGGTGAGCCAATAATAGGGCCTGAAAGTGACGCTCTCCACTGAATTTTCCTCAATGAACCCAACCTGAATTACCAAGTTGTTCAAAGAGGACCTCCATAAACCTTTTTCCCTTCAGTTCTTCAAGCGCTACTGTCAGCATACTAGATGCCAAGAACCTCACTCCTTCTAGCTACTAGAGGTGATAGAAAGTTTGGATCAAAAATAAGATAAAATTCCAGGTATATGATTTGGCTAAAAGGGTTAAATTTATTTATATATTTATAAAATAAATTTAAATGGAGGGGCCAAGACCTTAATGGGATCGTTGAGCCCTCCGGAACACAGGTATATGTCTTTTAAGGACAATATAGGACCAATTGTGGTGCCTGTGGGGTTGACAAGGATTTCTTTCAAGAAGGGTGTGTGTAATTTCCTTGGGGCATAGGTTATGCAAAACCTACAAAAAGGGGTATAAGTCAGCAGGATCACTTACTAGGTCTAGATCCGGACTTATTCTTGATGAATGGGCCAATATTTAAGGATTCAGGATGCTGGAAGTTGGTACCGGGGCAGGCTGAATGGTTGGTTGTTCAATTTGGCTAAAAAAACAGGGATTCAAGAATTATGGTCTACAATTTTATCAGAAAGTGGTCCAGGATCACACACTTATTTCTTATAAGGGTTTGATGGCTTGAGGAAGAAAATATCTGAAGCAATAATGACTATGTAACTGGATCCATCTGTTAGAAATGGCTGGGGGAAGGGCCTTTATTTATATTGTTTGGGTCCCCTCATGGTACAGCCCTTTTTCCAGCCAAAGGAGGGTGACTCAGGCTAGTGCTGAGGCCAGGGAGCCATCAGTGTGTTCGTGTGGACCTGCTCTAGTCACTACAGAGGTACAGGAAGCCCTATGTCATCATGCTTTGGGCTTGATACACGTTTCTGTGCCCTTAATGACCTCACTGTATCGACCAAAGAGGTTGTATTCAATTAATATTTATAAATATAAGCCATGGCTTCCTGAGGCCAGCGGCTTGAACACAGGCTATGAAGACCTTATGCTGCAAGGACATTTCGAGTCTGAGGCTCTTCTTCTCATATTGGGGTGTCTTACAGTTCCTTAATTGGACAGTACACTCCTAGTTGTGACTAGTTATGTACATTTTTAATTATAAGTGGTATGGAGAGTGTTGCATTTATTCCTGGTGTCTTGTGATCCATCTAGCACGAAGCTAGGCCCCTGTTTATGCTCAGTACATACTCTCAGGGTGTTACACTAACTCACAGATACCTTTTTAGTTACAAATCTTCCGTACACGCCCTTTTACAGAGGCCCTGACAACCCTTTGGTATAGTTCCAAAAAGGGTGCAGGGCCCATTTTTCCGGATTTTTGGGTTGTTTATCCCCTTTCATACTATTCCACACCACATGGTGGCGCTCTCTGCCCCCATGTGATGTGTAACAGGGCTATGGCGTGTATTGGAGGTACCCCACAGCCCGGTTTCTGTTTTTGGAGAGGGGAGGGCTGGCCAGTGAGCCGGCCAGTCACTTTGCGCGGTGGCTTGGTTGGTCACTAGGGGCCCGCGCAGGGTAGTTGGTCAACTACTTGCGGGGCCGGCGATAGGTAGCGGCAGCCGTGCAAGGTGGTCACTTGGCTACCCGCGGGCTGGTAAGTGGCGACTACCTCGCGTGGTAGTCGCTCAACTACCCGCAAGGCTGGTTGGTAGCTGCCGCCTAGAGCCTGTGCAAGGTAGTTGGGCAACTACTCGCGGGGCCACTGCCTGTCTGCGACCTCTTTGGTCCTGCGCGAGGTAGTTGCTCGACTACTCGCGGGTCCGGTTGTGCCGTGGCTCCTAAGAGCTGCGCGCCTAGCTGCAAAAAAAATGACCCGCGGCTGCGCGCGGGGTTATGGACAAAACCAGTTTTTGTCCATAACTCCTAAACTAAACACAATGATGGGTTTCTGACCAAATTTTTGGTCAGAAACCTATACCTGCGGATGTGATGGGAGGGTGCACAGGTGAACCATGGTTCTACCTGAAGGAGCGGGATTTTGGGGGTGGTGCCAGTGGGTGACCCTACCTGGATTGGCTCCACAAATCCATTTTTTTTATAATATTCTTGGATTTCTTATGACTTAAGGTTTTATTCCTTAATTTTATTTTATTTTATTATTTCCGTATTTGTTTATTATTAATTTATATTTTATTTGTTTTTAGGCTTTAGTCAGTTGGTTCTGAATAGTATCCAGCTGACAGCTACCTTATGCTTAGTTTTATAGATTTTTTAGTCATCAACATATTCACCACCATCAATCTTGCTCAATTTTTTTTTGGGTTGAATTGTATTGAGCACATCATTCATGCCTTCTTTTAGATTTTCTAAGGCTACCCCATAGATTCTCCTCAGGTGAGGATGCACTGAGGGGTTTGGAGATGTTTCATGGTAATTTTTATCATTCTTGTAGGAGATTTGCCACAAGGGATACACCTTTGTGTGACTAGCATGGATTAAAAACTTGGACCCAACCTTCCTTGTGTGAGTTTGTCTGGACTGTTTGGTGAGCAATTTCCCAGAGTAAAAACCAAGTCTATCACAGGCTAAGTCCACATATTTATCATGCTTTGAGTTGAAAATTGTTGGAGCATAACCATGCTTCATTGCCCATGTTTGACAATACTTTTGTGCCTCTTCACTAGTAGGAAAAGCTCTCACAGGAGGTGGGGCAAGTTGATCTGTCATAGTTGCATAGTTATTTTCATGGCATGCACTCCATTAGTTTAAATCAAATTAAATACGTCAAAGACCAGTAACATAAAATTTTACTCACCACCAGAGGTCATGTTCATTTGTGAAACATGTTTTTCCTCAATTGTCACCCTTGATGAGGATTCAATTGGGGCTTCCAATTATACATTACCCCAATCCTTCTTTTCCGCAGCTTTGTTCATTGCAACAATGTAGTCCTTGAATGCAGCCATGTTAAAAGGAAGGCTTGCCACTGTTCCCATAATGCAAAAAAATGTACTGCTACTTCAGTATTCAATCCAACTTTCAATTGAACAACTACCAATTTTTCTCACTCTCAAGTTGAGAAAGATCAATTTTGTGTGATTTTTTATTCATTTTTTCCTATAGTTTCACTTTAATTTCACTTGATTTCACTTTAATTTCACTTTAGTGTAACTTTATGATTGCTAGATGTGGAACAACAGCCCCACATAGTAAGTGTTGATCCCAAATTTGGGTTGATGGAACCAAAATGTGGTCCAGGGGGACCCAAAAAGTTTGGCACAACCCCCGGGGGGCCTCATAACCCCAAAAACAGCTCAAAACTGCCTGGTACAGGGGTACATGGCTGAAATACACCGTTTATGGGGTGTACAAGGCCCCCCAGGGGTTGCATGTGTTTGAGACGACCCCTTGGGCGCGTCTAAAAGAGTTTTTGCCTACACGCCCATCTTGGACACGTGTATGGGCCCCCACACGTCCATTGGGCCGTGTAGGGCCCTACACAACTCCCACACAACTGGGAGTTGTGAATTTAACATCACCCAAAAAATATATAAGTTTTTGTTGAAACTTTGAAGAAACTTAAAAAAATACAAATATAATATTTTTTTTTGTAATTTCAAATAATTTTTTATGTAGTAAATAACTCACTTGTAGTTAAAATTTATGGTAACAAAAATTGGTTGGGGTCAATACCATCCTTGGGGGGTATTCCAACTGGATCTGAATGACCTCCAATCAGGTCATGGACCAAATCCAGGGTTAAGTCCAATGGGACACTGTCTGGGATGTCCTCAAGAAGGTCTTGATCAATGAGATCACCAAAGGAAAATTCCACTTAAGAGGAATAAAATAATAAAAATATAAGTTTTATATTTTTTTGTATTTTTACATGGCTTTATGATATTTTAAGAGAAAATAACTTAAAAGTCATTTTTGTGATTTTTCTTTTTCTTGTTTATTCTTTTGAAGGTGGAAATTTTTTTTGGATATATTTTCCACTCCTTGTGCTGCCTTAATAGAGAATCAAAATTGAAAAATCTTTCAAGTTCAAGCTCCTTTTCTTTCAAAGCCTTTTGCTTATAATAAAGAAGCCTTTCCTGTTGTTGTTCAGGAGTTATAATAACAGGCGCAAAGTTACAGAGTTTTTCTTCTTTTTTCTGTTTAAGAAGGTTCAAATAATAATTTATAAATTATCCATTGGTCTTTCTATCCACTGGAAAAAAATATTTTATAATTATTTTTACTTCTTTTTTTAAGAATAAATTGCCTGGTGCAAGGAATAAATAATTAAAAATTAATTTTTAGGGATATTTCCAGGCCAGACCCCCAGTTGTCAGCTCTCTGATACCAGGAACCGTGCAGTTCTTTAGCTACAGACAGTGAAAAAAATACTGGAATAATAATATTCCAAATATAAACACTTAAAAAGATCAAATAATAAATATATTAAAAGTTATTGCAAATTGGTTTGGTTAAAAATGTTTTCAATATGTTATAACAATAGGGGCAACAGTATTATACTACTGGGGATCTTTACATACAGACAACCTCTCTTCAAGGGGCCTCCTAGGGCAGTTTAAGAACCATGGAATAATGATGGGTGCCTTCTAAGGACTTATCCACTAATATGGCTGGGCAAAACAGCACTCAGGCCAAGGCAGGGAGGGAGAAACTCACTCTGAGCAATAATCCACAGAAATCCTGCAAAGATTCAGGTAAAGGGTTTCAGAGCAAATGGATTTGATTGCTTGACTATACTTCAATGAATCAGGTTGATTGGTTTTGTGAAATAATAATAATACCATAGACTAAGTCATAAATCACTTCCTTATCCCTTTATAAGCACTTGATTAACAGTACACGGTGTCTGATTGATAATAATAAATTCCTGGTAAAACTGATGGGAACAATAGATCCAAAGAGTTCTTTATAAATACTTACTTGCGGTGATAAAGAGCTTCTCAGGGAATTTAGAGATTTTTCTGCTCATGGGCTGATGCTAGCAGGCTAGCCAGGGCATGTTTTGCACGTCCACATTGTGCCTACAATCAGCTGACCTCAGATCTGCTTTATTTCTGTACTATTTTAGGTAAAGGATCTGTTATTATTTTAATTATTTCATTTTGATCAATCTGAACTTATCATTGATTTTTACTATTGATATTGGACTAAATTGGTCAGATGTGGATATTTATTGATTTTCCATCATCTGCCAATCACTTAGGTAATTTTTAATAATTCATATGGCCACTCCTTGTTGTGTTTTTTTGTCTTCAAAGATTAGGATCTTTCTGTATCTTGGTAATCCTTGATATTCAATTTTTACTTTAAAATACTTTAAAATCAATCATTTAATAATGTCATTTAGGTTTAAGGTTTTTAAACCATTCTTCATGAATATTTCACAATATTACATATACCAGGTGGATCCTACTAGGTTTTAGATCTTGGAAGTGGTACCTGTTGTCAGATTTGTCATGACAAATACTGAGGCAGGCATCAGTCCATCTATTTCAGCTTGCTACTATGTAAAGAGAAACCAGTCAAAGTAACAAAAAATACAAAATAAAAATTCAGAAAGAGTGGGAAATCCATAAATATTATTCCAGAAATGGATTATCCACCCAAAATAAGGTAGGGTAACTTACTCTCCCCACCCTTGAAATATTACTGCTTCATATTTTAAAAAATTAATCAAAAATTGACCAAAAGTTCACAGCACCAATATGGCACCTTTTGGCCAATTTTATATTTCACATAAATTGTCACTTATAGGTTTCACACCTAAAATTCAGTCAGAATTGAGGTGTTGTGTATATTTTAGGAGTTACACATGGAAATGTGTTATGTCACAAGTCACGCATGCAGCCCTGCGTCCCTATACAACCCCTACGCATCACCTTCCTGCGTACAGAAGTCCCACATGCAGCCAATTTTGCCACAAAAACAGCAAATCCTAACCCCCACCCATCTGAATGGACTTATCCCTGCATCAGGATCAGTTGTGACAAATCTGACAGCAGGTACTGCTCACAGGAGCAAAAACCTAGTAGGGTTTACCTGGCATATTTAATAAGGTTAAATATGCATTAAAAATGATGTAAAGAACTTAAAAACTAAATAAAAATATCATATTATTAATTTAAAAGTCTTTGAAATAATAAATCAAATATTGAAGGTTACCACAAAACATACAGATCCTAATCTTTGAAGACCACAAAACACTACAAGGAGTAGCCTTAAAGATTATTAAAAATTACTTACGTGCTCATCAGATGATTTAAAATCAATTAATATCCATATCTGTCTACTTTTAACCAATATTAATATTGCAAGTGAAGGATAAGTGCAGAATGATCAGAATTACGCCACTAACAGATTAACAGATCCTGAGACTAAAATACTACAGAAATCCAGCAGATCTGAGGACAGCTGATTGACAGCACCAATTAGACGCTCTGAAAGTTCTCTGACTGGCCTATTATCCTTGGCTCATGAGCAGAACCCTCTCTACGTGCCCTGAGAAGCTCATTATCACCCTAAAAGGTATTTATACAGAACTCTTTGGATCCATTATTCATCATTGGTTTTACCAGGAATTTATTATTATCAATCAGACACCATTTCATTTGTGATAAAGTTCTTATAAAGAGATAAGCAAGTGATTTATGACTTAGTCTGCAGTATTGTTATTATTTCTAAAAAACAATCAACCTTATTCATTAAAGTATAGTCAAGCAATCAACCCTAACTGCTCTGAAACCCTTTACCTGAATATTTTCAGGCTTTCTGTGGAATTATTTCTCAGAGTAAGTGTTTCCCTTCCTGCCTTGGTCATTTTCCTGTTTTTGCCGGCCATACCAGTGGATAAGTCCTTACAAGGCACCCATTATTCATTCCAAGGTTCTTAAACTTCCTAAGGAGGCCCCTTGAAGAGAGATTGTCTGTCTTTAAAGATCCCCAGTAGTATACTACTGTGGCCCCTCTTTTTATAACATATCAAAAACCCTCCTAACCAAACCAATTAAACCTTGCACAAGCTGTTGAATTATTTATTATTTGAGCTCTTTCAGTGTTTATTTATTATTATTCCAGAATTTTTATCACTCTCTAGTGTAGCTAAAGTACTGCAAGTTTCCTGGTATCAGAGAGCTGACAATCTAGATGGGTGCAGGGTAGGATCTGCTACGTGCTTGGAAATATTGGCTGCGCGCAGGAATTCTGTATGCAGGAATCTGATGCTACAGGTACACAGGGGTTGTTTAGGGACGCGGGACTGCGTGCGGGAATTGAGACATAACACATTTCCTTGTGTAAATCCTAAAATATATACAAAACCTTAATTTTGAATGGATTTTAGGTGTGAAACCTATACGTGATAGTATGTGTGAAACATTAAATTGGCCAAAAAGTGCCATAGTGGTGCCATGAATCTTTGATCAACTTTTATTTAATTACTTAAAATATGAAGGAGTTATAATTCAAGGGTGGTGTCAGTGAGTGACCCTAACTAACTTTGGGTGGGTAATCCATTTCTTTAATAATATTAATGTATTTCATTCTCCTTCTTTGTTTTATATTGATATTTTTATTTATTTCTTTTTTTTTACTTTGACAGCTTTCTCTGTAAATAGTGAAAGCTGAAATCATTTGGTTTGAAAATATTTTTATTTATTTGTTGGGTAATTTTAAATTCACAGCACATTGAGCAATGCAAACAGTTCAAAAGGGGCTGTGTGGCACGCCACAGGGTCCCATTTGAGCCGTGTACAACCTCCCACAGCTCACAGAGTTGTGTGACCCACCCAGCCCGGTCCGCCGCCATGTGGACTTCCACACAACTACATTCAAGTTGTGTGTAGTTGTACACAGATCAAGTGTAGTTGTGTGGGATCCCACACAGCACCGGACCGCAGTGAGAAAAAAAAAGGGAAAAGGATAAAAGGAATGAAAGGGTACTAACACAACCGTTGAACTAAATAAACCTTCCACAAAACAGAAATCAACCAAAAAATCAACAACTGTTCATTTTTTGGTTAAAAAAAAATAAATAAATAAACAAAAATAAAAAATAAAAAATAAAAAATAAAAAAAACTGGTACTATCCAATGGACTAGACCTAAAGTAAAAAGAACCAAAAAAACACAAGTAACTGGACTAGCCCTAAAGTAAAAACACCAAAAAAAAGACAAGTAACTTGACAATCCCTAAAGTAAAAACACAAAAAAATACAGCTAAATTGACAAGCCCTAAAGTAATTTCAACTTGACTAGCCCTCAAGTAAAAGGGCCCAAAAATTAAAGAAGTCTTTTGACCAGCCCTAAAGTAAAAGTGCCCAAAAAATACAAGTCTTTTGACCAGCCCTAAAGTAAAAACACCAAAAAAACAGGTTCAACTTGTGTTAAGCTGATCCAACCCCAAGGTTAACATAATTTAAGCTTGTGATGGAATCAGCACAACACAAGTTGAACTGACTTACCATTAAACTCTCATTCAAAACAACACTCAACATAATGATGTTCAAAATGTGATAACCCTTTATATTAATAGAACTCATTAGCTGCATTAGAATTAAAATTTATATGAAACCCAATCATTAAATGAGGTCAAATTCTATTAAAATCTAGAATACATTTGCAGTTGATTTTTGAGATGATCAGCCCAACCAGAGGCTTTTTTAGAAATCAATGAATGTGGTTTTGCTACAATGGGAAGGATTTGAATCATTTCTCCCTCAAGTACTAATAGAAACCAGTGGTTATTGTTTACAAGGGAAATGAACATTGGATCTGATTGATCAGTAACACCATTTTTCATTGGATTATAAGTATCACATGACTCCAATGAAATGAAACATATAGTTCTGGAATATGTGTCTGCTATGATTTGACCCATGTCCAATTTAGACAGCCATTTTGAGGAGGTAATCTTTTCATTGATGTCTTCAACATCAATTATTTTTTTAATATTTTCAACCTCCTTTGAAACACCAAGCATCTTCATGTAGCATGCTTTATTTTTCTCTAATTTTTCAATCGTTTCCTTCCTAACTTTAAACCAACCATTTTCTTCATAACCAAGAGATTTAGCAATGACTCTAAATCCGCAATTCCCATCTCCAATTGGATCCCAAACCTCACCCAAGAAATTATGGAATTTCTTGGGTATTTGATTGAGGTATTTCACGTTTGGTTCCTATCATTAAAACTAACTTAGTATTCATTTCTTTTATTGGATCAATGAAATGAAAACTTACCAAAGATGAGCTTCTGGTTGAGCTTTGCTGCATTTTCTCTTCCTCTGAAGAGGATTATGATTCCAAATTAAGTGATCCTGATTCACTTTCAGTCTCTTCCTCTGAACTATGAAATTTGGATTTAGATTCTGCTGACTTTGACTAACAATTCATCATTAGTTAGTAACTAAGTTTGTTAAACCAAAAAAACAAACATATCCCAAAATAAAAGACTTATAATCTTTTGTCTTTTTTTTTGGAGCCCTTCTAGTTCTTTTTTCCCCCTTGAGTTTTTTTGAACAAGCTCACACCAAGATGGTTCTTGCCGCGTATCTTTCAATTTTGGCCTGCCCCTACTTGATTGTAAGACTTTAGGTTCAAGTCTTGGCTTCAATCAATATTTTGTAATCTTCTGAATGATATACTTCAATAGTCCACTTTGCTCATGATATGGAGATTCCAAGATCATTGCTTGACTTTTTCACATAACTGAGTAATGCTTAGCATTTCATTGAAATTGCACTGAAAAAATTCAAAAGGATAAACCATTAGTGAATTAGGATTCATTAATCAAAAAGCATTAATCACCTAGTCATTTGAACAATCCAACTTAAGCCAACTTACAGAACTAGAACTGAAAGGTTCATAGTCCAACCTCCACTGAGGATGAACATCTTCAGGTACCACAGATCCTCTGAATGCTAGAAGGTCATCTATTTGGTGGGAACAGGGCAAACCCATAGTCTTTGAATATGACTTGGTGCAGACTTTTCCATCATGATCAGGTGTAAATTCTCAAATTGTTCCCTAAAAAAATGGATTGCCTCTAAAGGCAATTTGTAACCCAATGTTAACATCTCAGGAGGAAGAACTGTCCCTGACTTAATTTGAGATTTATAAATTGATGCATGAACTGATTTAATTTGATTCAAAACTTTTCCTTCAAGGATTTTCCAAATATCCAACATGTTTCCCAATGAGTTTGCAAGTAATTGTTTGAGAGTTGCATGAGCCCCTTCAACCTGAGATGTTGTTTTGTTTCCAAAATCTGGGTTTATACAAGTCCATGCTGTTACAAACGTCTCTTTGTTAGGGAAAATGTTATTTTCCATATACTTGAGTACAACCTCATAGTCTTTCAAGAAACACTATACAAGTCAAAAGGTCAGAACCCAAAACTAGGAAGAATAAGAAGCAGTGATTTGGACCTACTCTGATTTCTGCATCATTGACTTCCGTCTCTTCCTTGGTCTTTGAGGCCCCATAATTTTCCCACAGATTCATAAAGCTTTTCCATCCTTCAACATCATTAAAAAGACGCACTTTAGAGTTTGCTTGAACGTTTTTAGACAAGGGCAAAGTCCAAAATTTTCTTGATGACTCCAGTAAACTAGTTTCAATTGCACAAATCAAAGCTTTTTCACGGTCCATCACAAAGACTTTTGGAAGTCTCTCAGGATCATAAGTTAACTCCTTTAATGCATTTACAGACCAAATTTAGAACTCAAAAGTTTCTTTTTTTATAAAAACAAGAGCCTTTGTGAAAGTTTTCCAATTGGCTGTCATTCCTACAACATGCAATAGTGGGGTTTTGTACTTATTTGTTTTATAAGTACAATCCAACACAGCAATATGATGGAATTGTTTTTAAAGCTTTACTTTCTCTGGATGTGCCAAGTACAGGGCCTCCAAGTGACCCTCTCCACCAAACTTTGACCAGTGAATCCAACTTGTTTCTTCAAGCTGTTCATATAGTACCTCCATAACACTTTTGCCCTTTAGTTCTGCAAGTGCAAACTTCCGCTTAGTTTTATAGATTGTTTTGTCATCAACATAATCCCCCCACCAATCTTGCTCAATTTTCTCTTCATTGTAACGTATTGAGCCCATCATTCATGCCTTCTACTAGATTGTTTAAGGCCACCCCCAAGATTCTCCTCAGTTGAGGATGCACAGAGGGATGTTCAAATGGTTGATGGTTATGTTGGGTTTCTTTGTAGGAGAGGCTCCACAAGGGGTCTGCCTTTGTGCAAATTGCATGGATTAAAACTTGCACCCAAACTTCCTTGTGTGAGTTTGTCTAGACCGTTTGGTAAGAAGATTTCCTGAATAGGAACCATGTCTATCACAGGCTAAATCCACATATTGGTCATGCATTGAGTTGAAAAATTTTAAAGTGTAACCATGCTTCATTGCCCATGTTTGACAATAGTTTTTTGCCTCTTCCCTAGTAGGAAAAGCTCTCAAGGGAGGTGGTTCAAGTGGATCTAATAAACATTCATTGGTTAAGTCATAGTTTCATAGTTACATGCACCCATCA
The DNA here is from genome assembly GCA_025617555.3 of Puccinia polysora. Classification (NCBI taxonomy): domain Eukaryota; kingdom Fungi; phylum Basidiomycota; class Pucciniomycetes; order Pucciniales; family Pucciniaceae; genus Puccinia; species Puccinia polysora. The sequence goes on along the minus strand of CM062642.1, from coordinate 25,593,890 downwards.
GTTTCAATCATATTAAATATGGAAAAGACAAGTAATATAAAATTTTACTCACCACCAGAGGTCATTTCCATTTTTGAATCATTTTGTTCCTCAATTGTCACCCTTGATGAGGATGCAATTGGGGCTTCCAATGTTTCATTACCCAAATCCTTTTTTTCTTTTTCCAAAGCTTTTTTGATGGTACTATCAATGTAGACCTTTCACAAAGCCATGTCAGAAGAAGGAGGGCTTTTCATTGTTCCCATGCAAAAAAATGCAATGGTATACTTCAGTATTCAATCCAACTTTCAATTTATCAAACCAAGTTTGCTCACTTTTGAGTTGAGAAAGAATGGTTTGCAGATTTTTATATGATTTATTATTTCAGTTTTCACTTTAATTTCACTTGGTTTTCACTTTAATGCCTCTTTGGGATTGCTAGGTGTGGAACAAAATTCCCACAAAGTATGTGTTAATCCCAAATTTGGGTTGACAGAACCCAAGTGTGGTCCAGGGGTTTCCCCAAATTCTGGCACAACTTCCAGGGGGGTTACACGGCTCCTACAAGACCCCCTGGGGGTTGCGCGTGTTTGAAAAGGCCCTTTGTTGTCTTCTTGATGCCCCCACAGCTCATTTGAGCTGTGTAGGTCCCTACACAACTACCAAATGGTTGGAGCCGTGAATTTAACATCACCCTTATTTTTTTTTATTTTTTGTTACTTGAACAGGTTTCTCTGTAAATAGTGGCAAGCTGAAAGAATCATTCATTTCCAGTCTTCTAATATTCAGAACCAGCTGAAATATTCATAAAATATATGAGAATCAGGTATTATTAATTTAAAAAAATAAATTGAAAATTAAAATAAAAAGGTATGAAAATACATGGAAATCCCATGTAAGGCATAGTAAAAATTGAAATTCTATTGCATAGTAGGATTTGTGATACAAAAAGAAGTTGATTCATCCACTTGCATCACTAAGAAACTCAAAATAAATTTTGAATTTTCAATTGCTCTGTGGGTTTAACCCACAGGGTGAACACCACAACTTGGCATAATGGGAAGTAAATCAAAGAAATAGCCTAAAAGGCAGATTTTTTTAATTTCAAAATTTATCAATTATTTAGTGCTTAATTGGAAATATTGGCTGCAGTAGAGGGATGGCACAGAAATTCATGAAACCCATACATTCCATGCAAGCTTTTTACACTAACTTTTGTGAGTTGAAATGAATAATTAAGACCAGAAACTAATTTCATTTATCAGAGAAGTGCATACAAGAACATTGAAATAAAAAAAAGAGACCTGTCCTACCCAAGGAATGAAAATGACACAGGTTGAAGATACTCCAAATAATAAACAGTAGGATCACACGCCTCAGATAAAGAAGAAACAAATTCTGATTCCATGACAAATAAGTTAGAAGAATTTTGGAGAAATAAAAAGAAAGAATAAATGATCGCACCAAATTACTTGAAGACTTCTTCAGTGATCTGACTTATTGCCTTTCTTCTGGAACCTGAGTGGTGAGTTTCAAATCAGAAGAGATTGGAAAAGGAGAAAGCCAATGAGAGAATAAGTAGAAGAAGAGGAAGAAGACCCTTGGTTGCTTGTCGTCTATTTAACATACATCATAGAGGCTACCACTACTCAGATGAATATGAATATGCATATTTTCTCTGCCCGCGCGTGCTTCTCATAAGTGTTGAAGGATGAAACGCGCGCGTGGCACTTTTGATGTGAAATGAAATTGAGAAAAATTGAGAAAATAAAAAAGAATAAAAACATAAAAGAAGAAGAAAATGGAAAAGAAATGATTCTGCACTTCTACACCCCCCCATAATTCAGTGCGATCTCAAATCAAAAAATTTGGACATCAGAAGTCCCAGACTGTGTTTATTGGACGCCTTTGTCAGCGAGTCTGTGACCATGGCTTTGGTGGTGATGAGAGTGACGCAAATCTTGTCTGCGGAGAGTTGGTTGCGCAATCACTTGAGTTTCATATCAATGTACTTTGTTTTTGAGTTAGAGCCAAAATGGTGTAATTTGTCAACCAAACCTTTGTTATCTACTAAAAAGTTGGCCAGACTCGTTATAGGGCCTTGCCAAAGGTCGTTTATTACTGAGTTTATCCAAAGTGATTCCTGCTCCCTGTCACTTAATGAATTCAACTCCGCTTCTGTAGATGACAGAGCAATATTGCATTGCTTCCTGCTCTTCTATGCAATGGTTGTGGACCGCCAGAAGATCACGTATCCCGTTTGCAAACGTTGAGTATGTGGATCGTCTGCCCAGGTCGAGTCACTGTAGACATTCAGAAGCTCGTTGCCATGTGGATGCAACATCAGAGAAATAATTTTAGTACCCGCCAGATACTTCCATACGTGAAGAACCTCTTTCCAATGTGAAAGCCCTGGGTTCTGATTAAACTGAGACAAGATGGATGCTGCAGCAGAGATATCTGGTCAAGTACAACCGGCTAGATAGTTGAGCAGACCGGTAAACGTCCTGAATTTCACACCTAGTTTTTGAAACTCAACTTGTTCATTGTGAGAGGCCGGAACTAATTGAATTCCCGGTGTCATTGGAGTGAGAACGGGTTTTGCATTTGACAGTTGTAACTCCTCAAGATTTTTCAGAATTAGTTTTGACTGATTAAGATAGATAGAATTTCCCTCCCGAGTGTATTCCATTCCCAGAATGGTATCTGGTGGATGAGCTGATGACCTCGGAAACCTGAGTAAAAATTCCTTCTCAAACCAATCTACCTCCCCCGCTACAACTGAATTGTCCACATGAAAGAAAACATAGACACAGCAACTAGGGTGAATTTAAAGACACAGGTCAGCAGTCAACTGGAATAACCCAATACTTTCCAGCCAGATTTTCAGAGTCTTGTACCAATTTGAAGGGGCCTGGCGCAATCCGTACAGAGATTTCTTCAGCTTGAGAAATTTTGAGGATCGTGAGCTTTCTTTTGGCGTAAGAATATAAATTTCCTCTTCCAGAGGAGCAAACAGAAAAGCGGCCTTCATGTCAAATTGCCTTATTTTGAGATCATGATCCAACCCGTACAATAAAAGGAGGAGTAGTGTGGTGAATTTCCCGGTTGGCGCGGAAGTCTTGCCATAATCTATCCCTGGAGTTTGCAGATTTCCCATAATGCATAAGCAAGACTTACGCTTCTCAGGCGAGAGACTTGTGGCCCGCTTGATTCTATCGACCCACATTGTCCTGAGAAAATGTTTGGGTTCAATTCCAGCGTCCTCCCAAACTTCCTGCAATTCTATTTTGTACAATTCAGCTTTTATTTCCACCACCCATTCACTCCCCTTACTTACAAAAGAGCCATAAGAATATTTTTGAGGTCTGATTGAAGACGTTCTCACTCGCAGATTATAGTTGCCAGGGATTGATGTGTGCATGGCTTCAACTTTGGTGGGTACTTCTGTAGAGGTCTGAATCAATTTGGGAACAACTTCAGTGCCAGTGACATCATTTTTGATCTCAGATTGAGGAACACTTGAATGAATGACATTGTTCAGATTGAGATCTTGACCCAACTCAGTTTCCGCAGCATTGGACCCATCCCACTCATCACACCAGTTTCCAACCTCAAACCTTGCGTCACTGGAAAAATCTTTTTGATATTGGCATCAAATTCAAGTAAGGTAATATGTTTTGTGTCAATAATCTTGTTTTTGGTCGTCAGGACTTTGTATGACAGTAAGTTATTGTCATACCAAATGAGCCTTCCACAGTGACCTCAAGGTTCCAGCTTTGAGAATGGTGCTCTTTCCTTATAGATGTAACTGACCGGATTGCCTATAGGATGAAGGTAATTTATGTTCAGTTTCTTTCCTTTGAAAAGCTCATATGGAGATTTTTTAGATTTGTGAGACGGTATTTGATTGAGTGCCAGAGCACACAATCTAATAACTATGTGCCATATATTCTTATTCAGGTTTGAATTGAGTAGAACAGTTCGAAGCAATTCTAGTATGAGTCAGTTGAAGCGCTCTGCAAGCCCATTTTGCTGCGGAGTATAAGCATTCAAGAACGTTTGTCTTATGTTGTTCTCAGCGCAGTACTTTGAAAGTGTTTAGTTCCAAAATTTGGTGCCTCAATCCAAATGTAAGATCATGGGGCTATAGTTGAACCTTTTTGATTCAACATTGATGAGAAAGGGGAGGAAATTTGCTACTTCAGTCTTGCTCTTGATTGGGATCACTGTAAAGAATCTAGTGCAGCTGTCAACAACAGTTAGAAAATAAACATCACCGCTTCTGCTTAAAGGATAGATAGGCCCAACAAAATCGCAGTGCAGTTCTTGGAAAGGTCTTTCAGCGCGATTGTGCTTGCTATTGAAAGGCGTCTTTGAGATTTTACTGATTGCACATGCCTCACAAGTCAAGCTTTTCTTTATTGGAATCCCTAGCTTCTGACGTATCCTACTATAATTTGCATGACCAAGAGACTTGTGAATGATTTTTTTGCAGGTGAGAAAAGATATATCATTAAATTTTGCATTGTCAAAATGAAAAAAAGGAATATTGCACTTGTAAGTGCCGCTTCTCCTCCAATTCCCCTTACAAATTGTAAAATCATCTTTTCTGAAATCTACATCAAAACCGTCTAATACAAGAGTGCGCATAGACAGAAAATTGGCAGTTGATTGCGGTGAGTATAACAGGTCTGGCAGAAGAGTTTCTCGTCCTTGAGCATCCAGCAGTGTAACAGTCCCAACTCCGTTGTAAAGAAGAGAATTTTTTCTGGAACTTGTTGAAATGCAACCAGTTAGTGATTGGTCTAAGTGAGAAAAATATTTAGTGTCAGAAACAATTTGTCTTGAGGATCCCAAATCAACTACAAATGCGTCAGGAAGAAACAGAGAGCTTGTATGAAAGGAGCTAACTTTGGTAGTTTCATTGGCCTTGGAAGTTCCATTTTTCTTCTTTCTTGGGAAGGTTTGTCTGAGATGAGGGTAAAGCTTCCAGCATCTCCCCTCTGGATGCGCAGCCCTTGGATTATGCCACTTTTCATTGCATGCCTTCAAACTGGAGCTGAGGAAAGATACAGAAGTTGAGTTCTCCAAGTATCTGTTCAAGAAGTGATTTTTGTTGAACATTCAAAGGTGATTGAGTACATGTTTGGGGTTAATCTTCTTGTCTGAGTGTGTGATCTGTTGAACTATGGTGTCCAAGGAAGACGGAAGTTTTTCTAGGATTAAGTAGGCAATGATATCAGTTGGTAAGTCAATACCTACATCGTGCATTGGCGAAATGGAGGTTTTTGTATTGGTAATGAAACCAGGAATATCTGATAGAGAAAAAGGAGCTCTAAGAAACTCTTTAAAAACCCTGGCTCGATTAGAGGCATGATTGGAGGCAAAATACTTGTTTATATCAGCCCAGATTTGATGTGTGTCTTTCTTGTTGTCCGCGGTGATAATATTGGCTTGGATTGTGGTATTGAGCTTGGAAGTGAGTATTGTTCTGATTCTCACGTTTTCTATCTGGATGTGTCCGATTGGATTTTGGTTGGAATCATTGTTCTTCCTCGTGAGTTTAGCGAACCAATCCTCTTGCAAGTCCATCATATTTACGACTTGGTTGCGCCATATCAAAAATTATTGGTGGTGAGTAATGGAATTGCCTTGATTGCTGTTTTGAGTATTGTCGCGTTCAACAAATCGGTCATCTTGGTTTCTGATTATAGTGAATTGACTGGTATTGAAGCGTTCCAACAATTTTGACTGTTAATCGTGAATAATCAAGACCAGAAACTAATTTCATTTATCAGAGAAGTGCATATAAGAACATTAAAATAAACAAAAGAGACCTGTCCTACCCAAGGAATGAAAATGACACAGGTTGAAGATACTCAAAATATTAAACAGTAGGATCACACGCCTAGGATAAAGAAGAAACAAATTCTGATGCCATGACAAATAAGTTAGAAGAATTTTGGAGAAATAAAAAGAAAGAATAAATGATTGCACCAAATTACTTGAAGACTTCTTCAGTGATCTGACTTATTGCCTTTCTTCTGGAACTTGAGTGGTGAGTTTTGAATCAGAAGAGATTGGAAAAGGAGAAAGCCAATGAGAGAAGAAGTAGAATAAGAGGAAGAAGACCCTTGGTTTCTCATCATCTATTTAACATACATCATAGAGGCTACCACTACTCAGATGAATATGAATATGCATATTTTCTCTGCCCGCGCGTGCTGCTCATAAGTGTTGAAGGATGAAACGCGCATGGCACTTCTGATGTGAAATTAAATTGAGAAAAATTGAGAAAATAAAAAAGAAGAAAAACATAAAAGAAGAAGAAAATGGAAAAGACATGATTCTGCACTTCTACACCCCCCCAATTGAAAAAAGCTACTTACATGCATGTGTGTTCCCTGCTCAACCACTTTGGAAGTGTGGGCCTGAAACATTACACCAGGGCCAAATTGGGGTCTCTGGCCAGCCAGTGACTTCATTTCACCATCCAGTCACATTTCCTGGCCCATTGAGTCACTTCAGAGGGAACTTCTATTCACCAATGAATATCCTTGAGTTAACCTCATTTTACATCAAAAAGAAAATATGATTCACATTCTATTCACCATGGTGGAAAATGAATTTCACTTTTAATTCCCCAATGAAAAAATCTGAACTCACTTGGATGTTCATGTTGATTCAACTGGCACTCACTTCAAATTCCCCATCAAATAAAAATTTGCAATACAAGATTGTGTATTTTGATATCCCAGCTCAAATTTTTGTGATCAATGTTTTATTCAATGGCCAGTTGCATTCTGATTAATGTCAGCATTTATAAAACAACTGATATTTTCCAGTTCATTTCACATTTATTTTTTTTGGAATTACAAAGTCTGTATCACAATTTTCACCATTGTTTTCCCAGCCTTTCAACTGGTTTGACATCTGGTTCATTCCTAAAAAATAGGTTATCCTTCATGACACTTTTGTTGATGGAAACTGGCACTTGGTCTCCAAATTTTTGTTGGGGTTTTTGGGTAACATGCCAATTTTCATTCTGCTCAGAAACTTTGATCAGAAAGTGTAGGAATAACTTAAAATCTAAAATGGTAAAATAAATGGGGTATCATGTTTTCATATTGTATGTCATCTGTAATGATGGGGAAAAGGCTAATGCAGTCAGTGGGAATCCCACCCACATTGATGGATTGCATGTGGTTTGCTCTAACCATTGAGTTAAAAATTCTTGGAGCAAGGTTTACATCACAACACTATGGAATTGACTGTGAAAGCTCCAAAATTTAAATGATTCTTTAGAGAATGTACCACTGTCTTGGTAATTCTGCTTGAGACATGGACTTATTGAGGATTTATCCCATCAAGCCACCATTGTCTGCTCAATAGGGCTTGAAATACATTCTTCCCAATTGGTTGGATTTTTCTTCTTCTCTTTTTGAACTCAAAATGATCCCATTACTGTTTTTTTTTCATTTTTGGTGCAGTCCCAACTGTTATTGAGCAGGTATTCATGGAAGCAAAAACCGTGGGTCCCACTCCCTAACAGCTGGATAACTGTTGTGTGGGCCTGATTTATTGCAACAAGGAAGCAAAATCAAATTTTTCACAGTTATCCAACTTTGCATGCCTCAAAAACCTGTCAAATTTGTCAATAAAGTGGTAGATAATCTTAGGCATTGACAAGAACATGCCAACAATGTTGTGATGTACACCTTGCACTAAGCAGTCTAGCTCAACAGTTATAGAAACCCACATGAAATTGGTCCATGTTGGTTCAACTCCCAGAAACTTTTTTATGCTTTTCCCCAATTCATTAAAGTATTGCATTGCAGGTGTTTCTGCATAATTTTTCACAATATAAATCACATGGATTGGCTTTGAAAATCAGTGATATGTAGAACAAGCATGATATGCCAATTTTTCAATTTTGCACATTGATGTTTATGAGTGCCCTTGGATTTGTATTGATGTGTTTCATAATGTTATGAATTGGCACAAATTTACAAACAAAAGCCAAAATAAATAGTTTAACCTGCTCAGGCATCAGGGGAAATAGCCACCAATGCACGTTTGTTCATTTCCATTGAGAAAAATCAGCATTGGAACTTGAAAAATGTTTATTTTACTATTTGGGTATTAATTTGTGACAAATCATGCATTTCATATTGGCTCCAATAACCAAGGATGGCATCGCTTCATACTTGATCTTCAATCAAAGAAATGTAGCTTTAAGGCTTTCCAAAAATATAAATAGGTTCATCCTTGGTTGTTTGGCAAGCTCTGTATCCTCCTCTCTTCACTTTCAAACCATTTACAACGGAATTTTTACTATTGTAGATCTATTCTCATCTCATGTCCAAAATTCCAGTTGATTGTGAGTGGCTTTGTTGTATTAAAAATCACTTTTGTAAAACTCATGCTCTTTGAATTGTTCAAAGTTAACTCAAGCTTTGGAAAGTTGATCTGTGTGTCAATTACAGCACATGCGGTCCAGATCTAAAAGTTTAATGCTGGATTGAAGTTACAGATAACTCAGTTACACATCAATATACAGAGTCTTTTCCAATGATTTCATTGGAAAAGAGTATTGATAAAGCTGATAGGCCAAGTGGGCAGTTCAAATTTTTCACAGGTTGAAAATGGCATGAATTAATCACAGAAAACCTTTGATGATTTTGTTGGTACAGGTTCTGTCCCAATTTCAGTATCACGGTAAAAAAAAAGTCAACTGGGTTGCGGTCTTCAAAAAAGAGCCTACCAAAGGCAGGAAATGTTTATCCAACAAGTTGTATGTTCTCCTATTTATGGGAGAGATGTTTGTGGGCTTATGTAATAATGCAATCTTGATCCAGTCCGCACTCCAAGGTCCCCAGAGGCTCCATCTGGAAGTCAAGGTAGGTATTCATAAATGTTTGCAGAAATACTTCCTTGTAAATTTATCAAATTTCAATTTTTAGGACAAGTGACTACTTCTGAATGGGTAATGAAAAATTCACAAAGACAAACTGAAGCAGTAGCAAGGAGAGAAAAATTAATACTCCAACGCAGAAAGAACAAAGAGGTTATTGGCAAATCTGTCTCCTCAACAAAGCAAATGGAATCGCATGGTGCAGATGCAAATAAGTTGGAAGCCCCAGGAGTTACCTCTGTGGGCATTGCCTTGGAACAAAATTTGGATATGGAAGATGAACGTTGGTGTATCTAAATGTGCTTGAATCAAACAAAATGACTGATAATTGGTTAAAATTCTTTTGAAAAGAGAGACTAGTAAACCCGCTTGAATCAAGAAGAGAGACTAGCAATACTTGTGAGTGAAGCAGGACAATGTTCTTAGAATCCTTCACATTTACAAAATGTTTTTTTATAGTGGCTTCATCTGAATTTTCCACATCTGAGGCATTGACAAAAACCATAGAGACAATAAATCCAACAGGTATGTGGAAATTATTTGTGACTTCTAACCTTTGGCAGGCATTTTGTATTTACTTATTAAAATTGTCAAATTATGCATGGAAGAAAACGCACCACAATCTTCAGAAACACTATCAGGGGCCAAAAAGAAAAAACAGCACACACTTGAAGCTGCTGGTTCAATTGGAGAATCAAGCTCAAGGAGACAATCTGTGGATGTTCTCATGACACAGATTCTAGGTGGGCGTATTTATATCATAGGTGTGTTTGATCTCAAACATTGAGTTGAAATTATAGAACTGAAAATTTTATTCCACAGCTCAAAACACACGCTTGCCATCTGGTGGTGACACAGATTGTAAGTTATTTCAGAAATGTAGCACACTTAAGAAATTTGATGGGAAATTCTTTTTAATATTAAATATAGGGTCAGGCCCTGAGAGTAAAATTTCTGGGGAAAAAAAGGATAAGTCTGATCAGAGATCAACCAGCTCAATTTTGGAGAGATCATTAAGTCCCCTGGTTGCTGAATTGCATGATAGCAGCCCTAGTGAATCCATTTCCAGAAATGTGCGTGATATGCTAATCCCAACAGGTTTGGGAAATGTCCTTGATGTTTGGGAGAGTTCTGGTTTGGGTTGGAGAGATTCATCCAGGGGAAGTGAGTCAGAAGAATCAATCAGGCTGCATCTGTTCCAACCAGTGCAGGAAAATTGTGATTTTTGGTGTGGCAGATTGAATTCCCAGGGTGAGTAACATGGTATTTTGAAAATTATGTGTATGGGCAAAATGGCTTATTTATGACCAATTTAGAACGCTCCAGTTCTTCACAACAATCACACAATATCTGCGATAATCAAAAATCTGACAGTGGAAAAGGATTTGAGACAAGTACCCTAATACTTTGTGATGGAGAAGGTTGGGAATCAATTGATGAGGACACAGAAAATGTTGAAAGTATGTGATGAATTGATATGATTCCTGACAATAGTGATATTGATTTATCTTTAAATCCATACCTAAGTGGCAAGCCCAAAATCAGACAAAATGAGAAACAGTTCAAATTTGCATGATGGTGCTTCTAAATCACAGGAAGATTCAAGGCATATGGCTGGAGAACTGGGAAATATGGAAGGGTTTGAGAGTGGGGATCAATGTGAATTGGATGGTACAAATTCTAGCTTTGCATGAATAATGTTGCCAGAAAGCCCGGTGGTGATAAAAATTTATTTTAGGATGCAAGAACAAGAATAGACAGAGAAATTACACACTGGGAAAAAAAGCCCAGCAACCAGAGAATTGGAAGATGGAAGGTAAATTACCTGTTTAGTCAATTAATTACTGGCTGCTGACAAAATCATCTAAAGCTGCTGCTGGGGAGATATCAAAGAGAATGTCTATGAGGCTTCAAGATTTTGATAGAGAAATTCAAATGGGACTTTTGAAAAAGGTAAAAGTTTGATTTGAAATCTAGAAAGAGGAAAACAACCTGATTGGTAGCAAGTTTCATTTTTTTAGGTGAAAGCAGCAATCAGCCTTCAAGGACTTAGGAAAATCATGTTGGCCACCATTGGAGGATCTCAGCACCTCCTAGAAATAAATCCTCCTGTACAATCAGGATCTCAATTGAGATCCAAGAGACTTGCAGAAGATGCATTTCCAACTCAACATAAGAATGCTTTCTCCCAGGGAAATGATGGTAAATATTTATAAAATGAGGTTCTTCAAAGAATCATCAATTAAAGTCTTTGGGATATTTTGAATTAGATTATTTCCTCAGTATTCCCAAGAAAGGCCGTTTTGAATATCTGGAAGAGAGTGGAGAAGGTATTTTTTTCCCTGCAATTTCATATGGCATTAGCTAGACCATAATGAATCTAATCCATAGCCGGTGTATTAGAAGAATAATTATCATCTCCTATTGCAAGGATGGACAAAGGCAAGCAAAGGGCAATTAGCCCAGGTGAGCATTTTCAATGTTCAAGCATTTGTTCAAGAGCTAAGCATTAGGATCAAATACAGATATATCTGTGGAATTTGCACAATTACCCTCCATATTCAGTGTGGGTGCATTAGCACAGGGCTCAAGCCAGAGGAGATTAATACGGGCTCCAGGTCCCAGAGGTAAGAAAATAATCACAGGAAGAAATATTATCCAATTATTTAATTGATTGTGAATTGGTAAATAGATGTGGCCTCCCTTGAGGAAAACATTTCTAGGGCTCAAGAAGCTGCAGTATATATAAAAGTCCCAGGCAGCATTCAATCACCAATTCCAGGAAGAACACACCAAGAAGCACCATTTACTACCAGTGCAAGTGAACAATGCCCCACAGGTACTCCTCAGCGTATATTAACCAGAAGAGCCCCTGAATGGAGAACTACACCTTTCCCCACCCCACATGCCGCTGGAGCTGTGACTTTGCAAGATCTTCCTCATGCAAAAGAGACCCATAATTCAAAGCTTGCAACACAAGCACAACAAGAAGAAATGCCTGCTGAACCAAATACATTTGAGCCATTGGTTTAGAAAGATTCTTGAGCATTATTTCACTTGCTAATTATTATTTTGGCTTGTAGCACAATCAATGAACAAAATTCAAATTCAAGATGAACATTTATCCAATGAGCAGGGTAAGTTTTTTTGTAGTGTATGCCTGGTTTTTGGAAAAAATAATTGACTCTGATGTCACAAACTTTAGTGGACCCAGTTGAAGCTGAGGATTATGCTGCAGACTCTAGAGCACGTTGAAATTGAGGAATTTGGAGGAAAGAAGCCCAATCAGCCAAACGTCAAACCCAAAAAGAGGGAATGAAGGAACTTAGAGGAGAGCTTCCGGATGGAAGTGAAATCATGAAGACAATTGTCCATCAACATGCCAGGCTCCTCATGGATGTGGAAGGAACTGACCTCCAAAACCTCCCTGAACCACCACTACAAGATGAGAGGGACCTTGCAGTTCAACATTCAAAGAGTCTCAGTTTCATTCAGCCTACATCAACAGCCCCTGCAACAATCAATAACAACACAAAAGCATACAAAAGCTGGGTCCAAACCCAAATCCGGGAGCTTGGGCTAACACATTTCACATTTGATTGGAAAAGCTCATGGAAGCATCCATTCAACCAGCTCATGGACCTGCTGTTTTTCAGGACACTTGACATGGCCCTGCATTTGGGGGAATATAATAGGTACCTGTGGTCCCCCAATCACGCTAATCATGCAGTTGTGTCAGTTATCCTTGAAAGTTATTTTTCACACCTGCAGTCTCAATGGAAGCTGGTGCAAAGATCTGGTGAACAGGCTTTGGAGCATCAGAAAGCCAAGGCGCGTGCCCTCAAGACAAGGAAAAGAGTGAGTGAAGTTTTCTGATAGCATTCTGAATTGATGAAGGGCCACTGAATTTATTCAAAATAAATCACAGCTTGCTGAAAGAAGGCAGAAGTGGTGTGATGAAAATGGTTATTTTGAGCTGGCAGCACAGTTCAATGACCCAGCCATATGCTCTGACACCAAGGAAGTTTTATTTGGCCAAGTGACACAGCATCACCAAAGAAAACTTGAATGGAGGTCAGATTCATTTTCCAACATGGTCAAAGTTATAGACCATAAAATACAAGTGGGTGCAAGAATAGGAAAAAGCAGAAAACAAACACACTTCATTATCAGAGAAGATGGAACTAAATATGAAGAGAATCCATGTATACCAGAAAATAAAACACTCCAAGTGTACAACCCTTCTTGGTTGGCCAAATTGACAGATTCAACAAGAGAGAGCCTTAAAATCACAAACACCAAGATCATGACAGAGGATGGTCAACCCTCAACTTCCACAAGGCCTTAGTCTATAATAAATTTCCCCCTTGATATAAATTTATATTTTTGCAAATGATTTCAGTTCAGGAAAGCTTGTAATAACTCCCTCCAATCATTTGTGGTCAAAATGTTTTACCTGATATATTAGAAAGAATCATGAGATACATGCAAGTATTTAGAAATTCATGATCAAAAAACTTACTGTGCCAGCTGCTCCTTACGCCTTTGCACCTATGTGATTCATGTGTTTCCAAAATGAGTCAATCAATCAAGTTTAAATCTTGTGTTGAAAGGAAAAAGCTTGCCATTTGAATTTTGGTCTCTATTGTGTCTGGGGTAATGAGATGTAATGCTTGAAAATTTTTGTTTTGACCAATTCTGTGCAGACAGTCAACAGCTTGGGCTTCAACAGTTGGGTTCCAATGGGGCTCCTGGTGGCAGCATTAATTCTGGTTGAGACTGTCATTCCAATTTTCCAAAATGCTTGTGGGAAGCATACATACTGTTAGAATACACACAGAAGCACATGTAATATTGAGCCCCACTCCAGCTGCTTGGATTGAAGCAACAAGAATTGAGATGTTACTTTTTGTTTCAAATTGGCACAAGCAGCTGTCTTGCTCATTTGCATCCACTTGTCCATCCAGCCTTAGAAATGGAATTCCTCTTTCTTCAAATACAACAGCACGACTAGGACCATTGGAATTTAATGCCTTTCAGGAAGGATGGAATACTTAATCACAACTCACATGTCAAGCATACGTGTCCAAATAGAAAAAATGACCACTTTGAGTTTTTGTTACATATAATCAGACATTGGTGAGACAATTTGGAGTATTGCAGATATCTTGGAGCTCAGGAGACATAGCTTTGGATTGATTTCATGCATGATGAGTTCCTTTGTCACTTTTTGTGATTTCTGTGATTCAAATTTGGTGATTTCCCCTGAAGAAGTGAGGCCAAGAGCGGGATTTTGAAGCAGGGGATGATCACAAATCTCACGCAGGCCTTGGATCATGTGGAGGAAGTTTGGCTGTGTTCTTTGCCCATTATGAGTGAGTTTTTTGCCATTATGAGGGAGTTTTTTGCCAAAACAATTCAAAAACATTTGATAATGCTTGTTGTAATATTCCTTGTCAGGGATGAACAGGGGTTTCAGGATTGTCTTGTGAGTTATTGGCAGCAAAAAATGCAGTTCCCTTGATTTGGTCCTTTGAAGCAGACAATGTTGGAGAATCAACTGAATTGGCTTGAAATTGGAGTTTTGAAGATGTGGAAGCAGAATTTGTGGACAGTCATTCAAAGAATTCTGGTGATTCATGCAAAGAAATGTGAGCAATGATAGTAAATCATGAATACTGTTCTGTAAGGGAGTTCCAGTCAGACAGACACGTTTTGAAGCCTTGAGGTGACATATTGCAATCTGTGTTTTTGATTCATTTGTCCTGATTTCGCTTCTAAATTACCAGGATCAATATGATGTTTCATAGATGAACTGAATATTAGTTAAACTGCTTACTGTGCTTCATCAAGTATGAGCCTGTGCCAAGTGTAAGAAAAAAGCCTTGATTTTGTGGACATTGGACTTTCTTTGTGAAGCAAAAATTCTTTTGTGATGATGGAGTATGTTGTCAGAACTAAATTGGAGATTGTGACTGCATGCAAGGCTATATTGTGCCAAGAGGGCCAATGATACAGGACAAAGTTAATTGTTTTTTGTCAGGTATGCTTTATTATTTCTTTCTCCCAATTTTGGAGCACCCGTGAAGGACATATGAGCAATGTTGAATGAAGGAAATGTCCAGGATGCCCTTGCAGTTGCAAAGAAGAGGTATTGGCAATAAGGGAAATGGCTTGAAGTTATTTTCCCTGTCCCATGTCATCTGCCAGGATAGATTCAAGTTCAGTATTGGGAATTGAGAGTGGATTGGAAACCAATATTGTTTTTCCACTGACAATATGCTCCAACAAAAAAGATCCATTAGAGGGCATTATCTTCCACAATGATTTTGAGGATTCTGAGGAGGAATTTTCTCAATCAAGGAGAAAGGCCAGTCCCTGTTCTTGATGTGGCAGAAGCTTTGTTGGAATAATAGCCTGCAGGGGAGTTTGGGGTGGAAGGTCACTACCACTGGGAATCAAGAAAAGCTGTGAATCCAGATGTGGATTAAATCTCAAACTGGTAGTATTTTCAAGGGGAAAGGTTGGAAGCTGGCAGACAGGATGTTGTTCAGGCTGGTAGTTGCAAGGCCGTGTTTGAATGATCCCAGCATCAAGCATATCATTAAGCAGATTTTTTGATTTCTCAATGGCACAGAATATCCACAGAGCCATATCAAAGTGAATTAAATTGGACACTATTACATTAATTACTAGCTCCACACAAATGGAATTGTTCATGGAGTGCTCTGATTTCCAACCACCCACTGGTCCCAGAGTGGTTGTGGAAGGAAGGTGTGAAAAGAGAGCTTCTGAAACATGTGTAGGTAGTTTTCCCACAAGAGTATTGCCATTAGCAAGGAATATATCTACTAGATCATCGGACTTCTTCAGATAGCCCCAGAACAATGTTGATTTCTGGGGCAATTTACTTAGAAAAGCAGGATTGAGTGCTATTGGGGAGCAAGAGATAATTCCAAGGCAAACCGGAGAGGGAGGCATTCTTTCTATGGCGCCAAAATGTTTTGTGAAGGAATGCAGAGCAACCAGGGTGGGCTGGGGTTTATATATTGTGTCAGAAGCCTTGGATGGGTGGATCATGTGATATTTTTTGGCTGCCTTTACAAAATACTTTGAGGCACAATCCTTGGGGGCAATGGAGACAATTATCATGATTACTCATCATGCAGAATGATGTTGATGGATGTTTCTCATCACAACCTGTTTTGGATACTCACAAAACATACTTTAATTAGCTGCATGTTTGGATCCATTCAGTGGTAGGGCATTCATCCCAATACTATCATAGATGTCCAACTCACATCCAACATTTTCCATTACTTTATGCACTCCCAGAAGCATAGTTCCAGTGCAAGTAAGGCTGTTGCAAATCCTAGTGAGTGTCCATGGCTCAATGTGTGGCACTACAGCCTGGACCATAATCTTAGTGTTTGGATTTATGCATGCAAACACTAGCGTTTTGGTGCCAGTGTCCATTGTAGCATGAGTGGCACTGCCACATTCAAGGTGGTTGCACCAGAATCTTAGTGTTTGGATGTATGCATGCAAACACTAGCATTTTGGTGCAAGTGTCCATTGTAGCATGAGTGACACTGCCACATGCAAGGTGGTTGCACCAGAATCCTAGTGTTTGGATGTATGCATGCAAACACCAGCATTTTGGTTCAAGTGTCCATTATAGCATGTGTGGCACTGCCACATGCAAGGTGGTTGCACCAGAATCTTAGTGTTTGGATGTACCCATCCAAACACTAGGGTTTTTGTGCAAGTGACCATGGTAGGATGAGCTGCACTACCGCATTCAAAGTAGATAGTTGCACCAGAATCTTAGTGTTTGGATGTATGCATCCAAACACTAGTATTTTTGTGCAAGTGTCCATGGTAGGCTTGGGGCACTGCTGCATTGAAGGTGGTTGCACCAGAATCTTAGTGTTTGGATGTATGCATCCAAACACTAGGATTTTTGTGTGAGTGTCCATGATAGGCTTGGGACACTGCTGCATTGATGGTGGTTGCACCAGAATCTTAGTGTTTGGATGAATGCATCCAAACACTAGGCTTTTCATGCAAGTGACAATGGTAGGATGAGCTGAACTGCCACATTCAGCAGAGTTGCACCAGAATCTTATTGTTTGGATGTATGCATCCAAACACTAGGATTTTTGTGCAAGTGTCCATGCTAGGCTTGGGGCACTGATGCATTGATGGTGGTTGCACCAGAATCTTATTGTTTGGATTTATGCATCCAAACACTAGGCTTTTTATGCAAGTGACAATGGTAGGATGAGCTGAACTGCCACATTCAGCAGAGTTGCACCAGAATCTTAGTGTTTGTATGTATGCATCAAAACACTTGGATTTTTGTGCAAGTGGACTCCCTAGGGTGGGGACACTGCTGCATTGAAGATTATTGCATCAGAATCTCATTTTTTGGATGTATGCATCCAAACACTAGGATTTTTGTGCAATTTTCCATGGTAGGATGAGCTGTACTGCCACATTCAAAGTATATAGTTGCACAAGAATCTTAGTGTTTGGATGTATGCATCCAAACACTAGGATTTTTGTGCAAGTGTCCATGGTACGCTGGGGGCACTGCTGCATTGAAGGTGGTGGCACCAGAATCTTAGTGTTTGGATGTATGCATCCAAAAACTAGGCTTTTCATGCAAGTGTCAATGGTAGGCTTGGGGCACCGCTGCATTGAAGGTGATTGCACCAGAATCTTAGTGTTTGGATGTATGCATCCAAACACTAGGCTTTTCATGAAAGTGACAATGGTAGCATGAGCTTCACTGCCGCATTACTAAATCTGGGTTTCTAATAAAGTTTCTGAACTTGAGTAGCTCCTCCTTCAATACCCATAAACCTTCCTTCCCAGCTTCAATTTCATCAGTACTGATGCCAAAATCTGCTAGAAGTAGTTTTTAAAACTTTTCCAAAGAGATTTTCATAAGAGAATCCCAATCCTTAATTAACTGTATTGTTTCTGTAGTCTTTCCAGGATGGTTGACTGCAATAGGGTTTTCCACATACGCTCCGACACAGTATAACAAGAATAGATGTTTCTCTTTTTTTCCCGTGAGTTTTGAATATTATTTTGAGATATCTGTGGCACTCATTCAACTCCTCAATAAACTTCTGGGTCATCTTGAAGGATCTGAACTTTCTATCGTCTAGCTCAGCTGTCACATACTTTTGGTGATGATCCTCAAGCAAACTAACAGACAGGAGCACTTCATCCCAATAAGGCCCTTGCAACACCATTTCACATACGCCCTCAGACCTAAGTTAGCGTAACCGGTAGCAATTGCATGAAATAACTTGTGATCACACCTACCAACCTGCATCCCAGTTTGGCGGGAACTCCCAACTACTACAAAAGGAAAAATGAAAGGTTAGATGCTTTCTGTAAAACAGACTATTTCCTACTACAAGGCAAATTCTATATATTGGAGAAAGCCAAATTTGAAGACTACCAGAGCAGTGATGGCTAAGAGTCTGCTGACTTGATCTCTCCAAACGAGCGGTCAAGGCACACGTGAACAGGAATAGTTCCTTAGAGTTATGTCGCGGAAAGCAAAGGTTTGAGGCTGGGAAGAATATCACCAGCTCATAGGTACGGCCATCACCACTTGGGTGCTTTCTTGAGGCAAGTTTCAACTGATGATTTATTTTCAGCATAACCTCCAAGACTTTTCTGATCACCGCCTTGATTGTGCGCACGAGCGCTGTTTTTATGCATTCAAGATACTTGGTGACCTGCTGGGTGCACTAGTGTATACCTACACCCCCAAAACATAGCTAGAATTGAATGATTATTTGGACAAGGTTGCCTGAACTTCATGTGTATGTAGCCTAGAAGACAAGCCATCCTTCAGGTTGCAATTGTGGTGATCCCCTTTACCAAAGTTTGAAATCTCTAATGAACAAAAAATGAATGTTAGTCTCCCTTTGGGGTCAAAGCAAGAGGAGGGCTTTTTCTAGCCCACAAAGAAAGCAAACTGTAAGCCGGGAGCGGACCTCACCATTGATTGTGCAACCGGCCTGCACCTTGATGTCCTTGAGATCATCAAAATTTACAGTGGTGCAGTCTTTTACCAAAGAAAGGCATATACAAAACATGATGAGCGACTTCATCTCTAAAGTGTTGAGAATTTTGAGCTTATTATTTATTTCTATGATTATGCTATATTTAACTGGGAGGGAGTCAATCCCCCCTGTCATGGGGAAGCAAAACGTATTTTTAACACTGATGTTGTAAAAATAGGAAAAATGGAAATCAAACCACAACTTGGCCACATATTGTTGAGATGAAACAAAGAGGAAGGCAAGAAGAGATGTACATACAAAAAGAAGGGGGAATGGCTACATGCATTGGTAACCAATTGTTTCTGAAATGGTATGAATGAAAAAGTATTTGGGAAATTTAAAAACAGTATTTTGGTAAATTCAGAAAAAGTATTCCTTGGTTAATATTTGGGAAGTAAATAAGTTTGAGGGATAAAACCAAAGATCTTGTGAAGCAGGATGGCCGGTGCGTGTGGGATCTTGTTCATCACCCCCCCCCCCCATTGGCTAGCTGCAAGCAAGGGGGGAAGTTCTCAGGCGAGGGGGTGAAGCCCCCCAGCAAGGGTGGGATTTCATCACCCCCCCACCACCCAGCGATCAAGGGGGGGATGGTTGGCTGTCAGCAGCAATGGCAATGGCTGCAAAAATGTCCAAGCTGTCGGCCCGCCCCATTTGACTGGATCTAAGAAGCGCACAGCTGCAGCTGTATCCTGAATCAACCAAGCAGTCACAGCAATGACATTTCAGGATAAAATGGCAGGTGCGCTTGAGTGATGCTCACAGCAGGCTCAAAAACAGAGTCAATGATAAATGCTTCCACAGGCTGGTGTACCCCATTGACATTAATATAAAAGGCTGCCTCTACTCGCCTTGCCTCTTTGCAAAATTCTTCCCCTCAAGCATTTAAATTTTGAAATGAAGGATCCATCCACTACTCTCTTGACAAAAGTGAATAATCCCATTTTTCCCTAAAAGGTGCTTTGGTTTTTCAACCAAAGCATGCTGGAGATTTAATGCCTTGCATCAATGCGTCCATTAAGGAAACCATGCAAAGTGCTTTCTAATCAATGATGGTATTTGATTGATTGGGCTGTGGCGGCGCCATGCCTGAAACATTGAACCTTTCCTTTATTTTCCCCTTGGTTTTCATAATATCATCATCTCATTCCAATAAAATACTTCCAACAGGCACTTGAGCAAAACTTATTGACATTCCTTTCTTGATTGGCAGAAAAAAGAATGTCATCGCTCAGTAGCAGCCCTTGAATGCCGTGCCCTGAGATGTCAAGAAAACAATGAAATGCAGAGGATTATGACAGAAATTCAAGCTCAGCATCACGTCCATGTCCACTCCATGATTGTGCATCCACCACGCAGAAACTCTGAAAAACATGTCATTGCCACACCATTCCCTGAGAATAGCTACAATCATGGGAACCGACAGAAATCATATAAACAGGCCTCAATTGAAATGCTACAGCATTTGCCGGGATTGTCATTTTCTTGCAACCAACCCAACAACCTGGGGTCCATTAAATGTCCAGATGTGCATTCAATCCCCCATACACAGGAGGTACTCCAATGTTACAGGTATCTCAGGCCACCAGGGCCTGCTGTTGTGCATGTGAATGGAAAAAAGGAAATCGGCCTAGTGGTAAAATTTACTCAATGGAGGGATATGAGTCCGGTTGAATATGCTGACCTCCGCTTTTTCACCACCACCCTAGTTCAGTTGGGGTATTTCTATGGAAACCAGCAAAATGGCTCCTTCTTGTCAGGGATCATGAAAGCATTTGGTTGGCGTCCAGGTTATGGCTATCATGGAGAAAATGCTGATAAATTTCAAATAATTGTAATTGGCTATATCATATTGGCTGACAATAAATTGTCCCAGGCCAGTATGTGCCAGTGCCTGCCTCAGTAAACACAAACCAGAAACATGTACATTGGATTAACCTTGTGAACTGTCTACCAAAGATTGAACAGATATTGGGGAATTGGTTCAAAACCATGGCACCAGTTTTCCACAGGCAATCTATTGATCAAATGCATCAATTTTCAATACCAGGATTTGCATCTAGAGAATACGGGTCTGTTGGTGAAGAAGTTTTTGCTGGCAATTTAACTGCCACTTGGAATGAATTTTATAATTCATCCCATGTTGATAACAACATCAGTGGTATGGCTTATGGTGGCTTCTGTGGTATTTTTGAGGAGAAAGGGGAACCTGCCCATAGACACCAGGGCTTTGATGTTCAATATGGACAATTTGTCTTGCCTGGGATTCAGACTTATATTTACTTTCAATGCAATGATGGTTGGACTGATGTAATCTGGGCATCAAATTATCTGTTCCATCAGACAGTCCAATCACTGAGACCCCCTGGCAGTCCTTTCACACGCTTAGGAATCTCAGTCCAAATTAACAAAAACCTGGCGGAGGTTTGCAAGAAGGCACAAGTAACAGGTTCAGGAAATTTTGGTGGACATAGTGCAAGGGAGGAAATTTTTATCAATTGGCTTGCTTATTTATCCAGATGTTATTTTTTCCATCTATCTTGATTTCCACACCTTGTTTCTATTTAAAAATTCTCAACACATGTAAATTCTTTGTTGCCACCATGACAATCTCACAATTGATCAGTCACAATGCATTGCATGCTCAGATGTGACTTGTCTGGATCATAAACATGCATATTCTACATGCTTGCCTGTAAATCTGCTCGCCCACAAACTACAGTTTTTTTTCTTCAATTTGTTCCCATGGTTGCCTTAAATACCAGGATCAAGTGGATCTCCCATCCCTTCCTCATCAAAATTTCCCCCCTTTCCTGCGTGCCATATATTTATTATATAAGGCACTTGTGAGTCAGGAAATGTCCTTTCCCCCCAACAATAGAAATCCCTCTCCTCACCTTTGTGATCCATTTGACCCTGAAACGAATGATCTTGTAGCTAGTGACCTTGCCCAGCCAGGTTACTCAACCCAAATTCCAGAAATTAACTCTGATCATGCAACATGGACTGACCTTCTTGCTGATAATTTGTCATTCATAGACTTGTTAACATTTGAATCAGTTGACCTCTTCAATGCCCCAAACACTGCTCCTTTGAATCCATCATCAAATCCCATTTTCCCACCTACAATGCCACCTTTGGCAAATGAAACATCCCAACCACAATCATCAACAGCCCAACAAAATCCAATGTCCACCAACCTTCCTGCACCCCACTGGCCACAACCAGAAGCACATCAAAGACCCAATCTTGAACCTTTTTCAGCCCCCCCCCACCTCCACCAATGACAGGAACCTTCCTAGATGAGTTGGAGATCTCTGTAGTTCCCCAGGCAGAGTTTCTTGAAAACATCCAACAAATGCAACACCAATTTGAAAAAGCACACAATGATAAGACCTTGCCCAAGTCAGTTTGTGACCATGAACAAAAGGCTATGGATGCCATAGATGAATCCAATAGAGGTGAGCACATTTCTTGAAATCCATTTCTCTCCAATCATCCTATGATAACCAAAAATTCTTGCCTTTCAAAGTTTTGTCAAGTGTTCAGGATCCGCCAGTTGAAGAGCAGGTCAAGATAGGGTCTGGAAATCTGCTATCTAAACGCTCTCATCAATCCAAATATACTCTCCGGCCTTCCAAAAGACAGCATTTTTTCACATCAAATTCCAGCACATCAAATTCCAGCACCACAAATGACAATATCATTTTGCCTGAGAGCCAGCAGATCACAACTGATGACAATCCCAAACCTAGTGTCCAAATGTTTGATTTTGAGGCATCCTTTCCACCCAACTTTCAAAGCTCTACCACAAATGAACATTGGCCACTGCCACCCCCTGGAACCATCTATCCTCGTATGCTCCAACTTCCCGTTGAAGTTCCCCATCAGCCCCAGCCTCAACCTATTCCCCCTGCAACATCTGATCCTTTGTTGGCAATACCAACAGCAACTTCTGAAAACCAAACAAACCAACATTCCCAGTTCCAATCTGCATGCAAGTTGCAGCCCAATCCACCTTCAACAGCCAATGCTCTACCTGCCACACTGCCAGAATCTTCCCAAGGCCAACCTAGCCAACAATACAATGGATAGACCATATTCATGAAACACACTGATGCAATCCTTCCTATAATTCAACTTTACTCTACAACACTCCTCCATGATGCTTATTCCATGGCACATGAATCTGTAGTCAAGCTTCACACCATAAAAATAAATAAACTCCAGCCAATGAGTAGCTACACTGATACCCTGCCATCAATGATTCAATTCCATACACTGACTAACACTGGTATCAAACAGTGGTTGAAGAAAATGCTGGATGATGTTCTGTTGAACCTTTACTTTTGAATCAAACCCTCAATGTTGATTTGAATTATTTTTTCTTTTGATTGCAATCAGGAATCAATGTTTTCAAGCCATTGTTGAATGAACCACTCTTGAAACCAGACTTTTGGAACATTCCCACAATAGCAAATCACACTGCTCCATCAAATTTACTGGGTCATGAATTAATTACACTGCTCAATATGTTGTTCCATCCTACCGAGCATCAACAGAACAATTGGGCAGAAATCTTTTTCCATTCCATTGCACCGGTTGCTAAGGATATAACACCTTTATCAGCATATGAAGCTCCAACCAACCCAAATGATGACTTGGCACAAGAGATAGCAATGATACAGTATTTCATACAATGTCTTACCAGCCATAGCACCAGTTTCAAAATCACTGATTCCACTGCATCATCCAATGAAAGAAGTATCAAAATTGATTGAAAGGCTCTAGACAGTCTGGTTGATAATGTCTACCATCTATTGATTTCATTTTCCATATTAAAAGCCAGGTGCAAAATCAATTGGTCAGAAAAATCTCTTCAGCATTATACCTCCCAATTTGATCAACTTCCCAAGGAGTACACTTCAAGGCCATGTTATTCCCTCTTGGCTGCTTATTGTGTTTCAGGAATTTGTGGGATTCTTTTGAGTTGTAGTGATTACAGAAATTTACCAGCCTCCAGTTGCCTTGAACTCATTTCCATTGTTTCCAAGCTGAATGAACTTGAAGCCAACAACATTGATGAACCCATATGGAAAAGAACCAACACGTACATCTTTTCCATAATTCAAAATACTTTCTTTTCTGCAGATGGATTTGTTCCTTGCCGCATAAAAAGATTTGAGCTTTCTAAGTTCATTTTGCTTGACTTCAGTGAATACTGGCTGAATTCTCATCCGAATGGAGACCAATTTTTCAATCTTGCAAGAGGGGCTCATATTACTGATGCAACAATTCAAACCCTATGATTTGTTTTCTTTCCTATTTTTTGTAATTCTGGATAACCATTTTTAATTTAAAATTTTGAAGCTTCTTGCAAAACATGTTTCAAACCTGCACCAAAACCCCTGCTTGCTGAGTTCCAAGACTCATCCAATTGATTTTGGTTACAATTTTGAGATTAAATTGTTCACTGAAATGCATCAGGACACTTCTATATAATATGTCTACTTTGTCTACTTTTTTTCACCCATTAAGGTTATTTGGATTACCATTTGGAAAGAAAATACACCCAACACTAGTAAGAACTATTCATTAGCATGTCACCACAAAACAAGCACATCATCTGCTGATGTGATGATTGTAATTCCAAGACCCACGTGACAATTCATGGGTTGAGACCTGGGTTGGCTTTTTCAACTTCCCAGTATCAAAATCACATAGCAAGAAGAGAAAAAACCAAAATCACTCCACCCAGGAATCCATCAAATTGGAAATACTTTGAAGTTTTCAGCAGTGCACCAAGGTCATCCAAACCAAACAAATTACAGAGCACCTCTGCTTCAGCTTTTCATTCCTCTGACTCTTGTTCAGATTCAGTCATCTTTGATACGTCAAATTATTCTCCAATCCCTTGGAGACTCAATGAAAGACCATTTGTGCTCTCTCTAGTGATATCCGCTATTTTGAACCTTGGACATTTTAGCAGCAGGGAAGCATCCAGATTTCTGTTGCTTGCATTGAATTTGCACAAGCAGACCATTCTAAATCACTCTCCAAATAATCAATTAACAAACCCCCTAAATATGGATACTGTTTTTGAATACCTGAATTTAAACCCCACCTTGAATATATATGCTTGCTGTCCAGAATGTTTCTTTCTCCCTGCATTGGTGAAGGACATCAAGAATGAAGAAATCAAGTGTAACAGACATCTCAATTATGGCCAATTCATTCCAGCATGTACAGAATCAATTGGGAAAATGAAGAAATCATCAAACAAAAATCCAAAAATGAAAGAAATTATTGAATCACAGTTCTCCCCTAGGAAAGCATTTGTGTACCAACCTTTTAAGGCATGGCTAGAAAGTTTTTTGCAACGCAATGGAATTGAAAAGTATCTTTCTGCTCACCTGGAAAGATTACCAAGGGATATCATGACCAATATTTGGGATGTTTTTGTTTGGAAAAGATTCAAAGGAATTGGTGAATCAGAATGCTTCCTTTCAAAAAAGGAAAATTTGGCTTTTACACTTTACATTGATTGGTTCAATGCATTTGGCAAATCAAGCAGGCATGTAAGCTTGGGATCAATATTCTTGGTTTGTCTCAATCTTCCTCATAAAAAACGTCACAAACCAGAAAATTTATATATTTCTGGAATCATACCTGGACCCAAGGAGCCTACTGGACCCCAGTTGAACTATCTACTACAACCCCTTTTTGAAGAACTAAAAGAACTTTGGAATGGTATTTTATTCTCAAAAACAGCTCTAAATACAAATAGATCCTTCATCAGAGTTGCCATTTTGACTTTAATTGCTGATGTTGTAGCTATGAGTGTCAGCTTGCTACTATATACAGAGCAAAACTGTCAAATAGTAACACAAAATATGAAAAATAAGAAAACCTCAAATAACAAAGTAAGGAGTGAGAAATCCATAAATATTATTACAGTAATGGATTCCTCACCCAAAATTAGGTAGGGTCACTCACTGACCCCACCCTTGAATTCCAAGTCCTTATATTTTTAAAATAATTAAAAGGAAAAGTACTAAAAATTATGACACCTGTATGGCACTTTTTGGCCATTCTAACATTTCACACGTATTGTCACGTAAAGGTTTTACACCTAAAATTCACTCAGAATTGAGGTGTTGTGTATATTTTAGGAGTTACACATGGAAATGTGTTATGTCACAATTCCCGCGCGCAGCCCCGCATCATTACATAACCCTACGTACTAGCAGCAGCAGGATCCCGCGTACTAGAGACCCGCGCGCAGCTGATTCTGCCACGCACGCAGCGGATCCTACCCCGCGCGCATCTGTACTACTGATCCCCGCGCCTGGATCAGTCGTGACTAATCTAACAACCAGGTACTGCTCAGAAGAGCTACAACCTAGTTAGGGTTGCCTAGTATATGTAACAAACAGACATATGCATTACTAATGATCTAAAAAGATAAAAAATTAAATAAAATTAATGAAAATTAAGTTTTAAACATTTTTTAATAATAAATCAAAGATCAAGGACTACCACGTAAACCATGGATCTTGATCTTTGAAGACCACGAAACACTACAAGAAGTGTTCATAAAAATTATTAAAAATTATCTAAATGATCAGCAGATGACGGAAAATCAGTAAACATCCACATCTGCACGCTGAAAAGCAATATCAACAGTAAAAATGCAGGATGAGTACAGAATGATCAGATTTACGCCATAACTAATTAACAGATCCTGTGGCTAAAATAGTACAGAAATGCAGCAGATCTAAGGACAGATGATTGACAGCACCAAGTAGACGTGCTAATCTTGCCCTGACTGGCTTTCCAGCCTCAGCCCACAAGCAGAACCCTCTCTATGTGCCCTTAGAAGACCAAAATCACCCCAAAAAGGTATTTATACAGCTTTGGATCTAATCAGTTAATCAGTTTTACAAGGAATTATTTATTATCAATCAGACACCGTGTCATTGTTAATCAAGTGCTTATATGAAGATAAGCAAGTGATTTATGACTTAGTCTGCAGTAGTATTATTTTACCTTTATAACCAATCAACCATTGAAGTTTAGTCAAGCAATCTACCCCATCTGCTCTGAAACCCTTCCAATTATTCCAGGATTTTTGTGGTAAAGTGCTCAGAGTGAGTGTTACCCTTCCTGTCTAGGCCGCTTGTGCTGTTAAGCCCGGCCATCAGCGGAATAAGTCCTTTCTGAGGCACCCATATTTATTCCAAGGTTCTTAAAAACTGCCTAAGGAGGCCCCTTGAAGAGAGGTTGCTAGTCTTTAAAGATCCCCAGTAGTATAATACTGTGGCCCTTCTTTTATATTATATTGAAAACCATTTACTACTAAACCAATTAAACCTTGCAACTGCTCTTATTTGAGCTTCTAAGAGTTTACTATTGGAATAATAATTATTATTATCATTCCAGCATTTTTATCACTCTCTGTAGCTAAAGGACTGCAAGGTTCCTGGTATCAGAGAGCTGACAATCAGGAAGCTCACTGGTTTCACAAGTCATGCAGGAACCAAGTTTTGCAATTTCTGCCATATTGAGAAATCCCAAATGGATGTTGTTCAGCCATTCCTGTTCCCAAATTGCAACTTGAAGGAACACAAGGAAAGTTTCCAGAAATGGCTTCAGGCACCCTCAATTAATGCACGTGAGGAAGTCTTTTGAAAAACAGGTGTGAGATATTCAATCCTTGAAGACCCGCCCTATTGGGATGCAACCAAGATGATAAATCTTGATGTGATGCACAATATGGTCCTTGGAGCTTTGAAAGATCATGCCACAAATAAACTCTGCCTGCCAGAATCAACATTGAAGAAGAACAAGAGCAAAAAGGAATTTTTTCCAGTAATGACACACTCTCAAGAAGTGAAAGTGAAAATGAAGATTACATAATAAATAAAGACATTGACTCAAGAGAAGTGAGATATCTGAGGAGGGAGGCCATTCCAGATCTTCAGAGCATACCCAAAACCCGCCACAAAAATATTTCCAACAATCAGAAAAATACCACCACTCCCTATTTAGAAAGGAGTGTCAACTTTCTTCACACCTCAGGAACCAGCAATCAATATAATGATGATTTGGACTATGTTCCAATATCAAGCATCACTAGCTCTGATTTTCAGTCTTAAAGTTTTGATGGAAAAATGATTCCAACATTTACATTTGACTCACAAACTCTGAATGAAATCCAAAACTTGATTGAAAGGAAACCCATTCCCTCCAATTGGACCAGGGTGCCAAAGAATCTTGGTGTGGCCCCTCATGGAAGCTTGAAAGCTGCAGAATGGCTCTTGATATATAAACTTTATCTCCCCCCTTTATTTATAACAAGAGACAAAGGGGGAAATCCACTTCCTGCAGAGATTTTTGAAAACACTTTTGACCTTGTGAGCGCACTCAACATAGCTACCAGCTGGGTTGTTACTCAACATTCTGCTCCAGAATTTACCAAGCATTGGACAAAATACCAAAATAGTTGTCAGAAGCTTTTTCCTGCATGCAAATCCAAACCAAAACATCACCTTTCCACACATATACCTGAGCTCCTAATGCAATGGGGTCCTGCTGCTTGTTCTGCCACATGGGCATATGAAAGAATAAATGGGCTTTTTTCCCATTTTAACCATAAAAATTCAACAGGTACAAGATAAGCTCAAATTTTGAATCATATTAATCACAAAAAACTAATTTTCATTTCTTTCTGATTGCAGGAAATATACCCTTGACTCTTTTGCAGAGATTCTCCCAATCCAACAACTTGAAGAACATTTTGAAAAACCCTGAAGCCCCCCCCAGAAGTAAGAATTATGACATCATATTTAAAAAGCAAAGATGCAAATGATAATCAGATTAATTCAAAACCAAATCTGGCAGAAAGGAAAGATTACACTGATTTCCTTGATCATTTGAGGAAGGTAAAACCACATGTTAACTGGATTGATCATGATTTTACAACTAATTCATGTGACTCTTGGAACATCATTTTGTCCCCATGGTGGAGATACCACCATCATCTTAACTGGAAGAATTCAACCTTCACCACACACAATAAACATATGGGCAATAGCATTGTTTGTTTTTATCTAGATAATACGCCACATTTTGGTAAGATTACAAAAATTATCAATATTGTTGATCCTCTTCATGATTTCTCTGATTTTTATACATTTATCAATTTGTTTGAAACAAATACACAATTCCTTTCAAGTTGGGAACATCTGAATGTTTTTCAAGTAAGAGCAACCAATAATTGGCAGATCATAACTTGTGTTGATATTGATTGTCATGCTGCGCTGTCTGAACAAGATGGCCTGTCTATATTAGTTTGGCTCCACTCAACAGATTTGGAATTATAAAAAGCATTTTGATATTTTTATGGGCATTTATGAAATCAATAAAATCAGGTGAAAACCACCTTGAATTCACTACATTTTCCTGTGAAAAGCATGTACAAAAAGTTGCGTGAAAATTAAAATTTCACCCTGTGAAACATCCACTGCTTTTTTGTTGGGGTGACATTCACTTATGAGTAAATGACAATAAAATTGAAAAAAACTGCACATGCAATTAAAAAAAAAGTGTTACAATTTTGAAAATATTCAAATTTATTGCTTTTTGTCTGGTGATGTGATACGGAAAACAAATTTGATCATTGGGTAAATCAGTTTGACTTTCATTTTCCACAAAGGTTAAACCAGACTGACTTTGACTTTTAACCAAGGTGAAAACCAGTTGACTTTTATTTTCCATCAAGGTGAAATCCACAATCAACCCAGTATATGTTATTGTCAATCCAGAATCCATCATTGCCTTTTCATGGTAAAACGTTTGATACTTATTTGAGACAACATTGGCAAAATATAGTGACTTCATGTCACTGGTCAGCCAGAGACCCCAATTTGGCCCTGGTGTTAATTCTACAATCAGAGAACAGCCTCAAAATCTGATGTAAGTGGCACTTTGGCTACCCCTTGCTACCCTTTTCTGCACTAACTGAAGTGGAACCAAGGCTACCAACAGGTAGGATTATATCAGAAAACCTCAGTGATTTGAAAAATACAAAAAAGCTTTCAAATACAAAAAAAGAGACATAGAAAAGTGGGCCTGTATTGTGTCATTATTTTTTAACAGTTCCTCTTTTGGTAGACCTATTGGCTGTTAGATACTATGAAATCTACACAACCTTGTCTCAGGGTTCTCAAATTTCTCTAGAAGACTAGAGAAACCTGAATTTGATTCCTGAACTCCCAAAAAAATTCCTTTCATATCCTAACATTCCTGTATTAACAAGAACCTGTTAACAGGATTCAAGGACCCTTCCAATTTTTATAAATTTCTGTCTTAAATCTACAGCACAAAAATTGGAATTTCAGAAAGTGTTCTTGTAGTGCTCTAGAAGATGAGAAACCTAGTTCTGGGACTCTTGGAATCACAAAATTTTCTCCTTAATTCTGAAATTCCTTTCAGCTGTCTAATATTAGGGTGTATCAAAGTTAACCAAACCCCCAATTTTTTAATGGCAGGTTTCAACCCAAATCTGCCATTTCAAAACCACCATTAAAAATTAAAAAAACCCACTTATTTCACATCAGACATTTCAAAGTTAAAATGAAATAAGTGGTTTTTTCTAAATAAAGTATTTAAAGGCTTCCACCCCCCACTCTCATCAATTCATCACTCTCATCATCACTCTCATCAATGTATCACCCTCATCACTTGATCACTCACCACTTTATTTCTCTCATTGCTTCATTGCTCTCATCACTCTACCTACAACAAGAACTTGTACCTCCAACCTCATCCAAAGAATCCAATCATTGTTTTATTGCTCTTTTCACTTTATTGCTCTCATCACTTCATATCTCTCATCAGTTTATCTTGCTTGTCACTGTATCCCTCTCATCACCTTATTGCCCTTACTCTTTCCATATGGCCCATCAGCAAACCTCCCCCCGCAAGTCCACACAAAAGTCCAACACACCAAAGCAAACATTGCCAAGGAACTCCACAACAAAAAATCCTCCCCCATCAGCTTCCAAGGGCTAAAGTCAGCTCAAGAGAGCTGATCACATCATCCTGGTGAACTGGCTCAAAATTCCCTCCAACTATGATGCCTGCTTTGGATTGGACAATGAAATATGTGTTGGCCAACCTCCATGCTCTAAGATCAATGGTTATCTCCTGATGGCCAATGAACTCAAGAAGAAAACAAAAGGTAGGCTGGATCTGTCATCCAAATAGATGAGGGAGCAATTCAATAATTATCAAGCCAAGTACAAAAAGGCCCACTCCATGTCAATCTCCACCGGCTTTGGTATCACCAACTCTGACAAAGCCAAGGGAATCAACTTGGTGGTTGATAAGTTGGACTCCATTTGTCCTTTTTATATTCAAATGAATTAAAATGTGTAAAGAAGGCCAACATCACCCCTTTAGCTACTTTTGATGCCCAACAATATGATTCAGTCAACACTGAGGACTTGGCTGGGGATGCTCAGCCTAGAAATGGTGATCCTGAAGAAAACTTTGCCTTGGAGTGGCCCCCATCCAATGCTGAGGAGGATATTCAAACTCAATCAGCTCCAATCATGTCTACTTCTGCATTGATTGATGTGTCAAACCATACCTTGGACCCCTCCCCTCCTTATTTGTATTGCTCTCTTCCTGGGTTAGCAGATCTCATCAACCTCACTGATGCGGAACAAGATACTTCTCAGTCTCCATTACCCTCAACATTGATTCAAGTAAGGAACTAAGCTCTTTTCTCTTCTTTCTGGTTAATCCTGACTGATTTGGATTGTAAAAAAACAGGCTCATCCATTTGTGAATGGCCAAAAACTCAAGCCATTGGGGCCTCCCACATTGCCTTCAAACGCTAGTGAAAACTTTCAGAATCAAACCTCCTCTGCCAAGGGTAAGCAAAGGCCTCCAATTACATCAATATCAACCCCAAAAGTCATCAAAAGAGGAGAAACACTTCTGGTTTTTGGGCTTTGAAGAAATCATGGCAAAGCAAGATTCATGTTAGTCCATTGGTTGAATATCCTTGCTTTCAAAATCATGCTCATTGCTTTCCCCTGAAAAAAACATTCAAATCACAAATTGAATCCAAAAAACTTGAGTTTGAAAAGCAAAAGTGGGATTTTCAAATTGCCATGGATTTTCAAAAGCAGAAAGCCAAGAGTTTGGCTCATTGAAAAAAATGAGATTCTGTGTGGAAGTTAAAAAAGGCTGAGCTAGAGTTTCAAAAATAGGAAAAGGAGAATGATTGACAGCAAGAAAAACTGGAAAAGCAGAGGGAAAGACTTGCAACCAAAAAAAGGGATAAGGTATCAGTAGCCTTGGCTTGCATTGGTAGCAGTAGAACAGTAGATTAAATACAGCAGATAACTCAAATGCTGGGCTTGTAAATATATTTGCATGGGTGAAAGAAAAACAAAAAAAGTATTTTTCATTACAAAGTTTGAGAGTATTCTTAACCCCACCAACATACAGATCTTTTTTGTTTTTATTTATATTTTTTTTCTAGAGTAAATTTGGCCATTATTCAAGTCCCTAAAAGTGTTTCTAGTTGTTTTATTAATTTGAAGTGACATGGACATTCTGGTATGGGTTTCTGTTTCCACATCAGGAAAGGTACAGTGCTTGTACTTATTAACTGCCCAAACCATTTTGACTATACCTTTTTGCTTGAAATCAATTCCAAAGCAAAGGTCAGGAAAAACAAATTGGCCATCCAATACTTGATATTTGTCCATATTTCCAATAATTCAACCATTTGATTTCTTGGTTGGAACCACAAGTAAAAAGGAGTAGCCAGAGATTTTGCCTTTGTCAATATGAGGAGAGTTTTAAAAAGAATCCAAGATGAAATTGATGAAAGTGATGTGTGGGGATCAATCAAAAGTTGCAGGCTTGTAACAAAATTCCAACAAAGAGAAAGAGGGGATGTTTTGTCCTTCATGGTATCACGGTTTGATTCAAAGGAAAATTTGTCCAAATTGCAAAACATTTGTCCTAGAATTTTGAATACTTTATCAGCCTTAAGGTTAAGGAAATCATACTCTTGAGGAGAAGATCTAATAGATGATTTCTTCACATAACATCCAAATGACTCCAAAGGGTGCATTGATTTTTGCCATCCAACTGCCCACATTTTTCCACCCCAAGATCCTGAAGGACCAACTGGTTTGACAAATTTTTTTGAACCATGAAGGAAAGTGGTGAAAAAGTTGGTGTCCTTCTTATCTTGTTCTGAGAGTTTACCCAAGGGCACAATTTCATTTATTGCAACCTGGGCTTGGTGATCAGATTGATTGAGGACAATTACTATTCCATGGTGGAAGAAATGGAACCGTTCAATTGTTTGTTTTGCTTGCTCAAACTCTTCCTGGTTGGGTTTTTGACTATTCTTTTTCTTTTTGGCAACAATTGAATGGTACAGACCCAAAGGACGTGGTTTCTGACCAGACCAGACCACCTTTTCATTAATAAGTTCCTCAGTAACTTCCAAAGACATTTCTGAATCCCAAGATTGAAGCCTCTTTTGGCAAGCAGCCCTACTCTTCCCACCTCTCTGTGTGTTTTCCAATCCATCCCCTTCCATCTTTCTCCCTTCCAATCCTATAATTAGATTGGGGTGAGGAACAAGGCGGGATTCAATTTTTTTTTGTAACATTTTGAGGGGGGTGGGAGAAGAATTGGATGTTCCCCAAAAGCAGTCAAATGTTTTCCAAAAAAAAGAAGTCAGTCTGATAGACATCATTGGTGAAACATGATTGAATAAAAAAAAGAAACCAAACCTGGACTTGAACCCAGGGACACCGGAAGCTGAATCCCCCCCCCCAAAAAAAGGTTGGCATGAGTAACCCATGCAACACACCAACAATCAAAGTTATCAAAAAAAATTAAAATTAAAAAAAACCTACCTTCCATGGCAAAGAACACTTGAAAAAACCAAAAAACACCCAGTTGGCTTCCGGTGCAGTCCAGAGACACCTAAAAAGAAAAAAAGATCAAAAAGAAAAGAAAAGGACTGGAGGTCAGCTCCAAAGAAATCTCAAGAAACAGGTGCAGGAGGCTTTGGCAATTGATTGCTTGATCAATTGCAAAAAAAATTGGTCAATTGATCCCAAAACAATCAAACAATCAAGCAATTGAATGTGAATCAATTACTTGATCAATTTCAAATCAATCAAGCTATTGATTTGCAATTGATTGGTTGATCAAATAGAAATTGATTGATTAGGAATAAATTTGTCATTGATTCCTAATCAATCAGTGGGGGTTGGTCAAGCAAGGCAGGAGGAGGAGGAGGAGGAGGAAGGGGGGAGAAAGAGAAGGGAGGGGGATGCAAGTGAGATGAGGTGGAGCTGAGAGAGAAGATCTGGGGGAAGTTCAAATGAGAGGTAAACAAGGGTGGTTTAGTGAGTGGAAAGAATGAGGGAAGGGGACTCACTCAGTCTGTTGGTGAGTTGGATGGTGGATGTTTTGGGGAGCTTGGTGAGGCAGGTTTCTTTGTGAGGTTGATGAGGCTGGTGAGGTTGGTTAGGTTGCTGAGGTGAAGGAGGTGGTTTGATGAGGATGAGGAAGGAAGGTGACCAGTGTGTGAGTGGGGTGAGGTGGAAGTGTTGGAGCGGTGAGGTGGAGGGGAGAGGTGGGTGGGCTGGCAAGTGGTGGGGTATGAGGTTGAGGTGTTTTTTGATTTTGTCTAAGTCCACTAAGAAAAAAAAAACCAACTCAGCTTGCAAACTTGGGTGAACAACCAAAAAAAAACTTACTGTGAAGTTATTTTTAACCTATTTAAAAATCAAAAATTACTCATCAAAGCAAGCAAGGGTGAGAGGAAGAATCCGCTCTCTCATAGAAGAAGCTGAGGTACAAGATGAGACAGGGATGACTTGAGGTGGGTCAGGAATATCATCTTCAAATATTTCATCCCATTCATCTTTGATGTTTGCCAAAAGATTGTGAAGGATTACACAAGTGATTATCCAGTTGATGAGGAACTTCATGTCTTTGGTGTTTTGAAGCTGGTTTTGCATTTCCCTCAAGCTGGCCCATCTTCCTTTCAGGACTCCTATGGCATGCTCAATCCAAACTTGTGATTGGGCAAGATGATAGTTGAAATTTGTTTTTCCTTGATCATTCAATGAAACTTTTGGGTATTCTTGAACCACATATTTTCCACTAGCATAAGCTGAATTGGCCAGAAGTTATTGATCTTGGTCAAATTAGTTCCCTGGTTGTTGGGCAATTTGCATCCAATTGAACACATATCAATCATGACAAGAACCTCGAAGGCCAGCATGGAGGGATATGAACTTCTTGTTGTTATCACAAACAAGTTTTAGGGCCACAGAGTATCTAAACAAAAAGATGAAACATATTTGGTCAGTGTTTTGATCAAAGGTGTTATCAAATTCATTGGAAAAGAAATGAATCAGTTTCCTTTTTTTCCATCAAAATAGTGGTTGCCATCTAGCTTGGGTTTTTGACTCAAGGGGATGGTGGTTCCATCAACAAACCCAATGCAACCAGGAAATCCTTTGTTCTCCATTACTTGAGGTATCTCCTTGCTTTCTTCTTTGGTTAGCCAAGAAAGGACTGAGCAATGGAAAGATAGGATAGCAATCATCACTCTTTTGGTGTATAAGTCAATGCTTCCATAACTGACTGAGAATAGATTTTCCAATCAATGGATTGCTGCTCCATTTCCATTTGATCCCAATCTACAAAGAGCAACAGCAAGTTGGATGGCTGGATTTCTTTGAGGATTCCAAGCATTTTTCTGGAATATGTGGTGGTCTTCAATCATCTTGAAAAGTTTCATGAATGAAGGCAACAAAGTTTGGAATAGTTTCTGGAAGCTTAAGTTGGGGATGAGATGAAGCTTTTGCCTTTCATACATAGGTTTGTGGAGGGTGTGTATTCTTGGAACCATTTATTACTTTTCCAACAGAGAGTTCAAACCTAAAAAAGTTCATTCCAAATCAGAGTCTGAATCAGAGTCTAAATGGGAGTCAAACAGTAGCAAAAGTCCAGTCAGATTTTTTGCATTTTCAACTT
Source organism: Puccinia polysora (assembly GCA_025617555.3). NCBI lineage: Eukaryota > Fungi > Basidiomycota > Pucciniomycetes > Pucciniales > Pucciniaceae > Puccinia > Puccinia polysora. The sequence goes on along the minus strand of CM062642.1, from coordinate 25,557,809 downwards.
GCTGGCGGGAAGCTTGATTGGACATGTTGAGAAAGATGGTGATGTGATTTGGGGTGATGAGATGATGATGGGATTTGTGTGAAGATGTAGATTTTAAAATCAATAGAGATGTGAAGCAATGGAGATGAGATGTGTGTGATGCAATGGAGATGCAACTGGTATGGATTTGCTAATGTGGATGGGTGTTTTAGATGTGATTGATAGTGGATGGATGATGATGCATAAATTCTGGGTTTAATGGCGGGTTTGATGTTTGAAATCCACCATTTTCATGAAACCCACCATTTTGAAATACACCAGTTAGGGGGTATGTGTATTTCAGGAACCCGCCATTTGTAATGGCGGGTTTGGTCAAAAAAAATCATGCGTTTGCTAACTTTGATACGCCCTATTGATAGAAAACTGAAATAGATCCAAGAAAGAATAAAATTATGAAAGAAATAAAGAAATAAAGAAATGAATGATAAAGAAATGAATAGTAAAGAAATAATAAAGAAATAATAAAGAAATAATAAAGAAATAATAAAGAAATAATAAAGAAATAATAAAGAAATAATAAAGAAATAATAAAGAAATAATAAAGAAATAATAAAGAAATAATAAAGAAATAATAAAGAAATAATAAAGAAATAATAAAGAAATAATAAAGAAATAATAAAGAAATAATAAAGAAATAATAAAGAAATAATAAAGAAATAATAAAGAAATAATAAAGAAATAATAAAGAAATAATAAAGAAATAATAAAGAAATAATAAAGAAATAATAAAGAAATAATAAAGAAATAATAAAGAAATAATAAAGAAATAATAAAGAAATAATAAAGAAATAATAAAGAAATAATAAAGAAATAATAAAGAAATAATAAAGAAATAATAAAGAAATAATAAAGAAATAATAAAGAAATAATAAAGAAATAATAAAGAAATAATAAAGAAATAATAAAGAAATAATAAAGAAATAATAAAGAAATAATAAAGAAATAATAAAGAAATAATAAAGAAATAATAAAGAAATAATAAAGAAATAATAAAGAAATAATAAAGAAATAATAAAGAAATAATAAAGAAATAATAAAGAAATAATAAAGAAATAATAAAGAAATAATAAAGAAATAATAAAGAAATAATAAAGAAATAATAAAGAAATAATAAAGAAATAATAAAGAAATAATAAAGAAATAATAAAGAAATAATAAAGAAATAATAAAGAAATAATAAAGAAACATAAAGAAATCATAAAGAAACATAAAGAAATCATAAAGAAATCATAAAGAAATCATAAAGAAACATAAAGAAATCATAAAGAAACATAAAGAAATCATAAAGAAATCATAAAGAAATCATAAAGAAATCATAAAGAAATCATAAAGAAATCATAAAGAAATCATAAACAAATCATAAACAAATCATAAAGAAATCATAAAGAAATCATAAAGAAATCATAAAGAAATCATAAAGAAATCATAAAGAAATCATAAAGAAATCATAAAGAAATCATAAAGAAATCATAAAGAAATCATAAAGAAATCATAAAGAAATCATAAAGAAATCATAAAGAAATCATAAAGAAATCATAAAGAAATCATAAAGAAATCATAAAGAAATCATAAAGAAATCATAAAGAAATCATAAAGAAATCATAAAGAAATCATAAAGAAATCATAAAGAAATCATAAAGAAATCATAAAGAAATCATAAAGAAATCATAAAGAAATCATAAAGAAATCATAAAGAAATCATAAAGAAATCATAAAGAAATCATAAAGAAATCATAAAGAAATCATAAAGAAATCATAAAGAAATCATAAAGAAATCATAAAGAAATCATAAACAAATCATAAAGAAATCATAAAGAAATCATAAAGAAATCATAAAGAAATCATAAAGAAATCATAAAGAAATCATAAAGAAATCATAAAGAAATCATAAAGAAATCATAAAGAAATCATAAACAAATCATAAAGAAATCATAAACAAATCATAAAGAAATCATAAAGAAATCATAAAGAAATCATAAAGAAATCATAAAGAAATCATAAAGAAATAGAAAATGAAATTTTTTTAAAAATCACAGAATGAATAAGATTTCCACAATTTTTATTAAATAAATGGGTTTTGTTAAATTTGAAACCTAACGCAACTGAAAATGGGTTGTGTGGCACAGTTCATTACCCATCTGAGCCATGAATGGCTGTTTGCAACCAGCAGAGTTGTGAACCGCTGTTCACAACTTCTTCACAACTCCAGGTTTGTGAGCAAAAAAAATAATTAAAATAAGTAAAATGAATTTAAATGAAAAAAAATTGGAAATAAAAAAACAAAACAAAACAAAACAAAAACACCAAAAAAGTTGAAAAAATTCAAAAAATTCAAAAAATTCAAAAAATTCAAAAAAGAAATTAAAAAATCAAAAAAAAAATTAAAAATTAAAAAAAAAAATTAAAAATTAAAAAAATTAAAAAATGAAAAAGAATTAAAAATTGAAAAAATTGAAAATTAAAAAACTTAAAAATTAAAAAAAATTACAAATTAAAAAAATTAAAAAAATTAAAAATTAAAAAAAATTAAAAATTGAAAAAATTATAAATTAGAAAAAATGAAAAACTAAAAAAAGGGTAATGTTAAATTCACGGCTCCAGTCGTGTGGGAGCTGTGTAGGTCCCCACACGGCCTTCGGGAGTCGTGTAGGGCCCCACACAACCTGTGGGAGCTGTGTAGGGTCCGACAAAACCTGGGGGAGTTGTGTTGGGCCCCTCAATGCGTGGGGGTATAATTTATAATTTAGAATTTATTATTGTTTATTGTTTATTATATATAATTTATTATTTATAATTTATAATTTATTGTTATTTATTATTTATTAATCATCATTCATTATTTATTGTTTATTGTTTATTATTTATTATTTATTATTTATTATTTGTTATTTTTTATATATAATTTATTATTTATAATTTATAATTTATAATTTATAATTTATTATTCATTATTTATTATTTAGTGGAGGCTACACAACTTGATTTTAGTTGTTTAGCAGGCCACACAACTCAAAGGGACATGCAGCATGCCACACGGCCCATTTGAGTTGTTTAGCTTGCCACACAGCCCATTTGAGTCATGTAGCATGCCGCACAGCCCATTTGAGTTGTGTAGCATGCCACATGGCTCATTTGAGTTTTTTAGGGTGCCACATGGCCCATTGAGCCGTGTACATGACTCAATGAGGCGTGAATTCAACATTTCCCTTAAAAAAATCAAAAAAAAAAATTAAATTTTCACAACTCCAGGGCCATGAATACACATTCATGGCCCTATGAATAAATAAAAATCAAAAACTAAAAAGTCTAAAAAATCAAAAAATTGTGCCCACAAGAAAACAAAAAAAATGGAAGAGTAAGAATAAAAAGGAACAATGTACATAAAATACAGCCCTGGAGCAATATAATATTTAAATAAAATAAAATAAAACCATCTCAATGGACTAGCCCTGAATTGAAAACACTCAAAAAAAACAAGTTCAACTTGTGATAAGCTGATCCCATCATAAGAAGTAAAAGGAATTCTTACAATGGGATCAGCCCAACACAAGTTGAACTTATTTCATTAGACTAGTGCAAGACTAAATCAACCCTCCAAAAAGATAGGGCTAGTCCATTGAGGTGGAATTGTATCAAGTACACCTCAATGTACTTTCCCTAAAGTAAAAATGCCAAAAAAAAAGTTCAACTTGTGTTAATCTGATCCCATCATAAGAATTAAAAATACCCCTTATAATGGGATCAGCCCAACACAAGTTGAACTGACTTACCAATAAAATTTCATGAACTATCAAAGTTAGCAAAACCACCATTAGAAACCCGTCATTGTTTTTGATCAAACCCACCATTTTTAATGGCAGGTTTCTGAAATACACATACCTCCTAACTGGTGTATTTCAAAATGGCAGGTTTCAAACATCAAACCTGCCATTATCATCCATCCACCATCCATGGCGTGCAAAACACCCATCCACACCTCCAACTCATCAAATCCATAGGCATGACACACACCTCATCTCCATTGCTTCACATCTCCATCACTTCACATCTCCATTGCTTCACATCTCCATTGCTTCACATCTCCATCACTTCACATCTCCATTGCTTCACATCTCCATTGCTTCAAATCTCCATTGCTTCACATCTCAATTGCTTCACATCTCCATTGCTTCACATCTTCATTTCTTCACATCTCCATCACTTCAAATCTTCATCACTTCACACACATCCCATCATCATCACATCACCATCTTTCTCAAAATTTTCAATCAAACTTCCCAGCAGCAAGTTGAAAATGCAAAAAAGCTGACTGGAATTTTTTTATTATTTGACTTGGATTCAGACTCCAATTTGGAATCAGATTGGTCAGCTTTGAATTCTATATTTGAAAAGCAATACAAGGTTCCACAAAGACACACTCTTCACAACCCTATGTATGAAAGGCAAAAGCTTCACCTACTTCCCAACTTAAGCTTTGAGCAACTGTTCCAAAATTCATTTCCTTCTGTCATTAAACTTTTGGAGATGATTGAACACCACCACATCTTCCAGAACAAGTCTTGGAATCCTCAACGCAATCCAGCTATCCAAATGACTTTTGCTCTTTGTAGATTGGGATCAAAGGTAAATGGAGCAGCAATTCATCAATCAGAAAATCTATTCTTGGTCAGTTATAGATCCATGGACTTATAAACCAAAACAGTCATGATTGCTATCCTATCTTTCCGTTGCTTGGTCCTTTGTTGGCAAACCAAAGAAGACCGCAAGGATATATCTCAAGTAATGGAGACTGAAGGCTTTCCTGGTTGCATTGGTTTTGTTGATGGAACCACTATCCCCTTGAGTCAAAAGCCCAAGCTAAATGGCAACCATTATTTTGATTGGAAAAAAATGCAATTTATTCATTTCCTTTCCAAAGCCTTTGATAATACACTGAAAAAACTTGTCTTATTGGTTTGTATAGATACTCTGTGGCACTAAAACTTGTTTTTGATAACAACAAGAAGTTCATATCCCTCCATTCTGGCCTTCTGGTTTCTTGTCATGATTCATATGTTTTCAATTGGATGCAGATTGCCCAAAAACCAGATAACTATTTTGACCAAGATCAATACCTTCTGGCCAATTCAGCTTATGCTAGCTGGAAATATGTGGTTCCAGCATACCGCTGTGGTAAACCAAACCTGTCCTATAGCCATCAGACTCATTTTGTCTTATTAATTATTATTCTTATATCAAATTAAATTCAAAAAAATACTAAATAAATTCCAAACCCCTCATAAACTATACTCTAAACTCAAACCAACCTGAAAACCCAAATCAATCACCAGATAAACCCCTTCAACCATATCAACACCTGTCACAAAAACAACCCAACACCTGGCACAGACTGGATTATGTCACGTGGATTAATGAAAAGTCTTAATTGAATATATAATCAAAAGATTATGCTCAAAATAACCACACAACAAAACAACATACCCCATACCAGCAGGACTTAAACCATATCAGTACCAATGTTACACTACTACGAGTACTATGAAAGCAAGTACACATGACTTTTCTGAAACTTTCACCACCAGATAAGCCTTCAGAAGCGTCCTCTCAAGCACTCTGATACTCAGTTTGCCACCATTCCAACCATACAACACACACACATGCACCAACAGAAGTAGGGGCTCATGAAGCCAAGTATCTCTTAATTCTCACCAACCAGCAATAAAAACTCAGTACACATGACTTTTCTGGAACTTTCACCACCAGATAAGCCCTCTGAAGCGTCCTCTCAAGCACTCTGATACTCAGTTTGCCACCATTCCAACCATACAGCACACACACATGCACCAACAGAAGTAGGGTCTCATGCAGCCAAGTATCTCTTAATTCTCACCAACCAGCATTAACAACTCAGTAAACATGACTTTTCTGGAACTTTCACCACTAGATAAGCCCTCTGAAGCGTCCTCTCAAGCACTCTGATACTCAGTTTGCCACCATTCCAACCATACAACACACACACATGCACCAACAGAAGTAGGGGCTCATGCAGCCAAGTATATCTCAATTCTCACCAACCAGCAATAACAACTCAGTACACAAGACTTTTCTGGAACTTTAACCACCATATAAGAGCTCTGAAGCGTCCTCTTAAGCTCTCTGATACTCATTTTTCCCCCATATCAACCATACAACACCTGCAAGCTACACTCTCAAGTTACCCAAGGGGACATGCGGTAAAACAGCATACCTCATATCTCCACAACTAATTACATTGAAACAGCATGCAGGTAGTTCCTGCAACATTTTATACATGATAAGGGCTCAGAAGAGTCCTAAGAAACACCCAGCACATGACTTTGCACCACCAAACTCATGCAGGTCACATCATTCAAGCTACCAAAGAGGGCTTGCAGCTGCCAAGCATGTTTCATGCTTTTCCCAACCAGCAAAATTAACTCAAGCTGCAGGCAACTTCTGCATCATTTTTTATAAAAGATAAGCACTCAGAAGCGTCCAGATCACACCATTCTTATCTCTTATCTCATATCTTAGCCTGACTCTCAAAGATTGAACTAAAAAAATACAGTTATCTCTTAGCCTGATTTACACATTTTATCACCAGAATGATCTGTCTCATGTAACTGTACCCTCCTGTGCTTCAAAAGTGCAGATAGAGGCTCAAAACCACACTCAGGGGAGCCCTGGGCATCCCCTGAGGAAGTATTTTTCTATTTAAGGGGCCTCTTTTGCCCTATCCAAGTTGTCTAGCATGGCATCAGCCCCAGAGTATGGCATCAGCCCCAGAATTATGGCATCTGCCTGACCAGTTACTTACCTATTACCCATTTATAAGTGAACCAGAATCAAGTGAAAAGGAAATAAAGGATCAGAAAAGAAATTATCATTGACCATTTGAACCAAATCCTGGTGCTTTTGAAGGAGGGTTCTTGAGAAAAGGCCTGTTATTCAGCACCTATTTTGAAGAGGGAAAACCCCCTTGTTTTTGATTAGTAAATTCATAAAAGAGGAAGAGCACAACAGAAAAATAAACCAAGCTTTTTTTCCGCCCAGCTACCTGTGGGCAAGCCTATCTTTGGGTCCTCCTACTGGTTAAACACCTTTTAGTCAACCCCTAAATCCTTTAAAAGGAATTCGAAAAATAGTCAGAAAAAGTCAAAAATTCTTGATTATTAATTGGTGGAAGCTTGCCAATAATCCAATACAACCTGCAATAGTCTTTCAATTCCTAAAAAATCTATATTAATAATTAATCTAGGTCTGATAAGAGACCTATTCTAAGTCTCAAAGAAACCAGCCACTAATTAATGAAATTATTGTGCAGACTTATTATAGTTCAGAAGGGGAGGCAATTCAAAAACACCTTAGCTTACCTCTATCTATTCAAGACTAGTAGTAAACTAAATTCCCCTTCTAGTGACTGCCAGCAAGCTATTTGCTAAATAATCCCATTATCCCTTGGAGTCTCTACACCGCAATGTTTCAACCAATGATCAAGCCAAAACTGATTTCAACTATCATCTTGCCCAATCACAGGTTTTGATTGAGCGTGCCATAGGAATACTGAAAGGAAGATGGGCCAGCTTATGGGAGATGTGAAACCAGCTCCAATCTTCCAAATACATGAAGTTCCTCATCAACTGGATTATGAGTTGTGTAATCCTTCACAACCTTCTTGCCAACATCAAAGATGAATGGGAAAATATATTTGAAGAATATATTCTTGATCCTCCTCAAGTCATCCCAGTCTCATCTTCTACATCATCTTTGGTCATGAGAGAGCGGATTCTACCCCTCACACTTGCTCACTTTGATGAGTAGCATTGGTTTTTTAAAAAAGGTAAAAAATAACATCAGTGGATTTTTTTGGTTTTGGTTGTTTAACCCAGAATCCTAAGCTGACTCCTTTTTTTTTTTTTTTTGGTGGACTTGGAAAAAAACCAGAACCACAACTTCCAAAACACAGGTCCAATCCTCCTTCCTCCTCACAAAACCATCACCTCACCAAACCAAACCAAACCACCTCACCACCAACCTCCACCTACCTCCAAATTCACCCAGTCATCCTCCTCCTTATTCTTCTTTGCTCAGTGCCCCAGGTAAGCCCCCCCCCCACCTCCTCCTTGATTCATTGGAGCTGACCTCCCTCATCCTCCTCCTCCTCCTTTTACAAGTTCCAGGAAGTTCATCCCTCCTTGCTCAGCCCCACCAGTAAGCACCCTTGCTCAGCACCACTGGTAAGCACCCCCCCCCCTCCTCCTGCTGCTCTCCTTCTTCCCCCTCCTCCTGCTCTCCATCTTGCCTCACCACCACCTTGCTGGGCAATTGGCAAGCAATAAATTGGTTGACCAGCAAGCAATCAATTGTTTGCTTGCCAATTTATTGATCATTTGACTGGAAAGCAAAAAATCAATCAGTTGACTAACAAGCAATCAATCAATTGGTCAACCAGCAAGCTGACAATTGATTGATTGGTTGACCGGAAAGCAAACAATTTTTTGCTTGCCAATCAATTGATTTATCAAACGGCAAGCAAATGGTTGATTCCTTGCCAATTTATCAACCAACCGGTGACCTGCCCCCCCTTCAGCTCCTCCTCCTCCTCCCAGTTCTTTATAATTTGACTGATGATTTTTTTTTGGTAGGAGATTACCAGTAATTTTCGTGTAATTTTCTACGTTGGTTGATTATCTAAGTGGTTTATACTGGACTGATGATTTTTTATTATTATTTTTTTTTGTTTTTTTGGTAGGAGAATTGCCAGTATTGTTTTTGTTATTTTCTATGTTTGTTTATCATCTAAGTGGTTTATACCGGACTAATGAATGTTTTTTTTGCTTTTTTTTTATTAAATGCAATGCAATTGGACATTCCACCGCTTGGACCACCCTTTCTTGATGGCCCATTCTTCACCCACCAAACTCAAAATGTTACAACTAATTGATTTCCATCTTGATCCTCACCCCAATCAAAGTATACGGTTGGGAGGGAAAAAGATGGAAGGAGATAGTTTGAAAAACATAAATAGAAGTGGGAAGAAAAGGGCTTTCCAGAGAAGGAGGGCTCAAATGTGGGATTCTGAAATTGTATTGGAAGTTACTGAGGAAAAAATTAATGAAAAATTTGTTTGGTCTTCATGCAAACTATGCCCCTTGAAACTTTATCCATCCATTGTCAAGAAAAGTCAAAAAACCACCCCTGAATAGTTTGAATAAGCCAAAAAGAATATCAAACCATTCCATTTCTTCAGCTCTGGAAAAGTATATGTTCACAATCAATTGGATCATGAGGCTATGGTTGCCGTCATCAAATATATCCCTTTGAATGAACTCTCTGAGCAAGAGAAGAAGGACATCAACTCAGTAACAACATTCCTTCACCAATCCAAAAAATTTGTCAACACTTTTGGTCCCTCAAGATCTTGGGGTGGGAAAATGTGGCCAATTGGAGGGCAAAAATTGATGGACCCTTCTGAACTATTTTGACAATATTTGAATAAAGATGCTTTCAAATCCTCCCACAAAGAGTATTATTTTTTTAACCTTAGGTCTGACAAGGTCTCTCATATATTGGGCCAAATGTTTTGAAAATTAGCCAAACTTGTGTTTGATTCCAACCATGAAGCTATGATGGACAACAACATCCCTTCCTTCTCCTCATTGGAATTTGGATCTGGCCTTACTGCTTTTGAAAGCTCACCTCACATCACCTTCACCTCAGACTCCTTCTGAAACTTGCCCCATATTGACCAAGGTGATTTCTCTGACTATTCCTTTTTACTTGTGGTCCCAACAAAAAAATCAAATGGAAAACTTATTGAAAAAAAGGATGAATATCAAGTATACAATGGCCAATTTGTGTTCCCATACTTGGGGTTTGGGATTGATTTCAAAAAAAGGGTGTTGTGAAAATGGTTCTGGCAGCAAACAAGTAGAAACACTGTACTTTTCCTCCAGTGGATACTGCCACCCATACTAGGATGGCCATGTCCATGCAAATCAATAGAACAACTCAAAACACTAGCAAGGACTTGGCCAGTGGAAAAATATATCTTAGGGAAAAAAATAAAAATAAAAATAAAAATAAAAATGAAAAAGATTTGTTCATTGGTGGTGTTAAAAATACTCTCAAACGTTGTTGCAATCAAAAATAATTTTTTTCATTTTTAAAATTTTTATCAAATTAAATATATTTACAAACAAAGCAATCAAGTAATTTCCTTTATTTCATCCACAGTTCTACTGCTACCAATGCATGCCATGGCTACCAATAACCTATCTTTTTTTTTCTGTGGCTAGCCTTTCCCTCTCCCTTTTGAGTTGGTCTTGCTCTTGATCCTTCTCCTTTTCCTCTTTTTGAAACTCCAGATGGGCCTTTTTGATTTTCCACTCAGAATCCAACTTGTTTTGATGAGGCAAACTCTCATCTTTCTACTTTTGACCATCCATAGCCAGTTGAAAATCCTACTTCCCTTTTTCAAATTGAAGTTTTTGGGATTCTATTTGGGATTTCACTGTTTTTTGGAGGGGAATAGGAATGATCTTGATTTTGAAAGCAAGTAAAATCAATTGATGAACTTACTTGAATCTTTTTTCTCCATGATATCCTCAAAGCCAGAAAAATTTGAAGTGTTTCTCCACTTTTGAGGGCTATTAGGGTTGAGGTTGATGGAATTGGATGCCTTTTTATTTTGCTTTGCAGAGGAGGTTTGTGTGGGAGTGTTGTCACTTTTGTTTGAAGGGTATGTGGGACGCTCCATTGGCTTGAATTTTTGGCCAATCAGGGACAGATTAGGCTGTTATGTTATAATATAGATCTTTTTGGATTAACCAGAAATAAGAGAAAAGAACTTGGGTGCTTACTTGAGCAGATGTTGATGGTAGTTGAAATACAGGAATAACTTGCTCCTCATTGGCCAAGTCATTAATTTCTTCCACCCCAAGAAGAGAGCAATCCAACAAAGGAAGTGAGGGGTCCAAGAACGGGTTTGAATTGTTGATCAATGCTGATGTAGACCTTATTGGAGCTGATTCTGTTGGAATATTCTCCTCCACATCAGATTGGGGCCACTCATAGGTTTCATTGGGATCATCATTGCTAGGTTGAGCATCCACAGCCAGGTCCTCAGCATCAACTGAATCTGATTTTTGGTCATCAAAAGTGGCTAAAGGGGTGATATTGGCCTTCTTTCCAAATATTTCCTCCATTTGAATATAAAAAGGACCAATGAAGTCCAACTTATCAACCACCAAGTTGATTCCCTTGGCTTTATTGGAGTTGGTCATACCAAAGCCAGTGGAGATTGACATTGAGTGGGCTTTTTTGTCCTTGGCTTGATAGTTCTCAAATTGCTTCCCCATCTGTTTTTATGAAAGATCCAGCATGCCTTTGGTTTTATTCTTGAGTTCATTGGCCATTGGGAGATAACCATTAACCTTAGAGGATGGAGGTTGGCCAACTTGTGTTTCATTGTTGGATCCAAAGAAAGAATTGTAGTTGGACAGAATTTTGAGCCAGTTTACCAGGATGATGTCATCAGCTCTCTTGAGCTGACTTGAGCCTTTAGAAGCTGATGGGGGAGAATTGTTGGATGTTGAGTTCCTGTGGGATGTTTGCTTTGGTTGAGTAGGCTTGCGGGGGTAGTGTTGGTGAGGGGCCATTTAAAAAGAGTAAGTGAGATGAAGTGATGAAGCAATAAAGCAATTACAGTTAAGATGTGATGAAAGGGGGGATTAAGTGATGAAGCAATGAAGCAATGAGAGGATGGATGTGATGAAAGCAATAAATTGATGACAGTGATAAAGCAAGGTGAGAGTGATGAAGTGATGAAGTGATGAAGCAATGAGAGTGATTAATTGATGAAGCCATGAGAGTGATGATGTGATGAAGCAATGAGAGTGATGAAGTGATGAGGATAGCAATGAAGCAATGAGAGTGATGAATTGATGAGGTAAGCAATGAAGAAATTAGAGTGATGAAGCAAGCAATGAGAGTGATAAATTGATGAGGATAGCAATGAAGCAATGAGAGTGATGAAGTGATGAGGATAGTGATGAATTGATGAGGATAGGAATGAAGCAATGAGAGTGATGAAATGTTCCAACAAGGTTGGAGGATAAAACCAGGGGTGATTATTTGGAATGACATGTGGTTGAGCTGTTGAAGGCCTTTATATACTTTATTTGAAAAACCCATTGATTTTCAGGTAACTTTGACACGCCTGATGTGAAACAAGTGGGTTTTTTTGATTTTTAATGGGGGGTTTGAAATGGCGGATTTGGGTTGAAAACTGCCATTAAAAAATGGCAGGTTTGCTTAAATTTGATACACCCTATTGAAAACACTCAACATAGGGATTTTAACTCAAAAAACTCAACATAATGATGTTCAAAATGTGATAACCCTCTATATTACTAGAAGTACAAGATAATCATCAGAACTACATGTTGGACCAAACCCAAACGATGAAATGAAAGCCCAAATGATGAAATTAAAACCCAAATGAAGAAATGATATGATATCTATAAATTAAAATACAAATGCATTTTATCTTTGAGATGTTCAACTAAAACAGAAGCTTTTGTTGAAGTCAAAGAAGAAGGTTTTGCTACACTGGGTAGGATTGGAATCATATTGGCGTCAAGTAATAGATGAACCCAGTGGTTATTTTTAACAAAGCAAATAAAGATGGCATATGATGGTTCTTTTAAACCCATTTTGATATGAGTATAAGTACAACATGAAGTCAAGGAAATGAAACAAATTGGCCTTCCATAAGTTTCTGCTATTATTTGGCCCATATTTGATTTTTCAAGCAATTCTGAAGAGGGAATCTTTTCATTGATGTCTTTAAAATCAAGTCTTTTTTGAATATTTTCAAACTCATTGATACCCCCAAGTATCTTAGCATATCAACTCTTATATTTTCTCAATGTTCCTATCATTTCCCTTTGCACTTTAAACCATCCATTTTAATTGTACTCAAGTGACTTTTCAATGACTCTAAATCCACAATTCCCATTGCAACAGGATCCCAAAAATAACCCAAGAATTTTTTTAAGTTCTCAGATATTTGCTTGAGGTATTTCACTTTTGGTTCCTATGATTAAAACTCAATTATCCAACATTCTAATCACATCAATGAAATCAATACTCACCAAAGATGAGCTTCTTGTTGACTTCTCCAACTTTTCTTCTTCCTCATAAAACAATTTGGATTCCAAATGAAGAGAGCCTAATTCACTTTCAGCCTCCTCCTCTGAGCTATGAAATTCAGATTCTGATCCTGAATTGCACTATAAATATCATTTCCACATCAGTTCATTGAACTCTAAAAAATAACACTTCTCAAAATAAAATACTTAAAATTTTGGGTCTTTTTAGTGCCCTTCTAACCTGCCTTTCCCTCTTAAGTTCCTTTTCAATATGTTGAAATTTTTAAAGTTCACAACATGTGTCTTTCAATTTGGGTTGACCCCGGCTGGACCGTAAGAATTTTGGCTTGAGCCCTTGCTTAGCAACCAAAATGGTTGCATGCCTGACCAGCAATTTTAAAATCTGCACTTTAACTTCTTCAGATTTTTTCACAAGAATTTAACAGATCTTTTCAAAAAATTGAGATGATTCAATCACTGGATCAGTTTGAATCTTTCAAAAAGAAAAACATTCACTCATTAGTCAATCAATTGGGGAATAATTCAAGCCCTTCAAATAATCCAAAAATCTAACCATCCCACTTACTGAAGTGGAAATTTTATATTCTAACCTTCACTGAGGATGAAAATCCTCCGGCAAAATGGATCCTCTTGATGCTAGTATTTGACTTAAGATGTGGGAACAGGGAAAGCCCATTTTATGGTAATATAAATTTGTGCACAACTTGACATCATGATCATGCTTTAACTTCTCAAATTGTTCCAAAATGATGTTAATTGCCTCAATTGACAATTTATAACCTAAAGTTAAAAGTTCTTTTGGAAGAAAATATTCTAACTTCATTCAAGATTTGTTAAAAAAGGCATGCAATGATTTTATTTGGCTATCAATGGTTCCTTCCAGGTGCTTCCACAAATCCCAAATGTTCCCCAAAGATCCTGCAAGTAATTTCTTGAAATTATCATGGGCCCCTTCTACCCAAGATGTTGTTTTATTTCCAAAGTCAGTTTTGAAACAAGTCCGTACCATTACAAATTTCTGTTTGATAGGTAAAATTTCATTTTTGATATACTCAAGAACATCCTCATTGTTGTTCAAGAAAAACTTTATACAAGTTTCAAAATAAGAAATCCCAGCAGAGATGAACAGAAGAAGAAATAAATTGGCCTACTCTGAGTTCTCCATCATTGGCTTCTTCCTCCCCCTTGGTTTTAGAGCCCCCATATTTTGCCACAGGGACATAGAAATTTTCCACCCTTTGTCATCATTACTGAAGAAAACTTTGCAATTAGCGTGAATATTTTTAGACAAGTTCCAAGAGCAAAACTGTATGGGTGACTCAGGGAAAATCTCTTCAATGGCAAAAACAAGTGCTTTTTCATGGTCCATCACAAAGGCTTTGGGAAGCCTCTCTGGATCATAAACCAACTCCTTCAGTTCATTCACCACCCAAATTTAGAACTCAAACATTTATTTTTTTATAAGAACAAAAGCTTTTTGAAGAGTTTTCCTGATGGCAGTCCTTCCTACTGAATGAAATAGCAGGACTTTGTACCTATTCCTTTCATAAGTAAAATCCAAAAAAGCAATATGATGGTTGTTTTTAAAAAGTTTTATTGACTCAGGATGAGCCCAGAACAGGGCTGCTAAGTAACCCTCTCCATTGAATTTTGACCTGGAGACCCACTGTGTTTCTTGGAGAATTTCAAGTAGAGAATCCATAACACTTTTCCCCTTGAGTTCTGCTGCTTATACCTTGCTCTTAATGGTATAGATTGTTCTATCATCAATTTATTCTCCACCATCAATCTTTCTCAATTTCCTTTTGAGTTGAATTGTATTTATCCCATCTTTCATACCTTCCTTCAGTTGATCTAAGGCCACACCATAGATTCTCCTCAGTTGAGGATTCACTGAGGGTTTTGCAGATGGTTGATGATTGTGTTGGTTGTTTCTGATGGATAGGAGACACATGTGATCTGTTACTGTCCAACTTTCATGGATCATGAATTGAAACTCAACCTTCCTTGTGTGAGTTTTCCTTTTCCTTTCAGTGATCAATGGCCCTTTGTACGCTCCATATATGTTGTGTGATAGGTCTACATATTTGTCTCTCTTTGACTTGAATTTTTTGAGAGAATAGCCATGAATGGAAGCACATTTCTGAACAAAATTTTCAGCTTCTGCCATACTAGGAAAGACTCAGGAGGAGGTTCAAGAGTTTCTGGATCCCCATAGTTAAGTAGTTACATAGTTACAGCTGCCATTTTTACATTAGTATTTATCAAGCTAAATCAGTCTCAGTCAAATGGAATATGAAATGTGACCCACCAGATAGATTAAATTCCAGTTGTGAAACCTCTTTTTCCTCAATTGTAACCCTAGATGAGGATGCAATTGGGTCTTCCAATGTTTTATTTGCCTAATCCCTACCCAAATCCTGAGCTTCTGCAAAAGCTTTGTTAACAGCGCTAACAACTGAGCCCTTTAACACAGCCATTTTGAAACCCAGGGGGGCTTGGGATTGCCACTGTTCCAATAATGCAAAAAAAAACCTATTAAATTTATTCTTTAATAAATAAAATTATGCAACAGGTGATTATTGTGTATTCTCTTTTCTCTTTGCCAATAGGCCTAATTTTTCTTTCAGTTATTTTTGTGGTCCAATAGTCCTACAAGGTATCCAAAATCCCCAAATTTTGGTTGACAGCACTCAAATGTGGTCCATGGGTGAGGGAAGACATGCACAACCCCATTTATAACTTTCTCAACCCCTGGGGGGTTTTAAACTACTCCTTTCAAACCCCCCAGGGGGTGCGCAAGTTTTGAAAAAAATTTCTTTCAATCCATTGAATTGTGAACCTGCATTCACAACTCATATGGGTTTCAAATGGTGTTTCACACCCATTTGCAACCCAGGGTTGTGAATTTAAAACCACCCTAAATAAATGGATTTTTTGTTCCAAATTAGGTAGGGTCACCCACTGGAAAAACCACCCATTTCTCACTCCTCCATAAAGAAACCTGTCACCCAATGACTCCTAGCTCAACACATGTGTAGGTATGGGTTTTGGACCAAAAATTCAGCCAGAAAACAGGAATTATATGTTTTGCCACAACTCCTGCACACAGCTGCAGGACATCCAAACTTGCAGAAAGCCACAGAAAAGACCTGCAGGTCCTTCAGGAATCTTGTGCAACCTCCATTACCCACACACAGTTTGCTACAGACTGTGCTCTGGACCCCCATGCTTGCAGAAAGCCACTGCAGCAAATACCCAAACAGGCTGTGCATGTTGCCAACCAAATACCAGCCCTGCTGGTAGTTCCATGGTCTAAAACAAGCCCACAAGGCTTTTATGCAAATAATATTACCACTACAACAACAAGTAACCGCAGAAATGGCAGAAACAAGGCTGTAGGGAGCACCAGTCACCCCCCACAGCCTGGTTCCATGCCAAATGGGGCCAAATGAGTGCCACAATGTGGAGGGGAACCAATAAAAAACACAAAAAGTAACTAAAAATCAAGAAGATTTGGGGTTTCTCACCCCAAAAGAGCAATGCAAGGCTACAAGTTCCCCTGTAAACTGAGGCTGAAAGGAGTTTAAAGAACCAAGTAACAGTAACCAGTAGTGACTGTATCATTCTTAGACTGTACCCAGGGAATATTTAGTAGGCCTTATTTTTGCTAAACTACTCTCAGCTTCCCTGGTAGATTGCTTAACCCTTTTTTATATGAATTAAATCTGCATGGTGGCTTTTTAAAAGATGGGCCTGATTACCCATTCAATATCCTGTACATTAATGAATATGGCTAAAACAAAACCAAACACAAGATAAAAACCAAGATCATGGTCCCTTGACCTTGTGTCTAATCCCTTAGCCACATAGTACATGTGCTTGGTACAGAATTTTTTGGTTTAAGCCACCCCATGGGCTAATTTTGTGACATTTTTTAATTCCTTAGCCACATAGTACATGTGCTTGGTGCAGAAATGTTTGGTTTGAGCCACCCCATGGGCTGATTTTATGACATCAATAAGAGCATGGATACATTTAAAAGCACCCTTTAGGATGAAATGAGGCTTTCCATACTTCCATCATGTCTAGAGAAAGTCCATAAAAACTCATGTACAGTCTCCTGTCCTCAGTGTAGTCTTGGGTCAACCATTTTGAGCTGTAAAAGGACCTGTAGCAAGAGGGGACCCAAAATTTATAAATAAAGGCCCTCCTCACAGCCATTTGCAGACAATCCATCTGGTAATATATTCATAATATCATCAATTTTTTTCCTCAGCCATCAAACCCTTATTAGAAAACAGGTGTGTGATCTTTGACACCATCTGATTACTATTTCTTAGAAGAAAATTGAATTTTTACCACTTTTAAGGCCAATTGTCACCAAATCTTTCAGTTTTAAACCAGTCACCAACTTCCAGCAAACTTAAACCCAGAATTTTGGCCTGTCCATCAACAATAAGTCCATATTTTGACCTATTAAGTAATCCCACCAATCAAATTCTCCCCATGAAGGTTTAATTAGTAAGCCTACCCCAAGGAAATTATAAATAACCTTCTTGAAAGGAGTCCTTGAAGTAAGAACCAGGCAGAAAAATTGCATTCCTTTGTCTCAACCAGAAAAATACTGTGTTCTGGAGGGCTCAACAACACCAATAAGCTGTTGGCCCCTCTGTTAAAATCTATTTCTATAAATATATAAATGAATTTAAACCTTATTTCCAAAGTATATCCTTGGCTCTTTACCCAATGATCAATCCAGTTATTTTATCACCACTAGTAGCTAGAAGCATTTGGGTCCTTGAAATTTAGTAGGCTTACAAATTCCCTGTATTGAGAGGACCTTGTAAGCAGGACCTAAGGCATCTTCCTCTTTGGAAATAGAAATTTCTGAGACACAAATTAATACTGAGGATCCCAAAGAGATTTCACACTTTTCTATAGTTGATAATAAAAACCAATATGAGCTCTTTGGAACCAAAATGTGTCCCTTGGAAGAATTTTTACCCCTTAAACTAGTCCCTATAAAGAGATGATTGAGGCTGAAGAAAAATTTAAAATTCACTTTTATGATGAAACTGGGCTCATTTTACAAACAAATACATCAATAAAAGTCTCTAGAGAATCTCTGGTAATTTCCTTGGAAGTAGGATAGGGCATTGTCCACCACAACTGGCTGGGTATACCTGGGTGCCATGATAATACCCCAAAAGATATAAATAAAAGACCTTTATCCAGAAAATTATCCCAGTCATTTATTCATTCATGGAAGGCCCTAACTAAATTCATGCCAAATGGTATGGTTTCCCACCCCAGGAAGGTGTGTAAACCTTAAAAAGATGTGGTAAAGGAAAAAGGGAGGAGTTTAGAATTTAATTTTTGTGAGAACTTTTTAAGGTTTAAAGGAGTTCCTGGGGTGATTACACACATTTTGAGGGTTTTTTGGGTGGCCCAAGACCTGTAAACATTAATTGGGGCCTTGAAGGGCTAATATAAGACCTCCAGACGCCCTGTGGGTTCTGTCTGGGGTAGAATTTTTTTGAGAATTTAAATTTGGACACCAATTGAGTAAACATAATATTTAAAAATTTAATAAAACTCAATTTTTCAAATACAATTCAAATCTGAAATCAGATTTGTTTAAGAAAAATTCATCCCATGTAAGAAACATAAGAAAAAGATCCACTTTTTTTACACAAAACGGGATATTTTGAGTCAAATTGAAATACCTATGTGCCAAAAATGAAAAACCTTAAACATATGCTAAATGTACTATCTGGTGTTGGGAATTAAAAAATTTTTAAATATTCAAACAACAATTTGATCCAGTACATAACTGATTATAAAATATATGAAAAACAGATTTCAAGAAAATTCAATATTTCTGATTGAATGTAAATACCTTTTTACCAAACATGATAAAAAAATAGAAAAACTCTACATACATCTATTTCATGAGGAGAATTTAAATATGCTGAAATATTCCAAAAAAAGCTTTTACAAGTACAAAAAAAACCATCAAATATCAAAAATTGATTTATTTGAAGAGGAATGTATATTTTGAGTGGGATTTAAGTACCTTATAGAAAACTTGAAAAGGCCCAAGAAAAAATTATAATTATACCTATTTTATGAAGAGAATTAAAATCTTTTGAAAAATTCCAACAAAGCATTCACTGAGCAACATAATGTTAATGATAAAATCAAAAACTGATTTTTTTGAATAAAAATTGATATTTCTTATGCAATGGAGGTATATTTTTACAAAAAATAAAAAAAAAGGGAAGATGGAAAATAGAGATATTTAATGAGAGGAATTAAAATATTATTAAAAATTCAAAAAGAAACTGCATCAAGTGCAAGAATAATGAAAGAAGCATCAATTTTGATATCTCTTTTGTTATTTTTTCACTTGATGGAGTTTCTTTGGAACAATTCAATAATGTTTGAGCTCCTCTCATTACATAGATGTATTTATAATTTTTTTATTTATGATAGAAATATATTTACATCCAATCAGAAGTATTGACTTCTTTTCAAACAAATCAATTTTGGATTTTATCACCATCATTATTATGTTACTCAATGAATTATTTGTTGAAATGTTTCAAAATATTCTTATTATCCTCATAAAATAGGTCAATTTAGAACTTTTTCTTGGTTCTTTCCAAGTTTTGTATGAGTTATTTTTATCCCAATCAAAATATTTATTCCAATTGATAGAGACCAATTTTTGATTTTTGATTTTTTATTTTTGATTTTTAGGTTGTTTTTTTTGTACTTCCTGAAGCTTTTTTTGTAATATTTGAGAATATTTAAATTATCCTCATGACACACATATATATTTAGCAAATCTCTTTTCTTTTTGTTTTTTTCTACAAATTTATTTACAATCCATCAGAAATATTTAATTTTCTTCAATGGAATCTGTTTTTTATAGTTTCAATTTTTTGTGTAGTGGATGATATTTTTATTTTTATATTTCAAAATATTTTAATTAACAACACCTAATAGGTATATTTAACATTTTTTTTATGTTTGTTACCTAGGTTTCTGAACCTCACTTCAAATATTCCATAATGTTTAAACAAAATGGATTTTTATCATTTTTCTTATATTTCTTACATTGGATGAAGTTTTTTTTAAAAAAAAAAAAAGAAAATCTGAGGTCAAATTTTAATTCCTTGCCAAAAATTGACATTTATTTCATTTTCAAATATTAAATTTACTTAATTGGTGTCCATATTTGAGTTCTCCAAAAAATTCTACTCCAGGCAGACCCCATAGGGGGTGTGGAGGCCTTACATTAGCATAGGCTTTTGGGGGCCCAACATGACATCAAAAGGTGTGTTCTCCCACCCCAGGCACTCCTTCAAAACTTAAAAATTCTTCATGCCTTCCTGGTTTGGGAAATCAACCCAGGTATCATGAATATAGTAATTTATCTATCTATCTATCTCTACTATATACTAAAAATATTGGGTTCTGCACCCTTGGTAAACATGGGCATTGTTTGCCTTGTTCCTGCATTCTCCATTCAACTTGCCAACTGCAAGGATGCAAACTGTTCATCTGAAAGTCATTTTTTTTTCAATGTTTTTTTTTGAGTGTCCGCTTTTTTTTCCTCCATGTGAATATATGTCTATCTGCTTTTTGAATGTGATGTTTTTTTTAAGGTGTTGGCTTTTTTTCACTCCATGTGAATATATCTCAATTTCTTTTTTTTTTGGAATGTAACTTATTTTTTTTCTGACTGTCTGCTTTTTTTCCCTCCATGTAAATATATGCTTAAGAATATGCTGTTTGAATAAATGTATTTTTTCCAGATTTCAGATTTTTTTCACTCCATGTCAATAGAAATATTTCTGCATGTATGTACTTATATTTAAGGTTGCTTACACCTCTTTACAGGGGATGTAACCAACAGGAACACCTTCAGTGTCATATCAAGGAGCTGCAAGGTATGTAACAGACAACAGTGTAACAGGGAGGATGTAAAGAGGGAGAACACCTTCAGTGCAATGTCAAGGAGGTGCAAGATATTTTACAGACAACAGTGTAACAGGGGGATGTAACCAAGGAGATCACCTTCAGTCTAACTTCTACATAAATACCACCTGCTTTTGCATTTCCTAATCTTGAAACACCACAAGCTACATTTTTTATATCCTTGATTCCTCTGCATAAAACAACCATGAGTCATTTTCAAAATCTACATAGAAGAAACTCTTCAGTTTCTTTCAAGGTTCTTCAAAATGAATCACACCTCTTACATACTCATGAAATTATTCAAAATTCTCATTAAGATCACTTGAGAAGTCCAACCACATATGATCATCCTGATCTTAATCATCAATTATTTCTCAACCCCCAACTCCACTATTCTTTTTCCAATTGTGCTCACTATAGAAGTTTGATACCCAATCACAGTTCCATAAATTCTCAGCAATTGATACATGATCCATCTCATCAGTTGAATGGCCAACCTGTTCCATACAAAATCCAGATAAAGTAACACAGGTTCAAAAATCAAAACCCATGAATGGAATATTTGGATTGAAAATGGGAAGAAAACATTTTATAGTACTCCAGAAGATATTTCTTCCTCATTCTAACATCTTGGTAATTCCTTACCATTATCACCAACAAAGGACATCTGAATAAATTGGCATGATTTTTTGTGCAGAGCTACTTGATCAATTCACACAGCCAAAACAATTTCGACCAATTAAAAGACACATGATACCTCTCCCATGTGGTACTCCAAAAATGAAAGAATCTTACATCAATGATGGCAAATGCAAGGAGAAATACCCCAAAGCCTTCTATCCTGAAAAAATTGTGGGTAAAAGCAGTTTTCCAACAGATACAATATGTCAGAATTTACCTACCATTCCACTGAGCAGGAATCATAAAAAGTTCCTCATTGATAATTCATGGGCTTTTCCTTAAAATCCTTAACTTTTGGAAAAGAACCAATGCCACATAAGTGTGAAAATATGTGAAGGTATCTTGGCTTTTCAATACATCTACAAATACATTTTTAAGGGCCATGATTGTGTTAATGGTGATGTTGGTTCAGATTTGGATGAAATAGAATATTTTAGGGATTCAAGAGGGTAAGCTCCTTCATAGGCATTTTTGGGAGTTATTTCATTCAAATTTTTTTCTATCCAGCATTCATTTTCATTAAAAACATTTATTCCAAATATATAAGACACCAGAATGGAACTACCATTTCACTGAGGAAGAATCCTACAAAATTTGACATTGATAATTGCTTTGGGGTTCCTTACAATCCTTAAATTCTGGGAAAGTACCAATTCCACTTAAATGCAGAGATATATGCAGGTATCTTTGTTTTTAAATACCTCCAAAAATGAATTTATAAGGGCTATGATATCCATAAATTTGATGTTGGTTCTAATTTGGATTATATTGACTAATTTAGGGATTCAAGGTGGGTAGGTGTTCCAGAGACATGTTGAAGAGGTTTTTCTTTGAAATCTTTTGCTACTTCACCTTCTTTTTTAAGGCTTTATATTCATCTTCTTTTCCAAATACAGTTTTTTTTTGAACCAGATGAAGCCCTGGATGAATTTTGTCAAATATCCACACAAGGAAAAAATATTCTTACACAATATTCCAAAATAAATTCAATTGATTGTTTTGCAAGGACAATGAAATATTCAGACTTTGAATAATAATTCACATTCCATCCACTCAGAAAAGATTGCAGGCATTTTAATATTGATTATTGGATAAGGAGCATTTATACTGTTCATCTTGCAGATTCAAAAACATAGTTTGTAATATTTTTTTGAATAATTCTGTTTATGCTACATCATTTGATAACCTAAAGCAAGTAATGTAATTTCTTATGAAGCTTCAGATTAATCTTTGTGCAAGTGTTTACTTGAGGAAGAAAATCATTTATGAATAAAAATTCAAGAAGCTGGTGTGTAGATTCACCCTTTTGAGATAAGAAATTTGTTTGATATTGGCACTCTGCCAGCCAGAAATCCACCTTTTCCCATGTAATTCTTGCATCAATTTCATGGCGGGAGCTTTGATTCATTCTTGGATCATGTATCATAGGGTCCTCATTATGTTTCAAAATCATGGAGCATCACTTTGAAAAGCCTTTCCTGATTTGCTAAAATTTGATCAAACAGTAGAGGTTACAAAAATAATCAGGAAATGGATTTTGGTTTAAGATGAGGTTTTGAATTCTATCACCCACTGAAATCACATACCAAGATTTTATTACTTGCTTATCTGTTGGAATAATTGAACAATTTTGTATGTAATTATTTTTTCAATCCATTCCCCTAATTTCACCCTTGATTAAAATTATTTATTACTTAAAAAATATCACATCTGTTCATGTTGATTCTTTTTTATTCAATCAATCCCCAAATTTAGGGGCAAAAGACTATTCTATAAATATAAAAAGATTGAAAAACTTCCCACACCTCACCCAGCATCAATGTCCTTGGTTTTTTTTCATTTGTTGATGTTGTTGTATATGCACCTCTTGCATTGACACTGGGAAAATTCAATACTGCACTGGGCAAAGCTCATATGGCACCAGGAAAATGCCATGCCTCCCCCAATTTGGGGGCAATTATACACTAGTTTACTATAATCAAAACAATGGTTCCTTTTTGGCATGATTTTAGCAATGCAATTTACAAACTCACACTTTTTTTGAGACATGGTGTGGATTTAGTAATATTTTTTTTTGGCGGGAATTTAGCCTGGCCCTTCATGAATAGCATATATCATCAGATTTTTGTGGTAGACCAAACCTGTCCTATAGCCATCAGACTCACTTTTGTACTATAACAACAGCTCAAACCCTCAAATAAACCTCAGAAGTGGATTCTAAATCCAAAATGACCTATAGTCACTGAGCCAAAGTACCACCCTACCTCTCATGGATTAGAAGATACATCCCAAGAAACCTTCAACTGTGGCAAACTCATACCAAACCAGGTGTCACATCTCTGTGGAAGACATAAGGCATACCTTGAAAACCCTCAAGTACATACCAGTGGAAGCTTACCCTCAACACCAGGACCATACACCAACCCTCTCACCTCAGTCAGAATACAGCAATACACATGAAGGAGGCAGTGCAACAAGTCAGATCCTGTCACCTCACCCAGAATACAGAAATACAGATCCAGGAGGCAGTGCAACAAGTCAGATCCTTTCACCTCATCAGCATAAAGAAATACAGATGCAAGAGGCAGTGCAGTCAGTCAGATCCTGTCACCTCATCCAGAATACAGCAATCCAGACACAGGAGGCAGTACAACATGTCAGATCTGGTCACCTGAACCAAACAAACATGCAAATAAACATACAAGAGGCTGTGCAGAAGTGTACAGGAGCAACATATGCAGGAGGAAGTCAAACCAGTCTCAAGTAGAACCAAACAAACATGCAACAAATACACATACAAGAGGCAGTGCAGAAGTAATACAGGAAAAATATACATACAAGAGGCTGTGCAGAAGTTTACAGGAGCAATATATGCAGGAGGAAGTCAAACCAGTCTCAAGTAGAACCAAACAAACATGCAAAAAATACACATACAAGAGGCTGTGCAGGAGAAATACAGGAACAATACACATACAGGAGTCTAAGCAGAAGTATACAGGAGCAATATATGCAGTAGGTAGTGGAACCAGGCTTAGCCAGAACCAAAAAAACCACCAGTATTCCACAACAATACATGTAGGTAGAATCAAGTAGCACTGAACAAACTACCAGTACAGCACAGCAATATATCTTATCTGCACTACACAACAATTTATGCAAGCCTGTGCATGCATGAAACCCCTGTACAAGCTTTTTCCAACCAGCAGAAATGCCTCATGTAACTGTATCTCACTGTTCCTCACCAGAACAGGGAGAACCCTCAGGGGAAGCCTTGAGCACCCCTGGGGGAAGGATTTGTCTATTTAAGGAGGGCCTCTCTGCCCTATCCAAGTTGTATCCTCATACCATCTGGCTCATGCCACCTGGCTCATCCCATCTCATACCATCCCATCTCACACATCAACCACCTATCAGGCCCTCTTGGCCCATCCATCTGTGGTACCTACCCAGATAAAATATTATTAGTAAACCAATTATAAGGAAACAAGAAATCAGAGACCAAGTTATAACCACCCATCAGGTGCTTGAATAAGGGTTCTTCTGTGACCTGAATATTCAGCACCAAATTAAAGAAGAACCACCCATCAATCAATAAATAACCCTTAGAAAGAAAGAGAGCACATCAAAAAGCAACTAGCAACCTTTCCTCTACCCACCCCCCTGGGGGTAAACCCATCCTTGGGTCCTCTCCTGAACCATCCCTTTGATAAACCCTTGAACCCTTTAATATTGGGATATTGGTCAAGATCAAATATATCTGATCAATAAATAACCAATAATCCAATACATCTGGTCTTTTCTTCAACAAAACCCACCAATAACAGTTAATAATTAATCTAGGTCTGGTCTGAGACCTATTTTAAGTCTCAAAGAAACCAGCCATTAATTTAAATAAATTATTGTGCAGACTTACTATAGTACTAGAAGGGAAAGCAATTCAAAACCACTCTTATTATATACTAGTACTCCAAAGGAGTAGAATTAATCCTAAATTCCCCTTCAAGGACTGCCAGCAAGCTATTTGCTACTTAATTTATATAATCCCACAGGAGTCTCTACATTGTCTTTTCACCACATTCAAAATCTTATTAGCTTCATTAGAGAGTGATTTGGGGGACTTTCTGATTGTTAGTAGCAATTTCTGTGTTCAAATATTCCATAATCTACAAAATCCACCAACCAGGAACCAATTCCATACTTATTCCAAGTTCAAGATTCATCCTGATACCACCCTTCTGCCCGGATCTTGGAACCTTGCAACAATTAAGTGATCCTGGAATCATCATCCCAAGGTATTATTACCCAACACAAGGTTACTTAACTACTACTTATTTGAGGACCCTTTTTAAGAACCAGGTACTAAAAAGGCAAACCCATTTTCTCAAGGAAAATTCTAGAGCATCGTAGTGGCCCAAAAAATCCAAACAGGCCAAGGCCCCTCTGTTTAAAAACTCACCTTTTATCATTACCAATCAGTTTTATCTTAACTTCCTTGGTTTACCTCTAGGACTACTGTAACCAGTATCCACTTTTTTCTAACTTCCATCACCTCTGGTAGCTAGAAGGAGTTAGGTCCTTGGCGTCTAGTAGGCTAGCATTCATGGGCATGATGAGATCAAAACATACAGCGGTTATCTGGAGGAGATGGGAAGATAAGCATGACAATGATGATCAGATGAGGAAAGAAGCATCAAAAGATGATAGGGAGATGAGGATCTGAACGAGGGTAGGAGGATGATTGACAAGCACTCCGGTGAATAGGGTGAAAGGAATCTGAGCAGCCATCAGATTGAGGCACAACGGGGTGGGTGGTATGGATAAAAATCTTGGCTGTGGTGGATTTCTGTCGATTTGAGCACCGTCGAGCGCCATCGAGCGTCCGTACAAGGGGGAGGGTGGTCAAATCGACCCAACCCTTCTTGATAAGGCCGCTGATGTAGACGAGAGGGTGGATGCCAGTCCCCAGGAAACCATCGAGGGACATAACTTGAATCGATCTAGACATGATGAGGACTGAAGGTCAAGTGAGTCACCATCTCATCCTATCCGACCCTGATTGGGTTAATCAGCCCGTCCACTGATCCTGATCCTGATCCATCCTTAGAAAATCACTTGCAAGGCGGCCATCGCTTGGGCAGCTGGCGAACCATTGAAGATCGAGGAGGTCCAAGTCGAGCCACCCCGGGCGGATGAGGTTCGGATCAAAGTGAAGTGACCCTTATTGATGATGATTTGACTCCTTTCCTCGTCATCCCACTCTCGTGAATCTGACGACCTTAACCTATTTGATCTATCCGACTTACTGTTCTCTCAGATACTTTACACCGGCATATGTCATACAGTTGAGCACTTTGTCATTTCTGCTTGATAAAAATCAAACTCAGGCTACTTGAGGGACCCGATTCGATCCGGCAGGATGCGAGATGAACCGCTGGATTTTATTTTACTCAGGACCATTATACCTTGTCAGGTGATGATCCAGAAGGTGATTTCCCTTCCATCTTGGGTCATGAGGGTGGTGGCGTAGTCGAGAGTATCGGGTCGGGGGTCACTGATGTCAAGCCCGGTGATGTAAGTCCGATCGCAGTCCACCCATGAGCCACCGGAGAGATGCTTAGACAAGTGAATTGACTTGTGGTTGTGTTTTTTTTTAAAAAAACAAATATTTCCGTCCACCACGATCGTATTGATCGTTTAGCACGTCATACCTCTGTATACGGCCGAATGCAGGGAATGTAAGTAGGTCTGCATCTCGACAGCAGTGGCAAGTATATCTTACTCGAGCTATATTTAGACCAAGTATTTCTTCCAACGACTGTCCGGGGTTCATTGACCATGGATCGTTTCAAAATCCAGGTAAATTCTGCAAGTCGGGCAAAACCAATGTATGTAGATCTCACTTGGATAGAATATCGGAACAAAATCAAGCCTATGGTGTTGCTGTCATGATTTCAAGCTGATCATTCGGTTCTTTCGCTCTGCCTACCATCGTCGATCGGATTTAGTTATGCGGTAGAGTTCGAGAAACGCAAGGCAAAGGATTGATGCCCGATGGTACTGTTCGGTTTTACTGCAGAGGCCAGCCCATCAAGCATTTTATGGGCTGTAGCACCTTCAGCCAATATACCGTCGTCTCCAAGTTTAGCGTGGTTAAAGTGGTGGTCAGTTTTTACTGCCAGTTTTCTTTGATCGCTACATTTTCTGAATAATTTACGTCCCTCAACTTTTCAATGCGAAGCTAATGGCAGTCACAAAATTTTTCATTGGACCTAGGACGAAGCCCCGTTAGAAAAAGTCTGTTTATTGGGATGCGGTATCACTACTGGATTCGGAGCGGCAACCAAGACGGCTAATGTGACACCAGACTCCGTAGTTGCCATCTTTGGCATTGGCTGTGTCGGATTAGCAGTCATTCAAGGTTGTGCGGCACGAAAGTGCAAATCGATTGTCGCTATCGACGTCAACCCTGCCAAAGAATCCTGGGCAAGAAAGATGGGTGCACACGAATTCGTTAATCCTACCGAGGTTGAAAATCTTGCACAGGTCCTCACCACTAAATACAGTGATGGGGGATTTGATTACACTTTGTGAGTTGTTTTTGTCTCCCTGTTGTCCGTTAAACACCCTCCCCCGACAAACCTGTTTTTTTTTTTACGTTTCAAAAGTGATTGCACTGGAAATGTGAATGTGATGAGGACTGCGCTCGAGGTCTGCCACAAAGGTAGATGCTGAATCCAACCCATTCCGGTAGATGATCTCGAGTTACTAAAGTTATAGTCTTTATGGATTCTAACCAGGGTGGGGCGTAAGTACCATCATCGGTGTAGCAGCGGCTGGAAAAGAAATTTCGACCAGACCTTTCCAATTGGTTACCGGTAGAAAATGGCAGGGCAGTGCCTTTGGTGGCGTCAAAGGTCGCACAGAGTAAATAGCAAATTATTTTGCCATGGCGTTCAAGAAGGGGTTGAATTTTTCAATTGGGTTTTGATCTCAACTGACCTCGGAGACTCATGATCAATTTTTTTATTTGTTCTCAATTGGGCGGAAATGACATTCAACTCCAAGGATCCCAGGTCTTGTGGATGACTACTTGAAAGGCGTACTATCGGTGGATGATTACGTTACGCACCACGTGAGTCGAAAGTTAATTTGATAGATTTCAAGATGAAGAAAATAGAAACAAAGGCCGAGAAACTTTCCCGCCCACTTATCACCCTATTGCTTGACAACCGCAGCGGGAGTTGAGGACCATCAATGAAGGCTTCCAAGACATGAAAGACGGAAACTGTATCAGATGCGTCGTTGATATGTGGGAAAATTAATCGACACCACTCGACATTGAGCGTTTGGAGTTTCTCTTCCTCAAGAAAGGAGAAAAAAGTAGAGGCCCACCAGCTCGATCTACATCAAATCGTACAATGCTCGTATTATAGACCTAAACTGGTCACAAACTTACATGAATAGTTAGCCCATACTTAGTTAGCCCCTATTATTAGGTATTCTCCTACTACCTCAAATGAAGGCAAAACGACAAGATATTTGATCGCGGGGTAGATAGGAACTGAAATCGGTCACGCTGAAGCAAGCGGTTCAAAATCAACCTCGAGTATCATGATAATATTTGTAAACCGACATAGTGATGCAATGCATTTCACAGATTTATTTGTACCCGGCACGATTTCAAAGTCGATAGGTTCTGAGACTAATAGTTTCCAGAGCCTGAGCAAGAAGTGGCTCCGGCTAATCTGATCAAAAACACTCGGAAGGTTAATGTTCGATTCAACGCTTCATGCCCCCCGCTCCACGTGCGAAATCTGACCATATTGGCAGGGGCGCACGCGACGTCGGCCAAGAACCAGTCAAGTCGAGTTTCGTCGCTCCGAGTAAACTGGCACCGCTCTTTTTTATTCATTTTTTTTAAAAAAAATTCTGGGACTCGTGATGCTTCCTCACAAAAAAAAAAGGGGGGGCGGAAGGAAATGGGAAGAGTTGGCTTGGTAGAAAGCGGAGCGGGGCTGAAGAGTACGTTGAGAAAAGCGGATAGATCGATAGCGGTTGAAGGTGAGAAGATACAGCTAGGTGGTGCCAAGTGGCCCATCGAGCTGCTCTCTGATCAGCACCACCACCATCAAAACTTGTGTAGAGCACTGCACAGAAAGCTCGTTGTATGTACCACGTCCCTTCCCGGTAGAACTTAATGACTCAAGTTTGAAGTATGATTATTTTATCTTCATTTCTTAACACTTGCCCAAGGAGTAGATATTTGAGATATCTGGAAGTATTGACGGAAAATTAAACGTTTAATTAAATCATGGGTTTCTTGAAGCAAAAAAAAGGGGGTATTATTCTCTTTGTGCCCTCAATCCTCAAATTGATGGGGCATCAATGTTACCATATGACTAAGGCGCACAGTTTTCTTATTTATTTGTTTGTTATTATTATTATTTTTTGGAGGGGGGTAATTGGGATGTGGAAGGCTGAGCGTTTGGTTTTGGAAGGTTGCCTAGATGATCTGTGGTCATTTCTTTGGAGGATTTTTGAGTACCCAAAAATTCAACTAAAAAAAAAAAAAAAAAAACAATGAAAGTGAGTAAAGTTGAAATGAAAACTAATCAAAAATGGAATAAAAAAGAATAAAAGGGAGCAAGTATTGGGGAAGAAATGATATATTTGAACCAAGACAAAAAAAATCCAGAGAGTCCCAAGCCTTTGGTCAACCCAACCCATCAATTAGGTAGGAAGGAACTATGGATTGATATGTTTGATTTTCTTTCAATCAACTTAAGCTCATCTTCCAATGATAGTTTTTGAGGGATTGGATAAGTTTAAGAACTGAGAGGATGGATGGTACTTAACATTGCACCATGATTGGGGCTGGCATATGATTCAAGTGGGTGCTGAAAGTTACAGGGTTTTGATCCTTTGCAGTCCATTGATGGATTTCTGGAGTTCAGAAAGAGGCCAACCTAGGCCAGGAACCCAGGATTGAAATGTCCATACACATAAAAACAGGTAGTAGCTTAAAGTTATAAAATTTAAATCATCAAGAAGAGAGGATAGAGTGTGATGAGTCCTCATGTGAGAAGAATCAAATGAAGTTGAAACAAATTTCTTCCATTGAGCCCCCATGTGGTCAAAACTTTTATTTTATTTCATGGAATATTCAGGAAGGTACATCTCCATTCAGATGCAAGTGATTTTGATGATATTTCCAATGATCATTGATTCATAGTTAAAAAATTTTTACTCAATCTTAAATTAATAAAACCAATCAACAAGGTAGGTAACAGGTTCAAATTCAGCTAAAAAAAAAGTGAGTGGGGATGAGTAAATTACAAGCACTTGTGTCCTCCTCTTCTTTTCTCATTGATGGGAGGGAAATACTCACTTACCATAAAAGTTTTTAGGTGCATATTCTTCCTCTCATCTATAGGGGAAAAAAATAGGGGAATGTAATTTATTAAAAAACATTCATAACCATAATTCATGGTAAAAAGGATTAGGAGGAACATGGAATTGAAAATGATGATTTGTTCTATAGTACATAAACATTTTGATTGAATTCAAAAAGATCCTTCATGTTTACATCAATTTCCCACAGAGAGGAATCCCTACCACTAGACCTTTCTGGTCAGTCTACCCTATGCTTACAGAAAGAAAATTGACTGGGAGACCAATCAAGAACAATCTATTATTTTGAAGTTCAAAATAAATTTATGATTTAAGAATCAGAATTGATGATGAGCCTGATTTATATAAAATTTCCAACTGCATCCAGGGCCTTTTCATGAATATCCAAAATTGATCCTTCAATTTTTGACATTACAGATGGGATGTTTATCATGAATTAGCCATTTTAAATACATATTTATTTACTCATCACCACTCAGAACTAAACAAAATCTATGAACAGATGGTGTTTGATAACCCTGAAAATCCAAAAATTCTACTCAAATTCTAAAATCACTCAAACTAAATATTTCAAGAAAATCTCAAAAAATAAAACATAAAAATAAAAAAAAGACTTGAGAATATTGAACCCAGAAAAATTATTGGTTGATGATTCCCAAGCTCATCAATTCATTTTTAAGACCATAAGAAATTTTCAGAATCTAAATTTTTTTTTGAAAATTTTCCTTTTTTGATTAAAAGATAACTGGCAGAATTTGAAACTTAGAATCCATCTGATAAATCTTTAGAACCTTTAGGGATGCAAATAATTTGATATGATTTCAATTTTCCAACAATCTGAATTTGACTAGATTCATAAAAGTTGTGAAATCAGTTGAAGTTCACTTGGGATCTAGATATCAATCATGATCAAAATACTCTTTTCATTCAATTGGGTAAATTAAAAAGTTTTTTTGAATCTTGATATAATTGATGTTTACCCTTAAAAAACAATGATCACTTGATTACAAGTGACATAACTGAGGACAAAGGGTCCCTTTGTGTCCTGGTATGTCACTTGTCATCAGGAAATCTGTTTTTTCATGGTGGGTTTTGGTTCTATTGGCCACCTTGTACATTAACAGTTTTCAAGCATTCACTCAAAAAAAATATTTTTTCTACAAGATGATTTTTCTAGTATTTTTTTCTTTATCAGTATTGGTAAATACAAGCCTTATTTAAATTGAATTTCATTTAGATATAAGATGCAAAATAGAAATCAATTCAAACAAAAACAGAGGCATGTTGGAATCAAAATTCAATAGGTAAAAATTGGAATTGAATTAAAATTGGGTGAATCAAAAGTTATTTGGAAATCAATTATCTCAGATTTAATCCTGATATGATCATTTTATATTGGTATTGAATTGAGATTAAATTTCAATCATCAAAGAACAGGATTTTACTTGTATTTTTTGATGTTGTTTCCAATCTTGAATTAAACTTGATTCAATTTCTTGCATCCAATCCAAAGTTAAAATTTGGAAGAACATGCTAGAATGCGCTTGAAATTTCCCCCTGGTGATTCCTTTTTTCCAAATGATCAGAAAATTTCCCTATTGACAATCTATCCTTTGTTTCATCCTTGGCCTATCAATCAGTACTCATCATTTGATCTGATTTGGTTATTATCTTCCATCCCTCCATTTGTTTTCTTTCCTTTGTGTATTGAAACTCATCATATTCAAACAACCCACAATCAGTATTGCTTAACTCCAAATATTCTCTATATTCCTGTTGTCTTGAATCACTTCTCTCATATCCCTTCATTTATTCCTTCTATTCTCCATTTTTTCTTAGCTTAGTACTGTTGATATTTGATACATTCATCCTGATCTTACCATCATCCATAAATCAATCCTACCACCTCCCTCTTTACTCATTTTATTTCATCCTCACCTCACCAACTTCTCCTCCTCTCTGAGATCAATTCCTGATCCCTTCTCATCTCATTCCAAATCCCATCACCATTCTCAATCCAAATCTCCACCACCAGCTTATCAATCAATTGAATTTAAGATGCAATTTTAAGAATCACTCAAAACCATTGAACCCACACCCAGTTATATTTTTGGGCACAAAAGTTTGGATGGATCCTATCTCACAATGGTTGATTCAGTCCAATAATTAAAAAACTAAAAGAAGCAGATCACCAGGAGGAATATTACTCAATTCATCAAATTTTCAATCAAGTTCACAAGGAGAATTTCCATTGTCATTTTTTACTTTCCCCCCTCAAACTCATCCTTCAATTCATCATCCATCCCTAAAATTTGAACCCATCATCCTCACCATCTTTTTCATCATCAACCCTCAAACTGGATCATAAATCCATAGTCTGGTCCATCATAGAAGAATCCTCAGCATCTCCAGAGCCTTGAAACCTTGGAAAATTCCAACCAATTCACATAAATACTTTGAATCATCCAAACCTATCCATCCATAATTTAATCAATAAAATCTGTCAGAGTTCTTGGAACCTCAAAGAATTCTACCCACCCAAACCAGCATTAGAACCTAATTCAAAAATCATCTCCTTTGGTCAAAAATTCTTCTTGAAAGAAAGATGCAGATGGAACAGGCACTACTGCTCATAGGAATCAAGGATTATTCATTTATATTTAAATCATAAGAGGGGAGGAAATACAGGAGATAATTTTTAGAATGGCAAGAGAATTCCAGGAGAGGTTTTTTGAGGAAGGATTTGTTAAATACTATAAGAGTAAAAGAAAGAAGGGGAAATTCAATATGATTCTAGCAGTTTGGGTGAAGGTGTTCATGGGCTGAGATGATACCTACTGGATGAGAGACTAGAAAGTAAGGAGTAGTATACTAATTCCTTGGGGGGAATCAGACCAAGAGGGGGAGAGGGGCCAGTGTATGTGGGGATTGGTGAGGAGGCCTTGAGGGATGGTTGATCCAGTAGGAGAGGAGAGTTCTCAGTGGTTTTTAATACTATCCAGTGGGCTTGAGATTATATTTGAGATCCAGTAGTAGTGGGCTTTCCCATGATGTGATGGATGAGTATTGGATGATCTGTAAGTTGTGGGAAAGTTGGATATTTCAAATGTACCTGTACATGGAAGAAGACAGTGAGAGTGTAAATAATGAACCATACAGAGAGAGGAAGCCTGGGAAGATTGACTGGAGCACATGACACAGTGGAAAAGTGTATGTACAGTGGCTAGACAAAAGTTGTTGGACCGTTTTTCAAAGCAACCACACCCAGGTACTTCAAACAATGTAGATGAAGCCCAGGGTGTCCCAATCTTTTCTGTTGACCAACCCATCTTTAGGCTCCCACTCCATCTGACCCATTGCCACATTGCCAATGACTCAGTTATTTGATTTAAATGTCAGACTACTCAATCAATTCAAAAATCAAAGATGGTCAGTCATTTTTTTTTGAAATATCACTCTTCATCTTCCATTCTTATTTATGAGTTCTTTTTTGGATATTTAGTCTTCATTGGGCAATTGGATGTTTCAGAAGATCAAGGTGGTCAAACAATCGGACAAGGGTAGAATTTTGATGGCCCAAATCAATTTTAGAGCAATTGAAATCAGACCAACTCAAATTTAACCTCAGACCAATATAAACTTAAACATCTCAAGGCACCTCAAAGCTGCAAAAGAGCACAAGACTTAAGCAATAAAACCATCACATTCTCACAGAGCTTGAATAAGGACTTCCAACCAACCTATCTTGAAATTATCACCATAATCTTACCAAGCCACTGAAAAGTCAACATCAATCAAAACTGGGTTTAAATTTCTTTAGGAACTCTCAACATTGATTTTTTTTTCATGAAAATGATTCCTTGTGATCCTCTCTAAAACCCCTATAAAGAACAAAAAAATTTGTTGGTACTGAATTTTTCAAATTTTTTTTTTCCCTCCAGCAGGTTTTTTGAGTGTTTTGTGCTTTTTATGTTTTTTTTTTTTTTTTTAAAAAAAAAAAAAATTATAATTTGATAATTTTCCAAATTTCAATTGTTTTATAATGAAATTACAGATGCTGAAATATAAAATACTATGAATAAAAGTAACTAAATGCCTTTTTTTGAACAATTGATTTAGCATGAAACACATGCCTGGAAATAAATTGAGTGCTTTAGGTCAATTAGTCCCATTATTTCTGTCTACCCACTGTACATACATGGCCATAGGGGTAAAGATTATCCAATACAGGGAGAGAGTGAGCCTGGGAGAAGAAGGTAAAGGCTGCAAGATATGCACCTAGGAGAAGTATCCAGTGCTAGGTAGGTACTCCAGTGCTAGGTAGGTACAGGAGTAGGTAGGTGTTAGACTTGAGCTTGGAGAGTGGCTGATGAGAGGTTGGATTGGCTTAGTCAAAGGAGTTTCAAAACTGTGTCATGAAAGCTTATGTACTTCCCTTGAAGATGATCAAACTAGCTAAACTAGAACAAGCAGGCCACATGGAGCCTGAAGATGATCATCATTCCAATCAGTCCATCCATCTTTGGATCTCTCCAAGGCCAATCCTGATCCCCAGAAACTTCTCTCACCTCAATCCATGATCTCATCCAGTCCACTTGAACCTCAAAAAACTTAACTGACTCCAAACTCTGCTTGGATCAAGTAAATCAACTGGTTGGGTACTTGGATCAAGAACTGCCTGATCACCATCTTCTACCCACCCAAACATCTTCAAGTTTACTCATCTTTGGGGATGATGATGGGCCACTGGAAGCATGAGCCCTGAGCATCCACCCATGCTTCTCAGCCTGCTCCTTACTTTCAAATTCATGGCTTGACCTCTTCTCCTGCTCAAGGTTTTCCCCAGCTACTCATCATCTCCATTACTTTCCCTCATGTCCAGCTTGACTCTCTTGGCTGCCCACTCACTCCTCCTCCATACTTGGCTCCTTGCTGGCATCTCAGCCTCCCATGGATCATTCCTACCATGATTTTAGGCAACTATGCCTGTAGACCTGGGTGCTCCTCTGGAAGGAATACTACCACCTCTCCCATTCCAATCAGCTGATCCCCTTCTCACCCCTCACCTCCATTCATCACCCTCAAGACTATCCTTCATCCTAAACCTCTCATCATTCAAACGTTGTTCTTCAATCACCGTCAACCTCACATTTAATCATCCGAGTTCTGGTGATGCCGGTGTTTAAGTAATATTACTCCCTGACTCAGCTCTCATTATGGTTTGACTGAAAGTTGATGAAGGCTCAACCTCAATTTTTTTTTTTTTTTTGAAACATTTGTTTTTTGATGACCGTCAGTTTGGGGTCGCCACGAGTGCTGGAATTTACCCATTCGATTCCTGAGACAAGTTTGCGTAAAAAAGGTCAGCGATGTTCATCTTGGTAGCTAGGGAGCTCAAATGAAGAATGATCTCAGTGGGGGGAGGAGGATCGGGGTGATCAAGACGGGAAGAAAAGAAAGACCGGATACCCACGACAAGGAGGATCAAACCAGAACAGAGCCAGACAATCGGCGGGAAGTTGATGATCGATGAACTTTGCGCGCGCTCTCGAACGCGTGGCCTTGGTGTTTAGGAGTATCAAGACAGCCAGCTGGTGATTAACGTTGGATTTGATGGATGATCTTGATCGTGTTGGAGACCGAGTCGGATTTACACCAAATCCTTCCGTTCATACCGATACTAACTTCGAACTTTTGAGTCGTCCCGATCTTATTCAAGATCGTATAGGGAGGCGATAATAATCTATCATTCATCGATCAGGAAGGGTGGATTTTTTTTTTTTTTAAAAAAAAAAATATATTCTTATCATCAGTCCATCATCAAAATTTCCATCGAATCATGGGGCAGTTCCGGTTATTTGGATGACTGGAGTGAGTCAAAGACGAGCAACTGAACTTCTTGCAATGTGTCAGATCGAGATCTCGGATCAACATTCCACCAGTCACTTCACCGAATCCATCCGACTTTTGATTGGTGGGATTGAGACATTCGATCTCGGTCTCAGCATGATTCGATGCCAAACTGACTCTTGCATAAACCACGGCTCCGATCTAAGGTTTTTGGAGCGAGTAAAAACAAACCAGAGGGGTGTACTTGAGGATACTAGCGACGAGGATGATGATGATGACGATGATGGCAAGACTTGGATCGGGTTGCTTACTTTCAAATTGGGTTTCGTCCGTTTCGTCGCACCTTCGAATGCCAGTCCATCGAGTGAAGCAGGTTGAGAAGTACCGATGTCTACCCTATAACCATCTGCATGCTTTCCGACGATGATGCCGATCACCGGGTCACCTAGGGCAGCCACATACTTCGAAGAGTGATCGTCCGGGTAAGGTAAACCGATTGAAGAGAGAGAGAGAGTTCGCGCAAAGGTGAAAGACAGGAGAAGGGGTGGGAAGGCTGTCAGTCAGTTTCGAGATGCTGTAATGTCGAGAGATTAAGGTCAAATTAAAAATAGAGGCCTGACTGACTCGTTTAGAGTGACCTTGAATCCAATGTTGCTGTTGAGAGGAAGAACGAGTTTCGGTATGACCATGGAGTCCAACTCGAGTGACGATGAGTTGTTGTTGTTGTTGTTGTTGTTGTTGTTTCTCCTGGGTGGTGGTGGTTCTGGGTAGCATCAAGCCAGGCCCTACTTTGAGGGTCGTCGTTGGGGGGGATTGACTCGGTTTGACGAGAATTCGATCACCTGGTATCATGATCTCGGTTATCTTGAGTTCTTCCATCCTTTCCTCCTCTTCGATGCTTAATTTCCTGAATCGGTCTTCAACTCCGAATTGGTTTCCCTCTTGACTCCCTCTTCTACCGTTCTGATATCCTATATTCTTGTCCTGTGACCTTCCATCCATCCCAAATGTGTCCTGAACCTGAGAGCTCTCCATTGATAACCTCCATTCTTCATCACCAGTAGTCGATTATCCCCCTTCCATTCCGACGACCAACACACGATTAACCCAGGCCGCGGAGGGATCGGGGTAACGACTACATCGATAGCAGACCATCAAACTGAACCATGTGTATTTCAGCTCGAACACTTTAGCACCTCATGCTTTCATTGAACCGATCGGATGGGAGGGGGGTACAAGTTCTGATTCAACAACCGAGCTGATTGTGTGTTTCAAAAACTAGGGAAACGATAAGTCACTCCTGACTTGATTGTTATTACATATGTACTGTACAAGAAAAAAAAATGGAGTGAAATGTAGGAACCCTAGTTAAAATGGACATCGAATAGATCAGGGGATTGCGAAGGAAGACTTGAAGCATGAGCTTGGCTATCCTCCCCAGTCTCCCAGGGCTGCTTACATTTCAGGCAGGAACTTAAACTTCCAAGAATCTAAAAAGAAGAAGAGTAAGGGAAGAAGATCCTTTGAAAGTGTAATTTGATTGCTTTACTTAGTCTTCTAAAATAAAATTGATAGATGAGGGAGATGAACAGGCTGAATAGAGAGCTCACCAGGATTTTTCACACGCTTAACCCATGTACTTACAAGCGGGGATAATTTTGTGGTTCAAAGAGATAAACAGCACACAACCAATGTCTTCAAAGTTGGAGTAGGTAGTTGGTTGAGGGAAGGATTGTTTGATGTACAAGGAAACTGTTAGAGTTATAAAGTTATAATTGAATGTAGAAATAATTGAATAATGGAGGAAAGTAACCAACTGAGGAAATTATTACAAAATCAAAAAGCATGGTGATTTTGAGAACAAGAGCAACCCCTCTTGGTTCAAAGAGTAAAACCTAAAAGCAACACCTAAAGTGGAGGAGAGATGTGTATCATAAAGGATATGGAAAACCAGATGGATAATGAATGAAATCCAAGTAAGTTTTAGAGCTTTTGAACAGATTCTCACAGATTGATTGATATAAGTTTGATAAGTTGGGTGAGATTATTCTGAAATCAACATCAATGATATGTTAGAATCTGGTACAATCATGACAAAGACTGTGAGAATGAAGGTAGTGAGTGGTTATCAGTAGTGAGACAAGTTCAAAGTAAGTATGGTTCAAGTTTGGGAATAAGGAAAGCTAAAGTTGATCAAAACAAATGAAAAGGGATTTAAAAATTGAGAATCAATTGTTGAAAGGCAACTGAATGACAATGGAATCCTTCAAGCCAGTTTTACATTCCAGGATTAATAGTTTAAATTGAAGGGAAATGCTTGAAGACCACTTTAATATTTTCATGGAGGGTTCAAAATTATGATCACTTAATTTCAGAGATGACTCTGAACTTTCAGCCCACTCAAGAAAATACGTTTTTTTTTTCTGCGGGGGGGGGCCTCAAAGTTTTATGAGTCAAAGTCCACCTCCTCACCCCCAAATCCAGCACATTGGTCAAACCTCTCCAACACCTTCAAACCTCCACCTTAACCAACACCTCAACCACATCCTCAATCAAACCCTCAACAACCTACCTCTCTGCCTTAGGTACCCCCTCAACAAACCCCTCAACCTCAACCTCCTCAAACTCTTTTACCTCCCACTCAAAATTCTCACCTATCACGTCAATCCCATCCTCAGCCTCCCAATGACTCCATCCCATCCTGTAAGTCCCCTTTTATTTTTTCAACAGCTCATTTTTTTACTAATGAGGATGATCCTCTCCTTTTGCATGTTAGAAGTTTCCCCAATACCTGTTCCTTATTTCCTATTTTAAAATCATCATCCCCCTTTCAATCCTATCCCTTGATTTAAATCCCTTCATCTTACCCCCCTTTTTATGATTTTTTAGAAATTTATTTGCTAACCAATTCCAAATTTTTTTGAATTATTGGCTGACTTTTTTTTTTTTGGAGTTTACCCCCCCCTTTTTTTTAAAAATTCTCATCCAATTAGTTTGAATTATCAAAAAGCTTATTTATGTTTTATTATTGATTTGATCTATTCAAAGAATATGGGGCAATGCAATGGGGATGGATTTGAAACTGCTGAAAAGGGATAAGAACA